>CM046659.1:51090751-51808251 GCA_025594165.1 Tamias sibiricus | reverse complement strand
GTAATCAATTTTTCAGTATTCTTCAAATCCATCAAAAGAAAATAAGGCCATCATTCCTTAAAATACAATCACTAATCTAACAGCACTTTTTTTTTTTTTTTTTTTTTTTTTGTCATAACTTATGTTGCCAAATGGAGAGAATTTAACCAAGTCTCTTGTGAGATAAAGAACAAGTGGAAACTTAGGCTTCAGAAAGAAAGTTATGGTAGAGGCCACTGAAGTCATCATTGATCTATATCCTTCTCCATGAAGTTTCTTCTTTACAGTGAGTTCCAGTGTAAAAATATATTCAATGCAAAACATCAGTTATAGGCCCAACAGCACAGTTCAAAACATGTGTAGCTGATGTATGTTTCCCCCCAAAATACAAGTATTGGCCTGTTCATTGTCATCTACACAAAGAACTGAGTCCTAAAATCCTTTACTCAACTAAATTCTTAATAAGTAAACTGAGACTAACCCTCTAATACCAGATTTGTTAAACAACATGATTTAGGTCCTTGCTATTCATGCACCTTGTACAACTAAAATGACTGGTAAAGCTAGAATCATGAAAGAGTCATTTTATGTAGCTGCTAAATTCCTCTCTCAAATCTCCTTGCAACTTAACGAGTAAAGAAAGCTCAATGTGTAATGCCGGCTAATGTGGTTTATGCTAGAAAATAGTATCAACCTATCTTTGTAGCTTATCTAAGCCAGGATAATACTTTTAGCCTTTATAGTAGACCCAACTCCATTTTTTCAACTCTTGACTATGTATTTCCTGAAATCCTTTTCCAAAGAGTTAAATTGGATGTGAAATCTGTACTAGGCTATGGAGCTGTCTTTGTTCTAAGACTCGCCAGCAAAGCCTCGCCTCTGTATCACTTTCATTGCGTTCTGATTGACCTTGACAGTGTGACAGGAAAGCAAAGGGAGGCAATTCCAAACTGAATGAGAGTCTTTTTCAGCCACAGCAGCCTCCTCCTTAGCCCCTGTGAAAAAGAGGTAACAGATGCCGATAGCAAAGCATCCCTAACAAAGTCCTAACTTTGATGCAGGCAGAAGAAGAAAAAAACAATGTCAAAGATTGTCTCAGGGCAGGAAAACCTTGAATGGAGCACAAAGGGAGCAAAATGAGAAAAATCGTGAGACAGAAAATAGCTGGGAGAGTTATGTAGCTACAGTGCATTTAAGAAATTATTTTACTCTTAGAAAGAGGTTAGGATCTCCATACTCTGCTCTGCTAGGTATGGTGCAATTGGGATAGCAGCATTATGTGAGGCATGAGCAAAAGGTGGTCAGTGATGCTGTCTGTGATTGCTTGGTGTGAAGGATGTTCATGGGTCTAACGCGCTGTCCCTGGTGTGCAAAGTAGAACTCCTTCGAAAAGATCACTTTACAGGATAGCCATTGTCCTTGTACTCTGGGGAGTCAAGCTTTTCTGATTTAACAGAATGTTTGGTGATTATAATTTTTACTTCAATATGTCCCATGATTAAATGGGTTGGAGCATTATTACTTTACACTGCCTTATACTATCTTGGCTAGCACGTGGATTCATCGATGAACGGCTTCTGAGGTAAGTTGATCTGTGCAAGAAGCTGCTTAGTCCCATGAAAAAAATTTACTGTAGGCTATAAGCACTGGGAATATATTTATTTATAGTTGTGTATTTTTTTTTTTTTTTTTTTTTTTTTTTTTTTTTGTGGTACCGGGGATTGAACTCAGGGGCACTCGACCACTGGCTCACATCCCCAGCCTTTTTTTGTATTTTATTTAGAGACAGGGTCTCACTGAGTTGCCAAGTGCCTCGCCATTGCTGAGACTGGCTTTGAACTCGCAATCCTCCTGCCTCAGCCTCCCAAAGTGCTGGGATTACAGGCGTGCGCCACCGCGCCCGGCTTATAGTTGTGTATTTATTTATTTATTTATTTTAAAATATTTATTTATTTGCTTTAGTTGTACACAATGCATTTATTTGTACGTGGTGCTGAGGATCGAACCCAGGCCGCGCACGTGCTAGGCGCGAGCGCTCTACCGCTGAGCCACAATCCCAGCCCATAGTTGTGTATTTATACTAGCTTCTCTTCCTCATTAAGGGACTGATTTTTTAAAAAATTTTTTATTAGTTGTTCATGGACCTTTATTTTATTTATTTATTTACATGTAGTGCTGAGAATCGAACCCAGTGCCTCACACATGCTAGGCAAGTGCACTACTACTGAGCCACAACCCCAGCCCACTGATTTAAAATATCAACATGTGTGCCATCTGCCTTAATTTTGGTGGCAAGAACACTCATCAGAGTAAAAAAGGCACATCTGTTGGACCAGGACTTCTACGTAGTTGTGAACCCACTGCTAAGGTGAAGATTGGGAAAGACAGTGATCACTTAAACCATATACAGGCCTTTGGGTTAGAACATCAGATTCTGAGAATTGATAGGAATATCTTACTGCTTTGGTGGTAGGAGTGGGAGACAGGCAGAAGAAGTGCAGTGTCTTATGATGCGACTGTATTTGTCTTTGTTTACTTTCAGAGCTAAAAAAAAAAATCAATGTGATATGAAGATTGCCATAATCTATCTTGTAAAATAGTGGGGAGCATTTTCAATGAAGAATTCCTGGTTTGATAATCCTCAGTGGCTGATGTGCTTGGTAAAGCTCTGTGAATTCAAAGCTCAGTGACATGATAAACATCCCCTAAGGAGTCATTATTGGCTATCATGTTGTCTATACACTGGAGGTATGGCATAGAAATCAAACAAGCATCATCCCTGATTATAAACTAACCCTATGCAAGACCCTTATGTTACTGAATGTAATTTTTTTACACTAATATCATAGGGAATTTTTTAAATTATGGATTTTGTGGCATCCATTTTCCTTTGGAAATGTTATGACTTTTTCTTGCTCTTAAATTTAATGTAGCTTTTGTTTCTGGTTGAAATGTTTTAAAATATAAATTAAAGGTCAACTAGAGTCCGTGAAAATAAAGCTTAGGCCAGAGACATAGTTGGAGCAAAAGATAGTTGGAATACTGTAAAGTTACCTATACATTTTGGTAGAATTCTGGTTGAAAATAGACAAAAAATAAAAGAGATGGGGAAGATGCCGTGAGAATTAATGTGGAGATCTAGAACTCTTAGTTTAACTTATAAATAATTATCTGTTTATGCTAAAATCAAGCATGTATACTAGATATTTAACCTAAAATTTCATGTTGAATGTGAGTATTGTAATGAACAGGCACAGATGCGTAATTCATATACAGGACACTTATAGGTTGACAAGTATGTGTACACAAGTTCTCATATACTTAAAATGCTAGGAAATTAACAATTACTTAAAACCATCTCTCTCATACTCATACTCACATCCTACGTTATACTAGTATGTTTTCCACATAATTAATGTCCTCTGTTTATATTTAATATGTTTTGATTTCCTTTAGAGATAGCTAATGAGATAACACGGCACTATGAACCAGTGAAATCAACCACCTAATCTTACACATGAAACATTAAACAGTGAGGAAGCATCTGCAATTAGTAAATTGCTTTGATGTGACTAAATATCTGGCTGGCTGCATCACCAACGTTGTGGGTCTAAGTCCCAGACGAAGCTGCTGATCTAGGCATGCTGAACGTAAATATAATGAGCATGCATTTTCTCATGTAGCTCACTATTGGATTTCAGAGAGCTCAGGCAGCTGTGAACAAGGTGTGGCAGTGGGAGAGGATGGAAAGAAGCAATCCCAAATTCAAACTCAAATCGGGAAGATCTTTATTCCTTCCTGAAAAAAGAGGCAACAAATATGACCCATTTTCAAAATGCAGAAGGGTGTTGCATTTCCTAATAAAGTGCTGAAAATGCAGACCTGTTCAGGCAATGGGAAGGATCTAGAACTTATCCTAAGAGTGGATCTGGCCATCGGGCAGGTCTAGCATGGATCTGAGTGATTTGGGCAGAAAAATTCATACAGGAATTTCTTTGCTGTCTACTTGACAAAATTCCAGTGTTCATCCAGGATGTGAAAGAACATATCTTCTCTTTCTCAGTAGCACAGCTGTAACCATGGCAAAGTCATATAGAAAGAATCAGCACATATAAAGAAAAAAGCTTCAATGTGTAAGAACTCCAGTGGCACATACCTGCAGTCCTAGGGGCTCTGGAGGCAAAGGCCGGAGGATAGCAGGTTCAAGGCCAGCATGGGGTTAGCAAGACTCTGTCTCTAAATAATGAATAAATAAATAAATAAATAGGATGGGGGTTGTAGCTCAGTGGTAGAGCTTAGCATGTGAGAAGCCGTGGGTTTCATCCCAACACACACACACACACACACACACTCACACACACGTGCACACAAGCACAAGTAAATGCTTATTTAGGAAAATAAAGGTTGTGTTATGTGCTTGTTATGGTTCTAAGTGTTTTACCTGGGTCATTTCATCTAATTGATCAAGAAAACATGTAAAGGAGATAGAATTTTTAGAACCACTGGTAAACAGATGAGGGAACTGGGAAAAGTAAGATTCCTCAATATGCTCACAGCTGCCCCATGGCAGCTGGTGGGCTGGAGAGGGAGTGCAGGCAGTCTGACTCCTGCAGCCTTGCTCTTCACCTTCTCTCTTCGTCTTGGCCACACAAGGGGTCATAGTGGGAGAAGGCCGCAGTTTTAGGAGTGGTATACTGGGAAAACAAACAAACAAACAAAAAAAACCAACCAAACAAACAAACAAAAAAACATCATTAGGATACATGCAGTTTGAAAACTAGCTGGATGGATAGGGAAGCTAATCATGATGTCCAGATATTATAAGCCAAGAGTTCTGCCGGGAAAGTGAACCCCCTTAAGAGATCCGGAAGGAGAAAGCCACAGCCCAACTCATAGGTATGTGATTAATGGGATACCAGACAGCAGTTTTTAAGTGCCAAGCATGGTCATATACTTTGTCTTGTTTAGTCCCCTTGACCAACACTGGAAGGTCAATGTTGAAGCTCCGTTCTTGAATTTTTAAGTGATTTTTAGAGCACTTTAATATTTGCAGAAGAAGTATCTTTTTTCCCCTGTATATGTGGTGTGTGTGTGTGTGTGTGTGTGTGTGTGTGTGTGTGTGCACGTTATTGGGGATTGAATCCAGGGGTGCTCTACCACCAAGCTACATCCCCAGTTTCTTTTCTTTTCTTTTTTTTTTTTTTTTTTAATTATTATTAATTTGAGACAGGGTCTCACTAAATTGGACTGGCTGTCCTCAAACTTGCTATCCTCCTGCCTCAGCCTCCGAAGTAGGTGGGATCACAGTGTGTGCCACTATACCCAACTCATTTTTTAATGAATAAATAGAAAATTAGTCTTAATAACACTTTAACCCACCTCCTGAGCTGGATGGTCAACTCCATGCAGAGCAGGGCTTATATTTGCTAGTTTGTATCTGTTATAGAAAGGACAGAAAGAGCACTCAGCAAATGCCTTATTTTTGCTACTGAATGAGAAAAAATAATGAGTTAGTCAATAGATATTCTTTGATCATTAAATAACTGAATTATTTTTTTAATCATTAAATGGGAAGTTCTAACCTTTGATCTAAATACATCCCTTCACTGTGATACTTTTCCGTGGTCTACTTATAAGTTTAAAGAATACAACTCACACTTGGTAGGTCTTTAAATTATCAATGGCAGAATACAATTTGACACTTATGAAAATTATTTGAAATGATGTGAAAATTATCTAATTAGCAAGATAGTGAGACTAGCTTGAGAATTACATTCTTGATATTTTTGCCCAGTTTTTATTTACAAATTTTTCTTTTCTCCCCCTTTTTCCCTCTTAAATATTACAACATGTGCTTTAAAATAATGATGGGGCTGGGGTTGTGGCTCAGTGGTAGAGCGCTTGCCTAGCACGTGAGCAGCCCGGGTTCAATCCTCAGCACCACATAAAACATAAATGCATTGCATTGTGTACAACTAAAGCAAATAAATAAATATTAAAAAAATAAAATAAAATAATGACGAACTCCAAACCATTTCTACCTGGACTGTGAACCAATATTTCCATTTGCCTCCTGGAGATTTACATGTGAATGTCCCGTGGGCACCTTAGACCACAAACTGAAAAATAACTCAACATAATTTCCATGAATCTGGCTTCTTATTCTCAACATTCCAGCATAGGAATGTGGTGATAGCTCTTTAGTTACCTGGTCCAGAAATTTGGAATCATCCTAAATTTTGTAGGCTTCCATCATTCCTCCTGGAATAAATCACAAAGTCCTATTAATTTGGATCTCATTCCCTTTTCTTTATTCCCACTCAATTCATTCACTCAACAAATATTTATTAAGTACCTACCATGTCCCAGGCATGGTGTCATGCCCTGGAGTTATAATGGTGAACAAAACAGTCAAAGTCCTTGTCTCCCGGACCTAATGGAGAGGATAGGTGATAAATAAGGAACAACGAGGGGAGTGATGAGGACAATGAAGATGAAGCAGAGGGTGACCAGAAGGCAGTATGCTAGATAGGCTGGCAAGGTATGACCAACTGCAGAGTGGACATTTGGGCAGGAAAACTTGAGGATATGAAAGGTGAGCCATCTGGCAATCTAGAAGAACCTGGACCCGAGAGAGGAAGAAGTTTCTAGAAGGCTGGTATGTCTGGAGCAGAGCAAGTAAAAAGATGGTGATGAAGTCAGAGAACCTGACAGGGCATGTGGGCTATAGGGAATGTGTAGGGGGTGGCATCTACACACTTGTAAGGAGTTGGATTATTCTCTTAAGTATGATGTGGAATCTTGAGGAAGGAACTGGTGTCATTTGATTTATATTTTTGAAAGACCAAGCTGCTTACAGTTTGGAAAAGAATGTGGGAAGGCAAGAGAAGAAAAACAGAAGATCAGTTAGGAAGTCATGGAAATCCAGGTAGGAGGTAAGGGTGCAGGTTGCTGAGGGAGTGGTGGGAGCTGGTCAGATTCACTTGAGCTTACCTGATTTGAAGGTAGGGTCAGTAGGATTTGCAGATAGATGGAGGGGATGGTGTGAAGGACAGAGAACAATCCAGAAAGACCCATAGGTAGTTAGCCTGAGCCACATGCCTCAATATAATTATTAAGTGAAGCATCTTTTTGCTAATCAGGGGAAAATCACCTTTCTCATATTGAACATATTTGGTTGTATTTCTGGATTTTCTGCTCTGTCTACTATAGGACCAATACTATAGTCTTTTTTTGTTGTGGTGGTGGTGGTGCTGGGGATTGAACCCAGGGTCTTGTGCATGTGAAGCAAGCACTCTACCAACTGAGCTATATCCCCAGCCCTCAAACACCATAGTCTTAATTTCTAATTAAAATTTATTAAAATTCAATATATTATCAAGTTATATATTGCATAATATTTTATAAACTTGTAATATAAATAAAATTATTTATTATACACTTAGTTTTCTAATCATCTTATTTCTCAGCTCTGTTTGGCTATTTCATTTTATTTTATTTTGCAGTGCTAGGGATTGAACCCAGAGGTTTCCCACAGGTTATCTATATATTTGTATTTTAACTAGATAATCTACTGAATTCTTTCATGTTTCTAATAGTTTTTCAGTTGATTCACTTGGGTTTTTCAAGACTATAATCTTTATAATCTGTAAATAATGATGCTTCTGCCTCTTTCTACCCAATATTTATGCTTCTTATCTCATTCTGTCCTCTAATTACATTGGTGAGCATTTCAAGAACAATCATTAAATAATTGTGGTGATAACAAGTACCCTTGTCTTGTTCCTGACTTTAATGAGACTACTTGTAGTTTTTCACTGTTCTGTCACAGTGTTGTGCTGGCTATTTCTTTGTGATGCACAAGATAAAGATGAGAGATGAATTTTTAAATCTACAGCTTAAAAACTTTGTTCAATTGCCACAGTCTGAAGATCTTTTAAAAAGTCAAAATTTTTCTTTTGGCATATATTGAGAAAATTGTTGATTGTAATTCTCTGACCTATTTATATGGTAAGGTTTCATAACAGATTATGCATTATGGAACTATCTTCTGAAGTCTGGAGTTATCCCCACTTGGTTATGGCATATTTTTAATTTATTGTTGTTAATATTTTATTTGGCATTTTGTATATTATTCACAAAAGAGATTTGCCTATGGATTTTATTTTTTCTTTTCAATCCTGTAGTATTATCACTGTGTTGTCTTTATGAAAATTCTTTCCTTAAAATCATATAATTAAATGACTTTTAAAAATCTTTCAATACATGGAAAGCCACTCTGTCCTGGCCTTTGAGTAGTACTTTCTTGACAACTTAAAAAAAAGGCCACAGTTTGGTAGATTTATATTTTCTTAAGAAATGCTCTTTTACCAGGTTTTGAAATGTTTTAGCGTGGGATCATAAATTTTTAGCATTCTACATAAAGTTAAGGTTTGCTTTCTTCTCTTTATTTTATTTTTGATGTGTTCATGCCATTTACATTTATTGTGATAGCCTGTGTGTTTGGGCTTATGTCAGCGTTTGTGTTAGACATTTTATGAGTTTAGCACTTTCTTTGCTACTGTCTTTTGTAATAGCTAAGACTGTTTATCTAGAAGTCAAAATATTTAAATATGAGAACTGTCCACGCTGTCACAAGTTCCAAATCTAAACCATGTAGGCAAGGTAGAGAGGTTATAATGGACGAGAAATGGTTTCTTTTCTTTTTTTTTTTTTTTGGTACTGGGGATTGAACTCAGGGGCACTCGACCACTGGGCCACATCCCCAGCCCTTTTTTTTTTTTTGTATTTTATTTAGAGACAGGGTCTCACTGAGTTGCTAAGCACCTCGCCATTGCTGAGGCTGGCTTTGAACTCGCAATCCTCCTGCCTCAGCCTCCCAAGTGCTGGGATTACAGGCGTGCGCCACCATGCCCGGCTGAGAAATGGTTTCTAAAAGTTGTTTCATGTTGCACAAATTCTCATCAATTTCATGAAAAACACGGTGATTCATTACTCAGTACAGAAAATGTTCTGCATGTACACACTGAGAGAAATCAGAGAAGGGAAAGGGGCCTCTTTCCCAGAGAACTCCTCCTTCCTTTCTTCCTTCTTGCTTTCTTTCTCTCTCCTTCCCCAACCTTTCTTCTCTTAATACAAACTGTGTCCAAGAGGGCTGTATTTGCTACATACATAATCATGGCTGACCTTCTCCACCAGCTCCTTGCTGGCCTCCACTCTCACTCTCTCCACCTCTGCTGGCTCCCACAGACTTCCACCAAGTCATAGAGTCCAAGCAGTTATGTCCCTCAAAGGGAAGATGCTCCTTTCTTCTTCCTTACACACTGTAGGCTGAATGTCTGTGAACCCCAGAATTATGGATTGAAACTTCATCACTGAGATGAGGATACTTGGAGGTGGGGCCTCGGGAAGGTGGTAGATCATGAGGTTGGAGCCCTCCTGAATGGAATTAGCGTCCTTAGAAAAGAGACCCCAGAGAGCTCCCTTGTGCTATCTACCACGGAGGACACAGTGAAAAGACAGTCATCTGAAAACCAGGTAACAGGCCTCCCACTAGACACTGAATCTTCTAGTGTCTTGATCTTGGATTTCCAGTCTTTAGAACTGGGGGAAATAAAATTCTGTTGTTTATAAGCCACTCCCTTTATGGTATTTTGTCATAGCAGCCTGAAAGTGCTGAGACACTATCCTCCATTAATAAGCATCCAAATATTTCCCCAAAGTACATGCACCATAGTACTGTGTTAGGGTGCATTTCTAGTATCTCACTGCAGAGTGGCCTGAAATAAGCAAAGTTGATAATCCTAGCTCTGGGGCTGAGTCTGATCATGCTAACTCCTCTGGAGGGGAAGGGGTTTTCTGCTAGGCATCCTTCTGTTCTTGCAACATAGCTTCAGTTATTGCCACTCCAGTTTATCAGATATGTTTTAATAACTTTGAACCTTTTATGTGGAGAAAGGTTTGTCAGAATCTGATTCCTTTTCACCTATGGCATTACTCTAACTTTGCATGTATTTAGGCTAACCAGATTCCTGAGGCTGCATTTATGACCCAAATTCTCATAAAAATGTTAGAGGAGCAATAACACCTAACTCCATGCATTAATTGTATGCTTAAGGTCCTTGTGCATTTCCTATTTATAACTGGCATGCCCAAAGCTACACAATCCCAAAGGACATGGGTTAAAATGTTCTTCACTCTTGCACACTCTTACCCCCGTGGGCTTGAGCGGCCACTGGGAATGCCCACATAGTTTGGCTGTTACATGGCCAGCCTTCGGTGTGATATAATCTCTCAGTACCTTCTCCAATTAAGTGAGTGCTAGGCCTGCTGGTGCCCATATTTTAGCCCCCTCTCTCCTTCCAAGGCTTAGGAAGCCAAACTCATTCATGCCATAAAGAGAACAAAAAAATATTTATTGAGTTATACTTTACTATATCCCAAGTATTATTGGAGGTGCTGGCCATTTAATTGTGAACAAGAAACCAGTTCCTGTCTTCATAGAGTTTTCAGGCTAGAGAATGTTCCAGGCTACCATTTGCATTATTATGGTCTGTAAGGGAATTCAAAGGCAGACACGTTGATTTCTTCCTTTCCAATATAGATTCCATTTACTTATTTCTCTTGCTTAATTTTTCTGGTGAAGACTTCCAGAGCTATGTTATAAAGTGGTGAAAGTATTAATTTTCCTGCTCCATGTTGTAGAGGAAAAGCTTTCAATTGTTCCCTGTTTAGTATGATGCTAGCTGTAGGTTTGTCATGCCTGGACTTGATTGTGTTGAGGTATGTTTCTCCCAGAGTTAATTTGTTGAGAACTTTTAACATGAAGCGACGTTGAATTTTATCAAATAATTTCTGGTGTCCTATTGCATTCTAGGATGACTATAGCTAATAATGATGTATATTTCAAGATAGCTAGAGAAGTGTATATGTGTGTGAATGGAACCCAGGGCCTCACACATATTAGGCAAGTGCTGTATCACTGAGCTACATCCCCAGTGCAAAAACAGGATTTTCAATGCTATCACCATAAAGAAATATGAATGTTTATGGGCTGGGAATATAGCTCAGTTGGTAGAGTGCTTGCCTCACATGCACAAGGCCCTGGGTTCAATCTCCAGCACCACACACACACACACACACAAAAAGAAATATGAATGTTTGGGATGCTGGATATGCTAATTATCCTGATTTGATCATGAATTTAAAGCATGATACTGTACATTAAAAAACATGTCCAGGGCTGGGGTTGTGGCTCAGTGGCAGAGCTCTCGCCTCGCACGTGCGTGGCCCGGGTTCAATCCTCAGCACCACGTAAACATAAATGCATTGCATTGTGTACAACTAAAGTAAATAAATAAACATTAAAAAAAGTCCAACTTTTATTTGCTAATTATAAATCAAACTGAAACAAAAACAAAACAAAATAGTAAAGGCCTTGTTACAAAAGTCAAATAGCAGGGACCAGGATCCAATTATATGAATCCATCCTTGTTCTTCCACCCTCTGTTTTCCTGCTTCAAAAAATTGGATTTACGCTGGGCGCGGTGGCGCAGGCCTGTAATCCCAGCACTTGGGAGGCTGAGGCAGGAGGATCATGAGTTCAAAGCCAGCCTCAGCAATGGTGAGGCACTTGGCAACTCAGAGAGACCCTGTCTCTAATAAAATACGAAAAAGGGCTGGGGATATGGCCCAGTGGTCGAGTGCCCCTGAGTTCAATACCCAGTACCAAACGAAAAAAAAATGGATTTAAAGTGTACTTTCCAAAGTTAATCATATGAAATTTCTGGCCATGCTTCCTGGTTGTGCAGGGCAAGCTAAATATTTGCCTCACCCTGAGGTTTCATTTCAAATACACCATAGTTCCATTTGCAACCTGGGTTTTGAATCAGATGAGTTGCATAATAACTCTTACATTTTCGTATACTGTGGCACCTTTCTTTGAATGTTTTCCAGCTATTATCTTTTTTGTTGTTGTTGTTAAATACTTATTTATTTGCTTTAGTTGTACACAATGTGTTTTTATTTATTTATTTATTTATTTTTGTGGTACCGGGGATTGAACTCAGGGGCACTCGACCACTGGGCCACATCCCCAGCTCTTTTTTTTGTATTTTATTAGAGACAGGGTCTCACTGAGTTGCTAAGTGCCTCGCCATTGCTGAGGCTGGCTTTGAACTCGCGATCCTCCTGCCTCAGCCTCCCAAAGTGCTGGGATTACAGGCTTGTACCACTGCACCAGGCTCACAATGTGTTTATTTTTTATGTGGTGCTGAGGATCAAACCCGGGCCGCGCACGTGCTAGGTGAGCGCTCTACTGCTGAGCCACAATCCCAACCCCTCCAGCTATTATCTTATTAACCCCCACTGTAGGGAGCACTGGGGTGGCATACATACATTATTTTTATTTTATAGAAGGGGACATGTCAGGACAGGAAGTGAAGGGTTTGAGCGAAATACACACAAAGCCAGATAAAACTGGGAACAGAAAAAAGTTCACAGACAAACTTTGGCTGCTCTGGCCAAAAGGCCACTATCAGAATGGAGTGGGCTTGGTGGGGTAACAAAGGTGTGATCTTTTGCCAAAAAGAATGGGTTAATATGTGTTGGGAGGAAAGGTGAGACAAGTTGGGAGTCAAGTTGAATCATCTATAGTGGCAGAGAGCTGCTTTAATAAGCTTTTTCAAATAATATCCATTTGTATTTCATGCCTGCTCTACTATGTGGTGCAATGCTGCCAAATTCTATAGGAGAAATCCAGGGAAGTCCTTTAATTGGCACAGAGCAGGTATTTGTCTTAGTCCATTTAGTGCTATTATAACAAAATGCCTGATGTTAGATAATGTATAAAGAAAACAGGGTTATTTATCTCACTGTTCTGGAAGTTCAAGAGCATGGTACCTACATCTATTCAACTCCAGTGAAGATCTAATGGCAATGGCATAACAATGGTAGAAACAAGTGCAGAAGAGAGGTCACATGGTGAGACAGGAAGCAAGAGACTTGGAAGGGAAAGGAGCCAGGCTAGTTCTTTCTATAACAACCTGTTCTCATAGAAACCAATACACTCTTACCAGATCTGATCTGCTCCCCCAAAACAGCATTAATCTATTCATGATGGTAGACTCCCATGTGCTAATCATCCCATGCTAGCCGCCCCCCTTAAGGGTTTTATCACCTCAGCTTTGCCACAGTGGGGACCAAGCTATGTGAACCTTTGAAGGCAGATCAGATCCAAACCATGTGCCTCAGCCTCCCGTGCTGCTGGGATTACAGGCGTGTGCAATCACATTTGGCAAAACTCTTATTTAGGGTTCTCACCTCCTCTTTCTTCTCTACAAAACAGGGAAGATGAAAAACTGCAGAAATTGCAATCTCCTCTATTCCTGGGCGATGTCCTTAAACAAAAAGTAGATAATCAAAAAAGGATAAAAAATTAAACTGTCATCATAGGAAATGTTTATCAACCCAAGTAGGACATTTCAAGGGACAAAACACACATTTACTGAAGGAAAGAAGATGAAAAAGGGAAGATACGATGTTATTTCTGTCTTCAGGGAGTTTACAAGTGGGGAGGGAGGAAGGCTACAAACTCATGTAAAGACCAATTTTGCTCTGAACTAGGAAGTGTTGTCCATTGATGCCACAGGAGTGCAGAGAAAGAGGAAATCACTGTGCCCTGCAGGAAGCACAGAGACCTTCTTGCAAGAGATGAACTCTGGACAGGTCTGGAGAAGGGCAGATTCTGGAGAGGTGAAGAAGAGGAGGGATATTATCCTTGGAGGTGCCAGGGCCTGGCCAGGCTGGTAATAGAGGAAGGGTCACATTCACAGGTTATGTTTTTTTTTTTTTTTTTTTTTTTTTTTTAAAGATAAAGTAAATTTTGTGAGATTGGACAGAGAGATTGTGTTTTTGAGTAGATACTGTGGAACTTCAATCTGCTAGAAAATAAAGAGTAAAGAATCAAAGCAAACTCCTGGTTTCTGAGATTAAAAGAATGCCATTATAGAAGAGGAAAGCTTTCATTTTGGAACACTGATTTCTTTTGAGGGTGCCATAGCTCTGGTGCACCAGTTGCAGCACATTTATTTTTAAATTTTGTGGAGGCCATGATCTTCTTCAAGTGTTTGTTTCTCCCCCAAGGATGAGAGAGGGATCATGATTGTTTTCTGCTATCTCTGCAATAATGGTCTTTTAAAAATTGTTTTTGTAGGTTTTTGCTCAGTTTTAGTGTATATATATATATATATATATATATATATATATATTTTTTTTTTTTTTTTTTTTTTTTTTTTTTTAAATCAGGTTTGAACTCAGGGCACTTGACCACTGGGCCACATCCCCAGGCCTTTTATGTATTTTATTAGAGACAGGGTCTCACTGAGTCACTAAGTGCCTCGCCATTGCTGAGGCTGGCTTTGAACTCATAATCCTCCTGGCTCAGCCTCCCAAGTGCTGGGATTACAGGTGTGCGCCACTGTGCCTGAAATATATATGTATTCATCCTTATTTTGTTGTTATCATTATCATTTTCATTGTTATTGAGTTCTAATTAAAAACACTACTGTATCTACTACTGTCCTTTCTGGGCTCTACTTTTATCCCTGAGTCAGTTCACGTTTGGCAGAAAATTTTCTAGCAACTTTCTTCTTCTGATTGGGTTGAACTATTTAAAAAAATTTTTTTTATTATTCTAATTTGTTATACATGTTTGCAGAGTACATTTCATTTCATATTACATATAAAGAGCACAATTTTTTGAGTTGCTGGTTTAATATAAAGTATTTTTACAACAATTGTGTCTTCATACATGTATTTAGGATAATCATGAATAACTCAGTCTGCCATTATTCCTATCCCCTTGCCCCCTCCCCTCTCTCCCCCCCCTCTGTTCTATTTATAGCTCTTTCATTCCTCTCATTCCATCTCTCTTGCCTTTATAAGTTAGAATCTTCATATCAAAGAGATCATTCAACCTTTGGTTTTTTGGGATTGGCTAACTTCACTTAGCATTATTTTCTCCAACTCCATCAATTTACCTGCAAATGCCATGATTTTATTCTCTTTTAATGCTGAGTAGTGTTCCATTGTGTATATATACCAAAGTTTCCCTATCCATTCATCTGCTGATGGGCATCGGGGTTGGTTCCACAATCTAGCTATTGTGAATTGTGCTGCTATAAACATTGATGTGGCTGTGTCCCTGTAGTAAGCTGTTTTTAAGTCCTTTGGGAATAGGCCAAGGAGTGGGATAGCTGGGTCAAATGGTGGTTCCATTTCCAGTTTTCCTAGGAATCTCCATACTACTTTCCATATTGGCTTCACCAATTTGCAGTTCCACCAGCAGTGTAAGAGTGTGCCTTTTTCCCCACATCCTCGCCAGCATGGGTTGAACTATTAGACTTATGAATTTTAAAAATAATTACAACTCTTTTCAAGCTCTTCAGAAATCAAAACGATTGTTTGTTTGTTTGTTTGTTTGTTTGGGGGTTGAACTCAGGGGCACTGGACCACTGAACCACATCCCCAGCCTTATTTTGTATTTTATTTAGAGATAGGCTCTCACTGAGTTGCTCAGCACCTTGCTTTTGCTGAGGCTGGCTTTGAACTCGCAATCTTCCTGCCTCAGTCTCCTGAGCTGCTGGGATTACAGGTGTATGTGATCACATTTGGCAAAACTCTTGTTTTATTTATGGTTCTCACCTCCTCCTTCTTCTCTACAAAAGAGGGAAGATGAAAAGCTGCAGAAACTGAAATCTCCTCTGTTCCTGGGCGATGTTCTTAAACAAAAAGCAGATAATTAAAAGAGGATAAAAAAATTAAACCATCATCACAGGAAATGTTTATCAACCCCAGTAGGAGATTTCAAGGGACTAAAAGGTGATTTCAGTCATTAGGTGTCTCAAGAAGACAGGACAGAGTTTATCTCCAGAATTTGAAGACACTTTCTTTTCCTTTCTGTTTTAAAAATGGGATCTGACTTTGTTGTCCAGGCTGGTTTCAAACTCCTGGGCTCAAGTGGTCCTTCTGCCACAGCTTCCCAAATTGCTGGGACTACAGGTATGCAGGCTGAAAGCACTTTGGACTCCAAAGATTATCAACAGAGAGGTGAAACTGGTGGTCTTACTACACAGTAGGGCAGAAAAAATAGGATCTGCAGGTTGGAAGGCCAGTCTCAGATAAAACATGGGAATGAGGTGCATGAACCAGAAGCTTAGTTTTCTACATTCCAGGTATTTTGAGCGCACAGCAATAGAGAGGGGAATATGTGGAAAAGAGACTGGCAGAATTTTTCTGAAGTTCATTCCCTAATTTATTACTTTTCCATCTCATGGAGAGTCTTACTGAGAATGAGGTTTATATCAAATTCCTATTTCTCTTTTCTTTCTTTGAATGTTTCCCGTTTAATTCAGATGCATGCACTATCAAACATCTGTTTTAATTACAGCCATTGTTAAGGTAGTTAATCAGTTGTTGTCTCCCACAAGCCAAAATCCTATATTGCTGAATTTTTGTACAATCAAAGATACAATAAATATAAAAGGAATTCTTGTATATCAGCACAGAAAAAAAAAATGCATACAACTTCTTTGCTCACTGATGCAACCAAAACACCCAGGAGTTATTATAATGTGCATTCCCTTGACACAGACTTTTATTTCATGCAAATGACTGTGATTAAGATTCAAATACTTTTTTTTCATTTTCACACATTACTTAATCAATGTGAAGTACTGTGTAAAAATTGCATCTCTTCATAACAGTGATTTTGACCAAGTCAAGTGTTGCTCCTAGAATTATAATCCAGACTTGTGATTCAATTATCATTTAGAGACTTTCTAAATTCAAATTAAGTTCACTCGTTTCTCCTTCTCCCAATACTATCAACTTAATATCATATGGATCATTTGTAAGGTGTGATCAAAATAACTTTCCATTGGAAGGAAATACACAATGTGATGTGTGATTTTTACTTGCAAAAAAGCACAGTAATCAATAGAAACTGGCCATTAAAATGCATGAAAAAGCACAAGGTACAGTCTCTTTTTTCCCCCATTTGTGTTAAACTTCGCTTTTAGACTGAATAAAATTGACACTCCCCAGAATGCTTATCTCTTTAAACTTACCTGGAACAGTTGTACAAATCGCCATTTAAAAAGTTAGAAAAGAACCCACGGAATGCTTAAAGTTTGGCGTCCCTGTTTGATGAATAGCAATTGGATATTCAAAAAGCACATTCTCACAAGAATAAACAAGGAATACATAAAATGAAGTAGGATTCCAGAGGCCAACTAACCTGTCTCATGCAACTAGAAAACATCGATCTATTTACAGTTTACTGCACCCAAGGCAGAGCTGCATCTTGTCTGGTTATTGTCTGTGACTCTTTCTTGCTCATCTTGCATTTTATTTTCATTTGAGGAAAAATTAGATTTTGCCGATGACTAAAAATGAGACTTCAGAGCTGGTAGGTTTGGGTGCTCATAATACAAGCTTCATTTATTTTCTTAAACTATGTTCCACAGTTTGAACTTCTCTGGCATCTGAGTCAAAAATAAATAGAATTTTAAGTTGTTTTCCTTCTTTCAACACTCACACAAAAATTCTTCTTTTGTGTCCAAGTGCAAGGAGCAGAGAAAAACACTCATCTTTTTTTTTTTTTTTTTTTTTTTCCTTTTTCCTTTCTCTCTCTGGTCCCTAGAATATGATGTTATCTCTATGCAGAGCTGGATTTGCTGAAGCTGAATCATTTTTTTCGAGAGACGTGGAGTTTGCATTTGGTAGAGTTTGATGGACTCAAACAATGTTTGAGTCAGGATATTCCTCTTTAGAAGTTCTTCCTTGTACATTTTCATGGGACATCTTACTTCTCCTGCCAGGAGAGGTTGAAGGGACATTAGCAGTCAGCTGATACAAGGGTTCCAATTCATAGATACCGTGGTCAATTGGAGCCAAAGGTCTCATGCTTAATTTATTACTAGACTAGGAAACATCTGTGAGATGAGGGGGTTCTTCAGGAGAATTATTAGCCACTGTGGATTTCCCTGAGATGCCAAGACAGTATTCCACAGGAATAAGAGCAGCCAAGAGTCTGTTGGGTCTTTCGAAGCCTCAATGGGTCATCTAAAGTCAGTCCATGCTACTTACAGAGGACCAAAAGAACAATTCCTGCTTATTCTGATCCCATCCAAGGGGGGGCTAAAGGGGACTTCAGGATAAATTTTAAAGAAAAATATAAGATTGTATCAGAGGCTAGTGGCTCGGCCCCCCATATCTAATCTTCTCCTTTCCAAAGGAATAGAAGTTTTGCTGAGCACGTGGCTACCTGGAATAATGGCTACATGTCCCAGATGACCTTGTAGTGGCCATGGACCCATGACTAAGTTCTCATCAATGGAATAAAAGCAGAGTAGAAGTCTAAAATTCCTTGGGCCTATATATGGTTTGGAATTCAGATATTTTTCAGTTTTGAAGGTATTATGATGTATGTACTGTGCATATTAGAATATCTCCTTTGGAGTCTGAGGTGGCACCTCATAACCAGCTGCAGAAAAGTATAATAATATTCACTCTAAGTGAGATAAATGAAGACCCTAAATGGTCTCATGTCAATTCAGGTTAGGTTTTGCTTTCAAATGAGTTTTTGTGAAAAACATAAAGATGTTGGTTTTCAGAGCTTTTCATATTTCACAATTATGCATTATATGGCTGCTTCTAGAAAATGGGATGCTTCCATGGATCACAAGGACTGCAGTTATAAAGACAATCTAAAATAAAGAACTGTTATTTAATTTAATTAATTAATTTATTTATTTATTTATTTTGGTAGCAGGGATTGAACTCAGGGGCACTCGACCTCTGGGCCACATCCCCAGCCCTTTTTTGTATTTTATTAGAGACAGGGTCTCACTGAGTTGCTAAGTGCCTTGCCATTGCTGAGGCTGGCTTTGAACTTGTGATCCTCCTGCCTCAGCCTCCCAAGTGCTGGGATTACAGGCATGCACCACTGCGCCCGGCTTGTTATTTTAAAATGTGAATGCTATTATGTTTTGCGGCATACTTTAAGATTAAACACTTATGTATAACATACTATGTTAAGTATCTTATTGAGTTTATTATTAGTTCTGTTTTGTAGATGAGAAAACTGAAGTATAGAAAGTTTAAATAACTCGGATAATGCCCATAATCAGAAAATGGCAAAGCAAAGATTTAAAACTAAGTTTGATACTAGAGTTTCCATGTTTGTCCATGGTACTATATGTCCATGAGACAATAGTTTAAAAGCATCATTGTAGACATTTGATACAGCTTCAAGTTTCTCTGTGATACTGGAATTGCATTTTTTTTTTTTTTTTTGATATTGGGAATTGAACCCAGGGGCACTTAACCACCGAGCCACCTCCCCAACCCTCACTCCCACAACCCCCCTTTTTTTGGTATCTTATTTAGAGACAAGGTCTTGCTAAATTGCTGAGGCTGACCTTGAACTTGCAGTTCTCCTGCCTCAGCCTATTGAGCTGCTGGAATTACGGGCATGCACTACCACATCGGGCTGGAATTGCATTTTTAATGACTTGTGAGGACATTGTGCTTTTTTATGGCCCATGTTAGTTTGATTTGCAATTAACCAGCTTTCTAACCAGGTGAACAGTGGACAACCCTAAAGGAAGAAAGTAAAGCTAGAAGTCAGTTGCTCTCAGTAATCACACTAGCAGAGCCATAATGACATTGCAATAGTAAAGCATTGTTGTTAAAGCTACTTGCAGCTATAATCCTCATTATTATTATTATTATTATTATTATTATTATTATTGATAGGCTCTTGCTATATTTCCCAGGCTGGTCTTGAACTCATGGACTCGAGTGATTCTCCTGCCCTTACCTCCCTAGTAGCTGGTACTACTGTGCACCACCATGCTGAGCTCTACCATTTTATAGCTTAACCTCCAAGTTAAATTAAAAATGAATATAAATTAAAAAACAAACCAGTCTGGCATCTTGGTCCCACTTTATGTCTTATACTTGTGTCTTAGTTGAGGTGTCACATACTCAGTGGTTTGATGGTTGCTTAATTTTTAAGGGGGTATACTAGGGATTGAACCCTTTGATGCTTAACCACTGAGCCACATCCCCAGCCCTTTTTAAGCAGTTTTTATTTTGAGACGGGGTCTCACTAAATTGCTTAGGCCCTCGCTTAATTGCTGAGGCTGTCCTCCAACTTTTGATCCTCCTGCCTCAGCCTCCTAAGTCCCTGGGATTACAGGCATGTGACACAATGCCCGTTGGTTCTTTATTATTAATACCTAAACACCAAAAGAAATCACAATCTAATAATAAAGCTATCCCTGCTCAAATCTTCTTCTTATATGTTTTTTAAAAATCAATTTGCAGGGAGCTGGGCGCGGTGGTACACGCCTGTAATCCCAGCACTTGGGAGGCTGAGGCAGGAGGATCGTGAGTTCAAAGCCAGCCTCAGCAATGGTGAGGCACTTAGCAACTCAGTGAGACCCTGTCTCTCATAAAATACAAAAAAGGGCTGGGGATGTGGCCCAGTGGTCGAGTACCCCTGAGTTCAATCCCTGGTATCCCCCCCCCCAAAAAAAAGAAGTAGTATGAATACATGAGCAGTGTAACTTCACACCATGTACAACCACAGGAATGAGAAGTTATATTCCACATATGTCTGATATGTCAAAATACACTCTTCTACAGTGTTGTTGGATGGGGGTACATAGGAGGATTAGAGGAACACTAGAATGGTCAAAGGAAAGGGAGGGGAAAGGAGGGAGTAAGGGGAGGGGAAGAAAAAAAAATTGGTGGTTGAATGAGATGGATATCATTATCCTAAATGCATGATCGAAGACCTGAATGGTACGAATATACTTTGTATACAAACAGTTGTATGTAAAAAGATGCTATATATGTGCATTATGAATTGTAATACATACTCTTATTATAAATAAAAAAGAAAAAGAAAGAAATACACTCTTCTGTCATGTATATGAAGTAGATAAAAAAAGTAGAAAAAAAAAGTAGATACATTTTGTTCAGGTAAGAAACAGAACAAAGAGCAATAAGGAAGTAAGAAAAGTCTAATGGAATGAGTTCTGAGTCCAGAGATGGAAGCACGACTTCTCTCTTGGCCTTCACTCATAGAGTAACTGGATCATAAGAATTACTGTGGTAACTATGGTAAAATAGTAACAATTTCTTGATCTAGGGGACAAACATATGGATATTCATTATACTGGTTTCCCCTTTCCTATGTAAGTTTGACAATTTCATAATAAAAGTTTAGGGGCGGGGGGGGAAACAAGGGAAAAAGAATCCATCCAAACAATCATTTTACAAGCTAGCATCCCAAATTGCATTTTGGGTGATGTTCTCTCAGCATTTAGCCCTGCACTACCCAAAATAGGGGCCACTAGGCACATGCGACAATTTATTAAATACAAACTAAAGGCTAAATTAAATTAAAAATTCAGCCCCTCAGTTGTATTCGGGACACATAAGTACATTTGAATTAGTAGCTATTGATTATACACTTTTTAAATTATTTTTAAATTTGGGTAAAATATGTGTAATATAAAATTTATCATTTTTAAAAAAAAATTTTTGTGGTATGGGGGATTGAACTCAGGGGCACTCGACCACCGGTCACATCCCCAGACCTTTTTTATTGTATTTTATTAGAGACAGGGTCTCACTGAGTTGCTAAGTGCCTCACCATTGCTGAGGCTGGCTTTGAACTCGCGATCTTCCTGCCTCAGCCTCCCAAAGTGCTGGGATTACAGGCGTGCGCCACCGCGCCCGGCTTTACCTTTTTATTGAGTGTTAAGTTACCATTTATTATATTGCATGTACTCGTCTTGTTGTGTAACTGCTATCACTGGCTATCTCCAGAACTTAAAAAATTTAATATGCTTTAATTTTAACCATTTTTTATTGTTTTAAAATATATTCAAGCATATTAATAACATGTTGAAATTAGTGTAACTGTCTGTTACCATAATTCCCTGAAAACATTGACTTACTACTTGGTTATCATTATGTTGATTACAAATAAGATAAACATGGGCTGGAGTTGTGGCATGGTGGTGGAGCTCTTGCCTGGCATGTGTGAGGCCTTGGGTTCGATCCCCAGCACCACATATTAATAAATAAATAAAGTAAAAAATCCATTGACAACTAAAAAATATTTTAGGAAAAAAAAAGATAAACAGCAAAAATCAGGCTTGAGAAATTTAAAAATATGGATTTTAAAACTTGACATATTAACTATCGTGGGGAAATGGGAGGTACTCCATTCTTCAACTGCAGCAATAAAACAAACTTCACCCCACTTATAGAACCCCAAGGCTCTGTTCCTCTTGAAGGCAATTTGAGACACAGGGCTTTACAGAACACAGGAATTGATTCACTCAGTAAACATTTGCAGAGGCCCTATCAACAGTCACACACTGTGTTGTCAACGGGACTATAATGGTGGGCATGAGAGACAAGACTTCTGTTTCATGAAGCTTCTGTTATGGTTTAGATAAGAGGTGTCCTCCAAAAGCTCTCGCATGTGAGGCAGTGCAAGAAAGTTGAGAGGTGAAATGATTGGGTTATGAGAGTCTTAACTTAATCAGTGCATTAATCCACTGATAGGAATTAACTGGGCAGTAACTGTAGGCATGTAGGGTGTGGCTGGGAGGAGGTAGGTCTGTTTTCCCTGGTGAGCAGAGCTCTCTCTGCTTCCTGGTGGCCACATGCAGAGCTGCCTTCCTCTGCCACACCCTTCTGCCACTATATTCTGCCTTACCTTAGGCTGAGAGCAAGGCAGTCCGCCATCTGTGGACTGAGACCTCTGAAACTGTGAGCCAAAATAAACTTTTCCTCCTCTAATTGTTATTGTCAGGTATTTGGCCAGAGTGATGAGAAAGCTGACTAAAACAGCTTCCCCCTCCTAAGTGGGGAGGCAGACAGCAGACCAATCACCAACATACAAACCCAGAGGTATCAGAGGGTGACAACTGCTATAAAAAACACAAAACAGGCTGACGTAAATAAAGGAGATCACTAAGAACTCCTATTTTATGTGCTAGAGATCCCCAGTGATTCTGAGTCATGTATCATCATAAGAAGCAAATCCAAATTAGATTTCAATCACCTAAAAATAATGGAAAGTGAAATTCCCCAGGTAAAGTTTGAGTTACAGTATCTTGTGCTCTTCCTGCCTCTGGACTGTCACTTTTTTAAAAAAAAATTATTCTAATTTTTCAGCCTGGCGTGGTGGTGCACGCCTGTAATCCCAGCACTTGGGAGGTTGAGGCAGGAGGATCACGAGTTCAAAGCCAGCCTCAGCAATGGCGAGGCACTTAGCAACTCAGTGAGACCCTGTCTCTAAATAAAATACATAAAAGGGCTGGGGATGTGGCCCAGTTGTCGAGTGCCCCTGAGTTCAATCCCCAGTACAAAAAAAAAAAAAAAAAAAAAATTCTAATTGTTATATATGACAGCAGAATGCATTACAATTCATATTATACATATAGGGCATAATTTTTCACATCCCTGGTTGTATACAAAGTATATTCACTCCATTCGTGTCTTCATACATGTACTTTGGATAATGATGTCCATCTCATTCCACCATCATTTCTAACCCCCTTGCCCCCATCCTTCCCCTCCCACCCCTTTGCCCTACCTAGACTGATTCTACTGAATTAACTCATTTAATAAGCATGGGCTGTGTCCATCTGATAATTCTTCAGGTAACTCACACCTTATCCAAATGTGTAAGACACTTGTAGAAGAAAATTTTCCAGCTGGGCTTCAGATGTAGCTCAGTGATAGAGTGCTTACCTGGCATGCATGAGGCCCTGGGTTTTATCCCTGGCCCTGCAAAAAAAAAAAAAAAAAAAAAAAAAAAAAATTATCCAGGTTGGGGCTGTGCTACCAAGCTATCCCCAGGTTTTAAGTAAATGAAAGAAAAAATCTGAAAATAGGGAAGAAGAGCTGTGAATATACCAGATAGATTTGCATGATGTCTATGATTATCTCCTCAAACCCAGTCAAGATGTAAAGCAATGCAGGCTAGGGTGTCTTCTGACTTTTTCACCCCTGCTTGGACTGTGGATGTGAGTTTCACTTATATTTCAGGGGAAAATGCTGCCTCACAGAGAGAGGAGTTATGTGAATATGGGGGGAAGGGAGTATGAGCTGGTGTGACTCCCCTCCCTGCCACAGGAAGGAAAGCAAATTCCCTGTGTGCCCTAAATTCACCAACTGATAAACTCTCTAAGCCTAAATCTATTAGTGCTCAGGAGAGATATTAATACATGTGTGAGGAGAAATACTTTGTTTCCACTGGGTGAGAGTTCAAATTGGGGAAGTAAGCAGTGATCGAACTATTTGTCCTTAATGGGAAATAAACCAATTTGGTGGTGCTTCAGAGGGGACTGCAAAACTTTCCTCCAGGTTCTTGTTTTGACTGTAAAAACTGTAATCATTTTCAAGCCTTCTGGATTATCCTGCCTCTTGAATACACACTTCTGTCAATGTCTCTTCTTTAGATTTATTTACAGCCTTGAAAACAGCCTGGGGCAAATGGCAATTTATACAAGGAGAGCCACAGAATGTGGTTTTCAATTACTATTTGGGTGACCCCTAAGCTGGGGTGATGGGATTATGAGTGGATTTTAAATGGTAATGGTGGTGAGGTGATTGGTCAATGTTTATTTGTAAGTGTTCTTAATCAGTTAGCATGGTTTTTCATTGTTATGTGTCTCTCAGATTTCAGAGAAAAAAATTCCCAAACCCAATTTTGTTAGTTTTAGAAATTTGATCATAAGTATCATTCCCTGAAATTCATAGGAATTTTTCAGCATTAAAAATAATAACATTAATAACAAAACTAACATTGCATTTACTAACATTGTGTGCCTAGTGTTGTGCTAAAATTTTAACACATAGCATCATCCTGTATAATATTCACAACCACCAGTATTCACAACTGTGTCAGTAATGAAGAAATTTAGGCTCTGAGCAGTATAGCAGTGAGACAAAGTATAAGCCTGTGACTCCCTGTGGTGCATCTGATGTTGGCAATGAGGCCAGGGCTTGGGAGTTTTCGATTTACCATCATCTCCATCAGACCTGCTTCTTCCAAGTCACCCAAAATAAACATTTCATCCAGGTAAGCCCAGTGCTGTTGCTATGTAAATGCAGATTGAAATCCAATAAACCATGCTGGGTGAAAATTTCAGGGCTGTTATCCTATGTACTTGTGACCATGACCACCAAATTCTCATGGGGGAAAGCCCATCATGTTTAGGACACTAGAGTAGGAAATGCTGCTGTGAACACTGGTGTATAGGGTCTTTTTTTTTTTTTTTTTTTTGGAACTGGGGATTGAACCCAGGGGCACTTAACCACTGAGCCACATCCCTTTTTATTTTTGAGACAGAGGCTCACTAAGTTTCCCAGGCTTTCTTTGAACTTGTTATTCTGCCTCGGCCTCCTGAGCCTCTGGGATTACAGGTGTGCACTACTGTGCCCAGTTATAAGGATCTTTTTAAAGTACTTTCTTTTAATTTGTTGGGCGTATGCCTAGATGAAGAATTGCCAGGTCATCTACAGGGACAGTTTAACTTTGTGAGAAACCATTACTGTGCTCTGCAGCAGCTACACCATTTTACACTCCCACCAGCAATGCACGAGGGCTCTGACTTCTCCATGTCCTCATCAACACCTGTTTCCCTTTCTTTTTTCTTATTATTGGTATCCTAATAGGTGTGAAGTGGTATCTCATTGTGGTTTTACCTTACTATTTTTTTTTTTTGTAGCATTTAACACTATATGAAGTAGTCATGTCCATTGTCCTTAGTTTATTAGTCCAGAAGTCCACAAAAGCAGGGCCACCTCTGTTATGTCCACTTCTGTGTTTGTAGCCTCCAGAGCTGTGCTTGTTGCATATGTCATTTATTCTATTGAGTAAATGCCTACATAGATGCTATGTGTAGAACTCCATGGCTGTCATTGTTAATTTATTTGTCCTATGACTAGCACTTAAATAAGAGCACATGAATTAGGTCACAAGTCCATGATTTGTATCAGGCATCTGAGAAATCCTTCTGGTACCCTTGAGCAAATGCACACCATTATCTTAGGACTTCTGAAAGCGAAGACTAAACACCATTTAAATGAAACCATGTGTTATAAAAAAGATGTGCATGATCCTCAGATTAAATTTGGTAATTAGAATTAAAATTTAAAGTGATCAATTAACCTTTTTTTTTGGTACCTGAATTGAACTCAGGGGCACTTAACCACTGAGCCACATCTCCAGCCCTTTTTTGTATTTTATTTAGAGACAGGGTCTCACTGAGTTCCTCAGGGCCTTGCTAAGTTGCCGAGACTGGCTTTGAACTCACCATTCTCTTGCCTCAGCTCCCTGAGCCACTGGAATTACAAGCACGCACCACTGCACCTGGCTAATAAATAATTTTCATAAAACTTGCATGGAGAATCATATACTGCTTCTTTTTAATATGCCCAAAACTAAGGTTGTGCTGTGACAAGTGTAGATAGGACTAAAACTATCTCACTGGAAAGTTGGGAGGACCTTTGTCACTGAAACCCAAGACTTAAATTGCTAACCACCAAGTCAAGTTGGGTGGATAGATATAGAAGTCACGGTGCTGCCCAGTTTTTCATTTCCATCTGTGGGGAAAACAAAATTTCATCCCGTGAACCAAAGTCTGAAGATTACTACTGAGTCATTCAGAACAATATGAGATCTTAACACATGGCTCCTGTGCATTTTATAAACACACAATTTCACAACTGAAAGCTTTCAACGATTCCATCCCTATTGCTAAAGATCAGAGTCACTGGATGAAAGGATCCTGGAAATGGCCTAAGGAAGGACAGCAAACAGCCAGGACCTGGGGTAGTGTTGCAAAGGACACAGCAGCTCCCCTGCCCCTCCCGCATTACCTCCTAGCCCATGTGATCTGTTTGCTAATGTCTCAAACACAAACCAGCCTTCTGTGCAGTCCACAATTGTTCCTGGTCACTCTCTGAGTTACTGAACCAAGTGGCAAATGACAGAATTTTGAACTCATGAAGTTTGTGGTTCTGAAGAGCTCAGAGTATTTAACATATGCTTAAGTGAAGTCTGGTAAAGGGAGCAGGAGAAGGAATCAGATGGGCCCCTGAGCACATAGATGACACAAGACCCACCCGAGGACAGCTATCCTGGCCAGAAGCAGGGTTCCCCTGGGTTCCAAACCCACATGGGTACCTTGCAAGGGCCGGAGAGAGGGGAGAACAATTTTTGTAATTGTACAGTCTTTTTCCTAAATTGTGTACGTTTCTTCAAGTCCCTTCAAAACCTGGAGCCACCCAGCCTTTGCTTTTCTCTAGCCTTTCTCAGGAATTTTTGAAAATGCTTTCACTAGTCATTTTTCTATAGAGAAATGTTGAAAGATACTAGTGAGTTTCTAGGCAGCCCTGCAGGGCTCAGTACCACGCTGCAGGGTTGGTGACCAATGGTCCTGACGAAGTCCAGTTGATTGTGTGTTTCTGAGTGTTTTAGTCATTTTTTTCACTGCTGACACCAAAAGACCTGACAAAAACAATTTTAGAGGTGGAAACATTTATTTGGGGGCTCACGGTCTCAGAGGTCTCAGTCCATAGACAATCGGATCCATTGCTCTGGGCCCGAGGTGAGGCAGAACATCATGGCAGAAGGGTGTGGAGGAGGAAAACAGCTCAGGACAAGGCACAAGGAAGCACAAAGAGAGACTCCCTCACCACAGATATAATATGTACCCTAAAGACACCCCCTCAGGGACCCACCTCCTCTAGCCATACCCTACCTGCCGGTGTTACCACACAGTTAATTCATTCAAACGGACTGATGCATTGATTCGGTTAAGGCACTCACAGCCCAATCATTGCACCTCTACGCTTTCCTGCACTATCTCACACATGAGGTTTTGGGGGACACCTCACATCTAAACCATAACACTGATACTCACCCATTTGGCTTTAGATGTTCAGACTTTACTTATTTAAAATAAAAAAACCCAATGGTATTTTTACCCAGAAGACCTCGATTAGAGAAACCGAACATCTATGCCTAAGAACTGGGACAAGGGACTCAGGGAGAGAAACGTACTTTTTCTGGATGACCCTTTGTATAAAATAACTAATGAAATAATTTCCCACTTTTTTTTTAAATCATTTGGCACATATACCATTATATTTTGTCTTATTCACTGTCAACTAGAAAAAGTAAAATCTCACCACAGATGCTGGCACCATGCCGCTTAGATTTTTAGCCACCAGAATTGGGAGCCAAATAAGCCTCTTAAAAAATTTAATATATATATATATATATATATATATATATATATATATATATACATACACACACACATACATATATATATATATCTCACACAAACCAAAAAAAAAAAAAAAAGAAAGAAAATCTGTGGCTTTTAGGTTAATGTGTTATTTATTTCTACTCAAATACCATTAATTAAAATATATTTGTACTAACTGCTTTGAGTGCACTGTAGATCTCTGTACACACTTAAGTCTGACTGATTGGAGTCAGAAGTGAAAATTCTAACATGGCAGCAGCTCCCATTCACCACAAAAGGCTCAGCTGGCCTTTCTGGATTTTGACATTCAATCTGAGAAGAAACCCGTTTGCTGTGAGAAAGTCCTACCCCTATGCCACCAGGAGGGAGTGAGTCAACTTGGGTGCTCCCAGGTGAGGCCTGGAAGAGATGGGTTGAATAGGCTCAAAGGAGTCCATTTCTGGTAGAAGCTCTGTGAACTTTCTCATCACAGAAGCACCAGTGTCCCTCAGGCCCAGAGGCTGTGCCCCATGCCCCCGTTTGTCTTCCCTGGCAGTCGCTCATTTTTTTAAGGCCTCTGCATTAAAACCTGACCCTCTGCGTTTAGGCTCCGTCATTTGTCCCTTAGATAGGAACTTGGTGGGCATTTCATATTTCTTTCCTTTCAGCCCCGAAAGTAGCATTAGCAGGGAAATTCTAAAGCAAGCAGAAAACTGGCATAGCTAATTTAGGCTAATTAGGATGGCGGAAGCCGATTCCTACTTCAGAGATTCCCTGCCCTCCCGTGTCTCCACCTGATTGCTTTGTCCAGCAGCAAACCCAGGAGGCACTTCCAATTACATCACATCCTCTTCAAACACCAAACCACTCAAGCTAATTTTATCCTATTAAACAGACTGAAGGATCCAGAAGAAAGGTTCTCTCCCCCTCCCCAAAAGCTTCAATTACCAGGGTCTCTGATTATCATCGCTTCAATCCTATGTGCACTGCTAAATACTTTTTTTTTTTTTCCCTTAGCCTTGCCTTCTTGATTTAGATGAAAAGCAAATATTATAAGCATGTCTTTATAGCTCTGGTAAAGTGACATTAGGAGTAGAGCTAAAAAGAAACACCCTGCTTATTAGCATGGTTAATCAAAGTCAAGTTTAAAGTTTCCAAAGACATTGGAATCACAGAAATCTCAGCACCTCTCTGAATATTAGCACTTAGAGAAATTTCTAAAGATTTATTTTTTCTCTTCCCTTCTTTTCCTCTCTCTCTCCTCTACTTCCCTGCCCTCCCTGCCTGCCACCCGCTCCTTTCTATCCTCTATTTTGTTTTATTTTCTTGACTTGGGGTCTGGGGTCTCACTATGTTGCCCAGACTAGTCTTGAACTTGTGAGCTCAAGTGATTCTCCCACTTCGGCCTCCCAAATAGCTGGGACGACAGGCATGGGCCACCATGCCCTGCTCCTTCCCCTTTTTCAATAACTTTTTGCAAAATTTATCAGTATTCAACAAACGGAAAATTGTGATTCCCTAATAATAAATATGAAATAAGCAACTTGATTGTGGAAGAAAATGTAAAGAAGTTTAGCAAGATGGATAACAGTCATCCATCATTTGGTCAGTTTACTTCTTTCTAGCAAATGAACAAAAATAACATATTTTTCATGACAAATATACCCAGAGAGTGACTGTTATAGAGTACACACTTTTAAACTTCTAAATTCAAAATGAACTTTCTACTCAATTTTGACCCATAGAAGTTTTAATCTGGAAGATTTTAATTTTTTTTTTCTGATAACAACAAAAACAGAATCATGTTCTAATTCTTAATATAAAGTCACTTCCCAACTGCAAGTTTTAAGACATGGAATCAAACTGGAACAATTTAATTGTTCTCAATTCCTTTTTGGAAAAAGATTTATAAAAGCCACCTTGAAAATCCTTGCTTTAAGAAGACATGTTGAGTAAAGATATATGAATTTACATGAAGGGAGTTATGGTATCTGAAAGACTTGAAAAACTGTTTTTGAAGTGAAATACATTGACTGTGCAAAGCATCGCTCTTCTCCACGACAAGAAATAGGTTTGACACATCTTAAAAGGTACCAGGGTAACAAAGAGAAGTTTTCCCACTTCAATATCATCCAGCCGCCTGGAGGATCCTTTTGCAACGACAGAATGATTTTTCATTTCTCTTAGAAATTTGTTATAACTTTTAAAAACCAGTGGTGTGCCTCAATGCATTCATCAGTATTAATTTCAGAAAATCTCATCTATATTCTATGTCATCAGTCCAAACGATTGAAATGCTTTTTTAAACAATCTCTTGCCTTTAGCAGAAAACCTACCCAATGATTCTCACACAATTGTTCCGTTCCGCAGGTATCAAAAAACAAAAAAAACGTGGTCTTGGGACAATCGCCCCTATTTCTCCCCCAACCAAAAAAAGAAACAGCTGCTAAACCACTATCCATCCAAACTCTGTTTGGGCCAATTTTCTTAATGTTTCAGCAAAGCTTAATCTGTTGGCATAAGTGTTTAGTCCCATTAACAGCTAAAGTGACAGCCCACAACTCACTGTGCTGTCAGTAAACAAGGAATGCGAGGAATGGCTTTTAAACAATGGCTAAGCCTCAAGCCATTTTGTCTTCAGATGCTGTGAGACTAGTCCTCGCCAGAGCTGCCTCCCTCCTACAGCCCCACTTCTGCAGAAAACACCTCCCTCTGCACCACCCTTCCCTGTCTTGTTATTAGCTGATTAGATTTGTCTGGTTAATTTCACTCTCCTCTGATTGGCCACCTAGGACATGCAGGTTGTTAAAATAAGCCAACCATCATTATTTTTTGGAAGAACAAGCTTTGGTAAAAAGTGGAGGATGGGTGAGTTTGTCTACACAGGATTTGTTGGAATAACCCTACCCAGTCTTCTGTGGGACAGATTCTTTGGGGCAATAGCAGAATTTTTTCTGATCTTCATGTAGTCTATTTTGCCTGGAGAATACAGAACATGATAAAATGTGTGTGTGTACCTCCCTACCAACAGAAATGATCCCACGAGGGCAGTCAGGCATAATATCCAGAAATGGGTATTGTGTGTGTGTGTATGTGTGTGTGTGTGTGTGTATTGGGGATTGAACTCAGGGGCACTTAACCACTGAGCCACATCCCCAACTCTGTTTTTATATTTTATTTAGAGGCAGGGTCTTACTAAGTTGCTGGGGCTGGCCTCCAACTTGTGATCCTCCTGCCTCAGCCTCCTGAGCCACTGGAATGCATATTCTTTTTAAACATGTAACTTCTTTTTGGAAGCTCTCTAGGATCAGCACGTAGTTCTTTTCTTTTATCTGCTCAAGCTAGCATTTCTCTGTCACTTAAGCTACTTCTTCTACCTCTTTTTACTGCTCTCCAACCCTTAGATCTCTCCCATCACCCCCGCTGCCCAGCCACAATTTACAAATATCAAAGAAGGAGAGTATTCTTGGCCTCAGGATCTTTATATGACTCCAGGATTAAGGAGATTCCCCAAGGGATCCAGGGCACTCACTGGGGACTTTTTCTCCTACCCATGCTTTTCATGTGAGCTCCAATCTCCTACTTGGCCAACAATAAACACCAGATCTTCCCCTACACCTACCACTTGCCGCTGATATCATGCACATGGTATTCAGACTCTCTCAGGCATGCTGTCCTGCATTGCTGAGTTGTGTTGAGTGTGATATTCTGGGAGGCTGAGGTTGGACTTGTAAACAAAGGGAGGAAGAGAAAGGCGTAGCCAGTAGGGAATTCTGAAACTCCTTTCTCAATCTCTATCAGATTTTAAAATGTACACAGTAAGAGGCAGAAAAAGATCAAGAAGAGGTGCATTTCTTCAATCTTTCAATGTAAAGATTTTGTTCCAGGGTTTGGGGCTGTGGCTCAGAGGTAGAGTGTCTGTCTTACATGTGTGAGGCCCTGGGTTCGATCCTCAGCACCACATAAATAAAATAAAGGTGTTGTGTCCACCTACAACTAAAAATATACATATATATATATAAAGGATTTTGTACCTGGCGTTATGTTTCCCTGGAGTGCCTCCTTGCATCCTTGCAGCCCCCACCTGTTTGCGATGTGGCGGCTGTTTGCTCTTCGACACCATTTGAAGCATCCTTTCCTTTGGGCAGCCAACCTCCCTAGCCCCCAGACTCCCCCAATCCCAGATGATATTGGTACCTCTCCTCTGGGTTTCCCTCTGGGCTCTCAAAGTACCATAATGTACCAGGTAGTAATAACTGATTTTTCTAGTTTCTTCATCTTGACCTGAGAGCAACGCAGATCACCAACTATTTGCCCAATGGCTGCTGTATGCTGTTGATGAAGTAGATGATTCCAGGTCTATTGAGGAATCCCACGAGGCGATGGATTATCCCAACTGTCATTTCCCTGACTCCATCTTGTTTCCTATTATATCACTGCCTGCTTAGGAGTTTTTGGGGTGCTCCTAAGATCTAGTTGTCCTAACACACATCAGCTCCTGGTTTTCTATTGGACATCACTTCTCCACACACTTTACAAGGTAGCCATTGTGAAGAGAATGCTCCGTATGCATGTGTGTGTGCCTATGTGTTACATGTATGTGTGTACGTGTTCAGTGGTATATTATATTCTGCTATGCCTCCATGATATGCAGCTTCCTTTGTCTGGAACACCCTAGTAAACTCAGAAAATTTTTCTGCAACTTCAAGTATCTGCATTTTTATTACCCGCTGCCTCCTGGGGCCCTGACTCTACTCACAGCCATCTTCTTCCGTATTCCCTGTGTGTCTTACAAAAACCTCCCTGAAGCAATTTCTATATTGTGTTGTATGGAATTTCTTCCAGGTCACAGATACTCCCTGCCTGAGCTCAGAGGTGTGGTGTCTGCATGTTTCTTCATTTCAGCATATGCCTGGAACAGAGTGGGTGTCCAGAGCATTGTCCAAGCTCTTCTGCCGTGAGTCTTTGTTAAGTATGCGCTTTGTGGCTTAATGAAGATCTGGTTCCTGGGCAGGAAAGTTGTGAGTGACCCAAGTGATCCTGCGCCCTGGTTGCTCTCATCCCACACGCCTCAACTCTATGGGATCTCTGGACACACCTACCTCACTCCTCTTCCAGGGACATTAGGGAAGGTGGGCTAGTGGACATCACCCAGCGGTCAGTGCCTGCCACCATCTCCCTCACCCAGTCCTCCAAGAGACATGGTCCTGTTCTCCAGGGTCCCTCAGTATATGTCCTCCTGCGCCTCGTACGGTAGCCACACATGCCCAACTCTGTTCCTTAAACACAGCTTGGAGCTTCTAGCCTCTTACAGCCTTTATCATGTCCCTTCACCAGAGCTGTCTGGCTTTCAATTTTACTTCTGAATTTATGTCCAATCATTCTTTTTTATTTTTTTAAATATTTATTTATTTACTTTAGTTGTACACAATGCAATGCATTTATGTTTACATGGTGCTGAGGATTGAACCCGGGCCGCACACGTGCGAGGCGAGCGCTCTGCCGCTGAGCAACCCCCCGCCCTCTTTTTTTTTTTTTTTTTTGGTACCAAGGATTGAACTCAGGGGCACTCGACCACTGGGCCACATCCCCAGCCCTTTTCTGTATTTTATTAGAGACAGGGTCTCACTGAGTTGCTAAGTGCCTCACCAATGCTGAGGCTGGCTTTGAACTTCCTGCCTCAACCTCCCAAGTGCTGGGATTACAGGCGTGCGCCACCGCGCCTGGCTCCCAGCCCTATTTTGTATTTTATTTAGAGACAGGGTCTCACTGAGTTGCTTAGTGCCTCACTTTTGCTGAGGCTGGCTTTGAACTTGTGATACTCCTGCCTCAGCCTCCCAAGCCGCTGGAATTACAGGCATGTACAATTGTACCCGGCATATCCAATCATTCTTAAAACTTACCTTTAATTCATTTTATTTGGCGAAGTTTTGTCTATTCTCCAAATCGGAATTGATCTGTTCCTGCTTAAAGGCTCTAATTATATATGCTTGTTATTGTCACCCTGCCTATTGGCTGAGACTAACTCATAGTTGTTTTTACCCCTCAGGGTCTGGTACAGTCTCTTGCACAAAGTAGGTGCTCCACCAAATCTGGTCTCAGCTTACATATTTACTATTCCAGGGAGCCCCCATGACTTTCTTATGTGTGCTTTGTGTGTTTCCCTTTAGGTTCCTGTGTTGCTCAAGGGTCTGTCAGCCTTGGGATGGCAAGGACTGTATCTCCCTCGTCCACAGTGGTATGCCTAATATCTAGCATAGGACTGACCTCCATAAATATTTGTTGAACAAATGAATTTTAAAAATTAGCAAATATGAGTTGTTGACAGGATCACTCAAGAAAGGAGCCCTCCTGGGGCCTGAGGAGTGGTAACCTTTTAAGATATTTGATTGAGTAGCTCTATGTCTGCATTTCATGTTCAGAAGTATGTGGGAAAGTGTAAATGCTACCTTCAAAGCAAAGGGATCGCCAGTAACTATCTAGAGATATCAATGCCTGTGGCTCCTGAGGAAAGAAGCAGGATTCAGAGGTGGTGGGAGAGAGTTGGGCGGGTGGTAGAAATGGAGCCAGGATGTGGCGGCTGCAAATCTCCTGCTTACCTTACTTTAATGACTGGGGACGAGCATGCCCATTCTCCTACTGCTTACAGTTTAGTGGGGGTGATGTGTTGTGAGGGCTGAGGGAGGGAGGTCACCATGCTGTAGCCTGTTGTTGGAGCATGTCCAGTGCTCTAGGTACAAATTCAATTATGGTTCAATTTATAGATTTAACTGTAATTGTCCCTTGGCTGCACTTCAGGAAGGGTGGATGGTTTATTGGGGGTTAAGGGTTGGGAAAAAAAAGTGGTCCAGCTTCATTTGGAATGGGAGTCCTCCCATGATGAGGAAGTGTTTTATTCTTTTGGAATGTAAAGCTTACTTTAATTTGACCATCAGCGTACTCTGTTGATGGTTCTTCATAGAGTAAGATTCCTTTTCCTAGCTTAGCTGTAAGCCTCCCAACTTTGCATGCACAATTTTCACCCCAAATGGGAACAAATAGGCTATATTCAAAACTGAAAATGAAAATTCATTGCAAAACCTTTCCAAGAGCTGTATTATTAAAGTTACCATCATTCAGTTGGATATTATCAAGGCAAAAAAAAAAAAAAAAAAAAAAAATTAAGGTACAGATTGTGAGCACTGCATTCTCTTTTCTCCTCGTGCTTGTAAATGAATGTTTTTCAGCTTCCCCCATCCATCTTCATTACCATTGTGAGCAATTTGTATTGGTCTTGCAATGCAGCATCGGTACATTGTGCAGATGTATGTGATGTTCTGGAAATGGGCAATTTAATATGAAAAGCACACCATGTCTCAGATTTTATTTTAATTTTACAAACAGTAATTTCTGCTAGGAATTATTCCATGATTTGTGCATAATTTCATGCAGATGGTTATTTAAATATAAATGGAGAAATCTGTCATTTAATAGTGTGTCTGCCACCACTTGGGGTGGCCTTCCTACATTTTAACAGAATGCCATAAATAAAAGGTAAAAACATCTCTAAGCCACATACGAGTGAGAAGATAATTATGCCTGTTCTTTAATTGTCATTTGGGTGAACACCAATTAACTTTCTTAATATTTTCCAGTTTCTTTAAAAAGAAACTTAAATGGAGTCTTTTTTTTTTTTTTTTTTTTTTTGTGAAATGTGTTTACAGTGTAATGAAAAACCTCTTTGTTTACCTAATTAAGTCGACATTCTCCTGGTAGTAAAAACAGAACTCCGTTCTTTGGTGACCAACCCACTTTTCTCCTCTGCAAAGCTAACTTGAGACTCCAAAATAACCCAGGAGAGGTAGAAGGATGAAGCTAGGTACACAGGGATGTGAGCCTGTGCAGACTATTTTATTAAAAAAATAAAATAACATATATATGTGTGTATTTTTTTGGGGGAGGGGCTCAGATTCCATATATCTTTTACCAAAATGTCACACACTTGTTTGCATTAAGTGTTGTAATAATTAAGGGAGATACCAGGAGGGGGGGAAATGAATACTCTGATTAACTTCTGTTTGAACAAGATCTAATTTAGTGGCAACAGGTTTGAAGTTTTAAATGCTAGTACACAACATTGCTGACATCAATAACCTGTGACACTTATCAACCAAAAACCATGAGCTTAAAAAATGGTGATGAGAATTTATAAAATCGGAAAAGAAAATATATTGCTTCTGTCCAAAGCTCTGCCTGCCATCTTGCTATCCTGTCTCACCTATTCTAGTCAAAGAGTTATGAAGATTTTTTTCCAGACCAAACTGACCTCTATGAATGAATGTGAGTTTAACTTAGAACAGAGAGATAGTTCCCTGTTTCTAAAAGATGCTTCGACAGCAAGAAGTACAAAAGTGAAAAAGGTAAAGCTGGGTGTGGTATTGCATGCCTGTAATCCCAGCTGCTTGGGAGGCTGAGGCAGGAGGATCGAGACTTCAAAGCCAGCCTCAGCAAAAGCGAGGCGCTAAGCAACTCAATGAGACCCTGTCTCTAAATAAAATATAAAATAGGACTGGGGATGTGGCTCAGTAGTTGAGTGCCCCTGAGTTCAATCCCCAGTACACACACACACACAAAAAGGTAAAGGTAAAGGTGTGGTGTGTGTGTGTGTGTGTGTGTGTGTGTGTGTGTGTGTAAAGATGTGTTGGACCTCCTGATGCCACGTTCTGTTGACTCTCAGATCTGTATCTCTGGCCTAAATCTTTTCTTCCTTTGCACTTTTAAATCTCTTAATGGTAATAGGGCAATTGCCCTCGGAAAACCAGTTTCCAATTCAAAGCAAGTATGCTGAAATTCAAGAAATTATTTTCTGTCCTTGTCTCCCTCCTCAATTCAATTGTTGTCTTGAGAGCGACTTTGAAGTTTTTTTTTTTCCTTATGGTTCATGTCTACTGTGTTACCCATTCAATCCCAAAGCACTTTCTTCATAGCTTCAAAACACTGCAGCAATTCCTATGCCTACAGCAGGGGCAGATGTCATCTTCTCGTCTTTTTGCCCACTTTGCTCTTTCCTAAAGCATCCTTGATGTTGAAAACTGTCAAGAGCCCTGGTTAGGAATCATGAGAACAGGGAATTATAGTCCCCGATTGAGCTTCCTGAACTATGAACTTTCTCCCAGCCCTCCCATTCTGTGCTTCCAGAGGTCAGCATTAGAACCCCTATCCTGGCTTCTGGGGGTTCTGTGACAATTGCTGTCCAGCTGTTATCTATGTCTTCCTCCCCTCTCCTTGGGCATATGCTTCCCATGTAATAATCCTGCAAGCCTAGAGGTAACTTTTCAATTCTCTTTAATTTTTTTTTTTTTTTTGTGTGTGTGTGTGTGTGTGTGTGTGTGGTACCGGGGATTGAACTCTGGGCACTTGACCACTGGGCCACATCCCCAGCCCTCTTTTGTATTTTATTTAGAGAGAAGGTCTCACTGAGTTGCTAAGTGCCTTGCCATTGCTGAGGCTGGCTTTGAATTCGTGATCCTCCTGCCTCAGCCTCCCAAAGTGCTGGGATTACAGGCGTGGCCTGGCTTCAATTCTCTTTAATTTATGAAAGGCCAGTGTAATGTTGTGGTTAAAATAAATGCAAGTCAGGCCAGGCACGGTGGCGCACGCCTGTAATTCTAGCACTTTGGGAGGCTGAGGCAGGAGGATCACGAGTTCAAAGCCAGCCTCAGAAATGGCGAGGCACTTAGCAACTCAGTGAGACCCTGTCTCTAATAAAATACAAAAAAGGGCTGGGGATGTGGCCCAGTGGTCGAGTGCCCCTGAGTTCAATCCCCGGTACCAAAAAATAAAATAAAATAAAATAAACGCAAGTCGGATTACCTGGTTTTGAACCTAGCTTTACCACTTACCAGCTGCACGACATTGGGCAAGTCATTAAACCTCCATAAATCTCAGTTTCCTTATCTATCTAAAGGAACAACCCTGATTACACAGGGTTATGAGGCCTACATGGGATGATCATAGAAGTCCTTAAAGTGAAGCCTAGGGCTCAACAGATTCTGAAGATTAAGGTGAAATAGCCTCTCATTTTCATATCACAGATAAATCAGTAAAATATACAGGAACATGCAGGACACAAACGACTCATAGTATTATCTTTTTTCTTTTTTTAGTATTGGGGATCGAATCCAGGGCCTCCTGCATGGTAGGCAGGTATTGTACCACTAATCTACATCCCTAGCCCCCTTTAAAAAAATAACATTGGTTCCAGCACCTGTCTTCACAGTTATGCCTGATAGGAACCCATGCTTTTATCACATCATAAAAAACTTAACACCTGCTTATCTTATCTTCATCATAGCAATGTCTACTCCTAAGAGTGGAACATCTCTTTCTTAATAGCTGTGTACACATACAGTGTCAAAAAGGCCAGTGGATTTAGTCATATAGAGTAAATGACATTTAGGAAAAAAAAACTTGGGTCTATCTAAAAAGCAGTTTTTAGAAATCTTAGTTGTATGCATTAAAATAAACATTTAAAAAATGTGAACTGTGGAATTATTGTAAGTTACAAATGCTAAGTCTCTTTTTTCCTCCCTAGCAAGAGGCCTGTAGTTTGTTAGGCTTAAATCATACTTGACATACCCATATTTTGAACAATCTTTTTATTGTTGTTTTTGAGACAGGTTCTTGCTAAGTTGTGCAAGCTGGCCTCTAACTTTGATCCTCCTGCCTCAGCCTCCTGAGTAGCTGAGATTACAGGTGCAGGCCATTGCTCCCCACTTTTTTGTCAATTCTGTGTCTTTGAAAGGATACCTAATCATAGCAATCCCAAATTGTTTAGCTAATGGTGTTTAATAGGTATGTGGCACTGAACTTGATGATGCATTATATTAAATAGCTCCTATATTATGCAGGTTAAACTCCAGAAGGGACTATCTGGATATGTCATTGAAAAATCAAACACAAGTTGCTATTTGCTGGGCGTGGTGGCGCATGCTTGTAATCCCAGCACTTGGGAGACTGAGGCAGAAGGATCTCGAGTTCAAAGCCAGCCTCGGCAATGGCGAGGCACTTAGCAACTCAGTGAGACCCTGTCTCTAATAAAATACAAAAAAATAAAGGGGGGGGGGGGGCTGGAGATGTGGCCCAGTGGTCGAGTGCCCCTGAGTTCAATCCCTGGTACCACAAAAAAGAAAAAAAAAAAATACAAAAAAGAAAAATCAAGTAGGTTGATCCCAATAGCATCCTAACCCTATGTTTGCCATGTAAGAAGTATGTACAATATTCCAACAGAAAATATCCCACTGAAGTGATATACTGATGAAGTAAAAAGCTGAGATTAGCACACAATGTATTTTGATTACAGAATTACATATATTTTTTTTAAAGCTCAAAGTTGATTATTCAGAAAGATACTCTGGCTATTTCTCTGTTTTTTGTTCTTCATAAAACCCTAAAATAGAAAGCTTGACGTTAACAACCCCCCCCACCCCCCTCCTTTTTCCCCATCTATGACTTCAGTTAATTCTGTCACGTGCTGGATTCTTACTTCTGGCCATGCCCTTCCTTTCCCTGCCCACTCCTGACATCCTGCCACTCCAGGGTCCGGAATAACCTAAATGTTGCTTGGCAGGAAGCTGCACACCATGGGTGACATGCTGTTAGGTTCAAAACAACCACCCAAAGAAACAAAATAGCGAAACCCCACCAAGCCTCTTGAACTCACCTTTAACTTTCCCAGCCGTGGGTATTCTGGGTTTGCTTGACATGCACTTTTCCAAATTCAACAATTTGGACTCTAAATTTAAATATTATTGTCTTGATCATGAAGATCCATGTTTGTGACCAGTTCTCTGAAAGCATGTCCAGATCTCTGATCTGTTCATGAGAAGAATCTAGGCAGTGAACTGAGGAAGTTGAAAACCAAAACACATATGTGAATAATTAGTAGCTAATGATTTGGGGACAGCAAATCACAAGTTTGATTAAACCGTGTCCTTAGAAAAGAAGCAGAAATATTAGGGACTTAAGACTGTCTTAAATCATGAGCAACTGTATAGGTAATTCTTTCCTTGCAAATATTGATATTTCTGTCCACAAATAAATAAATGTCAGAAGAAAAAATACAGATATTATAAATTGTAAATAGTAAAACACCAGTGATTTTTTGAAAGTGTTGCTATGATAATTAAAGAAAATAATTAAAGACTGATATCCTAATTCACATTCTTTACAGTAATTTTATTATCCTTTCTTTTTTGTCATGTTTCTAATTCCATGCATCAACTTCCATGGAGACATAACCCATGCAAACTAAAGTGATTTTCACTAAATGAAGAGAACACAATTGAGTCCTCTCTCCTATCTAGGTTCAGGATTTTTTTTTTTTTTTTTTTCCCAAACCATTTTGTTTGGGGAGCAAAAACTCCAAACCAGAAACAATACGAAAATAAAGAGCCAGGCCTTGGTTCCCTAATCCCAAGGAAAAGCTCAGGGAAGGTTTCCCCCAGGGTCTTAAGGCTTGTGAAACTTAAAATGACTGCTGCCTATGGACCCAAGCATCTATTGCCTCTTTTCACTGTTCAAATGAGGTCATTTAAAAAAGTTACAGCTACAAAGATAGGCCGAGGGTGTCCTCAGGAAATGTGAAATGAAGTTGAGCTGGAATCAAGGCTGGGATTCCGTGTTTTCTTCGGGAGAGGACAGTGAGACCAGGTGACAGGCCACAGGCAGGTGGGGGGAAAAATGAAGAGAAGTATTAGCTGTTCTGATAAAGAGTCCCAAGAACACAGGCTGACATGACAAATGTCACCTGCTAAACAAAACATCAGCCACCTCCAGAGATGTAAAGGGAGACACATGCAGATAAGTGCTTTGACTTTTAGTGAATACTCACTTCATACTTAGAATATATAATTTTGGAAAAAAGGTTCCTGTCCCCCTTCCATTCTCTCTGTGCTGCTCTAAAAGCTAGCATACTTGGAAACAGAAATAGATCCCGGTCAGTCGACAAGGGGTTAATTAGACAAATCTGCTCTAATGCACATGCTTTTACGTATGTAAAAGTAGTTCAATGTACAACTTGAAGAAAAGAGAGAAGAGAGGAGAATAAAAGAGACTCCAGACTTCCATTTTCTTCCTTTAGATAAACATATTTAACACCCACAAATTACAAGGGAAGTTTTAGGCAGTTTTAAGCAAGCCTCAGAGAATTATTCACTAATAGATCCAAAATGTACATCTTACTGCCTTCAATTTCCCAATTACATTTTTTAATTACTGTCAAAGCACCTTCTTCACAGCAAAATGTCATCGTGTGAAAACCTCCAGTTTTCTTTTGTGTTCTCCCTGTTCAGAAAACTTTTCCTACATTTCATTTCATTCTGAATCCGATTTTATCGGTCGAAAATTTTTAACGTGTCGGACAACACAGCATTTCCCTCTTAGAAAACCTGAGACAATGACTGGAATTCATAGTAAGTTTCCCCCATTCAACCAGACATTTCTTGAGGGAATTGCAAAGGCTCTGTGTAGAAACAGTTAATATGTATATATCTCTCTGAAATTGGCAAATGCCTTTTATTTCCTCTAATATTCTAACCAGAGATCTGTGCTCATTTTTTTTTTTTCTGTCCATAGGCTCAAAAAAAAAAAAAAAAAAAAAAAAAAAAAAGACTGTATTCGCTAATTATACACCCTGAAAAGAATTTGGTTCAGTGTAAGATGATCCTAGTGATATGCTAATCCCTTTTTCTGCTTGGTGCTGCCTGAAGCTTCTGTCTAACATTTTTTTCAACTGTATGACAATAAAAGTTCTGGCAACAAAAGAAATAAATGGGCAGCTAAAGAAGGTATAGCTAAACACATGGCAGGCCGGTTCTCCCCCTCTCCTTCTGGCTGCTCTTTTGTAGACTGCACTTTGGTATCCTCAAGTCAATAGCCGAAATCCAGCCACCTTAGCAACTTAGTATGACACCCAAGCCCTCTCTCTTTACATTCATGAATAGTCAGCACCCAGCAGACAAAATAGAACTAATCTTTTTTGACAGAATTGTTCAATTTTAGAGGAAAAGCTTTTGAGTCTTCCACACATTTGCAGAATATGAGACAACAATGGCCGCAATCAAATTTTAAAAACAACAGTGGCCAACAGGGCTGGAAAAAAAGTCTCTTTGAATTAAATAGCACATTCAGTCAGTCCCAGTGGTCATAAACTTGGGGCAAACATTAATTTCAATATGTGAAAGAGGGAGATAAACAAACGGAGAGGATATCCCAGAGCCCTGTTCTGGGCGTCAAGCAGTAATTCCTTCTGCTATGATACACGCATAATTTTTTTTTCTATTCTCTTTCTTTCTTCTTCCTTTTCTTTTCTTTTTCTTCTTTTTCTTTTTCATTTTTGTTTTCTTTTTTGCATAGTCTGATACAAATATTTCTTTCCTTTCAAAAGTGATTTTGTTTGGGGGGCCCAAGGAGACTCGGTGTAAAATGATTTTATTTTTTTTAATTCACTAGCCTTTTGTAGTCATTTGAAAGTGATTTTACCATTTAGAAATCCTGTAATGTATCAGCCACTTACAAGTCTAACATGTGCTAAAAATGAATCTTCTCTCCAATCCCTATCCCCCCTCCCCTCAATTTAATACAGGCATCTCTATACCTTTGGAGACAATATGAACGAGAAGAAAAATCTACCCAGTTCATGGCAAAAACAGAAGTTAGCAACATGGTCCATGCAGCTGCAACATTGCATTTAAAATTCAGTTTCCTCATAGGAAGAGGGCTAATCCTGCCCCCGTAATTCCCTACAGCCAAAATGTGCCCCCTCCCCGCGTGACAGTGCAATGCAAAGACACTAGCACGCTTATCTTGCCTAACCAGATGGCCGACTTGGATCAATGCACACACGCCACGATCAATGGGAGAGATAAAGAATTAGGAAAACAGTGGTACATGCTCCCAGAAAGCTTGTACACTGCATAATTATTTTATGATTCTACACATGGCTACATGTGATACTGAAGTCGAGAAGGAAAGGATAATTAGAGTGCCGGGAAGAATTTTGTAGTAGACTACACTTTGTCTGTCAGCACTTCCCACTCCAGCAAACTCACTGCCCTTATCTGAAAGTGAATTTAGAAAACATGAGCAAAAAATGTCAGGGAAGGTATTTCCATTTTTTTTTTTTTTTTTTTTTTTTTTTTTTTTTTTTGCCAGGTCCTGTCTCATCCCAAAGTTCGATTCAAGGCTGGAGGAGGCTGGCTGGGATTTGGATACGCCTCTCATCATTAGCTACCCCTAGCTGCCCAGCCAAGGAAACCCCACCAGATAATGTTTGTATGTGATGCAGACTGTAACCAGGAAGAATTCAGTCTCCAAGTGATTCAGTCAAGTTCATTCAGTAAAAGAGAGCAGGACGAAGCCTTCCCTTAATTTCTGTTTCCTGATTGGCTAACCAAAGCAGTGTTTTTTGAGCAGGTTTGTTACACACTTCACACTAAGAAAAAGATATGGACCTACATTCCTATTTCCCATCCAGGTTATAAAAGAAAGTATACAAATGCGAAGCTGGTACCTGGCTGCTTTATTCTGAATCCAGACCAAGATCATAAACCAGAACAATAAACTGCTGCGATCCACCACTATGGTAATGTGTTAATCAGAAAGACAAAATATTCCTTTGGCTCCCAATACGTGGTGGGCACTTAATGAATGATTACATTATTATTGCAAATAATAATAATCCTGTACCGTTCCAAAATTTTGTTCTTTCATCACCTTCTGTTAGATGCAAACACAAGTAGAATTAGGTTCTCCCTTGGATTTGAGACTCAGCCTGCATGCTAATTAAAACATTCAATGAACTTTTGCACCATTTTTTTTTTTTTTTTTTTTTTTTTTTATGTAAAGAGAGATGGGAGCTGGTATCTGGAATTAGACACAGTTCCCCACCACTGTCAACCTCAAACACCCTGTGAATGAGCTGGTCATTTTAAGAAATCTGCTATACTCCAAATAGAGTGGATATTCAGTATCTCAATCATTAAAATTACTATCCATTAATTCCTAAGGAACAATAAAATCTAGTCTGGGTAAAAATTCAGAGGGGATGGGGAAAGAAATATTGAAAACAGAGAAAAGCCATAGTCATCCTTGTAAGTTATTTTCATAGGGATAAATATGAAGCTCTGGATTCTTAAATTTTTTCCAGTCATCCTCTGTGATGTTCTCTATAAAGTTATCTTGTTATCCCTGCCCTATTACATATCACTCCTCAGCCTTAGCACAAAGTGAATAGCTATTTATTACCAACATTTAGCTTGGTTACCCATAATCAGATTTGGAGACAGATCCTGGTTTGAGGATATGATGCATATTTCCATATCTATTTTTAGTTCAAACCCTTTAAAAGGCAGGGCTATCATTTTACCATTTAGGGCTACCATTTAGGGCTTATTTCCCTTTTCTCTGAGATAAGATAAACATTTTTTTTTTTTTTTTTTTTTTTTCTGGCAGTATGACGGATTCGTGGAGGGTTCCTTCTTGCTGTAAAAACTGATTTTGTGTGGACCATTCTTGACATCATGCAGTGGAGCTTGAAGGAAGAAAGGAAAAGCTTTCAAATTGGCAAGGGGAGAAATCTTTGAGTAGACAGTGTGCAAAGTTTCTCTGAGGGCAGGGCCAAGCTGGGCTCAACTCTGGGACTGAGGCCAGGTGAGGTCACTGGACCTGAGTCCCGCCAGAAAACAAGAACACCTGGAAGGAATCTGGTAGGCTCTCAGCTTGGTGGAATCCTGGTTCCCTGTGAAAGCAAACTCAATCCCATCAGGAGTGAATCATCGTCAGGTTAGACGCCCACGTTTTCAGGGATTAAGATGAATGAAATCTAAGTTTACAGTCAGAGATCACCATTCACACAGGAAATAATCCCCTCTGTAAGTGAAAGGCGGTAAAAAGCAATAAACAACAGACTTCTAGGTTGAAATGATCAGAATTTATCAGATGTAGAACACAAAATAAATGTATAAAAAATTTTTAAAAATTAAATACATATTTCATTTCACTTAAGTGCATCCACAATGAAAGACTATCAAAAATGACAAGACAGGTTTGCAAAGGAACCAAATGGTACTCCTTTTGTTTTTCAAATGTATTGAGGAATAATTCACATACAATCCATTGCACCCATCTCGAATGTATAATTCAATGAGTGTTTTTTTTTTTTTTTTTTGTACCGGGGATTGAACTCAGGGGCACTCGACCACTGGGCCACATCCCCAGCCCTTTTTTTTTTTTGTATTTTATTTAGAGACAGGGTCTCACTGAGTTGCTAAGTGCCTCGCCATTGCTGAGGCTGGCTTTGAACTCGCGATCCTCCTGCCTCAGCCTCCCAAGTGCTGGGATTACAGGCGTGCGCCACCGCGCCCGGCTCTAATTCAATGAGTTTTGACAATTGGTTATGCCTGGAAAGCTTTACCACTAGCAATACAGGGCATTGCCCTCAATCTACATTGTTACCTGGTGCCTCTGCAGTTGATCTCTCCCTCTACACAGGTTTTGGGAAAACACTGATTTGGTTGGTGTCACTATTACATACTTCACATTTTCTATAATTGTAGTAATACAATCCTATATTATGCACATTTTTGTATCTGCTTCTTTCACTCAGCATAGTGATTTTGAGGTTTACCCACTTTATTGTATATATCAGTAGTAGCTTGTTTCTTTTATTAGTTATACCAATTTTTGTTTACCTATTCCCCAATTAGTAGACATTTGGATTATTTCCAGTTTGTGGCTATTGTGAAAAAAGATACAATAAACAGCCATGCATAAGTCTTTGTGTGGGCATATGTTATCATTATTATTTTGATACCAGGGATTGAACCTAAGGGAGCTTAACCACTGAGCCACATCTCCAGCCACCCTTTTTAATGTTTTATTTTGAGACAGTTTCTCATTAAGTTGCACAGGGCCTCACTAAGTTGCTGAGGCTAACTTTGAACTCAGGATCCTCCTGCCTCAGCCTCCCCAGCCTCTGGGATTACAGGCGGGGACAGCCACGCCTGGCTCATTGGGGTTTTAATTTGCATTTCTGAGGGATGATGTGCTTATGCACCATTCTTATATCTTATTTTGTGAGGTGTTTGTTTAAATCTCTTGCCCATTTAAAAAATTATTGTTGTTTTATTGATTTGCAAGAGTTCTTTTTGTATCCTGAATAATGTCTTTTGCTATATATAACATCTTTTTCAGTCTGTGATTTGTCTTATTGTTTACCTAAAACAATATCTTGTATCTTGAAGAACAAAAGTTTAAAATTTTGAAAAATTGCTGGGTGCAGTGGCACACACCTGTAATTCCAGTGGCTCGGAGGGTGAGACAGGAGGATTGCGAGTTAAAAGCCAGCTTAAGCAAAAGCAAGGTACTAAGCAACTCAGTGAGACCCCGACTCTAAATAAAATACAAAATAGGGCTGGGGAAGTGGCTCAGTGGTCAACCCCTGAGTTCAATCCTTGGCACCAAAAAAAAAAAAAAAAAAAAAAAAAAAAAATTTTTTTTTTTAAATTCTGATTTATCAACTATTTTATAGCTTGTGCCTTTTTTGTGGCTTATTGAAAGAAATACTTGTCTAGTCCAAGTTTGCAAAGTTTTTTTTCTCCTACATTTTGTTTTACATTTAGGTATGTGATCCATTTTGTACTAAGTTTAGTGTACAGAGTTAAGATAAAAATCTTACTGTCCAGGGCACCATAGTGCACACTTGTAATCCCAGCTACTTGGGATGCTGAGACAGAAGGATCCTAAGTTCAAGGCCAGCCTGGACAACTTAGTGAGAACTTGTCTCAAAGTAATAATTTTTTTTAAAGGGCTGGGGATGTAGCTCAGTGGTACAGCGCCCCTAGGTTCAGTCCTCAATACCCCCCCCCCACACACACACGTACAAAATCTGTTTATTTTTTTCTCTTACAGGTCATCAATTGTCACAGTACCATTTATTGAAAAGATTTTTCTTTATTGGATTTTCCTGCACCTTTGTTGAAACTTCAATTAATTTTATATATATATATATGTGTGTGTGTGTGTGTGTGTGTGTGTGTGTGTAAGTTTATTTCTGACTATATTCTGTTCTATTTTTTCATTAGTTGATTTTTATAATTTCACAATAAGTAGAAATCAGGCAGTGATAGCCTCCCATTTTTCTTAAAATTGTGTAGGCTATTCCACTTGAATTTTTCTTATACACTTTAAGATCAGTTTGACAATTTCTATAAGATTGTCTACTAGGATTTTGATTGGGCTTGTTTTGAGTCTACAAATCGATTTGGGGTAATGGATGTTCTAACAATACTATGGTATATCTCTTCATTCATTTAGGACTTTAAAATTTTCTCTCAGTAATATTTTGCAATTCTTAATGTAGAAATCATGTACAACTTTTGATGATTGCATTAATAAGTATTTTATGGTTTTGGGCTCTAGTTTATATGGAATTGACTTTTACAATTTAATCTTATGGTTGCTTGTAGCTAAAATATAAATATATAATTGACTTTTCCATGTTTAATAGTCATCTTTCTAAATTTACTTATTAGTTCTAGTAGTTATGTTTTGTATCCTTCAGAATTTCTTAAATTGTCATGCATTCAACAAATAAGAAATTTATATTTTCCTAATATTTATGACTTTTATTTGTTTGTCTTGCCTTATTGCAATGGCTAGGACCCAAGTACAATATTGGACAGAAGTGGTAAAAGCAGGCGTCTGTACAATGTTCTCAATCTTAGGGCAAAAGCATTCCATTTCTCACCAATAAGTATTTTAGATGGAGGTTTTCCATGGATGAACTTTGTCAAATTGAAGAATTTCTCTTTTTCTAATTTGCTGGCACTTTTAAAAAATCATATGTTATTGTTGAATCATGTTAAAAGCTTTTGTGGCCAGGCATGGTGGTGCATGCCTACAATCCCAGTGGCTCTGGAGGCTGAGGCAGGAGAATCATGAGTTCAAAGCCAGCATTAACAATTTAGGGAGGCCCTAAGCAACTCAATGAGACCCTGTCTCTAAATAAAATATAAAAAGGGGCTCAGTGGTTGAGTGCCCCTGAGTTCAATCCCCAGTATCCACCCCCGAAAAAGAGCTTTTGTGACTCTATGAAAATTACTTTGTTTTTTCTCCTATCGTATTAATATAGTGATTGTATTCATATGATTGATTTTGTATATTTAAACTACCTTGCTTTCCTGGAGTAAACCTTTCTCAGTCATAATGCATTAATTTTTAAAATATATTATTGAATATCATTTATTCATATTTTGTTTAAAAATGTATTCTATGCTTATGAGGAATATTGATCTCTTATTTTCCTTTTTTGTAATGTCTTTGTCTGCTTTTGATAGCAGAGATATGATCGTTGCATAACAGTATACCTAACTATTAGCTCATCAATTTTAGTTTCTTGTCCTATTTTATTGTTCTTCATAGCACTCCTCAATATCCAATGTATATATTCACTTGTTAAGTTGCTCATGGTCTGTCTTCCCCACTAGCATATGACCATAAGAAAAAGGTCCTTGCCTTTTTTTTCTTTTCTTGATTCTAGGCTAGGATAGATTTAAGAGATTTTCTCAAATGTCTAAGATGTGGAGAAATGCCTTAGAGAAATAAGAGGACTATCTTTCCAATTGAAATGAGGCATGGAAAGATTGTGTGCTTTGTGATAGCTAAACTATGGAAGCAACCTAGATGCCCTTCAACAGATGAATGGATTAAAAAATGTGGTATATATACACAATGGAATATTACTCAGCCACAAAGCAGAATGAAATTAAGGCATTTTTTGGTAAATGGATGGAACTGGAGACTGTCATGCTAAGTGAAACAAGCCAGTCCCAAAAATCCAAAGACTGAATGTTCCCTCTGATATGGGGATGCTAACACATAATGGCAGGGGGAGGGAAGAACAGAAGTTCAATGGATTAAAGAAACAGGAATTAAGGGAGGAGAGGGGGAATGGGAATGGGAAAGACTGTAGAATGAATTGGACATAACTTTCCTATTTTCATATGTGAATACACAACCAGTGTAATTTCACGTCATGTACAACCACAAGAATGGAACCCTAATTAGAATAAGTTACACTCCAAGTATGTATAATAGATCAAAATGCACTCTACTGTCATGTATATCTGTAAAGAACAACTAAAAAAAATTTTTTTTTAAACTTATGGTAACAACTTAAGTTGTTCTAATTTTGTGAGCATGCTGAGCAAACCATTTACATTTGTAGTATGAAGACTAAAAAAACAAAAGAATTAGAATTGTAATAAACACATTTGTATATTAAGTAATAGGTGTAAAATGGGTCATCAAAAAATAAAAATGTGCCGGGCGCGGTCACGCCTGTAATCCCAACTTTGGGAGGCTGAGACAGGAGGATCGCGAGTTCAAAGCCAGCCTCAGCAATGGCGAGGCACTTAGCAACTCAGTGAGACCCTGTCTCTAAATAAAATACAAAAAAAAAGGTCTGGGGATGTGGCCCAGTGGTCGAGTGCCCCTGAGTTCAATCCCCAGTACCACAAAAAAAAAAAAAAAAAAAAAAAAAAAAAAAAAAAAAATAAAAATGTGGGGGCTGGGATGTGGTTCAGCGGTAGAGTGTGCGCCTAACACCTGCGCAGCCCAGGTTCGATCCTCAGCACCATGTACAAATAAACACATCGTGTACAACTAAAGCAAATAAATAAATATTTAAAAAAATAAAAATAAAAAATAAATAAAAATGTGGCCGGGCACGATGGCGCACGCCTGTAACCCCAGCACTTGGGAGGCTGAGGCAGGAGGATCACGAGTTCAAAGCCAGCCTCAGCAATGGCGAGGCACTGAGCAACTCAGTGAGACTCTGTCTCTAAATAAAATACAAAAAAGGGCTGGGGATGTGGCTCAGTGGTCGAGTGCCCCTGAGTTCAATCCCTGGTACCAAAAACAAACAAACAAACAAATACATACATACATACATAAATAAAATAAAAAATAAAAATGTGAAGAAGAATGAAAAAACAAAACAAAGAGAGATTGTGTGCTCTGGAGTCAGGCTGCCCCTATTTGAATACTGGTACTACCATTTACTACATGATGGTGAATTGAGCTAGGCATGGTGGTATACACCTGTAAATCTGAGCTACTCAGGAGGCTGAGGCAGGAGATTCAGGAGTTTGAGGACAGCCTGGGCAACACAGAGTGAGCTTGTTTCAAAATTAAAAAATTAAAAAGGACTGAAGATATAGCTCAGTGGTAGAGCACCCCTTTGTTCAATTGATAGATGGGAAACATTAAAAAAATGCTTGTTTGCAAAATAGGTGATGTGCATTTCATTTAGGTGGCTAAGCATTTCAGCTGGACCCTTGGAATCAGGAGTGGGGCTGCCCTACATACCATGTTTTATTTTTATTTTATCTTGGGGGGATACTGGAGATTGAACCCAGAGCTTCACACATGCTAGGCAAGTGCTCTGCCACTGAGTGACATCCCCAGACCCTTTATTTTTTAATTTTTATTTTGAAACAGGGTCTCCCTAAGTTGCCTAAGCTGTCCTCCATCCTCTTGCTTCATTCTCCAGAGAAGCTGGGATTATAGGCATGTGCCACCATGCCTGGTAGCACATATCCTTTTGTTTCATGCATCGCCAGTCTTATTTGCTCGATGACTGTCTCTGTGCATGTCTCAGCTCCAATCAGGAACAAAGTTTCTGTTATAATTTCATGGAGGATAGGATGCTTCTTTACATGGTGCCTGACTGGGGTCTACTTCAATCCAGATGACATTCTGTAAGAAAATCAGAATGAGGTCCTTTTACAAATAAACTATTGAAATATATCTGAAAAAAAAAAAAAAACACTATAGGGGACTTTATATACACAATTACTCATAATTTTTTTTTTTTTTTTTTTTTTTTTTGGTGGTGCTGGGGATTGAACCCAGGGCCTTGTGCATGCGAGGCAAGCACTCTACCAACTGAGCTATATCCCCAGCCCCCACAATTACTCATAATTAACTGAAATGTACAATGGTCTCATTTCAGTATGTATTCTTCTTTCCTAGTGGTTGACAGTAGACCTATAGCCACATGCAGCTGGGTCCTGCTCCAGTGGGTTTTCTAGTTTTCACCTGTTTTGTTCTTGTCTGTCTTGACCTAGATTGTCCTTTCATTAGGTCTCACACTGTGCCAGTGAGCAGCTGACATATTATGGGGGACTTTGCCTATAGTTGTCTAGAGGTTACAGGGGCTTTATTTACTTCGTCTGTGAATCAGTATGTCCAATTATAGTACAAAAATTTACTGCTCTGCCAAGCGCGGTGGCACATCCCTGTAATCTCAGCGACTTGGGAGGCTGAGTCAGGAGGATTGCAAGTTCAAAGCCAGCCTCAGCAACAGTGAGGTGCTTGACAACTCAGGGAGACCTGCCTCTAAATTAAAAAAAAAAAAAAAAAATAGGACTAGGGATGTGGCTCAGTGGTTGAGTGCCCCTGAGCTCAATCCTCAGCATATTAAAAAAAAAAAAAAATTACTTCCCTAATAGCAAAAATAGTCCTCTGTTTCTGCTGCTTTTTCTCTATGTGAATGCTTCTTTTAGCTTCTCAACTCCAGGACTGCTGAGCAGGAATTTCTCTTCTCTAGTAAGTCCATATCAAGTACAGCATTATGAAGAATATTCTCTCCTCCAGAAAGTTAAAACAAACCTATTAGGGTTTACATATGGAGTGTTCCCCCAGAGCTCCTATGTTAAATCAGGCTTATTTGGAGGTGAAATGATTGGAATACTCCATCCTGGTTTGAATGGACCAAATGGGTGGTAACAGTAGACTGAGTGGGGTGGGTCACTGGGAACATGCCCTAGAAAGGTCCATCTTCCCTGTGGTGACTTCTCCTCTTTCTCTCTGCTTCCTGGATGCTTTGAGTGGAGTAGTTTCCCTCTGCCACACCCTTCTGCCATGATGTTCTGCCTCAGCCAGAGCAATGGACCAGCTGAACATAAACTGAAATCATGAGCCAAAATGAATTTTCCCTTTTCTAAGTTGTTCTTGTCAGATATTTTGGTCACAGTGATGCAAAACTGACTAACCCAAAACTTTACTATGGTTTTCCATTTTGTACTTCAAAGTATCCCCTTGGATGCAACCATAGAACTAAGGTCAAAGATACTAACCAGCAGGAAAATGCCACCTACTTATTAATGCTTTAATCATGATATGTGCTACATTAGTATAAGAAAGTCCATACAGATTTAATACAATTCCAATAAAAATCACAATGACATTTTTCATAGAAATAGAAAAAGCAGTCATGAAATTCATCTGGAAAAATAAGAGACCCAGAATAGCTAAAGCAATCCTTAGCAAGAAGAGTGAAGCAGGTGGCATCACTATACCAGACCTCAAATTATGCTACAGAGCCATAGTAACAAAAACAGCATTGTATTGGCACCAAAATAGACCAATTGTAAACCAATGGTACAGAATAGAGGACACAAAAAACCAATCCACATAATTACAGTTATCTTATATTAGACAAAGGCACCAAAAACATACATTGGAGAAAAGATAGCCTCTTCAACAAATGGTGCTGGGAAAACTGGAAATCATATGCAACAAAATGAAATTAAACCCCTATCTCTCATCATGACAAAACTCAAATCAAAGTGGACAAGGACCTAGGAATTAGACCAGAGACACTTTGCCTGTTAGAAGAAAAAGTAGGCCCTAATCTCCATCATGTTGGATTAGGCCCCAACTTCCATAACAAGACTCCTATAGTGCAAGAATTAATTTCAAGAATCAATAAATTCAAAGATTCAAACTAAAAATCTTCTTCTCAGCAAAAGAAACAATCAGTAAGCTGAATAGAGAGCCTACTAATTGGGAACAAATTTTTACCACACACGTCAGATAGAGCACTAATCTCTAGAATATATAAAGAACTAAAAAAATCTTAACACCATAAAACCAAATAACCCAATCAATAAATGGGCCAAGGAACTGAACAGACACTTCTCAGAAGAAGATGTACAATCAATCAACAAGTACATGAAAAAAATGTTCAACATCTCTAGCAATTAGAGAAATGCGAATTAAAACTACTTTAAGATTTCATCTCACTCCAGTCAAAATGGCAGTTATGAAGAATACAAACAACCGAAGCCAGGTGCGGTGGCGCACGCCTGTAATCCCAGTACTTGGGAGGCTGAGGCAGGAGAATCGCGGGTGCAAAGCCAGCCTCAGCAATGGCAAGGCACTTAGCAACTCCGTGAGACCCTGTCTCTAATAAAATACAAAAAAGGGCTGGGGATGTGGGCCAGTGGTCGAGTGTCCCTGAGTTCAATCCCCAGTACCAAAAAAAAAAAAAAAAAAAAAAAGAATACAAACAACCATAAGTGTTGGCGAGGGTGTGGAGAAGAAGGTACACTCATACACTGCTGGGATTAAAAAATGGTGCAGCCAATATGGAAAGCAGTATGGAGTATTCTTGGAAAACTGGGAATGGAACTACCATTTGACCCAGCTATCCCACTCCTCAATCTATACCCAAAGGACTTAAAAACAGCATACTACAGGGACACAGCCACATCAATATTTATTGCAGCACGATTCACAATAGCTATACTGTGAAACCAACCTAGATGCCCTTCAGTAGATGAATGGATAAAGAAAATGTGGTATATATACACAATGGAATATTATTCAGCATTAAAAGAGAATAAAATCATGGCATTTGCAGGTAAATGGATGGAGCTGAAGAATATAATGCTAAGTGAAATTAGCCAATCCTAAAAACCCAAATGCCGAATGATTTCTCCGATTTAAGAATGCTGATTCATAATATGCTGGAGGTGGGTGGGAAGGATTTGATGAACTCTAGATAGGGCAAAGGGGAAAAGGGGAGGAAGGGGAAGGGAGGGGGCATATGGGTAGGAAAGACAGTAGAATGCAAAGGTCATCATTACCCTAAGATGCATGTATGAAGACATGTATGAAGACACAAATGGTGTGACTCTACTTTGTGTACAACCAGAGATATGAAAAATTGTGCTCTATATGAGTAATATGAATTGTAATGCATTATGTTGTCATATATAACAAATTAAAATTTAAAAAATAAATAAAAAATAAGGGGAGAAAAAGGGTGAGACACCTGAATAGATAGTTCTCAAAAGAAGATATAAAATGACCAACAATTATATGAAGAAATGCTCAAAGAAATGCTCTCTGATCATTATAGAAATACAAATTAAAACCACGATGAGATATTTTTTAAAAAGTCCAATTAGAATTTATAAAAACTTAAATTACTCAGCTTTTATTCTCATTATGTCTATGAAGCAAACCCATTAATTTTAACTAGATTTGGGATACTGGTATCTCCCATTCTGGGTAACTTAGGTGGTCCTGATTTATCTAGCTCTTTTGAACTCCCTGCACATTTATTATTACCTTCTGGAAAATACCCAGTCTTCAAACAACCCTAAAGATATGGTCCACAAGAGTCCATTATCTTCTAAATTTGGTCCTTAAATCTTTCCAATAGCTTTAGATCTCTGAGTAGAAGAATCCAAAGAGACCGATCTGTGGCCTGGGGGTTGGTATGAACATCATACTGTAGATAAAAAATAAAATAAAATACGTATAAGAAGAAAGCAAGCTCTGAATCCCAGATGTGGGATGGGCCTTTAAGGTCTTGGAGTGATAATTACTCATTTTATGAAGGCTTATCTTTTATTTAAAAGAACAGTCGCAGTCATGATGTACTTTTGGATGTACTGACATGCTATTCCTATAAAAACGAATAAAAACAAAGTCAAATGAGGAAAACAAAGATCAGCCGTTGTTTCACAAGTCTTAGCCTCATTGCCTCATATCTTTAAGTACTTGTACCAGACTTATCTATTGTTTCCTTTCCTGGCATTGTTCCCGCTTGGAGGTCACACATTCCATGAATCTATCTCATGGCCACAGCTGATGACCGAATTCCTTGTGAGTCAAATTCTTCACGTCATGAATCTGAGCAAAGAGACACAAAAAAGCCATTGCCAGAGCTGAAATTTGTGTGGACCCAGTGGTGTCTGTGTCTTGCCATGCATAAGAGGGGCCCATGCTACAAGTCAGCCAATATGGAGAAGCAGGCAAAGGGAGAAGATGCCCGAATGAAGGGAAGAGCTCCTACGGCCAAGAGAGACAGGACAGACTTCCGTCCTGGGGACTGTCAGTAGCTATGATACCACACTAGGCTTTATTTTTTATCACTGAGTTCTAGGAGAAGCTGGACCTTTATGATAAACTGTCTTTTACTTGGAAGAGTGGTTTAATGTTACCTGCAAACAACAGGACTCTGAAAACAGCCTCCCTTCAGTTGTCTGACAGTAAGTTCAGTCTCACTCAACTCTACTGGTAGCCCAGAAGAGCACCAGGCCCAGGAGGGACTCGGCAAATTGGTTGACAGTCACATTTTACCTTTGATCCTTCTAAGAGCTTTCAACCATACAATTTCACTCACCTTAGAGTCACTTTATCTTGTTTATTTTCTTTAACTATAGAAAAACAAAGTTCCAGAAGCCCACCCATCTTAGAAGTAAGAATTATGGTGCACAGTGTGATTGGGGACATCAGGAAGGCCCCCTATTTGCACATCTCTCTTCCTTATCTTGCTAGTTTCTGAAATAGTATTAGAATTATTCCTGAAATCATTTTGGTCTTCCAAGTTGTTAACTAAAATACAAATAGGTAGGCCAGGATTTCCTAAAATGTGTTCCATTAAAGTTTCATCTCTTATTTTCCTCTCTTATTTTTATGGAAAAAATAAGAGAGGAAGAAAAATAAATAGGATGCCCAGCAAAGTGTATTCCCATCTTGGAGATGGACAGGACTCTGCAGTATGCTGAAGACTCTGAGAATTCCCACAGTAAAGAAATCTGTTTATGTTAGTTTTGGTGGAAGTAAGAATGACACAGTCATTAAAGATATGGGCTTAGGATTGTGACTGTCACCCACCCACCACTTTTTTTGACTTAAAAAAGTGGGGATAATAGTAAGTTGTATCTCAAAATATTACTGTGAGAATTAAATAAGACAATGAATAAAAACCATCTGACCGGCACAGATAAGCACTTACAAGTGCAGCTGTTTTTACTATTAATATAATATTTTCTAAATTTATTAGCCAGTGTGTATTGAATATAAATCACTTACTGACACTTCTCAGATTACTTATTTTGGGAGGAAGGCAGCTGCTTAGAGAGTAAGGAAGCAAGAACTACTGAAAGGTGAGAGCAAAATGGACAAAGGCGACTTTGCTTATGTTATAATTATGTTTAGAGCTGAGGATATAGCTCAGTTGGTAGAGTGCTTGCCTCATATACACAAGGCCCTGGGTTCAATCCCCAGCACCACAAAAGTAAATAAAATAAAATGAAGGTATTGTGTCCACCTACAATTAAAAAAATAAAAGATATTTTTTAAAAAATAATGTTTTATTAGTGATCATAAATTTAGCTATAGCCATTTCTCCAATCCAATTTGTCATTGGACCTGGTTCATAGCTATCCTAGTGAGCCCTGTGTGTTAGGAATCATTCACATAAATTAGAGACAGGGTCTCCCTAAATTGCTGAGGTTGTCTTTGAATCCACAATCCTCCTGCCCCAGCTTCTTCAGCTCCTGGGATTACAGGCATATGCCACCATGCCCAGGGAAACTTCCTGTTTTTCCTTTTACGTGTTCATGACAACCACAGCATGGATCTCACTATCAGAGAATAAATGCCCCAAGACATATCACACCTGGATACTACCACTTCGCACAGTAGAGTCCGGAGACATAATACCAACCAGATAATAAAGTAAATGCTTATAGCAGCACTATGGTTAAGATGCTGGCTTAATTTATTATGTCTTGTCAAGTAAGAAATTGCCATTGAGTTCATTCAATGTTGGTAGGGGGACAGTACCTAATTACCATCAAACTTTGGCACAAAGCACCAAGAATACCTCCAAGGAGGAGAAACTGTCAGAACACTTTCCTCTTGTCTGTCCACACGTTGGTTCTTTGCGCTTATCCTTTCCTCCTGCCATAGGAAGGCTTTCTGCTAGTGACAGGTGATAAGGCTGCTACCTACCCAAGTTTGCATCCTTGCAGTTTGCAATCCAAAGGAAAGAGCCTCCTCACAGCAAACCATATTGAAAGGTTCGGATTGGCTTTACTTGGGACAGATATTTATGTGTTAGACCAATCAATGTGAACAAAGGGATAGGGATTCTGTGATTGGTCAAACGTAGGTCACATGCCCACTTAGGAAGCCAGAAGTAGGTAGCATGCTGATTGACAAGGCCACCAGAGGGTTGCCCCATTTCTTTTTATTTTGCTGTTTGCCTGACATTCAAATTTGGTCAGGGGTGGGCTGGGGTTGTGGCTCAGTGGTAGAGTGCTTGCCTAGCACATGTGAGGCCCTGGGTTGATTCCTCAGCACCACATAAAAAATAAATGAATAAAATAAAGCTATTTTTAAAAAGTTACCTCATTTAAAACAAATTTTAGCTGGGTGTTCTGTATATTATCTGATAAACCTGCCCCTAGAATCAGAGGGGTCAGAGTGGAGCAGTTCCTGATAGAACCAGTGGTTGTGGACCAACAACAGCAACCCAAAAAAAATAGACGCCATGGTGCTCAGGGCTATTGGCTTCATATTCAGGCCCCAAAATCTGTATGAATCTCAGTTTCAAATTCCAGGGGGAAATGAGTTCCTTCTTGCTGAGCTATAATCCCATTTTCAGAGTCTACCCGTTTACCTGTGACATGACATAACCTCTTGATGCTCTAAATTGATTACTTTTGCTGTCACTGATTTCTGTGTCCAAAAGCTGTTGAAATTTTACTGAAAACTTTAAATTAATTTTTCTAGTCAAATGAACACTCATGAATCCAGACAGATTACAAATGCTCAGGCCATTTATGCATTGGGATTTACTATATTAAAAGTTCAATATAACATTTTTGTTTTAAATGGAACAAAAAGACTAGTTGTCCCTTTCTTTTTCTTTTCTTTCTATTTCTTAGCAAACCAGGATATACTTTTAAAAATGTTGAACGAGAAAAATAGATTTTGCTGAAGGCCTATACAGTCAAATCCTATTGCAGAAATTAATCTATTTAATTGAAAAATATTTAAGGGAACTTTAGCCATGGGCTCAGATATTGCAAACAATATCAGATAGAATTAAATTATTGTACAAAAGGGAAATTTGGATGGCCCCCTGCAATATATTGAAATGTAATTTATTCTTGGAAATCAGGCTTAAGAATTGTGACCTTGAGGTATATTTTAAAATGAAGATAAAAAATTTCTCTTTCCCCTTCTCTTAGTCTTCTGCAGTCCTCTTGCCCTCCCTCGGATCCTCATGCTCATGTAAAACATGATAAAAATGTAGAAAAAAAAAATCTAGAATGGTGGTGTCCAATGGGAATATAATGTGAGTCAAATATGTAATTTAAAATTTTATAATAGCTACATTTTAAAGAGTAAGAAGGAAAGGCTGGAGATGTAGCTCAGCCATAGAGTGCTTGCCTAGCATCTATGAGGCCCTCGGTTCAAATTCAACCACTGCAAAAAAATATATATAAAAAATTTAAAATATTAAAAGTAAGAAGGAATAGGAGAAAGCAATTTGAGCACTCTTTTTTAATTTTTTATTTATTTGTTTATTTATTTTTGGTACCAGGGATTGAACTCAGGGGCACTTGACCACTGGGCCACATCCCCAGCCCTGTTTTGTATTTTATTTAGAAACAGGGTCTCTCTGAGTTGCTAAGAGGTGGGATTACAGGCATGTGCCACCGCACCCGGATGAGTACTCTCTCCTGTTTAAACTATCTTCATTTCAGCTTGTCATGAATATAAAAATTATTGTGATTTTATTCTTTTTATACTTACAGCACAACTTAATTTGGACATTAACTTTTAATTGGAAATATTTGGTCTGTAATGTAGATTTCATAAAATATACAGAGAAAAAAGACATTCACAGACTTATGTCGCTCCAAAAATATTGAATAATATCCCAATAACTAAATAGAGTATCATCTTTTAAAGTGGAAATTAATTAAAGTTAAGTAAAATTAAAGAACCAGTTTCTCAGTCATGATGGCCACATTTGGCTACCACACGTGGCTACTTGCTACTCCACTAGACAGCACAACCCTCAGGTCCCTCTGCTTCCTAGTGGGATTTCAAAACAATCATTCCAACTTTAACTGAAATATATGTGAACGATTTCTTTGTGTTTATAAGCATTCTTACTGTTTCAGTGTTTAATTGTTGCCATAACAAATCACCGCAAACTAGTGCAGTTCACAGATGTATTAGTTCACGATTCTGGAAGTCAAAACCTGATGCATTTCATTGGGTTATGACTGAGGAGTTGGCAGGGCTGTGTTCCTTGTGGAGGCTCCGAGGAGGGTCTATTTCCTTTCTTCAGAGGCTGACTGCATTACTTATACCAGGTCCCCTTCTCTGTCTCCCGCATCCCTATACCTCATCTCTCACCTGCCACATTTTAATAGGTGTATGGTAGAATCTCAGTATAGCTTCAATTTTCATTTCCCTGTCCATGTGATAATTTGCTGATTATCTTTTCTAGTGAAGCATCTGTTAAAACCTTTTACCCATAGCCGGGCGCAGTGGCGCACGCCTGTAATCCCAGCACTTTGGGAGGCTGAGGCAGAAGGATCACGAGTTCAAAGCCAGCCTCAGCAATGGTGAGGCACTTAGCAACTCAGTGAGACCCTGTCTCTAAATAAAAAAATACAAAAAAGGGCTGGGGATGTGGCCCAGTGGACGAGTGCCCCTGAGTTCAATCCCTGGTACCACAAAAAAAAAAAACCTTTTACCCATATTTAGAGCTTGTTGGTTTTCTTACGACTCAATTAGGAAAATTCTTAACTTGCAGTTATTACTCCTTTATGAGATATATGATTTGAAAATGCTTTCTCTGCATACTTACCTTGTCTTTCAAATATCTGTTGAATATCTTTGAAAGAGCCGAATATTTAAAGTTGGAAGTAAAATTTATCAACATGTTCTTTTTTGGACTGTGCTTTTGATGTCAAATCTAACAAATCTTTGCCTAGCTAATGTTCTTCCAGAGGTTTTATAATTTTACACTTAGGCCTATGATCCTTTTTGAGTTCTGCTTTATATGTGGTACAAGGAATGAATCTTCTTTGTGTATGCATGTGGACGTTCAAGTTGTACACCACTTATTTTAAAGATTATTCTAAATTTAAAGATCATTCACTGAACGGATCTTTGCCTTTGCTGAAAATCAGTTGGTTCTATTTCTGAACTCTCTATTCCATTCCATCTTTATGCTGATACCACCCTGTCTTGATTAACTTTAATAAAATCTTGAAATAAATTTAAGTCCTCCAATTTTGTTCTTCAAAGTTCATCAGACAATGTTATTTGCTGCTATGAATTCTAGATTCTTTATGTCCATTTCTGAAACAAACAAACAAAATGCTTGTGGCATTTTGATTGGGATTGAGTTGGTGTTTGGAACAAACTGAAATCTTAACAATCTTGTGTCTCTGAGCCATAAACATGACATTGCTATAATATTTTAAAGATTTTGGTGTATAAGTAGTATTATATGACTTTTGTCAGATTTACACCCAAGTATTTATTTTTTAACATTTAAAAAATTCTATTTTGACTGATTGTTGCTAGCATATGCAAATACAATTGATTTTAGTAAATTGACCTCATATTTTTTAATCTTATTAAACTCACTCATCAATTCTAGTAAATTTTGTGGATTCCATTGCATATTCTGCATAAATGATTTATGAACAGAGACAGATTACCACTTCCTCTTTATACTTGATAACTTTATTTTTTCTTGCTCAATTACATTGGTGACAATCTCTAATATAATATTGAACAGAAGGGGCAAAAACAGAAATCTCTGTCTACTCCTGTCTTTTTTTCCTTAGTATTTGATTTTGGATTATTTTCATTGCAGTCACTTCACGTTCAGTAATCTTTTTTTCTGCAATCTCTAATCTGTTACTAATCTCCATACCCCCACTGTATTGCAGAAGCTTGTTGGGTGATTCTAACAAACAGATAGGAAGCCCATAGAAAACAAATGATTTCTGACCAATAAATTCACAACCTTCTGTGAGTTGGGTAATTTTTTTCATTTCATAAACAAGGACTCAGTGGTCCAAAGAGGCTAAATGATTGATCCAGATTTTCAAACTTGTGATTTATAATGATTCACACTTAAATTTTATTTACATTTCCAGACATTATAAACCCAGAACCAAATTCATTTTTACCTGGCAGCTGAAATGATTCTATTCCATAGACATAAAATTGCAATTACTACCTGGATGAAGAGATGGTCTACAAAGATCATTGTTTTTCGTGATTGAAGAGGGTACCAACCAAAAATAAAATATTACTTACTTCAATTTTTAACATTTATAAATAATCATTAAAGCCAGGAATCAGCAAACCACAGACTATAGGCCAATCCAGGCCATCACCTGTTTTTGTAAATAAAATTTTATTTGAACACAATCCTGCCCATTTATTTATGTATTGTCTAAGGCTGTTTTTCACTACAATGGCATAATTGAGTAGTTGTCCAAATCCAGATGGCCTGGCCTGAAAAACCTAAAATATTTACTATTTCACTCTACTAAAAGTTTGCTGAACTCTAATGCAAGCCATTGCTGGAATTAATGTTTTTGTTCATTTAAACACGATACCAGTAATGTGGTGTCTTAGTACACCAGACAATATATGTCCTTATAATATATAATCCAATGTGTTGGGTGTGCCAACACATCTCTCTCTCTTTTAAAAAAAAAATGTTTTTTATTAGTGCATTATAGTTATACATAATTGTGGGGTTTATTTTGCCATAGTCATGTAAGTGCTGTTGCTATCCAAGTTCCATGTGGCTCTTAGGGTGACAGAAAAGTGTATGAGACAAAAGGGAGAAAATGAGAGAAAAAGGAGAAGGATTCTTCTAATCAGCAACCAGAGTCAATGATTGTTAATTGATTTTAGAAAACCTGTTTCTATACACACACAGAAATTTTGTTCCATACTGAAGAAGTAGTGTTGGCAGAAGCAGTGGCTATGTGGGTGATTGGTGGTAAAGGAGAGAAACAAGAGTGTAAATAAGAAGAGAGAAATCTTCTTGTTTTCAGTTGCCATTAGGCCTTACTTTAACTGGGCCATGACAGTGGTATCACTCAGATGCCTTGGTGGCTGTTCAAGTGGGCTCCAGGTAGAAACTTTACCTAAAGGACATGGAAAGCCAGTGAACAGAAGAATTTGCCTTAATAATTCCAGAAGTTTTCTGCAAAATCAAATTCCCAGAGCTGATTCATAAAAAGTGTTCAAATCCATTGCTCAGTAAACATGCTCTCTGCCATTAACTAGTATTCAGAAAAGAAACAAAGAATTTAAGATATTCGTCTAATTTTATTTGATTCTATTTGAAAACTAGTATAAATTGGTCATTTCATTGGAAATGAAGAACACAAGTAATGGAGGAAATTCTTGGACCATTGGAAGGACACATAGAAATGTCTACACCTTGGATTCCACAGAAGCATCTGACTCTGCTAGTGAACAAGACATGTTTTACCCAGAGTCAGCATGTTGAGGTTCTGCTTATCTCCTTCTTGTGTTCACAAAATATCAAAAATCAAATCTTATGGTGGTAATGAGGCAACAAAGCACCCCTGACAGTACACAGGAGTGATCAACAGTGGATCTATAACCTTGGATTCTATTAATAATTGTAGCTAACTTTTCTGAGAATTCCATGTGTCCGCACCATATTAGGAAATTTATATGGATTATGTAATGTCAGATTAGTGGAAAACCAAACTGAATGATATTTTGTTTGTAAAAAGAATCTAAAGATAACAGATTTAAAGGATGGGAAGGCAACTTCAGGTGGGGAGGAGGGAAACTGCTTTTTAAGCTTCATGTGCTACATTCAAGATGACAATCCAGGAAGAAATTAGTTGTATGCATCTTGAACTCAGCAGAGAGATCTGGGTAAGAGATGGAGATTTCTGTGTATTCAGAGGAGTAGGGAAAGATGATCAGGATACAAAGGAATATGTAGATTTAAGGAGTAGCCAAAGACGTGGGAGGCAAACTAGGAGATTATGGTGTCACAGAGGCTGATGGCAAGTACCATTTCAAAGATATGAATAATTGATAGTGACAATAAAAATCTCAGCTTGTAAAGATGATGTAATGCTCATAAACCTCTCTACATCAAATAAACTTGCAACTGAGCATGGATAGCAAAAAAATTTAGAAATACAAGATCCTGATAAAATTATAGTTGCAATTTCAAAAACTTCTCTTTCTGAATTGGAAAAGCTCACTACACACACACAAAGTAAGTCAAAGAGGAATTGAATAATACAAGCAATAAACTACATTCATAAAATTATGTGTCATTTGCACTCTGCCAAAACAGAGTGTGCATTTTTGTAAGGCTATAAAAAGTCTAAACCTGGAGCTGGGTGCAGTGGCTCACACCTGTAATCCCAGCATCTCGGGAGGCCAAGGCAGGAGGATTGCAAGTTTAAGGCCAGCCTCAGCAAAAGCAAGGTGCTAAGCAACTCAGTGAGACCATGTCTCTAAATAAAATACAAAATAAGCCTGGGGATGTGGCTCAGTGGTTGAGTGCCCTTAAATTCAATCTCTGGTACTCCCCCTAAAAAAGTGCAAAACTTGATACATTTGACTACAAATTTTTTTTTAAATCCTTTAAAAATGTTAAAATATAGAACATTTGCAGGCCATGAAAAAATTAGAAACAAGTAACAAATTGTTGACCTAAGACAACTTAATACTTTAGAAGTTAAGAAATATTCTCTTAAAATAACCTTGGCATCAAGAGAAATTTAAAACTGAAATTACATGCTATGCTATCTTGAAAGTGTAGAGAGGAGACTACTTCCCATTAAATATTTTATGTAAAAACCGTTCTATTTATATTCAGAAAAAAATAACCTCAGATTTCTTCATGTTTGAATAAAAACAAAAATAAAATAACTTAGACCATTCTTTGGGGTTGAATTTTGCCTTCCCCCAAATTCAAGTGTTGAAGTCCTAACCCCCAGCACCAGAATGTGACCATATTTGGAAATGGGCTGTTTAAAGAAGTAATTAAGGTAAAGTGAGCTCATATGAGTGGGCCCCAGGCTAACATGACTGCTGTCCTTATAAGAAGAGATTAGGACACCAACAACACAGAGACCAAAGGAGAACACCTTGAGGACACATCAAGAATGTGGCCATGTGCAAGTCAAAGACAGTCCTCAAAAGAAACCAAACTTGCTGACACCTTCATCTGGGACTCCCAGCCTCTCAAACTATAAGAAAATAAATCACTGTGGCTTAAGGCACCCTAACAGAAGAATTTTGTTATTGAAGCCTTAGCAAACTAATACTGACATATTAAGAATTAGTAAAACAAAAATAAAATAAACCAAAGAATGTCAGCACTAAGAATTAATAAAGACTAAAATAAAATAAAATCAGTAAGATGGAAACACAAAATTAGAAGGGAAAACCCAAAAACTAAAGCTATAAAAATGGCAATAAAATAAACTGCTATTAGCCTGAATCAAGAGAAAAAAATAAAGGAAACATACAAGGTTCAGAATGAGAAGTAAGTGACCAAAAATGAGAACTTAAAATAATAATAATAATAATAATAATTTAAGAATATACTATATGAAATCTTGTGGCAGCAACTTGATAACTTAGAAGAAATGGACAATTTGCTAACAAAATAGGTAAAATTGACTTAAGAAATTAAAAATGTGAAAATAATTATTACATCAAAGTTTACAAAAATGATTGAAAGTAAACCCTTTTTAACAAAATCCAGGCAATTATTCACCCTAGGAAAAAAAAAACAAAAATATTTTACAAAACAAAAGGAATAGAGTCATAGTACACAGACAAGAATAATGCTTACATAATCAAAATAATGTAATCAAATAACAAAAGTTACAATGTAATTACATTGGCAGAATAGGAAATGTGTGTTTGAGGTGTGGATAGCCAGAGAAGAGCCAAATCTTCATCTCTACTAGGAGATGTCATTAGATGGCGCCTACAACTGAAATCTAAATCACACTTGTATTAGCAGAAACTGTAGAAGTGTGGATGGAAATATCAGAAAAAAGAGCTAAAAGAATTAGGAGTAATCACCCCTGGGAAGCAGGACTCATGAAAGCAGAAGGGTGGGCCAGGAGATTTCTGGTTTTCTTTCTTTTTTTTTTAATATTAATTAATTAACTTATTTTTTATGTGGTGCTAAGGATTGAACCCAGTGTCTCACACATGCCAGGCAGGCGCTCTACTACTGAGCCACAACCCCAGCCCCTCTGTTTACATTGTAAGACTTTGTAGTATAATTTGGCCATATTTGGATCATGGTAGTGACAGGATGTTATGTATGCATTCTTTTTAAAGTTCCCACTGTCAGTTTATGTTTAAGGAAAAGAACAGAAATAGGAAGACATTTTAGAAAGTGTAATTGTCCAGGCAGGAGATGACAGTTCTTGGTCCAGTTTGGAGTAGCAGATATGAGAAGAAGTGGTTGAATTACGTGTGTGTGTGTGTGTGTGTGTGTGTGTGTGTTGTGTGTGTTTTTCCAGTGTTGGCAATGAAACCCAGGGCCTCATGCATGATGGGCAAGCACTCTACCACAGCCCTATGCCCACAGTCTAGAGATACATTTTTGAGGGAAAAATTGATACAATTTGCTGACGAGGTGAATCTGGAGAACAAGGGACAAGGGAGTGCTAGAACTGGGCTCGGACTCCAGCAAGTAGGTTTAAGAACAGTAGAGTCATTTATCGAAAATGGGAGAAGTCTGGGAACTAGATGTGGCAGAGAAATCAAAAACTCAACTCTGGATATGTTGAGTTGGAGTCTAAAGCAGACTCCCTGGGTCTGAATTCCAGGTTCAATCCTTATTAGCAGCCTGACATTGTGTAGTGTACTTATTCTCCCTGAGTGTCATTTTCTTCAGGGGTAAAATAACAATTATATATGCATCTCATTGAGTTGTTGTAAAGCTAAGAAAGAAGCTATAATAAAGGGAAGGCCCTTCACACCTTAAAACATGCCACAACCACAACATGTAAATTTGTTACTCGTAAAGAACTAACTTACAGATCACTCTACAGAGCAGATAATTGAAAATTGGAAAGTAATGCATTAAGAGCACCCTGGGGGCTGGGGATATAGCTCAGTTGATAGAGTGCTTACCTCACATGCACAAGGCCCTGCCTTCAATTCCCGTGCACCACACACACACACACACACACACACACAAAAAAAAAAAAAAAAAAAAAACCACCCTGGGAAGGAGTAGATTATAACAAACAAACAAAAATAGGAAGTAAAAAATAAAGAAAAGAAGATAGGCTAAGGAATTGGAAGCAAGGTATGAAGACAAAAATGAAAAACTGTTGGAGAAAACATGGGCAAAGATTTTAAATGCTTTTTAGATTGGGAAGGACTTAACCAAATGTTAATACCATGGAAGAAATCAGAAAGGGAAAAAAATTTTTTTAGTAGACAACACAGATGTTTAAAACTTCTGAATATTGGGGCTGGGGTTGTGGCTCAGCGGTAGAGCGCTCACCTAGCACATGCGTGGCCCAGGTTCAATCCTCAGCACCACATAAGAATAAAAGCATGTGTACAACTAAAACAAATAAATGAATATTAAAATGTCACAAACAAAAAGAAAATGGCAAATTGGAAAAATATTTTTGAAAATATTACAGATAAATGATTAATATGACATTACTATAATTTTTTTTAAGTATGAGCATGTTGATAGAAGAATTGCCAGAGGAAATAAATAGAAAATTTATGCAAGAAAAACACAAATGATCTATAAACTGATAAATAATTTCAGTCATTTAGTACTATATCAAAAACATATAACCAGGCATAAAATATTTTTCCATATCAAATTGACAAAAATTCAAAAAATATATACTAGTGTTCCCAAAGAAATAAGTGTTTTTGTACTCTTGACACACTGCAGGGAAGAAAACTTTCTAGCTGGAATTTTGAAAACATCAAAATCTTAAGTTTTTTAGATTTTTTTTATTCCAAGGATTTCATTTTTTAGGAATGTATTTTAAGAAAATTTAAATATGTCATTAAAAGTAATGATATTGATCTCTTTTTGATCATAAAGGATGTCTAACACAGATTAATCAAAACATAATGTAGGTTATAAACCAGATTGTACTGTGATCCCAATTTTGTCCAAATATGTCATCTTTATGAAAAATCAAAGCCAAATACATTGCCAAAAATAGTGGCACGGGTCTGTAATCTCAGCAGCTGGGGAGGCTGAGGCAGGAGAATCTCAAATTCAAGGCCAGCCTCAACAACTTAGTAAGGTCCTAAGCAATTTAGCAAGAACCTATCTCAAAATAAAAAATAAAAAGAGCTAGGAGTGTACAGTGTCCCTGGGTTCAATCCCCAATATCAGGGGGAAAAAAATCAAAACCATAGAAATGATCTTTTGGTGGAAGAATTTTGGGTGGTTTTTATTTCAAATTTAAGCTGCATAATATCCAAATATTTTGTAATGAACATATATCATTTCATTGGTATAAAAATTTTAAATTACAAATGTAAAACAGTACCCTTCAGAATATTTCTATTAGAAAAGCTTACTGAAGTAGCTTGAGATTTAAAATTATAGCTGATGAATTTTAATATTGTAGTTGTAATTTATTCATGATAAAATAATGGATCTAAGCAAAGATCATCAAAGAATATTAAAGCTATTGGTGAAAACTGGATAGGGAGTTTTACCATGGATGTATTGGCCTAGCGACATTTAGGTTGTTAGGCTGACGTTAGTTAAAGGTGGGACAGGTAGACCGTACATGATGTGTAATGTGATGTAATAGCAATGACATAGCACCACCCCTGGATATTCTTGAATGAAAGAAGAGAAAGGAGAGGGGGAGGAAGATCTAGTTAAGTTTATAGATCTATCAGTTTACAGAAAGTAGAGGGAAAGAAGAATAAGCTAAACAATGCCACCAGAAAGATATAAGCAGAATCCAGAATGTAAGAAAATCAAAAGATAAATAACCTAGTGCTTAGGTGAAAATGAGGGTGGGTGGGTGGGAGAGATACATAATATTTTTAAAGAAATATAAGAAGTATAATAACCATGTATGATATATGGTTCTTTTTGGATCTTGATTTGAACAAACTATAAAAAGTCCATCTTTTTTTAGATTAGTCAGAGGAATTTGAGCTGTGTTCCTTGATAGTAAAGCATTATTTTGTTAATTTGATTGGTAGTGGTAATTGCATGTCATACTTAAAGTATCCTTCTCGGTTAGCTATGAACACGAAGGTCTTTGCAAATGTCATTATGTGATGTCTGGAATTTGATTTTAAATACTCCATAATTTAAAAGAAAGCAGAAAGCTATCTATACTTGAGGGGAACTATATTGATGAAATAAAATTGGCAAAATGTTGGTGATTATTGCAGTTTTGTAATGGCTACATTAAGGTTCAAAAGAATACACTCTCCACTTTTGTGTGTATTTGAAAATAGCCCTAATTAAAATTTATAAGCAAACTGTTAAAATTATTAGCACAGTCTTTCAGTTGAAGAAAATGAATGTTTCTGTTCATAGTTTTGGTATCATTGGGCATTGTCCAAATTTGCAAATATGAACATTATTCTTTAGAAATAGAGATCTTATCATCTTTGACCAGACAGATATTTGGGAATATTTAGCCTAACCTATAAATACATATAGATATTTGAAAGTGGTAAAGATTATTAGGGTAAAAACAAATTGTAAGAAGATGCTATGGGAAGAAATACACCTGAGACACCAAAGAAGAAAATATAACCTTGTAAGACACAACACATAATCTTTATAAGGTGTTTGGTAAGAATGAGACATTGAGAATCACTAAGAAATACGGGTTTCCCTACTTCCTGCATGTTCAAGGGATAGCTTGGCAGGAACAAAAAAAAAAAAAAAAAAGGGAATCATGAGTAATTTTGGTTTGTTTGCAGTGCTGGGAATGGAACCTGGACCTTGTGAATGCTAGGCAAGTGCTCTGCCTCTGAACTACATCCTGGGAATCATGAACATTTTTAAGGTTTCCCCATTCTCCTTCCAGTGTATTGCATGTCTAAATCCTACAGAAAGGTGTTCTTAGTGATCTTGGAAGTTGGAGACACTAAAATAAACTCACAATTTCCATGAGGCATGGAAAACACTTGCTGTACAACTGTTCTGCACACTGGAGTGTCAAGAGGGACTAGGTTAGCCAGGGTCTCCACCACAGACCCAGCCCCTGCCACATTACGTGGCACATAGTAAATGTTCAATGAATATAATTGGACTAGTTGGTGGAATACCTTCCTTTTGTTTTAAAATTATTTCCCAATCCTCTCTAACCTGTTCTACATGATAAAAGTTTGTATTTATTGAGAAATGGCAAATAAAGGCTTTAGATCCCCTGATGATTAAATACTAAAATCCTCCTAACAATTTTGTTGTTGTTGTTCTTATGGGGCTGCATGAATTCGAAGGGCATTTATAATGCCTAATAATGCTCTAGGATGTTAGCCAAGAACTCCACCATCACTAGGAGTTTCAAAACCTTGAGAACTTTCCTCCTGGTGTGTTTAAGAGCATTCAAACTCATTCTGCGCAAGGAATGTACTGGCTTACGTTGACATTTTTGTCTTTTCCCACCTCCCCCCTAAGCAGCACCGCAGTTTCTTTTCAGGGTCATACACGATTCCAGCTGCCTTTTTGGTGTGCAGAAGATAGCCCTACGTGCTTCCTCCAGCTCGCCTGGCTCTAATAAGAGACAATCCGCACAGCACAGTACAGTTTCCCAGCAGGATAAAAGCTAGTTTCTATAAAGTAATATTTCTCTCTTGAGAAAGTATAGTTTGTAACTCTGGCACTATCAAATTTCCAGGTCATCTTTGCTTGCTGGGAAAAAGAATGCTTACCAAGAGAACTTGCTCCCTGGAGAGAGAAGAAGGCAACAATCACACACCCCCACCCCCCCCGAACTGACCCTTGTCCTGGAAGGATGGCTGCAATGAGCCCCCAGGAGGCCACGGAGACGTGGGGCAGAAGAAGTTTGGGTGACCACAGAATGGAAGATCCCTTAAATGGGATGGCTTGCACAGCCCTCTGTGAAGCTCTCGCAAACCGACTGATGCGGTCATCAACCATGCTCTGATCATTTTCAATTCGTTGAAGATGTTTGGAGGATTAAAAGGATATTGCACTGTCTTTCTCAAATGCACACATACAGAATCACTGAATGCCATTTTCAAGGGCAAAAGGAAAGAGATCTGATAGCTCTGCAAAGGAACAGAGACTAACAACAACAAAAAACAGAACCTCCACCCCTAGCACCAAACGGCTCTCCTGCTCCAGACCAAACATCCATCTCCAGTAGTCTCCTGTCCCCATAGCGGGGAGAACACGGGGTCTCTCACTGGATCTGCCTGGCTCTATGTCTACTTGAAACCCTTTGCCAGCCCATTTCTTCTTTACGGGGTCACCTTGGAAAAGGAGAAAGGATCCGTGCCGAGAAAATCCCACCTTTCCTTTGACACGAGCCCTCATTTGTTAAAGTATATACTTTTATCACATTTCTAGTTTCAGTGTAGCCCAGAGGACACACCAAGGCAACTTCTTTGTGGCCTCTGAAGTTGATCTTAATGTTTCAAAAATCTGAATAGATCCAGTGAAGGGAGTAAAAGCAATCACTTCATGTGGCATCGCCTCTTGGATGACTGGTTCAGGTTGAGGTTTACGACATCATTATTTGGTGCTATTTACTGAATGTCTTACCTGCTCTATTATCTGTTTTTTCACATGTGTGCTGTTTTAGATGTTTAATTGCTTTTATTTACCAAATGTCTTATTCATCATATTATCTGGTTTTTCAGATGTGTTCTCTTTTCCACTGCAATGTAAAAAGGGGCTAGCCTACCAAAATCGGTGACTTGTTTAATAACCCAAGAACACTGTCAAGCACCCTGCACAGTTAGGCTCTCAGATTCCATAGCTAGCGACTGGCATTTCTATTTTCATCTGCGCAATCAGTGCTTTTGGTAAGAACTAAATAATTTGACTTCAAAAGGAAATTTTAAACACTGACAATTTATTTGATAAGATTCAAATGTTTCCATATATCAAGTCACTTTAATTATTCAAAAAAACTATTTCAGTGTCCTCCCTTCATTTTCTACAAACAAATAAACCTTTAGAATCTTTTATGATTTAAATAAATTATATTAGTGCATAAATTTCCAAAAATACTCATATGGATAAATACAGTCTAATATGTCCACAGGAGGAGTTAACAATGTAAAATATTTCTAAAAAGCATAAAATTAAAAAAGAAATGCATAAAAATTAGCGATAGATTGGATGAACATAATATGTCTTACAGTATTTTGGATGTTTATGTTTCTCATATTGCCATTCTTCCCCTGAAAAGTATGGGAAAGAAAAATATTTTGACTTTGCTATTTTCTTCCAAGAAAGTTTAGGCTGCTTTACTTGTGGCCAAGCACAGAATTAACTAGAATCCTCTAATAACACAGTTCACTGTATAGATTCCCATAAGCCATGGGACAAATCACATCCAACAGAAGATCATAAACACATACAAAAAGTCTCCTCTAGAAGAAGATATGCCTCATTTGTCTGCCCAAACCAATGTATAGAAGGGAATTCATTCTCTTTTCCCTGAAGGCTTTTCCTTTCTTTGTGCACAATACTCTGGCCAATTCCATTACCATTTGAGTTTTAGTCAGATTCATAAACTACACATACTGCCTCAATCAGTTCGGGTTGCTGTAACAGAATGCTGCACACTTGGCTGGCTTAAACAACAAATATTTATTTCCCACAGTTCTGGAGGATTGAAAGCCAAGATCAGGGCACAAATGTGGTGGGGTTCTGGTGAGGGCCCTACTCCTGGTTAGAGCCGCACATGACCGTCCTTGGGGCACACACAGACAGTGAGCTCCCATCTCTTCCTTTTTTTTTTTTTCTTCTGTTTTTGGTGTTACTGGGGATTGAATCCAAGGGTACTCTACCACTGAGCCACATACCTGCCCTTTTTTATATTTTGAGGTTGGAACTTACTAAGTTGAGGAGGCTAGCCTCAAACTTGTGATTCTCCTGCCTCAGCGTCCTGAGTATATGGGATTACAGGCGTGTACCACCACACCTGGCCTCCTACTCTTTTTATAAGGGCCTTAATCTTAACATGAGGAACCTACCCTCATGACCCTATCTAACCCTAATTACCTCCCCAAGGCCCCACCTCCAAGTATTATCATATTGCAGACAAAAGTTTCAACATTTGAATTTGGGGAGATACAAATATTCAGTTCCTAGAACATACAAATAATTTTAAGTCCTTATAAGTTAGGCATCTTCATGAACTCTTAACCATGAGGCAGGTATGTATGTGGGTGTGTATGTATACAAATTATCAGAGTTTTTTTTTAAATAGATTTTCCTGTCTGAGTCCTATTTAAGATCTGATTTTTTTTTTTTTTTGCAGTTACAATTATTAAGAAATAGTTTTATAAAAGCAGTTTAACCAGGTAATGTTTCTGCATGTTATACATGAATCAAAAAAAACTATTCTAAGGGTTTTAGGGTTTTTTTCCTTTTAACTTAAAGGTTTTGGATTATAGAAGGACCCATAGAAATCAGAAGTCTACATACTTGCCCATGTTTATGCTTAACTCATTTCAACAAGTAGTCACTGGGACTAGCCCCTGGGGTTCAAAGAGGAACACAGCATGGCTCCTCTTCAAGGAACTGGTAAGCTGAAAAGAAATCAGTAGATGGAAAGCCAACTGTATAAGAAGCAAGAACCTATCAATATGACAGAAGGCTCTGGGAGTCCAGGGGAGCAAAGGATCAGGACCCTGAGAAATCCAGGATAAGATGTTAGATTGACATTGTTGGTTGCTTCTTAGTATCCAGTTTCCCTTTGGGTGGGATTTTCAGAGACAGACCCTGCACCTCCATTACAGGTGTGAGTTCCCATAAGTGACACCAACTTGGCGCAATCCAAGTTCCTTTTCAAGTGATAATTTTTTTTTTATTATTTTCCTTTGGCTAGAGGGACTGATTCAAAGAACCTAAATCTGTCCAGACAGAGGGCAACCTACCATGTTTGTTTGAAAGAAGCCCTCTCTCTACCTCTGTTTTCCTTCTGTCATGAATATTTCTCTCTCTCTTTTTCTTTCTTTCTTTTTGCTACTTCCTCTCTTATCACAGACCTCTTGGTGTTTGAGGCCCATGGTTCAGTCTTTAATTTTCTTCTCTTACCTACCTACTCTTACTTCCTTGGCAGTTCATTCAGTCTTACTGCTTGAACTATTATCTCTATGATTTTAATTCTGAGATATTTACCACCAGCCTAGATTTCTCTCCCAAAGGTGGATCATAGAGCCCTCTGCCTACTTGACATCTACACCTGCACATCTAGAAGACTTCTCACACTCCTTATGTCCAAAGCTGAAACTCAAGTCACTCAAGTCCCTAGGACTCTCTTGTCCAACTCTTCTCTTGTTTGTCCCTCCTGTGGAATTCATCTTCTCTGCAGAATTGACCCCACTTGCTTCTCTCTCATGCCTTCTATTACCCCATTTTCTTGGATTTCCTGCTTTCTTTCTGGAAACTCCTTCATTCCTCCATGATGAAAGAATGAATCTTTTCACAAAGGTGGTTGTTCTGCAGGGCTGCATCCATAAACCCTATCACCATTTATATTATTGTCTTCCTGTGAGAGATCTCATCCTGTCCTGGGACTTCCATCACATGTAGGTGCTAAGCCACTGATTCCCAGAGTTCTTTGTCCATCTCAGACCTCTGACCACACCACTGACAGACTCCATATCCTATCCACAGTTCCTCCAAATCTACTACAGAAATCTCACATAAATTGAATTCATTTATTCCAACATCAGCTCTTGTCCCCATGTTCCCTGTCCATTTGGATGACTCCATGTAACTCCTCATCCTTTTCTTTCCTCCACTTCTAGCTGGTTCCCCAGCCATTTCTCCTCAGATGAAAGCCGCTGCTACTTACCTGGGCTCCCAACCTTAAGTGCCATCCTCTGCCTTGTCCCCTTCACCAACTGGCCTTCCAATCCTTTCACTAACCAATGCTTCCATTAAGTGGTCTTTGTACTGAGCAGCCTGCCTAGGGGGCATTTTGAAAATGTGTGTGGGTGTGGGGGGTATTTTGGTTATATCAAAGACTAGGGGGCAGTGTGAACATTTCATAGGGTCGAGGGAAGCTAGACACCCTTCCTACACACCCTCAAGAATCTTGCACATAGTCCCTAGTGTGCTGTCAAGCAGTTGCACGTTGAAAGAATCGTCTTTTTATTTCTTTTTAAAAATTAGGACTTTAGGTTAATTATTTTTTTAATGTGTAGATAGGCTACTTTGTCTACAGATTTCAGGTCAGTATAATAAAAATGACCACATAGACTATTTGTTACAAGAAGGCAGCCCTTCTCAGATACTTCTGGGGATCACCAGTAAGTATCACAGGTTGCCAAATTGTGGTCCATATACCTGTGTGGCCCATATGCTTCGTGGAGTCCCTAGGCATATTTTGTTTGACCTAAGATTGCCATAAATTTCAGATGAACAACAAGTCATATTTTAACATAAGTACATCTCATGCAATTGTTGGGATATACTTATACTAAAAATTATTCACTGTTTATCTGATAATTCAAATTTAACAAGGTGCTCTCTATTTTTATTTGCTAAATCTGGAAAAACCTAGGTGGTTTTTTTTTTTTCCCTCCTTCTCCTTCTTTCATTCTTTTACCAATATTTAAACTCAATAATGGCTTTTTTACATTAAAATTTGAAACTCTGGAATTCTTAGGGGGAAAAAAACCCAGAAGGTCTAGGTTTGGTCTGCATTCAGTTGGAACAGAGTGGATCTCTTCCCTTTGGATGGAGCCAGCTCAGCATAGGTCACCACAGGTCCCCAACCCCATACTCTACCCCAGTTCTGTGGCTGAGCAAAATATTACCACTAATCCAACTATTTGCTATTAATAACTGTTATAGCTAAGAGGAAAGTGAACTATTTCTTTTATTCATTTATTGTATCTATTAAAAATTGGAAAAATAAAAGATAAATCAATAGGGTCACATACTTCCAAAAAGCGGCAAAGAAATACATTTTTTGAGGAAGTGAAGATTTTTCAATGTCTCTTCTTACCTTGGACAAGCTTAAATTCAAAGATAGATTTAAGTTGGGAAAACACAACGGACATGGCAAAATTACTAGTTAAAAAAAAAGAAATTGCACATTTTTGTGTTTCTTCTTTTCATTAAAAATTTCCCCTAGCAGTGATTAAGGTGGGAGATGGAGAGAAGATGAAAGGAAAAGAAGAGATTGCAGTGACCTGAAAAAACACAGGAGTCAGAGTCAGACACACGTGAGGTATAAATTTTAACTGTGTGAATTTTCTTTTCATTTCTAAGACCATTTCCTGGCATAGATATGTTAAGGCGAGGGTAGAGTAAAAGCCTTGTACTACCTCAGAATGCTGTGAATGGTTAAAATGGCACTTACGAATTGCCCAGCACCACACTGGAACAAAGTAAATCTTCCAAAAGTGTGAACTGTTTCCTGTGGTTCCCATTTGCATGACACTTCTGAAGGCTGCTTCCTGCTTCTGGGAGGAAGTCACAGGAGAAAATGGAGGAAACCATTCCTGCTCAGGGCAAATTACTGATGCCTCTTGTCCTAGACACTAAGCAATATTCCTTTTGCTTTCTTCTACCTTACATGGGCCCCCTGAAATAGCTGATCAGGGAAGGGTGTCTTTGGGCAGAATTGTGGGGAGTAGACGTCACCAAGGGTCTCCACTCATGTCCCTGGTCCTTGAGGCCTGGTGAGGAGAGACACCCTGGAGAGCTGCTCTCGTCCTGCCACTGGCCCCGGGGCTCTGAGGAAGGACTTCTGGCCATTGTTTCTCTCCACCTGACTTTTCTGTCCATATTCTGCCCCTGGGAATTCACAGTGAAGGGATGATGGGTGAACGTGCAATCCCTCTCACATCCTGTTAAAGGCTGTGAGTCTTTCTGAGGAAATGAGTGACCCTGGGTTTTCAGGCGCCACAGCCAGGCGTGAAAGACACACTCAGGGAGTGAAGAAGTTTTTCAGGGGGACCTTGGATCTCATCCCTCAGAGCTGCTTTACCTAAATTTGTTTGAACTTGGGGACTACAGGATTTTCTTTAATTCTGAAGACAGAAAAAAGAAGTTCGAAAACCACCATACTAATTCAGATCTCACATTTTACACAAATGGAAACCAAGGACTAGAGAGGTTATGTAGGTTGAATGAGGCCACTTAGCAGAAGAATTGGGATCAGAACTCAGGCCTTCCCAACTTTCAGCCCAGCGTTCTTTCTGCTAAACATGGCCAGGGAAATGGTCATGTCAGAACAGCACCCTCAGGTCAGACTGCAGCAGGACTGCAGAGCAGAGCAGGTTGTTAGTTGGTGCCACTGCGAGTTAGCCAGGGCCTCCCCTGACTGTTTCCGACCCACCAGCTGGATCAAGAATGCAACCTTGACCTATGGCCAAGGCCCCAGGGATACTTCAGGAGCTCAGGCCTGCTGCGCCTGCTGTTGAGGCAGGTGCTCTGAACACCCTCGGCATTTTTACTCCTCGGTGCACGTTGCCAAGTGACCAGGGCTGAGTTCATTTGGGAAATTCTATTTCTGAAAATTATTTTATTAATGGAACTGAAAGGAACATTGCATTTTCTAAAGAGGGCAGGGGGACAATCTGCTGCAGTCTGACCGTTGGGTGCTGCTCTGATGATCCCTGATGGCCTAGTTGAATTCAAGAGTGGACAGTCAGCACCACTGAGCACCTACCAGTGCGAGAGACCCGGCAACCTGCTTTCAGAGCACCAACTGTAACGTCATCTGCACCATCTGATCCAAACCTCCGTCTGAGCTAGGTCTCATCTCCACGACACAGGTGAGGACACTGAGGATCTGAGAGATGAGGCACCTTGCCCAGTGTCACATCAGTTTGTGGACTTTGCCACAGCCCTGCCTACAACTGGATGCCCCATTACCCAGCAGCTGGTCCCATGTGGCATCTTGGCTGATGGATAAAGTCACTCTACAGACTCTTCTCTTTCCTGCCAATTATTTTATGTGTGCTGCACAGACTAACTGAAAGAAAACGTTCTTTCACATAATGCTGTTCCTCTGAATACCCAGTAGGAGCGATGGAAAGGCTTCCTGCTGAGGTAGGGGAACACTTCCCTTGAAAAGGGCCCCAGATGCATTAAATCATCTTTCACTTTTGTCCCTTTCCTTAAATTGCCTAGGGCCTCAGTAGGGTGGCCCCTCCACAAGCAGCATGTCCATTGCCCTAGAAAAGATCATGGCACCTCACTTGGAGACCAATCTGGAGCAACTCTCCCTATTTCACCTGCAGAATTGTTCCCTCACCCTCCCCCCTTTCTCTCTCTCTCTCTCTCTCTCTCTCTCTCTCACTCCACACATACACACGCGCACATACACATGTATATAAAAATTTTGTGGGAGCCATTAGTGCTGTTCACCATCTATTCCCAGCTCTGGGAACACACCTTCCTGGTCCCCCATGGGAGGTGGGTAATAGGACTGGCTCTGGCCAATGAATTCCATGAGAAGTCTGATGTGTCACTCCTGGGCTGCACCTTTCCTGTTGGCATGAAACCCCCAGAGTTCTTATCCCCTCTGCATGTGATCAATGTGGCTGCTCCATCACCTGAATCCATGAATGACCACCATGAACAGACCCCACCCCACCCCATAACATACAGTGGCCATAGCATAAGCAAGAGCTGCTTAGCTGTTTTAAGCCCTGGAGAATAGGGCTGTTCTTTAACGTTGCATAAGCAGCCCAGCCTGGCTAGTAGACAATTTTAGGGCCAAAGCCTCTATGTACATATCCCTTTTTTTTTCCTCCATAAAACCTAGGAGGCGAGTACTATTGTCATGCCCATTTTGTGGATGAAAAAGCCCCAGCTGAGAAAAATTAATTAACTTGTCTTAGAGAACTGCAGATGGCTGAGACAGTTTTCCTTTCCACCTCTCTGTGGCTCCACATCCTGGTCCTGATCAGCACTCCAGCTCTGTTCTCTCTTCTTAGGCGCTTTCTGAGCCAGGGCAAGAATAATATTTGTTACCCATGTTTCCCAAACACATATTTTGCTTCATTGTGTCATTTAATTATGCACGTAAACTTTCCTGTTGTAATCACAATCCTCACATTAAAAAAGGAAAATTTGGTTTTTGACAAACAGAGCATCATAAATTATGGTTTAATGGTTGGCATTCTATTACTTTCTCAAAAATATGATCTGGCAAATATAAATCCTTCTCACAGCAAGCGGCCCTCCGCTAGGAAAATTAGTTTTATTAACCAAAAAATCATCCTTAGAATTGATGGCTGTGTGGATGACCTTTGGCCTACTGTAATACAGCAATGTGTCTACCGCAGTAAAAATGCCAGGGTAAGACAGGTCCCACAAAAGGCAATAAAGAAACAACATTCCAAAGACAAATGCACTTGAGACACTTATGACAGCCATGGGGAGGGTCAGGGAATCAGTTACAAGAAATGACAGTGTTTTGGCAACCTCAGTTACTTTAACTGACAGGACAAATAAAAAACTAATGTAAATTATTTTTTAAAAAAAGCAAGTCCTAAGAGTTACAATATAAATCAAAATTATTTTTTACTTTGATTTAAATCTGCAGGGCATCCCTTCCTATTTCAATGCCCTGAGGTAGGCATTTCTCCCATACAGGGAAAAAAAAAAAAAAAAAAAAAAAACCTTTCTAGTTCTACTAATTTTTCTTTGGTTATTTGATTTAATCTTTTGATTCTGCTGCTAATCCTCTCAGACTTACTTCTTCATCCCTCAGATAGTCTCTTTGAGGCATATCCTCCTTTGGGTATGTTTATGACTAAATGCAAATCCTCTGTGAATTTAGTAGGGAATACACAGGGCCACCTATTAAAAGAGCTACTGTAGTTTCTCATGCCACCTGTTCTAATGAGGTGGTGAGATCTTATGACTTTCAGATGTTCCACGTTTGGACCCCAAAATATGATTGTGATAGTATAAAATATCTGTATTTACTTTCATTTTTTCATTTCTAGAGGCAGAAAAAAAATAATTTTAAGCTATGTTCATGTTTACTCTGTGAAAAGAAATCAGAACCCCAAACACAAAGTCTCAAAAAGTTGAAGAAATCCTCCTTTTATTTGTTTCTCAGGAAGCATATTTATTCAAATGGGTCAAATGCTAAAAATACCTCCTCCTGATGATAATTCTTTACCTAGCACATCACTAATAGAATTGGGATGAGCAGATTCTACTTTGTTGGTCAGAGACAAGGATATTGAGATTCTAGCTTAAGAACAGGACATAAATCCAGGGGCTTTTGAAGTCATTAGTGGCTTAATGTTCAAAACTTTGCTTCCCCAAGATGAAAGTTCAAACACAATTCAGGTCAAAGGTTAAAGAAGTCTGCCACTTCAGGGTTTGGAAGGTTTCAGCTGAGGCCTGGCGGCCAGTCTAGGCAGGAAATATGGGGGATGAAGGAGACTTAGCTACACCTTCAGTTTTCTGCCTCTGGTTTCCTTACAAACTAATGTTCAAGAAATTCCTCTCTTATGATAGAGAATAAAAATTTACAACCTTAAAAATAAAAAAATCCTACCTTTGATCTGGCAAATGAGGTCAGCATTCTCGGCTCCTGCTGTCAATTTTCTGCAGCGTGGGGTTCTCAATGAGTCACAGGTATTTATGAAAACATGCTCCATTAAACTTTTCTTCTTCCCACATCTGAAGGCTCCAGTGTCTCTTAGTTAGGGAGAGATTGAGTTGGCGGGTGTTTCTCTTGGAAGACCCCTAAGCGAAGACAGCGGATCTGAGGTCTACCTTTGCACAAACTCAATTTGGAATGGAAGCATCCCAAACGTACGTGCTGCATGCAGAGATGCCACTGCCACATAAAAGCAGCTTAGCAGCATGGAAACTTTACTTTTTTACAACCCGTTTTAATGGGATTGGATTCAGTGGTGTAAATTTCACTAAGCCTGCCTTTAAAAGAAAAAAAAAAGAAGAGTGAGAGATTCATTCACATTTTTTTCAGACATTTCGTTTTCTCCCCACACTCATCAATATTGCCACTTAGCACTTTTGTGTTAATTGTAAAGCCAAAACAAGGATTTTCTTATATAGGCTGTAAAGACAATGGTGGTCTCTGGATACAGCTCTGAGGCTACAAAGAAGAGTCACACAGACTGTAGGTGTCAGTGCAAATACAAAAAAAGTAAATCTTTCCCTGCACAAGCAAATGAGGTGGCATTCATGATTTCCTCCACGTGCATGGCCTCAGAGATGGAGACAAGGGCTCCCAGGGCAAGATTTTTGTAAAGGAGGACTCAATAATCAGCACAAAAGATGATTTCATGTGTGTGGTCCCATTGCTAGATCCAAGACATAAGAGCTAGAAATTCTTGAGTTTTGTGATTACATCTATTGCCAACTCGCTGTGCACTGGAGCCTTAGTTTTTCTCCACCTCCATTTTTCATAAGTATAAATAAATACAACTCAGTCATGGGGCAGCATAACAAACCTGCGGGAGGGGTTGTGTTTCCCCTCCATGGTAGCCAGCCTCTTAGAAATGCTTTTATTTTTACCTTTTCCTGTTACCGTGGATAAAAGAGGGCAGGGCAGGGCCAGGCATGGAGCTGGTACTGCAGAGGGAGCAGATATTCTTCAGGTCACACAGCTGTGACCCTAGTTCCCTACTTCTCTTCTCACAGTCAGCATTGCTAGCAAGGTCCTGGATGGAGTGATGTTTTGGGCTTCTGGACCATAGTTTGAGTAGCAAAGAAATAGAATATACCATCCAATTGCCCCCTTACTCCTTCCAAAGCTGAGAAGCAATAAAAAAATTTTGTGCTGAAGAATGAGACTCCTAAGTGGAACTTTGTTGTTCAAATCCTAGTTCCAACAATTGTTGGGACATTGGAAACAATATTTACTTTGTGTAACTAAACTTCGGGTTAGAGTGCTGAGTACTGACTGAGAACTACTGAGTATTGTCTTGGGAATCCAGACGAGCATGATGAAGGCCTGAAATAAAGCAACATAGGTGACTATGAATATATTTGTTCCAGGAACACTAGGGAGGTCAAGTCACCAGGATTGATCAAGGGTGGGAAGTGATCGAGAAGAAAAAGTTGAGGGCAATTCCCCAATTTATTTTGTGGACAGCCAGGGGGTTGTGTTCCACCCACTGAGTATAGAAGGAGTGGGTGGTGAGCGAGGAGAGGCAGCTGGGGAGAAGTGGTGGCTACATTTTGGACACACTGAGTTGGGCATCCAGGCTGAAGACACAGGTTTGAGAGGGCTCATGGTGGGAGACCATGTGGGTGACAGAAGATGCCAAGACAGAACTCAGGCAAACATTCACAGTCAGGGACTAAGTGGCAGAAGAGAATCCAAAGAAGAGATTGGGGAAGAAGTGTGGGCAAAGCAGAAGAACCTGAGAGAGTATGGTACCATTCTTCTGGCAGTTTGGGAAATAGTAAAGCTGATCAAGACGGGTAGTAGGAAGGAAGACTGTTTGGGAGAGAAGTTAATACATGCTGTATTGGAAACACTGATTTTCAAGTTGTGGCACAATCAAGTAGGGTTTGGAAATACACGGTGGGTATAACAGCAAAGCTAGGCAACAACCTTTGAGTGACAGCAGCATTTTGAAGCAATCACAAGAGATGAGAATGAGGGTGAGGAGGCAGAGACTAGAAAACATCTGGGGAAGAGGAGCCCGAAAACACATACAGAGGTTGTGCATTGATGGAGGTAGAGGCTAGAAACACAGTGATTGACAACACAGTGGGGGTTGGGGGAAGTTTCACAGCAATCTTGCAGTCAGTTTTCATTTTAGAACTGTGTTTTGTTTTGTTTTTACCAGGAGTGGTGCTGCATGCCTGTAATCCCAGTGACTTGGGAGGCTGAGGCAGGAGGATTGCAAGTTCAAAGCTAGCCTCAGCAACTTAGTGAGACCCTCTCTCAAAATAAAACATAAAAAAGGCTGAGGATGTTACTCAGTGGTAAAGCGCCCCTGAGTTCAATCCTGGTAACAAATAAACAAAACAAACAAACAAAAAACTGTGGTTTTTGTTTTAGAAAAACTAAAACAACTGGCATGTGCATATAATCTCTGCTACTCAAGAGGTTGAGACTGGAGGATCATATGTTCAAGACCAACCTGGGCAACCTAGTAAGACCTTGTCTCAAAATAATAATAATATTTTGAGCTGAAGAAGTAACTCAGTGATAGAGCACTCCTGTGCTCAATCTTTAGTACCACCGAAAACAAAAACTTTCTTCATGAAAAAATTTTAAAACTTTGATAAATTTTTCATGCAGTATCATAAGTATTAGAGATTGAAAACACAATGAAACTGGCACCATGGCACAGGTCTCTAATTCCAGTGACGTGGGAAGGTAAGGCAGGAAGATCAAAAGTTTGAGGTCAGCCTCAAACTAATGAGAGCCTCTCTCAAAATCAAAAATAAAAAGGGTTAGGAATATGGCTCAGTGGTAAAGCACCCTTGGGTTCAACCCCCAGTACCAAAAAATAAATAAACAAACAAACAAATAATTAATTAATTAATTTAATTAAATAAAATTAAAATTAAAAATTAAAAACCAAAAGACAGACAGACAAAAGCTCCATGAGAATTTAGAGGAAACATTTAAATCTGCACCTCTATAAGTCTAACTGAACATTCACTAATTGAAAAGTTCAATGAAGCAACTCTCTTGTAAGCAAAATAGCCAATAATTGGTCTGTATAGTTTTTGACAGACCAAATTGCTAGCTGATGTTTTACAAAATCCCTGTGTGCTTGAGATCTTAGGTTTGCTGGTCTGGGTTCAGCGTGTCTTTATGCATTACCTCTGAGGATGTGCCTCATATTATAGCCTCAGCTGCTCTTTTAACTGTCCCTCTATTGCAGTGAGCAGAAAGTCAAGATCAGCCCCAAGATCAAGAAATATTCAACTGTTTCATCTGTTGAAGAACTGTTTCTAGTTGAAGAAACCAGAAGGTTTTTTTTTTTTTTTTTTTTTTTTTTCCTAATGTGATAAGGAACATAGTATGCACTGGGGTTGAAATGAACAGAAAAAATTGGGACACGACTTTGCCCTGTTCATCCTGATACCCCAGGCTCTAACTCACCCAGAACTCAGCCCACTGGGACACTTCACCCATGTTTGTTGAGTGAAAGACAACATGAAATACTGCATTTAGCAAGCTCTGCTCAAATCCCACTACTTCAGAGGGCTTTTCCTGAAGAATCCCACTCTTGGAAGGCACTTTGTACTCATGGATTTCTATGTAAGCTTTTAATCTTGCCATCTTACAATTATTATTATTCATGTGTTGTATCTAATCATTTTCTTATTAATTGTGTGTGTGTGTGTGTGTGTGTGTGTGTGTGTACTTGCAAATGTACACAGGCTTTCCTCCCTCACTCCCTCGGTTCACTATGGGTCCTCTAAGTCAGACCCTTTGTTTTGAATTCTTACACAGGTCTAAGCGCAGCAGTACTTAAGAATACTAGCTGATGAAATCTCTCTCCCCTCCTGGACTACGCTGTTAAATATTTTAATCATTATTCCAATAATTCTTTCGCCCCTAGTTTATATGCTTTTCTACTTCACAGGAAAATGAAAGATTAGACATATCTGAGAGCTAAATTTGGTAGCAGAATGAATTTCTAAAAGGAGAAATACTTTATTCTTCTCTAGAAGTCTGGTGGAGACTCTCTTTTGCAAACTTCCACGGACAGCTGGCGGCTGCACAGTCGACGATGCGCCCCAGCCAGCGGGAGCTCTCCCGTGGCCCCACACCGCACTTTTAATTCTACAGCTAGCAGGTGCAGCCATGCTCCCTGGTTTCACAAACACCAAATATGTTATGAGAAAGATCTAAAGTAACAATCGCAGGCATTAAAAGGCTTCCTTGAGGTTTATAGAAAAACAGGCACTTCCTTCATAAGGATTCATCAAGATGCTCTTCGGAAGACGAAAGTTTTCCAAGTCAGAGTAGATTGAATTGGTTCTGCTAGATTTAACAAAATTTTAAAAAGCCCAGGTGCCTTTAGCACTTAGGGAAATGGAAACACCAAAAATCAATCAAATCAATCTCTGTTTTAACTGTGATAATCATAATTACAGTTTTTTGTTTTGTTTTGTTTTGTTTTTTGGTACTGGGGATTGAACTCAGGGGCACTCGACCACTGGGCCACATCCCCAGCCCTTCTTTGTATTTTATTAGAGACAGGGTCTCACTGAGTTGCTAAGTGCCTCGCCATTGCTGAGGCTGGCTTTGAACTCGCGATCCTCCTGCCTCAGCCTCCCAAGTGCTGGGATTACAGGCATGTGCCACCGCACCCGGCTCATAATTACAGTTTTTTATACATTTAATAGATCTCAATGTTATGTCTTTTACCAGTTTAATATTGCATTCACTTATGTATTCATTCAACAAATTTTTTAAAAAATTTTTTATTTAATTATTTATTTACTTATTCATAATGCACAAGTATAGCATCTTTTTACATACAACTGCTTGTATACAAAGTATATAAATACCATTCAGATCTTCAATCATGCATTTAGGATAATGATATCCATCTCATTCAACCACCAACTTTTTTTCCTTCCCCCCCTCCCCCCAACAAATATTTTTTGAGCATCTACTGGTGTCAGGCACTGATCTAGGTGCCAAAGACAAAGTAACAAGGAAACAAAATCCCCAACCCCAGTTACTCATTCTGGATTAAACTAATAATGGCTTACTGGTGTTTATTTCTAAACTAAAAGAACTTACTAAGGGGTTCATTTTTTCTGAGAATTATGGGCTGTTTAAAATTCAGAATAACGTTACAATAAATTAAGAACAAAATTTTCATTTTACACAAAAATTGAAAAATATTAACTAAGTTTTACATATAGGGCATATCAAGCCTCTTAAGAAATCCACATTTTTCCTAATTTTTAGGTTTCTAAGAGAGACTCTTCAGGTCTTCTATAACATACAGCCTGATTATATGCTAGATTAATTTTAAAAGATCTTTCCTGAGAGTTGTAACAAAGAATTTACTCACAAAACTTTTACGACCTATCAAAATGACTCTCATTCCAAGTACACCAGTTTTGTGTCTGTGAAGCTACTGGGATGAACAAAATTTGGGGTACAGAGCACTTAAATCAAGCTCAACCAGATAGCTGCATTTTGAAAAGAAGAGCATTTGACTGATGGAGTCTGTTGGCCTACATGTTGACCTTGCTGTTCCGTTTCCCAAAGCTGTTCATGTTGTGGTTATTGTATTAAAGCTCAGCTATTGAAAACCTGAAGCTAGACATCATAGCATATGCTTATTGCATGACATGTTTATTATTTTTCTTTCTGTTGGTTTTATGGTGCGTTCCCACGGTGGCACATGAGTAACTCTATATATATATTTGTTTTCGGGGTGTGTAAGTTGGCTCAAAGATAGACAACTGTGCCAACTTCACCTGTGGTTGTAAGCTTATTAGAATTACAAGAACCATAAAGGGCTGAAGCCCTAGGACCCTTGAGTTACATGACCTGATTTCCCCAGCTGTTAGTTGGTTAGTTTCTCTCCCTTTGTTTCAAACAAGAAAAGATGTGTTATGTTATAGGAATTGCCAAGTTCCACACTTAGTTGCTTCATCATTCCCTTGTAATTCTCCCTTTTCAAAAGAATAGATTCTTTAAAGGCATCAGTCATCCTGGTGTTTTCTTTAAAAGAAACTCCATACTTGTTGATGGATGTGAGGAAAGAAAAGCCAACTTGATTGTTAGTTAATATTGCCTAGTTACCACACCTGGGCTACTCTGGAGGCTGAGGCAGGAGGATTACATGTTGGAGGCCAGGCTTGGGCAACTTAGCAATGCCCCGTCTTAAAACAAAAACAAATTTAAAAAGCAGTGGTTTGGTATGGCTTAGTCGTAGAGACTTTGGCTAGTATGTGTGAGTCCCTGGGTTCCATCACCACAACTGAAAATAAATCAACTTTAAAAAGAAATTGCCTAAGCTGGGCGCGGTGGCGCACGCCTGTAATCCCAGCACTTTGGGAGGCTGAGGCAGGAGGATCGCGAGTTCAAAGCCAGCCTCAGCAATGGCGAGGCACTTAGCAACTCAGTGAGACCCTGTCTCTAAATAAAATACAAAAAAGGGCTGAGGATGTGGCCCAGTGGTCGAGTGCCCCTGAGTTCAATCCCCGGTACCACACAAAAAAAAAAAAATAAATAAATAAATAAAATAAATTGCCTAGTTAATATAGGAACAGTTATTCTAGAGAAAAATAGTTTTAATGTTTTCTTAAAATATTTTTTAAAAAACAGTGTGCCTCTAGTTAAAAGGCAATCTTAGATAATATGGAAACATCTACTTGGTTAATATTTTTGAGGTCTGCTACTTTGTCACTTTTTTTTTTTTTAACTGCACTTTAGACTTTGGCTTTCTCATTGGTTCTTGATTAAAATTCCTTGGATTGCCTCAAAGTGCAATCCCTTAGACAAATTTAATTGCCTTTAAAAAAAAAAAAAAAAAAAAGCCAGCAATAGAAATCCCAGTAGGAAAACAAGCATTATTCGAGAGAGCAGCAACCCTGGAAAGACAGTTTTGTTAGTGGAAACACATTAGTCTTTCACAAACTAAGCAATGATGATATTTACAGAGCAGTTTATAAAAGGTCAAATGCTCTTCTGCCAACAAATGATGCATTTCCTTTTGGGAAAGAAAAGCAGGGACTCCAACAGGTTTTTCTAAGGGAGGTGGTGCATGGACACTTTCAGGATTTGGACACTTTTAGGATATGTAAATATTTTTAATTGTTTGTTTCAGTAACAGAAAAATGTTCCCAAACTCAGGTAGTAAACATAGAACTTTTCTTTGTAGTGATAATTCTCAAATGCAAGACATTGATAACCTAAGATTTTAATTCTTTCCTACTTTTTTTTTTTTTAATTTCTGCATTATAGTTGTACATACTGATGGGATTTGTTGTTACATATTCTTCCATGCACACAATACACAATACAACAATATCATTTAGCCAATATCACTCCCTGGCACTCATGATTTTAATTTTTAGGCCAGCATTTCCCAAAGTGGCCTCCACTGATGGGGGTGTGAAGATGATTCTACCCTTTTCAGGGGGATCCAGGCATCATTCAGGTTTGCAGAAGGGGCCGGTGAAGGCAGAGGGCGCCACCGTGAGGCCCCCATTTCAACGCTTGTCATTTCAATTGTGGAGGGTTAGAGATCACAGGGAAGCAGAGCTATCTGTGGAGGAGACATCAGACAGTGTAGTAAAAAGGGTAATCCATTTATTTTTAGAGAAGTTTGCACTCCGAGATCATACACGCTGCAGATCACAGAAACACATGCAAGCATGAAATTTAATTTTTAGTAACTCTTTCCTGGGGCTTCCATAGAAAGCAACAGTGCAAAGGAAATGATAATCATGACAAGGCAATTATAGAGGTTTGAGGAAAATGAAAAACTTGGAAAACATGGAGTTTAAAAAAACGTTTTGATTAAAAAAAATAATGCAAGCTGCAACATTTTAGCTGAAAAGAGTGGACTCCACATCACAGAGACACCACTTATAAACTTTAAAATAGTCAAGAAAGAAATGACGGACATGTTTTTCTCCAGTTGTGACATTTTCCCCCTAGTGATTCAGAACCTATAAATGTGATAAATATTGACTTACTAGGCTTCCAACAGATGGAATGAAACATGTAGTAAAACAAAAGCAATACATTTGTGCTTTAGGCATGAAATGAGTGGGAGATTAAGCCAGGGCTTCCCTGGATTATTAAGAGGAAGCAAAGTGGATAATGTTGTTTATGCACAACTGCATGCCATTTTTAGCAAATAAATGTAGAAAATGGAAGGAAGGGAGAGAGGAAGGAGAAGACGGAGGAGGAGAAAAGAAAGATGAAAGAGAGAAAGTAAATACCCAACTTTCCTTTTTTCCAGGGTGATAATTCTTTCCTTTAATTTTCAATTTTTAGAATATATTACTGAAAACAAAGACAAGAATAAAAAGTTTCTATCTTCTTGAAGTTTTTTGACTACCCCTCTCAATAGCATATCTTCCACTAAACACTCAGTGAACATTTGTTCCAAAAGAGAATTACGACACGGTGTGTCTAACAGCACTAAGAAATACTGAGTTACTTAAATTTCCCAGTACTTACTTAAACACCTTCAGCAGAGGATGAACTTTCCAAAGCTTACACTCAAATTTTCCCTAGAGGCAAAGGGTTGAATGCAATGGAAATTCAAATTGTAGAAGAAGTCGTTAAAAATTAGGACCAACACATGAGTGAATTCTCCTCCATTAATAAGCTTTGGGAGCTGGAGGTAACGCCATGGTAGAGCACTTGCCTAGCATGTGTGAGACCCTGGGTTCTGTCCCTAGCACCACACACACACACACACACACACACACACACACATCTGGAAAGAACTTTTAGGGGAAATATAGGCTCAAATGGCAATTTTCCCTTAAAAGCACTAGATAAAATAATATATGAAGAAAGTGTGAAAATCCATTTATCAATGATTTGGATTTGACCACTGCCTTTTCTGACAATGTTGTCATGCTTCTAGGTCCTGTGGAAAGAAGGGAAACTCAAAGAACTAAGTACTTCCATGCCAGGTTTTCCAAACCAACATCACGGCAACAAAATAATTTGTCAAATTGTCAAAATTTATGGCCATCCAGACACAAATTTCTACCAAGTTTGTGCCTTCACACGGTGCTAATCTCACTCCTGGAGCTGTAAACATGATGGCCGAAGTGACAGCCTGGCTACAAATCCGTCTGGCAGCAGCTTCATTAGACATCTCTCGCCCGACTGATTAAACTGCATTTAAGACCCACTTTTATTCTTTCAAGCCTTTTGTTTAAATTAAAAGGTCGTGTTTTCAAGCAAATGATCTGCTGCTCCCTTCAGTCCAGGACCATAATGCACAATTACATTATCACTAGTGTTACAGGGACAGGGAGAGTATGATGCCCAGGCGTGGGCACCAGGGACTCCTCCCCTGGGGACAGCCAGGATGCTGGGGGAGGGGAGCTGTTTATTTATTTTCAATAGAACCTATTGAGGGGGACCTGGCTGGGGAACATTCAAATTGTTGTTTACTAACAAAATCCTAATGGCCTCTCAATGGGAAAATTGGTTCTATCATAGGACACACCTGCAATGTCAACATCTATCCTTTAAAATTTTGGCAGGGCTTTTTTTTTTTTTTTTTTTTCCTTTTTTTTTTTAAGTGAACACCATTTGATCAACCTCCATAGTTTATTACTGACTGTGTTAAAATCAACCAAGAAGTCTACTTTCTCATAGCCTGGATTAGAAACAAAATGGAAACACATGCCACTCTTTAAATAGTATTTGCTAACTTTTTGCAAGAGGCTCATATTATATATTAAACAGGGAGCTGGTCTACGCTCATGAGCCTTTCAAGCTGAACAAGGAAATGTAGGAAACTTCCTTTACTTTTTCCTGTGATTTTCTGTTAGTGTGCACAGCAAATGCAGGAGATCTGAGCGATAAACCACCCCTAAGCCGTTTTAACTTCATGCGCAACTGCTGAAAGCTGTTACCCATACATTTCACAGCAGGCCCAAGAGGAAAAATCTAAAACTGGCAACTGTGGTTGTGGGGAAATCTCTGCCTAAATATGAGAGGGAGAAATTGTTTGCAGCCCTGCCTTTGCCTCTGTTTCACATGCTTTGTGTTGTTTATGATGTCTGCCTTTATTTCATAATGTATTTACCATGCCTCAGTGTGAGGCCAATTCCTTTGTCATGAAGTTGATGAAAGAACCGGGGTCAGGAGGATCCACACAGGTAGTGGAATTGATGCTGGGAACTAAAGTCTTATTTCCTAGTGTTGATATTTTTCATTTGTTAGTTATAGAATTTTGAGCTTTTATCTGTTATTAAATTCTATGCAAAATTGATTTTTGGATTAGATTTAGTCTTTTTTTTCTGTTTTTTTTTTTTTCAATTATAATTAAATCCTCCATAATCATCAAGGGTTGAGTAGAACTGGTGTTGGCAAACTCCTACTGAGCATCAGTAACTCAGTGTGAACAAGGTTAGTGAACCATATTAAAGGAATAGTATTGCCTTTTCATTTTCATTTCAATGAGATTCAACTTATAATAAATAAATTTGCATATTGATACTGCAAATAAAATCCAAAATTACACACAAATACCCCCACACATACATTTTCACCTACTTGGAATGTAAACAATTTCCAGTTCTTTGAGAATATTGCTAAGCTATCTGCACCAAAAGACCATGCTCCTGAAACACATTCATATAAGCCTGTTCCTGGGAGACTGCTCTTGTGAATGTGTGAAGGGTTACACGTGGGCCCCAAGGAGAGAAAGGAATTGAGATTTTAAACTATAATTAGTATCTTTACAAACTTTCATTTCTCTAATTTTCTGATGCTAGAGAATACAAAACAAACAAAAAAACCTGCTGGTAGAATATGAAATTCAGATAAAGTTACCAAGTTTTTCCTAGCGCAAATAGTATAAATAAGTTTTAAGTACAACAAATTTTAAATGATTCTGGTACCTAAACTTTAAAATCAAAAAGAAGATATATCTTTGGAAGGCATAACATCTTAAAATTTGTCCAGTTGCAAAGTTCATTAATTAAAAAATTAGAGCTTACTATTAAATAGTTGTTTAAAAACCTCCATAAAACGTATTTTAACACATACTGTAACATAGGATCACTTGAAATGCTACATGAATATGTTCCTGTTAAACTAGGCCATGTGCATGTAAGAATGCATCGCAATAATTTTATTTTTATGTATAACTATAATGTACCAATTTAAAAAATCAATTAAAATGTCCCTAGTAGTTTTATGCAATACAAATTCCAAAGTAATTCCCAACCTTCACATTGATTTAAATTGACTTAAATTGCCTAAATAAGGAAATGTATGTAAATTGCTTCTGTACTTCGTAAGTTGCTATGTCGATTGTTGTTAGTTATTAGAATAGTTTTAAGATAAACATCTGTTAATGATAACATTAACTGCTAAGTATTACAATTTTACAACTTTTATTCCTGATTGAATAGTGTAATAAAATAAGCCAATCGGTACTTATAGAAAGCCAAATAGCTAATAAATTACAACAAATAATTTAAAAATAGTTTTCAGATAACACAATGTTAAAATTAAGTTAATGCCAACAATCGTAGGTATAAAAGTTTCCCCAAAATAACATTGTCAAATTGCCAGAGAGAAAACATTTTTTCAGTTTTTCCTAAGATATTTTTTCCCTGGGGGGGAAAAATCTATTTTCCATTTGAAAAATGTCTACAAGCGGTTTGAATCCAAATAACTTAACAATTGTTCCAGTCATTAATCATATAAGCTCTAAATATGTGTTTTTTGAAAAAATGTATATTAATATTGATGGACATATTTAGCAAAACAATATCAACTACATACAAAAGCCATTTTGAACAGCCTTTTTAATAAGGTAGGAGATGAAAAATACCCGCGCACAACCGTATGTGTTTAATTAGGAGGTATACTGTACTTAGGAGCATTCTAATGAATAATAAATGATGTTTTATTTCCTGTGCCTGAGACACAAAGCCAAATAATCAAGAATCAAAGTAACTCAAAGTATTAGGTAACAATCAGTAAACTTGGGCAAGATTCTTTTTCCCTCTCAAGTTTAATTGGCTCATTGTTCCCGGGATCTATAAACCATGGGGTTGGTGGCAGTGCTGAAGTCTACTTCTATAAAGGAAGATTAACATATTCTGGAACTTTACACTAATCCTTGTTTTGAGTTAACTCAAGCAGATTGGATTAGTAATTCTTACCTACCACCCACTAGAAGGGACCCCAGCTTCTTTTCTTTGACAACCAGTGGCATTGTACACCTTCTGTGCATTATCGCCCACTGAAAACATTCTCGCGGGAGAAAACTGTGTTTGGGGAGAAAGAAACTGTTTTACACGAGGGGGGCAAAAACCAGGCCTCTCAAAGCTGAAGCCAGTAGTTTGTCTATTATCAGCTTGGTGCACATTTGGTTAATTCAGGCGGTGATAGGGTGTTCGGAAGAGTTCATTAAACATTTCCTCATCAGTGAGTTGGCTTGTCCCCTCCCCGCAACTGGGAAGGGCTCTGCAGAGAGGCTGGACAAAAGCCTTCTTCCCAAGGACGCGCCTTGAGCCTTCCTACTTACTGCCCTTCTTTCTTTCTTTCTTTCTTTCTTTCTTTCTTTCTTTTTCTTTTTTTCCCTCAACTCTCAGATATGCATCAAAAAAAGTGAACTGAGCAATCCTCTAGGGCAATGATGATAGCCCTGTCCTTATTAATACCATGACTTTATACACCTATTGATGTGGGATCTTTTTTTTTTTTAAAATATTGACTCTTTTTTTTTAATGTTTATTTACTTTAGTTGTACACAATGCAATACATTTTATGTTTACGTGGTGCTGAGGATCGAACCCAGGCCGCGCACGTGCGAGGGGAGCGCTCTGCCGCTGAGCCACAACCCCAGCCCATGATGTGGGATCTTTATGGAAAGAACAATGCCAAAAAAATTCAAGTTCTGCCAAACCCTGCAAGAAAGATGCCCTCAGCCTGCAGGTTCAGATCCCATAGGCCTGTGTGGGTCACCACGTGCCTGAAGAATTTTTTGATTTTCCATTTATGAATAAAAGCTTTAAAATCCCTTTTTATTCCTACCTTTAATTTTCTAAAAATCTTAAGTGGTGACCACAACTATTCATGATCCATGACCTTTCTATAAAGAATAATATCATAGAAATCCACTGCTGTCCTCTTTTTTTTCTTGGTAGCTTTTGCTACAGCGCAGCCAGATGGCCCTTTTGGGATGATGGGACATTGTTAGTTAATAATTGGTTTTACTATTAAAAATCATTAGAAACAGGCAAAATATTCCATTTTCCTGTTGTATACGTGAAGTCTAAATATTAACTCATATTTTACTCCAAATTACCAAAATAATGTAATTTGAAGCAGAGTTGCCAGTAAATTTAATGGATCAATAAAAAAGTGAATTGGATGTTTAACGTTACTTTACCCCCATTCCTTTAAGTGAATTCCAGCCAAGTGAAAACAACTGTCAACTAGTTATTAAATGAGGAGTACTAATTTGTGATTCTGAGGAATTTGGAAGGGGCAGAGGGAGGGGTGATTACTTAGCATCTAAGTGGCACCCAACACTAGCAACTTATATATAATCCCACATGAAAAAGGATGGTAGTTTCCCTGTGGCACAGATGCAGGATCTGAGAAGGTACCCAGGGCCAGTCGATGAGCGTGGGCCTTGACCCCCAGGTGCCTGGACTCCAGGCCACATCTTGTTCCAGTTCCAAGCGCCTCCTAAGCATTAATAAGTAAAAGACACTGAACAGTAGTGAGAGGATTAATCTGAATGCACTCAGATGACACCCCCTGAAGGAAGGACAGGCAGGACTGAGGGGTGCGCTGTGAGCAAGACGCCCACCTAGAAGGGCAGGGCGTGGGTCTCAGAAACATGTCCCTCAGCCAGGTAGCCTGAGGTGATGAAATCCTGGAAGCTTTATAAGGAGATCTCCAAATGTGGAGGTAAGGGCTTTGACAAGAAACACCACCCGCCTGTACGTTGTGCTGCTTCATCCTTCCCTTCCCCAGTCTTCCAAGCACTGTTCAGTGCTGGCCCAGAACCACGCCATCTTCCTGGTCCTAATAGGAAATCCAAGAATAGCCTCCGTCCTAGACCCAGACCCTCCCGCTGGTGCCTCCATCCTTGTGTCACTGGCTCTAAAACCTTGGTGCCGTGACACTGTGCCCATCCTCCCCGTCTCCAGCTTCTCTGTGGTCCCCTACTGACACTAGCTTGGCGGGGCCCTTCACTGCTAGGGTCTTCCCTGTTGGCCCCAGAGAGCAGCTCTCCATTATGGCCTCTGATTGGTCTTCCAGAGCCCGTCCTCTGGTGCAGCCAGGCCACCCCTCTTACCCTCTCTTCCTGGGATGGGGAAGTCCTCCTTCAGCCACACTCCTACTGAGAGGTACTGGGAGTCCTGAGAAAAGAATACACACCCACAGCTTTCCGTGTGAGCATCAGCCAACGTTCCCCCTGTTGTCTCACCCAACCGTCCCTAAGATGGGGTTGGGTCAGGACGTGTCCTTCCCAGAACTTCCACCAGGGTTGTTGCTCCTGCTCCTTCTTGCTTCACCTCCTTAGGAAAGGAAAGTGGAGATGAATATAAAAATGAGTTAATCTGGCCAGAGTAGAAAGTAACTCAGAGGCCCATGGACTAAGGGGAGGAAGTAGAACAGGAAGGAGAGGGGAGGGCATCTTCCAGGTCAATTCTCTCCCTGCTAAGGACAGTCAGTATTAGGAATGAGTCAGTGACACCTCCCTTGGTCTCATTCCTTCACTCCTCAGCTGCCTCATGGGTGGCTCTACAGTCCAAGATACCCAAGCTGCTTTCCTTCCATGAAGAAAGACATGTTACAGGGAAGAGGAGGAGGCGAAGCTGCCTTGCTTTAAATCAACCTTCTTAGGTTCTTCCTGCTCCTGAATAGGAGCACAATGGGGACAGGCAGCTCCCCCCCCCCCCCCACAGAAAAGAGATACCCCACATACCCACCACTTATGCACACACATGCTCACACACACACCAGGATCTGGATACAGGCATCTTGGCAATTTCCTACTTCATTTCTTAGCAATTTCCTACTTCATTTCATCTCCCTCTACTGGATATACATTGTGCACAAGTAACATGACTCGCTCACATGTATGCTCAGTGACCTGGTAGGACAGTTATGATTATGCATAAATGTAAATGCATCCCGTGGATTTATTATGTGGCCTCTGCTCTGGATTACTGCTCTAAACTGCTTACCTATGGCCAATCTTCATGGATTTGCTTAGAATCATGGGTGGTGGTTCATGCCTTGAAGTTAAAAGGTATATTCCTTGCACACACATGCGTAACAACTGTCTCCTTGCTTGGGTTGTTTTTTGTGGTGCTTAGCATGTGCTGAGCACCTGTATTGTTGTACTCTGTTTGGGAAAGATGGTCCAGCATGAAGAAGACCTAAATCTTGTCTTCTCAGGGCTTGCACTTTTGTAGAAGACAACAAGTTAACCAAAAAGGAAATGAAGTTGAATGACAAAGCATTACCCAAGATAGTGCTATCAACATATGTCCATATCTTGTTCATATAGATTCTGATTGGTGTCCCCTTTTGTTCTCAGAAATGTTCATCTTTAGGTGATAAATTATGTAGTTACTCTAGTTGTTGGATTAGCACACACACACACACACACACACACGTGCATGCACAGACATTACCATCAGTCAAACACTTGAGTTCTCATTAAAGAAATGCCTTTCAAAGCAATCCCAGGCAGGGAATAAGAGTTAATGTGGAGGGGAAAAGAGTGAATAGACTCTAATCTTTCCTCATATGTCAGGTGCAATGCCTGAAGTGGGGAAAATCAAGCCAACTAGCATTTAATAACTTTTTAAATAAACCTTGTCATTGTCATTTGTTTTGATCCTCTCTTTTCCTGTTTCTACATTATTCTTTTTGGCCCTTGTTTATGGAGACAATTATTTAACATTAGAGACAGGTTTTTTTTTTTTTTTTTTTTTTTTGGTTTCGTTTTGTTTTTATGCTGTTGTGTAAGTCTTTAAATCTACACAATATACCTTGAATATACATAATATTCCTCCCATATATTATTCAAGGTTGACTGGGGTTTCTAGTGAAAGAAAAACATATTAAGGTAGTACAAACCTTCTAAGGTATTTGGCTGACTCACTGAAACGAGGAGTCCAAAGGATACCTTCACGCCTACCTGAATCCAGGAGCAAATGTTATCCAAACTATCTCTCAGATTTACCTTCGATTCTTTGTGAGCCACATTCATTCTCTTGTTTTGCAAATGTTCTGCCCCAGTGGGCCTAGGAAAGATGATTGTCAGCAGTTCCCAAACATGTGTGAGTGTGTGTGTGTGTGTGTGTGTGTGTGTGTGTGTTTTCACACATTAAATGGGGAAAGGAATGTTGTACATGCCAAATAACTATTATATTATATCCATCCTAAGACTCTTTCCTTCCATCTTTTTTTCCTTCCTTCCTCCCTTCTTCATTTCTTTCTTATTCCCTTACATTTTAAAAAAATATTTATTTGCTTTAGTTGTACACAATATGTTTTTATTTTTTTATTATTTATTTATTTATTTATTTATTTATTTATTTATTTATTTGTGGTACCGGGGATTGAAATCAGGGGCACTTGACCACTGGGTCACATCCCCAGACCTTTTTTGTATTTTATTTGGAGACCCTGAGTTGCTAAGTGCCTCACCATTGCTGAGGCTGGCTTTGAACTTGCGATCCTCCTGCCTCAGCCTCCCAAAGTGCTGGGATTACAGGCATGCGCCACCGTGCCTGGCATATTCCCTTACATTTTTTCAGTATTTAATATCTCTGAAATCAAAATGGATCTTAAACTTGCTATTGCCTGGTAGCAGTTGAAACATAGTTGTCTTTACCTGAACATGTGCATCAAAACTGTTGAATGGCTTGGGGAAAAAAAAACCTGGAGATGTAAAACTCTTTTCTGACATACTGCATCATTAATATTCTTGATGGCACAGAAAACATTGGGTGGAAAGACTTATACAGTAACAACTGTCAGTCCAAAATGATTCAGAGGAATTGAGTCCTTTATGTAAAGAAGTATTCGAGGTACCATTAGTTTTAGTTTTGCTTACATTTTTTTCTTTTTATGACACACACAGGTAAGATATTATAGACATTGGTATTTAAAGAAGTCCAAAAATTTTCATAATGAGGCATCTTAGTACAAATAAAATAAGCAACAGCTACAAATCCACATCCATTTTTTTCTGTGAATTATAGACAAGTCCCAACCCTGAGCTGATAGAAGTATTACATTATGGCATTATAATATATTTATGATTTTCATTTTGTATCTGTGCATGAGGTCATGGGTAAGGACTGGGCAGAGTTTCCTCAGGGTGGTTGAATGGAGAAAACATTGGCCTAGGAGGAAGGAGTTCAGATACTAATTCCAAGGCTCACTCCAGTCAGCAACCAACAAAGAGTCAACTCAACTCTCTAGGCTTCCTCAGCCTTATCTGCAACAGAAATGGGATAATCACTAAGATCTCTTCTGATTACAACATTTAAAATCTGACAGTGTAATACACTCCATAAACCTACTGTTCTTTTGTAGAGAACTACATTGATAATTTTAGAATCTGTCAAGCATGACAACTGTCACCGAAAATTTAATAATTCTTATAACCTAAAACATATTAAAAGAAGCTGGGCACGGTGGTGCACGCCTGTGATCCCAGCACTTTGGGAGGCTGAGGCAGGAGGATTGCAAGTTCAAAGCCAGCCTCAGCAACGGCGAGGCACTTAGCAACTCAGTGAGACCCTGTCTCTAATAAAATACAAAAAAGGGCTGGGGATATGGCCCAGAGGTCGAGTGACCCTGAGTTCAATCCCCAGTGTCAACCCCCCCCAAAACAAAAAACATATTAAAAGAGAATAGTGTGTTACAGCCAATAACACCCACAGCTTTTCCTAAATCCATCAAGATAGCACAAAATATCAGGTTAAGTATTAATAAAATTTCCCCTTTAACCTTTTCATGCAAAATACAAAGAAATATCCTGTGTAGGTGGTAAAAGTTTAGGAAACACTGGCTCCTGGCTCTAGGTTAATGGGCTCTGCAGGTTGATGGTCTATGTGTAGAAAAGGTGAAGTCAACTTCTTAATTTCTTCCCAAAGAAGCAAAAGGAGGAAGTGCTGACCAGGTAAGCAGGGTCACAGTTCTCACAAAGCTAAGAATCAAGAATCTAAAGAAAAAATAGCATGCTGTTCAAAATTACATGAGAACAGAACCAGAAATTTCTGGTAGAGCACAATGCATACTAAATATTTAAGTTTTAAGTTTTAAAAAGCCTATCAACCCCAAATAATAATAAGAAAACAAGTGGGGCGCAGTGGGGCGCGCACGCCTGTAATCCCAGCACTTGGGAGGCTGAGGCAGGAGGATCACAAGTTCAAAGCCAGCCTCAGCAATAGCAAGGCACTTAGCAACTCCATGAGACCCTGTCTCTAATAAAATACAAAAAAGGCTGGGGATGTGGCCCAGTGGTCGAGTGCCCCTGAGTTCAATCCCCAATACAAAAAAAAAAAAAAAAAAAAAAAAAAAAAAAAAAAGAAGAAGAAGAAAACGTGATAGATCTATGCTAATTAGCAACAAGAAGGGCAGTTCTAATGAGGTGGGATGCCAAGTGTTGTATGGAATATCAAGGAAACCATCCTTTATCTTAACCCATGATCCACAAGGAAACTGCATTGTCTCAGCACTTTTGACTTCTGCAAAAATAAATAGTAAGAAGGAAAAAAAGGGTGGGGGGGGGACCCAAAAACCTTCACTAAGCCCCGGAAATCCAGTATTTACTGAACTTATAGCGGAGCCTCCTTGGCAGTTTCTTTTTTATTAGTGAGGAAAGATTCCAGAGTCATAAAAGGAATCAGTGCCTAGAATTAGAGTAAGTTTCAAATTTCTGAGTCCTTCATTAAATGCAAAATTGAGCTCTCTTTTCAACAGTGCCTGTACCAAGACTTCATTAGAGCAAGATCATTTTGCATAGACATAAGGGAAATTTTTCCAATATGAATATGTAAGGTAGCTGAGCATGCCAGGGAGGGAGAGTTTGCAGCATCCGTCTTTCCAAAGACAGATGTCAGCTAAGCACTCCTTTCATACCATCACTGCAGACCTGGTACCCTTTAAACCTTTTTAGGCATGGAGATGTTTTATTCCTATCATCCCTCTGACTGTCTCTTTCTAGTATCCTTCAATGACTTATGCTTCCTTTTATTGTTCTGTCATATTCTCTTCTCTCTCTCTCTCTCTCTCTCTCTCTCTCTCTCTCTCTCTCTCTCTCTCTTTCTCGTGCTGAGGATGGAACCCAGAGTCTCACACATGCTTGGCTAATGCTCTACCACTGAACTACACCCCCAGCCCTCTGTCATTATTTTGTGTTTCAGAGTTCTTGATTTTTATTATTTCTAAATGCTGCACTCCAAACTAAATGTAATGAATGTTCTGGCCTAGAAAGAATAGAACAGTTCCTGTTAACTCCCTTTTCCTCTATACTAGGGTATTAATGCAAGCAAAGCTCCCTTTGGCCTTTTATTTCTCTGTGTGTGTGTGTGAACCTTTGTCTCATTTTGCTGGCAGTCCAAATACTCATTCATGTGCTATTATGTCACAATGTTCCCATTGCTTACTTGTTATTTCTTGGACCCAAGTGCAAGAGTTTACATTTTTCTTGTTAAATTCCTTTTTGTTAGATTTGATCTGTTGAGATATTTTGAGATACTAACTCTGCCACATAGCAAATAGCTTTTCCAATGAGCTTTAGGGCATTTGTAAGTGAGATTAGCATATTCACTACATCATCATCCAAGTTATTGATACAAATGATTGGAGCAGACAAGAAAGCGTGGCAGCCCTGGAGTCTAAACATCCCTCCAGGGTGACATTCATAAGTGAGCTCCTATGCTAGTCAAGATCCAACCAGGAAAACAGAAACCACCTTGAGCATTTAAAACAGAGAATTTAACACAGGGAAGCTGTTTTACACAGAGTGGAAGATCTAAGAAGCAGACCAGGGAATAATAAGGCAACTAGAAAGCAGTGACATCAGAAAGATACCGTCACTCAAGGGCTGGAGTAACCAAGGGGCCATATTAGGAGAACCTACAGTGAAGGTGGAGCCATGGAGATGTAGCCACTGCAGAACCTGCACCCAGGACAGGTCAGCCTTCACCCTGTCTCCCTAACCCAGCTGGAAGCCAGCTGGTGCAGGAGCTTCGAAAACAGCTAGTTTGGACCAACTCCTGTGATTTACAGCAGAGGAGCCCAAGACAGGAGTGGAGTTAAATTCATTCCCACATACCCAGGATTTAACTGGTTACTCACAGATCATTCTTGAATGATTTCTTCATATTGATCACAAGAAAATAGGGAAAAAATTTGTTAAGTGTCCTGGTAAAGTTCAGATAGTTAATATTGACCCTGTCTGACTTATACTAGTAGACTGATATTTATGAGGAAATAAGACTACTGTGCCCTAACTCATTCTTAGTGATTCTTTAGTTTCTCATCTGAGTCTTCCCAAATCACTGGTCTATGTGCACAGGCTAGGAAAGGACAGTCTTGGGGCCAAATGCAGCCCCTGGATTTGAATCGTTGTACCATCTCTAAAATTTATTGAACCTGTCCTACAGATTCACTTAAACATTGACTATTGCAGCTTTCATACTATAAAGGCAGAGTTGAACTGTTGAGACAGAGACTATATGGTCTGTGAAGCCTCAGATATTTATTATCTAATCCTTTATAGAATAAAACAGAACAAAAAACCAAAATCCAATTCTAATCTCTAATCTGCAGACTTCAACTGCTTCTACCCTCAGAACAGCAGGCATTCCCCATCTCTGCTCTTTTTGCTCCTATCTCTTTTTCCACTTTATCTCCTACAAGGTCAATAGTTGTTATAGACTAAATGCTCATGCATCCCAAAAATTCATATGATGAAATCCTAATTCCTAACAGGATGGTACTAGGAACTGGGTCTCTGGGAGTAATTAGGTCATGAGGGTAGGGCCCTCGTGGATGGGATTAGTGCAATTATTGGAAGACATACAAGAGAACTTGTTTCCTCTCTCTGTCTCTTCTCTCCACCATGAGAGGACACTGCAAGATGACTACCTTCAGTAGGCCAGCAAGAGGGCTTTTCCAATAACCTGACTCTACAGGCACCCTGATCTTGAACTTTCAGTCTCCAGAACTGTGAGAAATAAATGACTATTGCTTAGGCCTATGGTAATTTGTTATAGAATCCTGAACTGACTAACACAGTGATTGGCCAATGTCATTTGTTCTGTCTCCCTGGGGAAATTTCAGATGTCCCCACAAGGAGCTATATGGTCCTACACAAATTGATCCCTCATTAATTCCTTAACTGAATGACTCTCTGACACCTTTCACTCCTGTTAAACCTCATCTCCTTTGCATGGCCCTGTTGGGTTTTGTGCATTTATGCTACCAAAAGCTTGGTCCTTGTCTCCGATGCCAATTTAATAGGAGGACACAGTTTTGAGAAAAAAGAAAAAGAAGGTTAATTGCTTTTCTAGCAAAGGGAAAGCGCTCCTGTCCCAGAGGCTGAGATTCTGCCCATCAAAGAGAACACAGGGCTTTTAGAAACTTGTCAAAGGCTGCATTCCAGGTGTGCCCTGATGGGGGTCCCAGGTGCGCCCTGATGGTGTGTTGAAATTTACTTGTTAATTTGGGAGATAGTCACTTCCTAGATCTTCTGGTGACATCTTCTTCCTGTGGTGGATGTGTGCTCAGGGACAGATAACTTGGCCTAGGATGGGAAAAGTTAATCTCATTTTCCACCCCCACGTTAGGGAGGAGGACTGGAGAAAAGGAAAAGGAAAAACATGTCCTTTAAAAATGTGCAGTGAGGGCTATATTCAAAAGGTGAAGGGGAACAGTCTGGTTCTCTTTCCTGCTGACTTGTAGGACACACCTGGCACTCCCCACTTTGGGGTGGGTGCACCTGCTTGCTCCCTTTGCCTGGCCAGCTCTACACAGATGGCTCCTGTGCCGCAGGACCTCTTCTCAGTGAGCCTTCTGACTTTCCCAATCAAAGTTGCAATCATCATCCTTCTCTGCAGAATTCCCTGATTCCCGTCTCTGCTTTGCTCTTCTCCAAAGCACTGCTAACCAAGTGACATCATTATATACTTCTTGCCTGTTCTTTCCCCAACCCCTAGTAGAATATAAGCTTGGAAAGGGCAGAATTTATGTATTATTTGTTCACTGATGGATCCCCAGCAACTAGAATCATATCAGACAATCACTAGGCATGCAATAAATATTTTTGGAATGAATGAAGTTTGAGACAGTAGCTGACTCATCTAGAGCAAATGACGACTCTCTTGTCATCTCTTAACCAATCTCACATCCTCTCTCCTGCCATTTTCTGTAAGCAAACAGTCATTCCTGCAGCTGGACCAGCAAAGAAGGAACTTCAACATGCCAAAAAAAAAAAAAAAAAAAAAAAGCGAATCATCAAGGTACTGTTAGAGTTTGTGTACAAGCTAATCATCAAGGAGTTTATAGTCAGCACTTTAAAAATCAACATTAAAGAAACTTGAAAGAACTATGTCTGGGGATTCCAGGTAACAACTATCTTTTAATTGCTGTTCCCAAGACTTCCCTCCCATGATTCTCCTTTAGTACCATTCCTATAATTTAAGCCTACATGGATGTAACAAACATATCTGAAGAGCTCAGAGAACTTCATTAAGATTCTTTAAGCTATAGGAAGCGTTCTATGTCAGAAATAATATTTATTCAATTCCTCTTCCTTTTCTCAATCCACAAAGACAAAAACCTCAAACTCTTCACACACAAGAGAATCTTGTCATGGGTGGAATGAAACATAGCTGGTTTAAATAAATTTGATGGACCAAACTATTTTTATCTCACTGTAGACCAATGTCATTGATGCTAAGACTGTTTATTGATCAAGGTAACTTTTTAATAGTTTGAAATATGCAAATGACACAATATTGCTTTCTTCTCAGTGTGAAGTTTTCACTGAACATTTTAAATCTTAGCCTTTGGCATGGCTGAAATTTTCCCACATCCTTACAGTTAGCATTTTGTTTTAAACAAATCCTTCCAGAATATCACTCCCTAACACTTGCCTGTCCTTGCTGTTGCTAAATTTGTGAATCTTCTCATTTTTGACTTTTAAAATTAGCTATTTTTATTTTAGCTAATAAAAATGTTTTACACGTGTTCAGATAGTTAAAGCATTGTTTAAGATCTACAAGATAATGTCATTATTCTAAAATTAAACATGAAATTATGCTGTCTAAGTGTCTTTGTGGAGTCCCTGGAAGGATGAAAAACTCACAAAAGTGAACTATTAAATGACCTCAGGTATTTCCAACCATTCTGTAGTTTCTAACAACAGTGCTTATGCTTTCTTTTAAACTATTTTTATAGTTAATAAAAATATAATTAAAAGCAAGGTTTAACCATACCTGCAGTACTAACCTAAAACTGTTTCGAATGACCTCCATTTTATTATTTCACAACAGCCTTTTGTTCTGGGTTTTTCCATCTGTTTGCTAAGCATTTTTCAATGAAAGTCTCAATTAGAAGAAGAAAGGGAGGGGGGGACAATCATTTAATTCAAAAATTAATTTGGAGATCAGGCCACTGACTTAGACTCATGGCAGCAACTTAAGGCTTTTCAGCCATGGCCACATGATCCAAAGGAACTGAGCAACAACTGTCTAGCTGCTTTAATCCTCCTTAATTTGAGTGCAAAGAAACTCACATGTGTTTCTAAGAACATTTTTGGAGTACAAGAAGTCCATTTCTGGAGGACACCGCCTAATGCCCTTGTTTTGCTGATCTCGCTGTATTCTAAATTAATTTTTAAACCACACATGAGCAGAGAGTCGGGTGGAGTGAGGAGGGGGATTGCTAAAAGCCAGGCTGTGTCCCGTGTTATTCAAACAATGGCTGAAGGAGTCTTGGGAGACTTTCTTCATCCCTGGACACTGGAGTTTCCTTTACCTTGGGATAAAGCTGGGCCCACTCATGAGAAAGCAACGCAGAGTGCTTGCCCTAACTCACCTAGAGAAGCTGGTGGAAGGTGCTGGGGAGCACAGCGGGGCGGGCTCCTGCCTCTCTGCCTTTGTTTGGTGCCCTCTGAGTTCCCTGGTCTTTAGAGGAACTTGATTAAAACTCCATGGACAATTTTCCAGGAAGTAGATTAAGCCCTTATATAATCGTATCCTGTTAGGAGGCTTTGAGCCTCCCCTGACTGTTTTACTTGGGAAGGGGAAAGCCTAAAGACAAAAGAACTGGTGGGTCCCTGTGCATTTTAAGTCTGATGAGTTAACGGGTAACTGAGTTCTCAAAGCTCTTTATCTGAGGTTTACTCACCAGGATGGAACATCAGGAACCAGCTGGGCTGGACTTCCTTGGGCAAAATTGCAGAATAGAAAGTGTTTGTCTCCTCTACTCCTGCTTCTGCTTTCTTTGACCTTCCCCCAACCTTGGTTCCCATCTCCAGCCCTTCAAAGAACCTCTGTCCCTAACAACAATCCTTCCAACTGGGTGTATTACTCAGTGGTAGAGTGCTGGCCTGGCATGCTCTAGGCTCTGGGTTTCATCCCCAACACTGAAAAAAATAAAAAAATCTTCCTAGCCCTTCACCTGCTCACTGCCAAACTTACTCTCAAGAGTTGAAACCATTTAAATGGAGGATATTTATTAAATAGCTAATATTTTCTGATCTCTTGCATTCTGCCAGCCTCTCACTCTTCTAAGCACTTTCCATGGATTGTGTAATTCTCATAACAACTTTATGAGGCAGGAGTTTTTCTTATCCACAGTTTATAGACTAGATGAGGGATATGCCAAAATTCACACAGGGATTCCAACCCAGAGGTCTATGGCAAAGCCTGCTCTCTTAGTCACACAACTTGGCAATTGTCATGCCTTAGTGTGTGGGCAGGCCCTGCTACTCTTAGTGGACTGCTTCTCCCACAGTGGTTGCCTTTGACTAGGGGATGTGGCCTTAAATAAAGAGTGAGGCTGCAATAGTGTACATTTCTAGTCTGCAGAGCCTTCTAGAAGCCCCTGAAACCCAATCCTAGGAGCAGTTGCCAATCTGGCCTTGCTGTGGCCTTCGTGTTTGCTAGTGAGTCAATTTAGAGATGGAATGAAATAATATTCATAAACTTTTAATGATAAAGTGAGAAGAAGAGAAAAGATATTCAGGGAATCACAGCCCTTTTGAACTGAATCTTTGAAGTCATCTAATCCATCTTCCCGTCCCAAACAGGAACTCTCTTTCCGAATCCTTGAAAGATAGCCATTAAGCCTCTTACTTCCAATGCCAGAGAGTTCACTGTGGCCTCAGCTGACTGATCTTCACTAATTGTTCACTAAGTGTTCTCATTCATGGTGAGAGCAAACCTGCAGTTCAGATCTACCATTTTCTACAGCAATTGTATAGCTAGGGAGCCTAACTCTGGGAAGCAGTCCTTCAGGGTCTCCAAACCACCTGATCCTATTTGCCCTCCACATCACAATCCACACCCTAAATTCTCCAACATTGAGAACATCTTTCCCCCTTATCCATCTCTCCAGTCTTGGCTTCTATCAATGACTCACAAATCAAAGCACATTGGAGGGGAGTGCTAAGTTCTGGGCCGCATCCTTGTTGATAATAGGGACTTAATTTTAAAGACCTAAACTATTTGAGGTTTCACACATGATTTGTGTGTGTGTGTGTGTGTGTGTGTGTGTGTGTGTACTAGGGATTGCACCCAGGGGCACTTAACCACCGAGCCACATCCCCAGCCCTTTTTTATATTTTATTACAGACAGGATCTCACTGAGTTGCTTAGGGCCTCGCTAAATTGCTGAGGCTGGGTTTGAATTCGTGATCCTCCTGCCTCAGACTCCCAAGTTGTTGGGATTACAGGCATGCTCCACGGTGCCCGGATCACACGTGATTATGTTTTTAAAAAAAACATTAGCCACTTTGATAAAAAAACAAGTAGCAAGTCAAGTAGACACTGCCTTGAAGTCTTAAGTAAAGAAAAAGATGCCCTTCAGTAGATGAATGGATAAGGAAAATGTGGTATTTATACACAATGGAGTATTACTCAGAAATAAGAGAGAATAAAATCATAACATTTGCAGATAAGTGGATGAAATTGGAGAATATAATGCTAAGTGAAGCTAGCCAATCCCAAAAAGCCAAATGCCAAATGTTTTTTCTGATAGAAGGAGGCCGATTCACAGTGGGGTTGGGATGGGGAGTATAGGAGGATTAGAGGAACACTAGAATGGCCAATGGGGAGGGAGGGTAAGGGAGGGGGCAAAAGGGTAAAAAAAAAAAAAAAAAAAAATGGTAGAATGAGATGGATATCATTACCCTAAGTGCATGTATGAAGTCATGAATGGTGTGAATATACTTTGCATACAACCAGAGATATGTAAAAATGTGCTCTACGAGTATAATATGAAATGTAATACACTCTGCTGTCATTTCTAACAACTTAGAATAAAAAATAAATTTGAAAAAAGAAAAAAAAAGAAAAAGAAACATTCTGGAAATGAAATATCTGTCCCCACACCAAAAATAAATAAATAAATAAATAAATCCAGTTTACTTCAGATTTAAGGGGCCAATTTCTGGAAACTGGAAAACTTTATTAAAGGAGGAAGATCTATGTTCTCCTGGACTTGTCATTATAAAGTCCGAGGGGGAACAAGGAAAATTCACCTCTTGACCTCCAAACTCAGACCCAGAATTTTGCCCAGTCTAAGAGGCAGCCCTGGCCCTGGGCCAGGTATTCAGCTTTTATGTGCAAACTCAGCTGATGAAGAAGCGCTACTAAAGTAATTAAAACAGGGTAGGGGAAGAGACAGGGAGGGCTGGATTCTCTCCAGTGTTGCTGACAGCCAAGTTCTGGGCTGTTGCCTGGAATGGCTATCCCAAGGAAAAATCAGTGAAAAGTTCCAACACAGGCTGAAGAAAGACTGGATTGAAAGGCTCCAGGCATGTTTATCATTGTGAAAGATTTTTAGTCTTATTGATATTTTATCCATGTCTTAATGACTGAATGGCAGAGGTAATCAGTGATGAAGACCCTGAGTTATTGGGGTTAAGGACCACAGTATGAAAGAAGAAGAAATGACCAGAAGTCAGAAGTCAGTTCTCTGATCTCAACTCCAGTACTATTAGCTGTGACCTTGAGCAAATCACTCAAGCCTTTGAACTTACACTAGAGGAGGACTATAGGACCTCTTATGTTTCTTCCAATTAAATTTTTCTGTGCCATGTAAAAGCATACTCCAAAAGATGTATCTGTCGATCTATCTATCTCCCCATCCATTCATCCATCCATGTATCCATATCCATATCTATTTTTCTCTACTGTGGTCCAGTGTAGTCCCAGTTACACTGTATTTCTAGGTTCAGCCAGAAGAGGACTTTAAAACTAAAATATCAATGTTGAAGAGAAGGCAGAAAAGTATGATTGACCAACTGAACAGTGGTCTTAAAACAACAGAAGAAGCTGGAAGAAGCAATTAAATTGTGATGTCAAGAAAAACTTAAATAGGGTAGGGGCTACATTTAATTCGGGCAGTGCCCAGCACAAATGTGGTGTCTAGAAGGTGCAAAATAAAAATGAATGAAAACAAATGCAGACTTTCAGGGCATGGATAAAACATGCTCCAGTCTGGGGCTAAGATGGGGGACAGGGGAGCACCCGCACCATTCAAATCCTGTCCAATGACTCAGAAATATAGGATCAGATAACTACAAAGACCTCTTCACATTTATACTGTGAAATTCATGAAAGTTCTGACCTGAAACAAAAAGCTGAGAAAAACAAGAGAGTAGGGGCTGGGATGTGGCTCAGCGGAAGAGCGCTCTAGCGCGTGGGCGACCCGGGTTCGATCCTCAGCACCAGTACAAATAAAAATGCATTATTGAGCAACAAGCAAATAAATAAAAATATTTAAAAAAAAAAAAAAAAAAAGAGTGCCAGAGTGCAGCCAGGTGATTCATCAAATCAGTCTTTGTGGAGACCTCAGGCCCGGGACGCTATGGCGGGAAGGAAGGGTGACCCAGCAGCGTTCCCTAGCACGCGCTCTGGTAGAGGAGGGCAAGCGCTCTGCAGCCGTCATCCACAGGACCAGGCCTGCGCACGGCGATAAAGCAGTGCTTGCCTTCTGCTCTCCAGGCACTTTTATTTATTTTTTTTCCATTTCTCCTTGAGGTAGACTCGTTTGGGCAAACTTTGATTCAGAATTTTGGCAGTGGGAGCCTAGGGAAATAATCCTTTTGAGTTATTATTATTGTACTACTATGGATTAAAAAATTTAAATGGATACATAAATATAAAAATATACACATTCACCAGGCACTAGGTGGTATTTTGATATATGTATGCTTTGGATAATGTCAAAATCAGTTTAAACATATCACGTTAAACATTGATTTTTTTTTTTTTTTTTTTTTTTTTGATGCCAGGGATTGATCTCAAGGGTGCTTAACCACTAAGCCATATCCCCAGCCCTTTTTTATTTTGAGACAGTGTATCACTAGGTTGCTTACAGCCTTGCTAAGTTGCAGAGGCTAGCTTCGAACCTCTGATCCTCCTGCCTCAGTCTCCCAAGCCACTGGGATTACAGGCGTGAGCCACTGTGCCCAGCCAACATTTATTATTTCTTCATGGTGAAAACATTCAAAATCCTTTCTTTTAGCTCTTTGAAATATATAGTATACAATTATCATGTACAGTTACCCTGTTGAGCAATAGCACACCAGAACTTCTTACTCTTACCTAACTATTGTTTGGTATCCCCCTGATCAACCTTTCCCCATGTTCCCGATCCCACTACTCTCCCCAGCCTCTGGTGAACTACCATTTTACTCTCAACTTGTATGTGATCAACTTTCTTAGATTCCATACGTGAGTAAGATTATGTGATACTTGACTTTCTGTGCCTAGCTTATTTCACTTAACTTAATGATCTCCAGTTCCATCCATGTCGTAGCAAATAGCAGGATTCTATTCATTTTTACAGTTGAATGGTATTCCATTGTGTGTGTGTATCACATACACAGCAATCATTGTTGGAGGGGGATTGAGGGGCAGCAGGGAGAAAGTTAGGGAGAACAGGCAGGCGAGTGGATTTTGTTTTTTCCACTCATCAGCTGATGGACACTTAGGTTATTTCCATCTCTTGGGTACTGAGAACAGAGTTAAAATAAATATGGGAGAACAGATGTCTCTTTGACATACTGACTCCAGTTTCTTTGGCTATGTATACCCAGTAGTGGGATTGCTGGATCATATGGTGGTTTTATTTTTTAATTTTGTGAGGACTATTCATAGTGGTCCATAACAGTCATATTACTTTATATTTCCACCATAGAGTTATTTTTTAAAGTGACCATTAAAATAAATATCCATTCAACTAATCATACTTAACCACATACCATGCTTTTGGATGCATAGCTATCCCTCCATACACCCACTATAGTCAAAATATATTGAAAACCAGTCGTTTGGTTTCCAATTCCCTACACCTCCGATCCTGTAGAATGGGAGGACTTCCATTGCCCTTTTGGCACAGAATGTGGTTAATTCCATTTGTGAACAGAGACACAAAATCTGCTCCAAATTTTCATTCAATTATCACCTGGGTTACAAGTTGCTTACCTCCATGATTTTCATTTGAACCGTATATTTCTGCCTTATACCCAAGCTGCTTAAGTGAGTTATTGGCCATTGTGCAAAGTAACTGCAGGACAGCAAAGTGTTAAGGTGCTATTCTCCAAATGCATTCCAGAAACCTAAGAACATCCTGTCCTCCTGATTGCTAAGAAGCAAAACCAAAATTCCCCCAAATATTTGAATCTCCCAAATAAAAAAGCAAAATTGAGGAGGAGGACCAGACTGGAAAACAAAAGAGAGAAGGAACCTCCAGGGGGAGGTGGCAGATGGTCCACCAGGTGGACTTTGACAGTCCACAGAACTGGCCAAACTGACTGGTGGACCAGGCAATTTTTAGCAATGATTGCAGTGTGAGCCAGAGTGCACCAGCCATATGGCATGTTGCCAGTCACTCCTAGTGACATTCCAACCAGAGAAGCAGTACATTCATTGCTGGAAGGGGGTTGAGGGGCAGCAGGGAGGAAGTGAAGGAGAAGAGGCAAGTGGATGAAGCAGACCACACTCACTGCCCAAATCTAACAGGTTCCAACATGTCTGAACAGGTAACTAGTAAGGTGGCTTAACCTTTGGTCTCTGCACCCCCCGGGAACATTGCCCTCTGAGAAAGATTTGATTTACTCAAAGAAGTAATTAAATCTGGTGGCATAGTGCTAATCAGGATAGCATTCAGCCCTCGGAGCTGGAAAATTCTTTCTCTCCTCTTTGTAAATGCCCAAACCCTGGGCACCTTATTATTCAAGTTTCTAATTAAAAAGGAACAGGAGCAGTTCAATAACCTGCAGCAATCCATCATGCTCACAACCTATAAAAGAATGCAGGGTCGTGAAGACACTCTCCCCTCTACTGCACGCTGTAAGACTCCACGGCGAGAAGGCAGGGACTTGCTTGGTTCTTTACCCCTCTGCTGACTTAACTGTCTTACTGCATCGTTGCTGCTAAACTGCACGAAAGGTATTTCTAATCTCATAACGGTGACTGGAAGGGGTTGAAGGACACAATTAAGTCTCGGAGCAGTACAGCTGAGTAAGAATGGAAGGTCAGTCAGTTGACTCTTCCCACAATTCCCTGAACAAGGCAATTATTCATGAAGGAAATTTCAAATTATTTTCATTAGACTTGTGTTTTACCAATCTAACCAAAGTGATTAATTAGGGATTAAAATATTTACTCTGCACATGCTGCCTTGGCGCAGCACTAGCATATTTAAGCATTGTGCTAAAAGGGTCAGCTGTTTCCAGTATTGTTTGGAATTCATTTCCTATTTTCTGTGTAAAAGGGCACTGACATGCATGTCTATACCATACTTAGGGTCCCTCCAGGCACCAAACTGGAGAAGCAAAAAGAGGCTCCAGAGTTCCCAGCCTTTGACCCCATATTTCTTCCTTGTTAGAATCACTTTGTGTCAATGGTCATAGGTTTTCTGTATCCATGTCTTTGTAACAAGGTATCCAGGATGCCTGGGGGCTAACAAGATCTCTAATCAATGATGCACAGTAGAGCAGTGACAGGGATATAGAAAGATATATCATTGCATCCATGTTGGAAGGAGACTACAAAAATGGGGGAATTTTCTAAGATTTTCCAGGGGTTCTCAGCACTATGGGATTCTAAGAACAAGTGAGGACAACTATGTTCTGTGTTGAGATAACTGGCAACAAGACTGGTTATTCAAACAGGAGGCCCGAGTTTCACTTGTTCCAGGGATTCATTGATATGAGTTCAAATGTACTGCTGTTTCAGTGAGACTCCAAACGGAATATCAGCAATGGAGATGCACCCTGTTTATTCATGTGTTTCCAACTCTCTAAGGGATTGCTAAGATGCTGCATGGAAAGGGAGTAGAAGAGCTGCCTACTCATAGTGCCATCAGATGCCCTCCCGTGAATGCACTTCTGAAGGTTTGCAAAAGATAAAGAGATACAGAGGATGCGTGGGTCCTTTATAATTTTGCTTCTTGCCAATAATGTTAATCATGTCCCTCCAACTGTTCTAAGTCTCTAAGCCTTCAGAAATAGAGAAAAAAAAATTACACACACACACACACACACACACACACACACACACACACGCTTATATATAAATTATGTGTACAATGTAGGAATAAACCAATTAACTGCTTTAGAAGCAGAGATGATAGTACAAGGTGGAAAATATAGAGGAGTAAATAAAACCATGAACCTCATCAGGTATAGTTGAAGAGGAAAAATATTAAGTCCAAGACTTTGTCTGCAGGGACAGACAGAGCTCAGAAGGGTGGGCTGGGGGAAGTACTACCATTAGAAGAGGAGGGAGCCATGTATAAGTAAAACCACCAGGGTAGGGTACACTGTTGCCAAGATTGAAAAGCATCCAGTGGAGAGGGATGGATCTACAGTGTCGCAAGCTGGAGACCGGTCCTGGATTGGTTGGAAGGAGGAATTTATTGACAGGAGAGCAGTAGTTTCAGTGGAGTACTGAGGCCCTGAGCCAGGTTGGCTGGAACCCAAGGGGACAGCTGGTGTGGAGACGTGGATATGGCAGCAGGTACAGCAGCTTAGCTCTGGAGTTTATCTAGGAATAATAATAATACCAATGAAAATAATTTATGGAGTCTTTTCCATGAGGCAGTTATGTTAGAGGCAATATCTCACTTTTTGAATCCTCACACACCGGGGATTGAACTCAGGGGCACTAGACCATTAGGCCACGTTTTTTTTTTTTTTTTGGAGACAGGGTTCACTGAGTTGCTAAGTGCCTCGCCATTGCTGAGGCTGGCTTTGAACTCCTGATCCTCCTGCCTCAGCCTCCCACCTCACAATAATCTTTTTTTTTTTTTTTTTTTTGGTACTGGGGATTGAGGGGCACTCGACCACTGGGTCACATCTCCCCAGCCCTTTTTTGTATTTTATTTAGAGACAGGGTCTCACTGAGTTACTAAGTGCCTCTCCATTGCTGAGGCTGGCTTTGAACTCGCGATCCTCCTGCCTCAGCCTCCCAAAGTGCTGGGATTACAGGCGTGCGCCACCACGCCCGGCTTCTCACAATAATCTTGTGTCCAATTTATGCATGATTATTAAGCACCGGAATTAGGATGGAAACCCAAGTATATCAACACAAAATACAGTCTTCATAGACAAGAAATAGATAGGGACTAAAAGGGCTGGTGAGACTTCAGATGGGAGCCTTAGTGATAGTTGTTTTTGCCCTATAGACAAAGATAAGGAGAAGTCAAGGGCTTCCCACACTCCAGAGCAGCAGTGAGGCCTAGAAGATTCTAGGGAACATATTCATATTAGAAACCAGAAGGTTTGAGTTCTAATCTTCACTTAGGTCCTCAAAAGCCTTGTGACTTTAGGAAAGCCACTCAAGTTTTGTGTCTTTGATTCTTTACCCATTAAACAAAAACATGGGGGACAGGTGAATACGATCAAAGCATGTTATTTGCACATAAGAATATGCCACAGTGGAGCCCATTATTCTGTATATTTCTCATAAGAAATAGGAATACTGCTTAACTTTGTCCATTTTAAGGGGCTATTGTAAAACTTCAATGCAAAAATTAGTTAATTAAAATGGTATGGGCTAAATAATTCACATGCATTCTGTCAACCCGTCCTCATGATGACCCCAGCCTAGGTGCTATTACTGCCAAGAGATATGAGATAAAACAAACAATTCATATAGTTCAAAGAACCACAGACATGTAAGGTTTTAGGATTATGGTTTTATAGAAAGCAGTAGCATCTAGCTTAAAGGAGATGGTTAAAAAAAAAAAAAAACAACCTCTGAACATTCTAGAAAAAGAGGCTGAGGTAAGGCAAGTGTAGGTATTAAATAGAAATCATGTAAAATAAGTGCAGTCCCAACTACATGGGAAATTCTATAGAGAAGCAATGGTAGTTAGCTGAAATTATGAGTAACTGAATTTAGGATAATCTTGACTCTATTTCTGAAAGAACATGTATCCAGTATAAAACAAATTGATGTTGGATAACAGCTTTGAAACATTATCTGACTCTAGGAGATGGACATTTCAGGGTATTTTAAGTCCCAAGGAAGTTCTATTTTTCCTTTACCTTACATCTAACTTCTATAGCCACTGCAACCTCACCAAGATGAAAAAGATGCATAACCGGATTTGCATTCCTTACCAGAATAGGACTGCTGCAAGCAAACAGTCCAGAACTTACTTGTTAGCAATATTATTAGAAGTCTCAATCGTTTTCCTCACAGGGCAAAATGCCCAGAGGGGAAAGAAGTCACCTGTCACTTTCTAATGTTATTTAATCTTTTTAGTCTGTCTGAGCTGTAAACTGTCAATCATGGTTAATGTTTAGTCACCTTGAATGCTGTTTAATCAGTAGAATGCTTTGTATATCTATAAATACCTGATGACACAGGAATTAAGTCTTCACAATAATTAGCCCACTACATCACTTGACATCATTTCTCACAGGCCAGGCCAAACCCATTTTTAATCTCTCATGGTTTTTTAGTAAGAAATGTTTCATTATTGCTCCATAACTGGAATGGTTATTTCACATGGAAAAACAAAACAAAACAAGTAACTAAAATCTGCTCATTGGGCTATTTATAATGTCTGAAGGGCCTCATCTGTCTTTAACTGCTGCAGATGACAGGATAATGATGATGATGTGAATTGATTGCCAAGCGAATATAGCAACTCTGGCTCAGTATTTGAGAATGAATGAATGCTACATGCACTGAGGTCTACGTTAATTTATTCAACTTATGCAGGGCACTGAAAAGGGACATTTCTTTAAACATAAGGAAGAAGGATTGCAGGTCATGCACCATGTGTTAATTGCTTATGCTTCTGTCCTTTCCAACTTTTATCCTTCCTCTTTTACTCTTTTTTCTTTACCCCTTTTCTATGTATACTGACTTTATACTGTTTTTAAAAAGAAAAATACAAATGCATTTATTAAATCACATTAAAATATATCCATTTGGTAATATTATATAAAATAGAAACACACTTACCTTAAAATACTTTTGTGTTAAATCGAGCAAGACTAACTTCAAGTGTTTCTTTGCCATGGGTCTTGGAATACTGGTGAGTGGACCCCAATCTTCACCAGTCGCCTCTGTCAGCATGATTATTGGGATGGTTTCAGTTTTGAGGGCTACAGAAATGCTAGTTAGTAATGGTGCAGAATATTTTCTGTTATATTACAAAGTCATCACTGTCAATCTCTCTCTCTCTCTCTCTCTCTCTCTCTCTCATCTATGGAGTCCTTTAAAGGATAGGGGAGTGAATTTTTTAGTTCAGAGTGAAGCAGATTCTACAGGACCATGATGATTGAGTTCCCCCACCCACCCCAGGGACATCGCTGGAGATGGACAGGTTCCTGTGGACTGGCTTGGACTCCTCCTTGCTCCTGTAGCTCTGGAGGCCTTTAGATCCACACCCCTTTCACCTTCTCCAGCACACTGCTGCAGCACCTACTGAAGGCCTTACTGTTGGTGGCAGTCAGTGAGTCTTGGCTGTCACAGTCCTTACGTGACTTTCTGAGCACAGAGCAGGATCCATGTTAACTCCTCTGCTTTTTCAGCCCCTCTGGGGACATCTTACCCTTGGGTTTGTTGAGGAGGCTCAGGATGGCGACTGCACTCTCAGGTTGCTCCTGTCTCCCCCACATTGCTTCTTCTATGGCTTGTTTTATAAAAAGCGCTTTAAAACTTGGATTTTCCTCTCTGGTTTAAAAGGAGTGCATTCATTCTTTCATCCCACAACTCTTGTTCTAGGTGCTGAAATATTGCAGGGGAAAGAACACAAAAAGAATCTCTATATTGAGCTAAATCCTAGGGAGTGAAGATAAAAAACACAAGGCAGTTTAATCAAATAGTGTGTCTGATGATGATGATTGTTATGGAGAAAGAATGAAAAGGAAGGGAGAGAAGTGAGTATGTGCAAAGGGATGCTACTTAAACGAATGGTCAAGGAAATCTCACAGATAGGGTGATTAGTGAGTCAAGGAGATGAGGGATGGCAGTTCTGGGAATGTGTTAGGAGGAGCAGCAAGGACACCAGCATGGCGGGATTGACGAGACCGAGTTTTGTAGGAAATGTGGCCAAAGAGGTAGCAAGGGCTGCTCCCGGAGGACCTTATAGGCCCCTAGATTTCTTCAGAGCAGGAGGCAAAGATGTGAAGATTTTGAGCAGAAGACTGACATGACTTGATTTTGGTGGCCACATTAAGAACAGGCTGGAGGGCTGGGATTGTGGCTCAGCGGTAGAGCGCTCGCCTAGCGCGTGGGCGACCCGGGTTCGATCTTCAGCACCACGTACAAATAAAACGCATTGAATAAACGCATCGTGTACAACTTAAAGCAAATAAAAAAAAAAAAAAAAAAAAAAAGAACAGGCTGGAAAGGGCAGAAGCAGAGAGAATGTGTGGAGGCCATTGCAGTATTCCAACTGAGGCTATCAGGGAAGAAGGAAAAAGGTGTTACACTTTGTGCTGGAAGAGCCAGTGGGTTGTACCAACTGACCAGCTGCGGAGTCCAAGATTTTTTTTTTTGCCTGAGTAACCAAAAAAATGGAGCTTACAAAAATATAGATGGTATTTAAAACTATCAGGGAATCAATTTTTGACTGAGTGAAGTCACAAAGATAAGGGTATAGAAGAAGAAGAACTCTAAGGAGTTCCTTGGTCACTTGATGTTAAAGGGACAGGGAGCCAAGGAGTGAATTTGTTCAGGCAATACTATTTGCTGTAACAAACAAAGCCAAAAATAAATAACAGTTCAAACTTAGTAGTTTATTTCTCATTCATATAGAGTCCAAAATGGGTGCTCTGGATTGATGAGTAGTGACTCTCCTCCTATCTTGTAGCTCCTCCATCTTTACCCCATGGTTTCCAAGGTCATCATAAGCATCTGTATCATGTGAGCAGAAAGAGAAAGAAGGTGAAGGAGGGTGGAGTATAGGAGGATGTGAGGGACCATGTCTGGAAGTGGCAACTGTGGCCCCTTTAAACTGCTAGAGAGATTCACAAATGCAGTCTGAGTGCCTACAAAACACAGAAAGTGCCTATGAAAAACAGACAGCTCTGTAACAAGAAGGATCCAGCCAAGGAGACCAAGAAGGTTGGCTGATGAGATCTTAGAAAAGTCAATAGAGGGGCTGGGGAGAGAGCTCAGTTGGTAGAGTGCTTGCCTCACATGCACTTGCATGCACGAGGCCCTGAGTTCAATCCCCAGCACCACAAAAAACAAACAAACAAAAAAAAAAAAAAAAAAGAAAGAAAGAAAGAAAAGAAAATTCAATAGAGTGTGATGTCTATGAAGTCAAGTAAAGAGAAGATTTCAAGAAGGGAATGGCTACCTGTGCTCAAAGAAGCTGAAAGATCAAATCAGATGAGAACTGACCATTAGGTTATCATTAGTTAATGATTTGGGTGACTTTGACAAGGGCGGAGTTGGTACAGCAATAAGAACAATGACTTTGTTGGGAATAAGTTCAAGGTGGAAACAAAGAAAAAATTAAATTGGGCATGGATAACTCTTTCTGGAACCTGTTGAACATAGATCAACACAAAGACTTGTCGGCTGACTTCCCTGTCATTGTTGTGGCAGGAAACAGAATTCACTCCAGGTGGGTCAAATGAAGAAATGGAAGGACGCATTCCTTACAGAGGTGTGGTCAGGCTGGGTTGAGAAATTGATGTTGAGGTGCCCAGACACCAGCTATAGTAGAAAGCTGCTACCACCTCTAGACCAAAGGAACAAAGGGGAAGAAATGAACTTATTGAATACAGTGAGAGGCAAATCAGCAGAAAAGGGGTCACCAGTGGGAGTTGTGATTCCAGAAAGAACTTGCTGTTGCCTGAGATAGAGCACGGAAAGAAGAGAAGAGCCAGGAAGGACTGCCCCAAACCTTTAGTCACACCCTCTGATTCCCAAAGAGTAGCCAAATCCAATCAGAAATTCAGGAACAGGGAAGCTCAAGTGATGAGCTCCAAAGAGGTCATCTTCCCATGCTACAAAACAAGGCAGAAAAATGTGAGGAGGGGAAGGACAGAAAATAACTAGCTTAGAGGGGTTGCTTGACTTAAATTTCAGAAGTGAAAGGAAATTTGTTACCTCTTATAAAGGATGTGTCTGTCTTTTGTTTAATTGAATGCTCATGGGACAATTACCATATCTTCCCTGTTGACAACATATTGTATCAAGAAATACAGTTATTCTAAATAACATGGAATATGTTCAGTATAGGACACCATACTTGTGGAAATTAGCACACTGTATTAGAGTTCTCCAGATAGACAGAATCAAGAATCAATAAGGTATTTGTCTCTGTATATGTATCTATCTATATGTTTATGTGGGTATCTATACATCCATCTTCATATCTAAATAAATATAAGACAGGTAGATATAGATATCCTGCATGTTATGAAGGTAGAGTCAGTGGGATTTATCAATAGATGATAGATTGATAGATAGATCATAGATGAGAAGGGATTTGAGTAATTGTTTCACAGAATTATGGAGCATGAAAAGTCCTACAATAGGCTTCTGCAAGCCAATGAACCAGGAAGGACAGTCCAAACTAGGTTTCAGAACCAGGGAAGCCTATGGTGTAACTCACAGTCCAATGCTGGAGGCATAACTTTCCTAATCATCTTTCACCAATACAATTAGCATTATCTGGGGGGGACTGCTGGTCCAGGTCCTATAGTCTAAACGCTGGAAAACTTGGAGTTCTGATGACCAATTTCAGGAGAATCAGGGTGGCCCAGCTCCACGAGGGAGAGAGAAACCACCTTCCCTTTCCTTTTTGTTCTATACATGCCCTTAGCCAATTGGATCCACCCTCTATGAGGGCAGATCTTCCCTACTCATTTCCCTGATTCACACACCCATTTCCTCTGCAAAGAGCCTCACAGACATATACTTAGAAATAATGATTTGTTAGTTATCTAGGTATCCCTTAATCCAGTCAAGCTGATACCTGAAATAAACCATTACACATACGATGTTTACCTAAAATGGGAAATAAATATTTGACTAATCTTCCCAAAACTGGTTAATCATAGCAACCATCCCACAAGAAGGGATATTAAGTCCCATGATGTTCTAAGGCAGCAACTTGTGTGTATAGCTAAAATCAAGTGGGTTTACTGAATATCCAAAGCTATTTGTATTTCACTGAGAAGGAAGTAGCAAATTTGTACTGGTAATCCACATGCAAAGTATAGTTTGTGATTATAAAGTCAAAGAATGTTATACAATTAGGTCACGTGTGTGTGCGTGCGAGTGCACAAATACCATTCACAGAAGGGAATTAAAGAGGGATTCCAGAGTGTACCAAAGTCAGCATAACTACTCTGCCCCTCACCCCTGCCCCCAGCTCCTCCTCTTCTGATTTTGTATAACACAAGTGCATCCAGGAACCATCTCCCTTTTGTGGAAGGATAACAGCTTTATACAATATTCATGTTTTCAATAATATCCCATGCAGAACACACTGGAGGTTTCTTTTATAACTTTCCTAATCATCTTTCACCCAATACAATTAGCATTATCTAAATTAGTTATCAGTTTACCAAATTGTCTCCTCCTTTTTTAAAAAGTCATATTGCAAAATTATAGGTATAGCCATAGACAGAACCAGTATTGTATGCTTTCAGACATTTGGAGAGAGATAATGTTCTTAATCCTAATTAGAATTCTTTCCCTTTTCTATATGAACTTCTCAGAATCAGGGGTGACCTTATTTTCATTTGGATGGAGGCATGGTAAATCAACCGACTTTCATTTGTCTTACAACACATCAATTCCTATTCAAATGTGTTTATTTAAGCTCTGGGCTTTTTTTTTAATTTTTTTTTTCTATCTTTCTACATTACTGTGTCTTTTAAAAATATTCATTTGGAATAGGCTGCATTCTATTCCCCTCTTTCTGCAGTATGATCTTCAGTATATATATATATATATATATATATTTTTTTTTTTAATATTTATTTATTTGCTTTAGTTGTACACGATGCATTTATTTGTACGTGGTGCTGAGGATTGAACCCGGGCCACGCACGTGCTAGGCGAGCGCTCTACCACTGAGCCACAACCCCAGCCCTTCAGTATATTTTAAGCATTGTTTGAGCCATTGAGTCCAAGGTCAGCATTACAATGTTTCTATTCAAGTATTCCACAAAGATCAGAAAACTTCTGTTTGTTGACCATTGAAATCTGTTCTCCCTTTCTGCCTTAATTCTAGGGTTTAAGCTGGGCATGTGGACACCCAGCTAGAGATTGTATTGTCCATTTCCCTTTAATCTGGATGTGTCTATGTGAGCAAGTACAGACGGATGGGATGTGAACAACTTCTGGGACTTCCAACATGGAAGATAATCCACTTGCTCCAGTACATCTCTCTTTCTCAGTCCCCTACACTGGAGTGTGGATGCAGCCACAAGCCAGCTTTGATCATGGAGACAAGAACCTTGCTCCAAGGAATGGTAGGACAAGATGCATTCCTGTATGACTACATGGACTAGAACTATCCCAAAACCCAAATACTCTGCCCAATACTATCTTCTTCAAGCCACTGTATTTAAGGTTTCTTCATGCTAATTACTAGTTGTCAAAATGGGCTGAACTTTTCAAATACACCAGAAAAGATGAGATTCCATCACTGTAAAACTATTTAAGCTATAATATTACTTTTTATGGACTTATCCAGAATGTCTTCCTTCCTAATGTGAATGATGAAGTCTAATTTTACAACTCTTACTCTCAACTTGCCAACATCTGGCCTTTTTTTCAAAGATTGTTTATTCAAACTGGAATCTGAATAAAGTAATTATTTCTAAATAACACTGTAACTATTGAGTAAATTAAAATAGAATCAATAACCAGAAACAATATACTTTGTTTTTAAAAATGCTCTCTTCATTGATGCTTTCAAATTCAGGTTCCAATGGCATTAGAGACATCAACATAGCAAAAAAAATTAAATTAAATTAAATAATAAAATGAAATAAACCTACCCAATCCAACAGAGAGACAGACAAACAGAGAGAAATGTAGATCTTGTTCTTTTTTTATTTCCCTGTGGGTGTATCTGGGTACCCATCTATTTAGTTGCCACAGTGAACAGGAGTTTTTGTTGGTGTAATTACGAGTTGTCATTCAAAACAAGAAAACGTCTTCTCCAAAGAAAGTTGACTTCTAAAAACATTATGATATATAGAAATACATAAGATTTCTTTGTATGTTTTTACATAAAGTATTCTGCATCTTGCTAATACTAGAAAGCGCTTATGATGTGGCATTTGCTGTGATAATGAGGCAGTTTTTAAAGTAACAGAACAAATCAGCATGAAAGGTCTTTCTGGCCCTGAGGTTGTGGCAGCAATAGATGCATTTTTATCTTTCTAAATATTCACGTGATTTGATGTAAAAATCCTTTAAATTGTCTCCTTTCCTTTCAGACGTTGTGGTCAAGTCAGCGGGTAGGTGCGCCCACGTGGATCCCCACAGCAGAAACGCACAGAACACTCAGGGCTGGGCTGCGGGCTGGCCCTGCGTGCCCATCACGAGATCCAGCTCCAGGGTCTTGTACGGGACATTTTAAAAAGCAGAAATTCCATCATTGTGACAACCAAGGCAAGGAACTAAATCCCAAACATGTGACCTCATCCTTGAAGCTTAATATTTAAGTTTTCTACGGCTCCTAGGTTTGAGGGTGCAGCAACTGAACGAGTTTGGCGGTAGGCCAAGAGCGCAGCCATCCGCACAGACCCAGCCGGCGCGGGCGTCGCTCGCTCTGCCGCACTGCTCTCCCTAATCGGCTTCTCCAGAATCGGACCCTCCTCCTCGGGCCCTTTTGCTCGTTCTTCTACCTCTTAGCCATTTTCTACGCCTCCTCCCCTGTGCCCCAATCACAGATGCCAGTGTTTCTAAGGACTCAGAGCTTTCTGCTCTCACACCCATCTGCCTCTGGGGATTTCATTCCTGACCATAACCCGCATATAAATACCTGTCACTTGGTTATTTGCAGTTGGACATCCCACAGAAATCTCTAAATAGAGTTCATGAAAATACAATTTCAAAAACTGCCTTTGAAAGTGCTCCTCCTCTCCATTTCCCATTTTAGTGAATAATTCCCTTATTTACCTGAGTCAGAACCCCAGGAAGAAGACTTCATTCCTCCTCCTTCGACCTCTTAAGGAACAGGGCGCATGCGCCTTCCAGGGGCACAACTTGTGGTTGCTCAGTTCACCCGGGCTTGCTCCAGATAGTCCAGATAATGAACTGCAGACTTGGTGTCTCAAGTACAGGTGGCTTTGCACACGTTACCCTGTCACCAGGAGTGTCCATGAGCTTTGTGCATGAACTGGATCAAGCTCTCACTGCTTCTTGACTGTACTGCCTGGGTCTTTCCAGACAGAGCTAGTCACACTCTCCCTCTAGTCACTGCTGTCCTTTGCACATCTGTCTTTACAGTGTTTGCACATGTTTTTCTGTTTCTCCTAACTGAATTCCTTAAAGATTGTGATTATTTCTGAATCGTCTTTGATCTCAGCTCTATTCCAGAAACTGGCACATAGCAGGCTCAATACACTTTTATTGAGTGAATGAAAGAAAGAATGAATGGACATACTTGCTCACAGTGGCCGCTGGGACTAGGACCTTTTCTCTATGTCAAGTACATGGTCCAAGAAGCTCCTCCAAGATAGTGTTTTAGTCAGCTTTTCCACTGTTGTGATCTAACCAGAACATTTGTAGAAGAGGAAAAGTTTATTTGGGGGCTCACAGTTTCAGAGATCTCAGTCCACAGACAGCAGCTGGCTCCATTCCAGGCTTGAGGTGAGGCTGAACATCATGGTAGAGGAGTGTGGCAGAGGGAAGCAGCTCACACCATGATCAGGAAGGAAAGAGCAAGAGACTCCACACGATACAAAATGTACACCCCAAATGCCCACCTCCTCCAGCCACACCCTTCCTGCCTTCAGTTACCACCCAGTTAATCCCATTACAGGATTATTTCATCAATTGGGTTAAAACTCTCATAACCCAGTCATTTCTCTCTAATCCTTCTTGCATTGTCTCACAAGTGAGCTTTTGGGGAACAGCTAGTATCTAACCCATAACAGATTGTTTCATGACTGAGTTTTTCTTTCTAATTTTTATATAGAAAACAAAATTTTAAATATAACTCTAAGAAAAACCAGTATGTGTTTGTTGGATTAAACGAAGGTCACATTTTACAAATGGACTACTTTCTTTCCCAGTCGACCACAGTTAAATTGAGGAAGAGAGGTTAATGTCAACATTTTTGCACAAACTTTCATTGCATGTTTTCATTTCTTTCCTAGATGTAATCATGTCATTAGTTAATATTGAGACCTTGGGTCAGCTAAGCACCTGAATGTTTTGAATAATAGAAACCTAGCTGAAAGTTTGTGTAGATTTTAATTTTCTTTAGGCTTCTAGGTTTTGAGTGACTCTACAAAAGTTTGCCCAAGAAAATTAAATTGAGAGAAGTTCTGAAGGCATTTTTTAAGTACTGATAAAAATCAATAGTTAGGAGTCCAGATTTTAACAGAATAAAGCAGGCATTTTGATAATCCTGACATAAAAAAAATCTCTTTGAGGGTAATTTAAAAGGTAAATTGAATGTCATTTTAGAAGTGTAGCAGAGTATTATGTTTTCCTTACAAACAATCTTGTCATCAAATGAAAGAAAAATTGTTGACATTTGTGAATTAGAAAAACATATATGGGCTTGCCTTCTAGAAGGTCTATATTTTCTAGCTCTGAAAAATCACAATGTAGAAAGACTTTTAAAAAAATTTTTTTAGTTGTAGATGGACACAATATCTTTATTTTATTCGTTTATTTTTATGTAGTGCTGAGGATTAAACCCAGTGCTTCAGTGCTCTACCACTGAGCCACAACCCCAGCCCCAAAAGACTTGTTTTTTTTAGGCACTATATCTGCACAAATTTGATCTTAAAAGAGATTCTGTAGGATTTGGGAGGATAAGCTACTGAATAGGAAAACCACGTACAATATTACACTGACTAAAACATACTCTTATACTGACTGATAATCTTTCTTGGCCCTTAGCAAATGACAAAGAAGAAAGAACAACCCTTTGCAATATAATGAATGTATAAAACATTTTTGTTTAGAATTGTCAGAATTCTTTTACTTCCAGGAATTGCTATAGACTCCTTTACTCACTGACCCCCCTCTCCCTCACCAAGAAAAATAAATTATATTAATAGGCCAATTACCATAAGCTATTGGAGAATAAGAAATCTGTAAGTGTGTAAAATGTGGTCTGTTACAATAAATTCCTAGAAAACAATCAATCAGTTGGTGTATAAATGGAGTGAAAAAATGTTTAAAGGACCTAACTTATTACAAGAAAAAACTGTGTAAGATATATATGTATTTTTTCTGAACAAATCACTTATAGGCAACTAATCATTGATAGAAAATGTTTAAATTTTTTAAAACACGAAGAGAGGAAGTTTTAAAATAAGTGCTCATAAGTGGATTCTTATTTGAATAATCACTATTACTTCATAATTGGATCGCATACAACAACAGTAGACTGGTCATTTTCTTTAATGTTAAAAATTTAGGATGTAATAAGATTAATTTGTACACAGCTATTTATACCCGATGCACTTAAACATATTTTTTTTTAAATTTCATTTGATGAATTTAAAAACTTACTTTTTTTTTTTTTTTTTTTAACTGGAGATTGGGCCACATCCCCAGCCCTTTTTTGTATTTTATTAGAGACAGGGTCTCACTGAGTTGCTAAGTGCCTCGCCATTGCTGAGGCTGGCTTTGAACTCATGATCCTCCTGCCTCAGCCTCCCAAGTGCTGGGATTACAGGTGTGTACCACCGCACCCACCAAAAAAAAAAAAAAATACGAATTTTAAAAGTTCCTTTTAAAAAAAAGTTCTGAAGAATGAAAAGAAAAAAGGCTTTGGTGATTTTACACTATAGAGAACTGAAGATAAAAGCAGAAAACTCAGTGTCTGCAGAAGTAGCCCTGGGTTCTGGTTTAACTCTTCCATGAACTTCCATGTGACACATGGCAAGCCATAGGACCCCTCTGCTTCATTCAGCAATTCTTCACTGTTGAATAAAGGACAAGCTCTACAATGTTTCCTCTTCAAAAGGCTTGCCATACTGGCCTCCCAGTTTGATTTTCATAGTGGAACAGATCCATCCAGGATGTCAGACCAAGGAGATGACTTGCCCCTCCTGAAACTTCCAGCCTCCTGGGGGACTGCTTGCTCCAGAAATTGCATGGGAAAATATGCTGGGAAACATGTACAATATTTGAGTCACTGTCCACAAACAAGGTTCCCAAACACCTGATTTGTATTGTTAATCCCTACTGCATGAGAACAACAAACTTCAGGTTCTCAGATATTCAATAAGTTAAATGTGCTCACAGAAACATTATTATTATTATTATTATTATTATTATTATTATTATTATTATTTATTTATTTTTTTTTGGTACCGGGGATTGAACTCAGGGGCACTCGACCACTGGGCCACATCCCCAGCCCTTTTTTGTATTTTATTAGAAGCGGGGTCTCACTGAGTTACCAAGTGCTTCGTCATTGCTGAGGCTGGCTTTGAATTCGCAATCCTCCTGCCTCAGCCTCCCAAAGTGCTGGGATTACAGGCGTGAGCCACCACGCCCAGCAGAAACATTATTTTTAATAAGTTTCTTCATGTGATCCTGGATAACTCTATGTTTAAAACCATTGGTCAAGAGAGCTAACTCCTTCTTTGTGTTTAAAATGACTAGATTACATTTTTATTATGGGCAGTTTTATCTGTCATTGCATTTCAAATGTTCTATTCAACAGCTAAGTGTGTTAAATGTGAGAATAACTCTCAATATGTGTGACCTTTCTCATAAATATATAATGAGTAGAAAATATAGTCCACTGTTGTGAAAACTACTCACACTTTTTTCAACATTTTTTCTTAAAATTTTCAAACAGAAAAGTTGAAAGGATTATAAATTTATATATATATATATATATATACACATATACATATATATGAAGTTAGATGTAGTTATCTATATATATAGTTATATAGTTGTATACAGTTATTTAGTTATATATACTTTATATAGTTTTATATACAGTTATATATATTATAGTTATTTATCTCTACCAAGATTCCATGATTAACATGTTGCTACTACATTTCCTTTATCATGTAACTATTCATCCATTGACCCATCTTAATTTGGGCATGTATTTCAAGTAAGTTGCAGACATCATTACACTTCTCAACAATTCAGCATGTATAGTACTGAACAGGGGTAAGCATTTGTTAATGATGTCTTACATTTGTGGTAAAAATTTTCACACCCTTAAATGATCTTGAGTGATCTTAAGTATATTTGTGTAGCCTAAACTCCATCTAAATATACATTATCAGTGGCACCCCAGAAGTACCAAAGGTTAGTTTTGCCGGTTCTAGAACTTCCTATGTATGGAATCATATAATATGCATTCTTTAGTGTCTGGCTTCTTTCATTCAGCATAATGCTTTTGAAATTTGCCCATGTTGCCTATTTCACTAGTCTTTTTTTTTTTTTTTAATTGCTGAGTAGCATGATATTGGATGCATTTATCACAGTTTATCTATTTCTGTTGATGGACACTAGGGTTGTTTCTACTTTGGGGTTGTTACAAACAATGCTGCTACAAATGTCTTACCAAAACTGTTAAAAATATTTTGTTTTATCTTAGTTAAATACCAAGAAGTAAAACTGTTGAGTCATAAAATAGACTTAAATATATTCATTTTGTAAGAAATTGGGCTGCTTTTCAAAGTGATTGTATAATTTTATATCCCCATTGACAATGTGTGAGAGTCCCAGTAGCTCTATATTCTCACCATTATTTGATGCCGTCTTTTAAATTTTAAGCATTCTGAGGAGGCATCATAATACCAGGCTTTAAATTATACTACAGAGCTATAGTAACAAAACTAGCATGGTATTGGCACCAAAAGAGACATGAAGACCAATGGTATGGAATAGAAGACACAGAAACAAACCCACACAAATACATTTATCTCATACTAAACAAGTTTGCCATAAATATACATTGGATAAAAGATAGCCTCTCCAACAAATGGTGCTGGGAAAACTGGAAATCCATATGCAACAAAATGAAATTAGACCCCTACCTCTGAACCTGCACAAAATTCAACTCAAAGTGAATCAAGGACCTAGACATTAGACCAGAGACCCTTCGCTACTAGAAGAAAAAGTAGGATCTGGGGTTGTAGCTCAGCGGTAGAGCACTTGCCTAGCATATGTGAAGCCCTGGGTTCGATACTTAGCACCACATAAAAATATATATATTAAAAAAAAAAAAAGAAAAAGTAGACCTAACTCTTCATCATGTTGGCTTAGGAACCAAATTCCTCAATAAGACTCCTAAAGCATTTAGGATAATGATATCCATCTCACTCAACCTAAATGCATGATTGAAGATCTGAATGGTACTTATATACTTTGTATACAAACAGTTGTATGTAAAAAGATGCTATATATGTGCATTATGAATTGTAATACATACTACTATTATATATAAAAAAAGAAAAAAAAAGCACACAAAAAAAGACTCCTAAAGCACAAAAACAAAATCAAGAATCAATAAATGGGATAATATCCAACTAAAAAACTTCTTCACAGCAAAGGAAACAATCAAGAATGTGAAAAGAGAGCCTACAGAATGGGAGAAAACCTTAGCCACTTGCATGTCAGATACATAGAGCATTAATCTCCAGGACATATAAGGAACTCAAAACACTTAATATCAAAAAAAAAAAAAAAAAAAAAAAAAGGCAAAAGAACCCAACAGATACTTCATAGAAGAAATACAATCTATCAACAAATGTATAAAAAAAGCTCAACATCACTAGCAATTAGAGAAATGCAAATTAAAACTGCACTGTGATTCTATCTCACTCCAGTCAGAATGACAATTATCAAGAATATAAGTAACAATAAATGTTGGTGAGGATGTGGGGGGAAAAGGTACACTCATACATTGCTTGCTGGTGGGACTGCAAATTGGTGCAACCACTATGGAAAACAATGCAGAGATTCCTCAGAAAATTGGGAACCACCATTTGACCCAATTATCCCACTCCTTGGCATATACCCCAAAGACCTTAAATCAGCATACTGTAGTGACACAGCCACATCAATGTTTATAGCAGCTCAATTCACACTAGCTAAGCTATGGAATCAACCTAGGTGCCCATCAATAGATGAATAAATAAAGAAAATGTACACACACACACACACACACACACACACACACACACACACACAGAGGAATATTACTCAACCATAAAGAAGAATGAAATTATGGCATTTACCAGTAAATGAATGGAACTGGAGACCATCATGCTAAGTGAAATAAGCCAATCCCCAAAAGCCAAAGGTCAAATGTTCTCTCTGATATGCAGATGCTGATTCACAAGAGGTGGGGGGTAGTGAAGGAAGTAGAAGAGGAGGTTTATCAATTGCACAAGGCAGAATTGGGGAAGGAAGTGGAAATTAGAATGGGAAAGACAGTAGAATGAATCAGACATAATTTCCTATGTTTATATATGATACATGACCAGTGTATCATCATGTATAACCACAAAAATGGGAAGTTATACTCCATGTATATATTATATGTCAAAATACATTCTACTGTCATGTATAACTAAAAAGAATAAATAAAAATTTTTTTAAGAAAATTAAAAATAAAATAAATTTTAGCCATCTGGTGCATGTGTAATGGTATTTCATCATGATTTAAATTGACATTTCCTTTATGAATAATGATTTGAGCACTTTTGTTTATGTGTGTATTTGACCATTTGCATATTTTTCTTTGTGAAGTTACTGTTAAAATAATTTTCCAATTTTAAATAGGGTTGTTTATTTTTATATTTTGAGTTGCATATATTCTATACATACTCTGACATACTTGTCAGAGAATATTTTATTTATTTATCTGAAAATATGTCAGATACATACTTCCTACTTATCTATAGCTTACCTATTCCTTTTCTTAATATCTTTTCATGAGCAAGAGTTTTAAATTTTGATGAAATAGAATTTATCACATTTTCCTCTTTTATTTTTATGATTTCTATGTCCTAGCTAAGAAATTTTTGCCTACCCTCAGGTTGCAAAAATATTACCCTGTAATTCTTAAAATATTTTAATATTCCAACTCTTCCATTTACTCTGTGATCCATCTTGAATTTTGTGTGTGTAGTGAGGAATTGAGTTTTATTTTTCCTCCATACAAATATCCCATTGCTTCAGCACCACTAGTTGAAAAGATTTTCTTCCCCTTTGGTACTGCTTTGATGCCTCTATCAAAAACCAAATGGCCACAAATAGGGGACTCTATTCTGATCCATTGTCCACCTAGCTCTCTGTATAACAGTACCATATTGTCTTGATTACTGTAGCTTTATAGTAAGTCATAAAATCAAATAGCAAAATCCTTCAAATTTTGTACTTACTTTTCAAGATCCTGGTAGATATTCTAGGTGCTTTGTCATACAAATTTTAGAGTCAAAATCTATTAGTATGCTCCCAAACATTTCAGTCTAGCTGTGTATGTGAGCAGAACTCCAAGCATCCAACCAGTGTCTTATGCATTAATGTTCCTGTGCATAAGGGGCAGTATGATGAGGCACTAACATCTTGGGATCATTTATCCCATCATGGGAGTCAATTTTTCTTCCCATTTGTACAACTACTCCCAAATCCTGTGGTACATTGCCTCTACCATGACTATTTATCCTTACCTGGTAGCTCTGAACTCCTAGGACTGCATAACTTACCAGGTGCTATATCATATCATAAACACAAGCAGTCATAAAAATGGCTTATTGCTTATTCTGAATAAGACAAAGTGAACTCCACTATCAAAATTTCATCTGATACATTAAAAAGATTGTCACTTGTTTATTTCAAATAAATGCTATTGAACAAGTTCAAACAGAATTTGCAATTTCTGAAAAATTCATGAACGTCAATTAAATTATTCTCAAACTAAATTTAAAGAAAGCATTTCATTCAGATTACTACACTAAGTTTTAAATAAAGATTTCTAGAAAGAACGGCTTATCATGTTTTAAATATTCTTTCTGCAGGGTATCATAGGGTAATACTTCCTAAAGCTGAGTTATTTTATCCATCATATGGTAATTAATAACAACGGGGTAGCGGGACATCTCTTTTGAAACTCGAGTCAATTCTACCCTTTCCCAAAGAATTTTTCCTATCTTGAAAAAATGGTTTTTGGAAAAAAGAATAACTAGTGAAAGGGGAAAGGGCAAGAGAAGTCTTTCATATAAAATTAAATCTTCTTTAGCAGAGACTGGCATGTTCTTAACGTATTCACAGACGTCTCCCCTCCAGTTATGTTGCAAAAGCCATGCAAATAATAATTGTGGCTAAGTGCACTGCATTGACAGTCAATATTGTATTTTCCAAGCTTATACTCATTATTCTTTATAGTATTCATGCATTTTGTGAAAGATCAAAAGATTTACATATCATATGGAGTGCTTTAGGGAATAACTTGCTGAGTACTTTAAATGCACAATGTTCCACAGCCTTTTAAATACGGATTTCACTTCTTTCTTCTTTGTGATAAAGAAATAACAAGATAGAGCTAGATGTTTTTTCTTAATATAATAAAATATCTATTTTTAAATATAAGATAAAAGTGTGATATTTTTATCTTTAATTCAAAATAATAAATTGTAGCTTTCCTTTAATATGTGTGTTGAAAAAAATCCATCTAACCCAGCTCCAACAGGCTCTCAGGCAATCTACACAAACATGCCACAACTTTCATTGGAGTTATTAAGTAATAGAACTGATACATTTGCCTAAAAATCCTGTTAGTGTAGGCTTTCTGGAAACTGAGAATAGGACTTCATGGCCTTCATTCTACAAAGGCTTACAATAAAGTATGGAAGTAGGAACTAGCAACAGACATTTTTTATTAGTGTATATTGATCCAAAAACATAATGGAGAACATTCTTAAGAGAAAAAGATGAATCTGATTTATTGGCTCCAAATTTCCTTTACCTAAGATGGACCAAGTAAGAGGTTGAAAGGACCCTCCGCAAGTTGACTGGCATTTCTTCTTCTCATAAGGATATTATCAACAATAACATCAACAGGTTGTTATTGACAAGAACAAAACCCATGAAAAGATATTGTTCCTCCCACAGCTACTTTTAAGAAGAAAAAGATGAACATTTTCTAAAATCAACTGTGTCCGTGTGAAACATATCAGAAAGAGAGGTTCTCAAAAATATTGTGACTCAATACCTTAGGAACACTTCTTTACAGGGCTTTATGGTGTATGTCTGGTCATTCACACCAGTTTTTGGTACCAACACAACTTCTACTTATCAATAAGTTCAATATCCAACTTTTTTTCAACATCCAACTTTTACACCTGATGTTCTGTATATCATGCACATTCAACCAAAAAGTAAGTAGGAGGCCACTGAAGCAGAAGAAGTGTTAGGATGTGTGAGAATAGGAGTCCTGGCTCCTTATTGCCATAGAATACTGTAAGATGGACTGTGCTTTTATACTTTCTAATCCAGTCAAATGCCCAAATACATCTGCAGTAAAGTGCACAAGGTGGAAGCTGAACTTCAAATATCCAGTCCAAACTACATGCTTTGACAGTAGCTGGAATCATGTCACTTCTATTTAACTTCTTGGTACCAGTGTGGACACACACCACTGTGTTCCATTGCATTTGAGCCGCAGTGATTTCCTGCCACAGACCAAATTCTGGGAGAGGAGCATGGATATCAGGCTGGGCTCCTCATCAAGCCCTTTTTCCTCCTGAGAAGCCCTTGTCTTTCTGCTGTGGATAAAAATGCTGGGAAAACCAAAGAGTGTTTATTTGGGGCATGCCACTTTACTCCAGAACAAATGGAATAAAAACTGTTCTTTTAAATTTTTTTTCCAGTGCTGGGGGGTGCTGGGGATGGAACCCAGGGCCTCCCACGTGCTAGGCAAATGCTCTACTGCTGAGTTATAGCCCCAGCCCAGAAAGCAGTGGTTTAAATGAAGCAGAAGGCTATAAAGAATTCTGCTTAAATATTTGCTCAGATAATATTTTCTTACTCTGAAGCTATGAATCTGGCAACAGAGACAGATTAATAATAGCAATGAGCTCTACGGTTGTTTGAAGAGAGACTCCATGTATCCAAAGGTAGCAATCAAAAAGCTCTGATAACTGGTAGCACAGAACCACATACAGATTGCCAGGGGCTGTCCTTCATGACCTGGGAGTTCAAGGCTGTGACACTGCCTTCTGCTTCCCATTACAAATGATATAGATAATACAAATGCACATGAGATGAGCTGGCTGACTCCGCTTCAGCTTTAGAAATAATATTTCAAAACACTTGAACAATAATTGTAGCTCTTCTCCTATTATGGTTTAGATCTGAGGTGTCCCCAAAAAGCTCATATGTGAGACAATACAAAAAGGTTTAGAGGAGAAATGATTGCATTATGAGAGCCTTAACCCAGTCAGTGTATTAATCCCTTGATGGGATTAACTGAGTGGTCACTGAAGGCAGGTAGGGTATGGCTGGAAGAGGTGGGTCCCTGGGGCCGTGACTTTGGGGTATATATTTTGTGAGTTGAGCTTAGCTCACTTTATTTCTTGGTGGCCCTGTCCTGAACCTCTTTCCTCAGCCATGATGTTCTGTTTCACCTTATGCCCCAAGGAATAAGGACTATGGACTGAGGCCTCTGAAACCATGAGCCCCCAAATAAGGCTTTCTCCTTTACAATTGTTCTTGTCAGGTCTTTTAGTCATAGCAACCAACGAAAAAGCTGACTAAAACACCCCCACTAGCTGGTACTGGGAATTGAACCTAGGGTACTCTGCTGCTGAGCCACATCCCCAGCCCTTTTTATTTTTTATTTTGAGACAGGGTCTTGCTAAGTTGCTTCGGCTGGCCTGGAGTTTGCAATCCTCTTACCTCAGTATCCTGAGTCACTGGAGATAATGCTTTTAAACCTATATCTACATTGAACATCATAATAAAGAACTAGTCTGGGTAACAGTCCTGAACTATAGAAACCAAAAGATGATAATGGTCACCTTTAGGGAGAACATAAGTGAAGAAATAGTTTTTGTGTGTGTTGGGGGTCAGGGGCTAGGGATTGTCTGTTTTAGTGGAAAAGAGGAAGAGAGGAAAAAAAGAGCAAAGCAAGTGAGATTCTGATTTTCCTGATCAAATTACACCTAGTGCTGGTGACATGCAAATAATGGGCATTGGCATAGCTGCTGGTGAGCTTGGAAACAGGTACAATTTTTGTAGAGGGCAATCTGGCAATACATATCAAAAGTAGACTTAGAAATTTCTACACTATTATGCTAAATAAATAAATAGTTAAAAAACCTAAACATGTAAAAAAATAGTTCCTTTTGGCTTTTTCATAACCACTGAAAATTGGAAGAAACAAGCCGAATATTCAAAATAGGGGATGAACTACAAATATGAGTGCATTTTCAAAATATCAGGTGAAAAGCATATTATAGGCACTATTTTTATATTTTCCATTTTATAAAGTATGTATTATATGTGTCCAGGTACAGAAGAATAATGGAGATTTTTCTCAGGCAAAAGGTTTATAGCCAGGTGTGGTGACACATGCCTACAGTCACAACTACTCAGGATGCTGAGGCAGGACGAACACAAGTTCAAGGCTAGGTTGGGCAATTTAGCAGGACTCTGTTACATATTTTTCTCTTTGTCTTTTAACATGTGGATAGATGCATCAACTCCTAATCTTTCACTGGCAATGATGGTAATTACTGTCCTTTCCACCTTCTCTGCTAAAAGACATTTCCCTTCAAGACTTTACCCAAATACCCCACCTCCTCTGAGAAGGCTTTCCAAATCTCTTGTCAGGACTTTATTTTCACTTGCATTCTTCATCTTGCAACTATGGAAGATTTTGTATAGTGTTCTGTAAAGAATTTAATACCCCACACCTGCCTCTGTTCTGAAAAAGGAAAATGTGAACTAAAATATGCATGTGTGTGTACACACAAAAAGATATCCAAAAATGTTCATCTAATATACTCTTTTTCTGGGTGATGGAATTTGGAGCAATTTTCAAATATTCAGCATTATTCTTCAAAGTTTGGTTCTTTCCCAAGTATACATTTTATTTCTTATAAGAAGAATGAGTTTTTTCCTATTGAAAACTACGTGTAACAAATATTCTACTAAGTCCATAGTTGTTTTTTCTAAGTGGTGAAGTTTTCTTTTTCTTTTTTTTTTTTTTCTTTGTACTTTAAGATGCATATGATTTTTAAAAAACATGAGAGCCAGGGAGGGCATGGGAGGATTAGATGAACTCTAGATAGGGTAAAGGGGAGGGAGGAGAAGGGAGGGGGCGTGGGGGGTAGGAAAGACGGTGGAATGAGAAGGACATCATTACCTAAGTACATGTATGAAGACATGAATGGTGTGACTCTACTTTGTGTACAATGAGAGATATGAAAAATTGTGCTCCATATGTGTAATGTGAATTGTAATGCATTCTGCTGTCATATATATATATATATATATATATATATATATATTATATAATATAAAATAATAAAAAAACATGACAGCCAAACTGGGAAGCAAGGGAAGACGTATAATATCTGTTATTTAGTATTGAATTTAGGGCTAGATAAGGAACAACAGCTCAGGAGGACCGATCAAGAAGCACTAGGAGCCGGGCACGGTGGCGCACGCCTGTAATCCCAGCACTTTGGGAGGCTGAGGCAGGAGGATCACGAGTTCAAAACCAGCCTCAGCAATGGTGAGGCACTTAGCAACTCAGTGAGACCCTGTCTCTAATAAAATACAAAAAAAAAGGGCTGGGGATTTGGCCCAGTGGTCGAGTGCCCCTGAGTTCAATCCCTGGTACCACAAAAAAAAAAAAAAAAAAAAAAAAAAAAGAAGAAGCACTGGGATTCGTTTTAAGGTTGCTTCTATTCACTACTCCAAGTCCCATAACACTTTTCGTTTCTTAGTAGTCTATCTACATGATGACAGATTGACCACATGATCACCTTCTCAATGATCTGGATTTTCAACAGATGATGTTAAGAGTTTCTCAACCCTGTTGAACGGATATCTGTAAGTGTGTCAGGTCACATGGTGTGTAAATCAGCTTTCTGCCACTGGGATGAAATTCCTGAGATAATCAAGTTATAAGAAGGAAAGGTTTATTTTGGATCATAGTTATAGAGTTTTAGCCCATGGTTGCTTGGCACCATTGCCTTTGGGCCTCTTGTGGCATGGTAGCTCATGGTGGGAGCAAGTGGCAGAGGAGGTCTATTCACCTCATGATCAGTGTGAAAAGAGAGCAAGAAAACACATCCAATATTTCCCTTTAAGGGTACATCCACAACTACCTCCCCAAAATATCAAGTTGAGAACCAAGCCTTTAACATATGGACCTTTGCAGGATATTCCAAATGCAAATTGTAGAATAGAGCATCATTGGATGTTCTGGGAAAACACTTGACAGGTCTCCCATTCAAGGGGATGCCTCTCCAAGCCTGGGAAATAAGCAAGAGGGTGTGGAACAAATTGAAATTACCATGAGATCTTAGTAGAGAAATGTGATTAGAGAGTATGATTCAGAATGAGAAATTCTACTTCAGACACCACCTAAGAGAAGTAGGCATCACAGCCCCTTGGGGTACAATGCTCTGATTTCTAAGAAATTCCCATGGCTTGAAACTCAAGCATTACATTACCATGAGTTCAATGCTTTTGCTATTCAAACACAATCCTCTGTAAGATTTGCTTTTTGAAAGTACTTCCAAAAATGCTACCTTTACATTAGCTCACACTCATTTGCAGATTTCTCTAGGTTCCATTAGATAAAAATGGAAAGAATCAAGGGCTTGGCCAAATATAGCCAATATCACTAAAAGGCACACCTAGTATGACCTGTATCCATGTGTAAAGTGGGCCAGAGTCAGAGAGCAGAGCTGTCCTTTCTGGGAATCAAATTATGGCTTACAGGAGCATCTGCTAATCAGAACAGCTAACATTTATTGAGTACTTAATGTGGACCTGGAACTGTACTAAATATTTAACATTCATTATCTTACTTAATCCTCATGATCTCTATTATCTTTATTTTATAGATGAGGAAATTGAGGATTAGAGAAGTCAAGAAACTTGCCCAAGGTCACGTGGTCACATAGCTGGGAAGCAAGGGATCTAAACCCAGCCATGACTGCCCTGTGCATTTTACATCCTTATTGATAAATGCTGCTGGGAGGGAAGCTAACTAAAACTAGTGGGAGTCACAGATCTGACAAACTTTAATAATGGAAGGCAGAATGTGTTTTGGTTTTAAACCCCAGGACAACTTCCTTTACATATTATAGCCAAATGTAATAACATCAAATGTGAAACTAAATTGAAAATAACAATAAAGATAATGCCTATTATAAATCCACATTTAGCCACTTTAAAACCTATGGATTTGCCCAAATTCAATGAAAAGAATGCATTTTATAAATGCATAAAATATACCAGGCCAGTCAATTTCTCTATGAGACAAGGCTATGAAACATTTATTTCTAAAGTCATGGGTATTTGGAATCTACTTAGAAATATTGCTTCTTCATAATGAACATAGTTTTAAGCAGATGGTAATGATTTCTATTTAAGGACAGCAGATAGTGGCTAATGCAAAAACCACTTTTGTTCTGTTTCAATGTATAGTCTGCTATTTTTGAGCATCAAATTTACCATCCTAGTCCATGTTGCTTACTCAGACTAGCAAATCAGTTTGTCTTTCTTAAGTAGAAACCAATTAAGTAGGTCGTAGAATGTTTAAATGGTAAAAGGAAGTAAGAATGTCCCTCCCAAGTGGCAATAAACACACATTTCCTGCATGAATATCTGGTGCAGAAAACTGGACTTGGAACTCTTGGAGCATGCTGAAGAGATCTCTGACCTCATGGAATTTGTGGTCTTCTTATATAGATACTATATGCATATGTTAGACACCTCACATTTTTGAAGCAACACATTATCCAAAGCAAAACTGATAAGATGTAAAATATAATTAAATGCAAGTTTTTAAGGATGTGCAAAGAATATAATGACTCAAATAAAGATAAAACTACTAAGTGAAGGTTTTTTAGCAAGCTTTATAGGAAGCCCTCCCAAGCTGAAAAACTTCTGAAAGATAATCCCTAACATCTAGTCTAAGTTAAGTCAAGGGTGATACTTGATCTTTTTTCATGTTAAATATGCAAGAGATATACTTGGTTTTTTATCAGCAGAGTTCCAAATTGAACCCTTCTTTTCCTTTAATATGTAGGAAAGACTTAAGTTCTTGGTTTCTCTTTGTGAAATAATATGTCATTGTTTTTCTTAGATATTGTAGATATTGTACACTATTAATGCCATATGTAAACTGTCTTTCACTCTATGTACATTTTTTTTTTTTTTTTTTTTTTTTTTGGTACCGAGGATTGAACTCAGGGACACTCGACCACTGGGTCACATCCCCAGCCCTTTTTTGTATTTTATTAGAGACAGGGTCTCACTAAGTTGCTAAGTGTCTTACCATTGCTGAGGCTGGCTTTGAATTCATGATCCTCCTGCCTCAGCCTCCCAAGTGCTGGGATTACAGGCATGTGCCACCGCGTCCGGCTCTATGTACATTTTAATTTTTTTGAGCAGAGGAACATGGACATTAAAAATCTTTATTAATATACATTTTTGGATAAATGGCTATTAATTCTATTATATTGTTCCAAAGTAAGAAGTTGGATGACTCATGACCAATAAGGAAAATGTCACTATATAACAAAAGACACACATAAAATTAAAATGTTATGGTTTAGATCTTAAATCCCCCTCTTCCACCCCTCACAAAGGAGTGTGTATTGAAGGCTGGGTCCCCCCCAGCTGATGGTGCTGTTGGGGAGTGGCAGAACCTTTAGGAGGTGGGGCCGAGTAGAGGAAAGTTAGGTCCCTGGGGACATGCCCTTGAAGGTGTATTGGGACCCCGCCCCTTTCTTTCTCTTTCTGTGCTTCCCGGAAGTCAGGAGGTGAACAGATTTCCTCTTCCACATGCTTCCACCATGACGTACTGTCTCATCACAGGCCAAACACAATGGAGCCAAGTGACCAGGAACCAAATCTTCAGAAACTGTGAGCCAAAGTAAATCTTTCACTCCTTATAAGTTGATTTGCTCAGGTATTTTGTCATACTCGATAAGATAGATTGTTCTAGCAAAGAAGAAACTGAATATATTAATGTGCTTTTCAATATAGAGTGGCTTTCATGTCAACTTTTACACAGAAGTTCAGGTTTAACAACCTGTTTTTTTTGTTGTTGTTGTTGTTGTTGTGGTTGTTTTTGTTTTTGGTTATTGTTGTTGTTTTAGTTTTGTTTCTGTTTTTCTGTAAATATGTTTCTCAACCCAGTAATTACTATTTCTCTAATTATATTTTCTATGATAAATGTTTTCAAATCCCAAACTTTGTAATCCTGGTATAACTCATAGACCAGATAGCTGTAAAGGAAATTCCACAGGACACATCTCTGTCTCCTGTTCCCATAACTGTGCAAGACACAAAGGTGGATCTAACTTCTCACTATAGTTCAAACTTAGCATAGAAATCACACGTCATGAGAATACTAAACTGATTTCACTGGCCATTCATGGAAAGTTTCACAAGTGAGCTGTGGGGAAGGGTGAGCCCAGTAAACTGGACTCCCTACCCATTAAACGCACACACAAACACATGCATATAACCTCACTTCAGCTCTACTGCTGACTTTTAAACACATACTATTTCTTTGAACAAAGTATTCTGTCACTTGAAAACATATTTTTAAGACCATTATCCTGAAAGATGGGGTCTTAGAAGCATTGTAACTTAAAATCAGCGCATTTAAGTTCAAAACCTCAGGAAAAAAATACTGTGTATCGAGAGAGAGAGAGAGAGAGAGAGAGAGAGAGAGAGAGAGAGAGAGAATTAAAGTTTAGGGGTTGATTTAGCAAATAATATGCAAAACAAATGAAATAAAAGGGTGGAATTTAAGGGGTCATAAACCTAGTTTTTTATTTCTGAGAAATAAGAAATATGGTCCAGAGCTGGGCATGGTGGTGCACACCTGTAATTTCAGTGGCTGGGGAGGCTGAGACAGGAGGATTGTGAGTTTGAAGCCAGCCTCAACAACAGCGAGGTGCTAAATAACTCCATGAGACCCTGTTTCTAAATAAAATACAAAATAGGCTGGGGATGTGGCTCAGTGGTCGAGTGCCCCTGAGTTCAATCCCTTGTAGGAAAATAAATAAATAATAAAGAGCTAGAAAAAATATTTAAAAAGAAATATGATTCAGGGTCTCCACTTACATCTGATCAATTTGTTTATATCAAGATTCTTTGCATGAATTTAAGATGCTGTAAGTATGAAATTGTCATCTCATTTGTGCTTTGCAGAATCCTGCTCTTGTGCACACAGAAATCTACCACAATGAACTCAGTCCCATGCCAAAGTGTTGTCTCTTTTACACATGTGCATTGTATTTCAGTTTTTGGCTCATTCCAATTAGATGCTGCCATAGCATCAGGCCTCTTAGTGGAAGATTATGATCAATTGCAAACACATCAGTTATCCTGAAAATCTGAAGTCTTTCATTCTAAACATTATATAGAAATCAGATTCAGCAGCAAAACTCCAAAACAAAATCCACTTTAATTTTTACACAAAATGCATGTGATAGTCAACAAAATAACTCATAGAGAATTATAGCTCCAAGTACTCTTTCATGAGCCATTAGCTCACTTGGTCAGCTCATCAGTGCCATAAATTGCATTCAATTGTATGAGAGCTGAGACTAACAGGAAGCTGATTTGACAGAAACTCAGATTTTCTACCTCCCAGTCACCCATAAGGAACAAGCTAATCTATGATTTAAAATTCCACCTTCTTTGATTCAAGGTCAGTATCAGAATATTGATATCCTGTTAATTCCATAGGCAAAAATTTCTCCTTTCTCAATGTACTTGCTTGCTGTCTATGGAAGAGGAAGGATGGGTGGAAGGAGAGAGAGAGAGAGAGAGAGAGAGAGAGAGAAGGGAAGGGAAGGGAAGGGAAGGGAAGGGAAGGGAAGGGGAGGGGAGGGGAGAGGCGAGACGAGGTGAGGAAAGAAAGGGGTTTGATGGGAAGCAATATATGAAAATGTGAAGCATGTTCTTGATCCATGATAAATCTCACCATTCCTCCCATTATTTATAATAAACAGAGCTATATGAATGTGTGTGTGTGTGTGTGTGTGTGTGTGTGTGTACCACTGCAACCTGAATACATCAGAATTCTTTCAAAATTTAGAAAAAGGGCTTGGGGACTCAAATGCTGTTATAGAATTGTGGCCATTAAGTTCTTAAAAGCAATCTTACTTCATTCACCATGAGCAACAATTTATCTGAGCTGATTTATACTGCTAAGTAAGGAAAAGAATTTCATTTTTAAAAATTTTTTTCTTTGTAGTTATATATGACAATAGAGTATATTTGACATATTTATACAACAATGGATTACATCTTATTTATGCTCAAAAGGGATCTTTTCACTACATTGACTCATATTTTCTAATTAGTCACTAGACAGTCAAAATCAATTAACCAATTTACTAATCTGTGGTAATGGTCAAAGTAGTTGCATGTGACATCACATCCATGGTTTAAAACAAAAAGAACTTAGAAATGAGATTTCTAGTATTTCATTGAAAGTTTAGAAATAAATTTATTTTATTACCTGACCTTTTTTATCCTTTTGAAAATGTGACACATGTATGTAGTAATAAAAAATTCAGGATCTGGGGTTGTGGCTCAGTGGTAGAGTACTTGCCTAGCATGTATGAGGAACTGGGTTCAATCCTCAGCACCACATAAAAATAAATAAGTAAGATAAAGGTATGTGTCCATCTACAACTAAAAAGAAAAATTTTAAAAAAACTTTTGAACAGGCAAAAATGAGTTACAGTAAAATCTTGATCTCCCACATCCAATCAACTACCTCTGTTCCCAAAATTAATGACTGGCAGGTGTCTCTTTGTTCATTCTTCCAAAGATAGTCTATGTCAAGATAAGCATATAACCTACATAGGCCTCCATTAGGTACAACTTTTGTTTTTGTGTATCACTTAAAAATAAACACATAAATAACTTATATATTATTTTTAACACAAATGATAGTATACTGTACACATTATTCTACACCTTACTTTTTTCCTTTAACATGTCTTGGAAGTTAGTCCATGTCTATGTGTATGAGGCCAACTTACTCCTCTTAATAATTGCATAGCATTCTTCTTCGTCATTGTCATCTTCTTTTTTTTTTTTTTTTTTTTTTTCTCTTTTGGTTCTGGGGATTTAACCCAGGGATACTCTACCACTGAGTTAAATCCCCAGCCCTCTTGAGGTCTTTTTGTTTGTTTGTTTTGGGTTTTTGTTTGTTTTGAGACAGGGTCTTGCTCAATTGCCCAGGCTGGCCTTGAACTTGTGATCCTCCTGCCTCAGTCTCTAGAGTTGCTAGGATGACAGGGCATGTGCCACAGTGCCTGGAAGTTGCATAGTATTTTTATGGCTGTATTGTCAGTGCATATGCTCTGAATCTAACTGAATGAGCCTCTGTCTTTTTTCAGTATTTTGCAGTAGTGACTTGGAAAAACATACTGTAGTGAATATTTGGAAGGTAAATTTCTAAAATAAAATTTTTTACTTGAAACATGTTGTTTAACAGGGAATCACTGCCATTATATAGTTCAACTGAGTGTTATTTTTTAAAAAAGTTTACAATTGTTAAGAGCAAAACGAATCAAGAGTTATCTTCCTTTACTAAGACCACACTGAAATGAAATAAAAGCCTTTTCCAAGACATACAGTTTTATGGTTTTGGGGTGGCCAATGTAGGAGTGTCAGAAAGAAGAGTGGGACAATCTCTATCGTTTGAGGCCTAGGCACTCATTAAGACCTCTGGGAGAAGGGCTATCAAAAACAGTAATCCAGAAAGCATCTCTCTTCCTTAGGGCTTTATCTCTCTCACCACCTCTACTTCATGCTGGCTGAAATGATATATGCTACAGTATATATATATACATATATATATATATATATATATATATATATATATATTTCTGTTCTAAATCACAAATATTGGTCTGTGCAGAGAAAAACTCCCTCATCCAGATCTGAGACTTCTTATTCCTCAAGGGTCTCCCTGGAGCCTAGAGAAAAGATATAGAAGAAATTAGACATATCTGCCACTTCTCCATCTTAGGAAGCAATTTTGCAGGCAGAACCAACTTTCCCTCTAATATCCACTGCCATTGTGAAACTCTCCCGGCTTAGCTGAGAATCCCCTAAATTTCAAGTTACTCAAATAAAAGAAGGGTCTGGGTGAGAATAATGTTTGCGTGAGATAAAATGTAAAACCCCATCCATTCTTTCTTTACACACACACACACACACACACACACACACACACACACACACCAGACATACAAAATTAAAATTACCTAGCATATTTTTCTAACCAACTGCCAAAACCTTAGATGGAGTTTTTTTTGTCTTGCTCTCCACTGCTGGTGCTGGCTTCCTTCAAGGCAATTCAGGACAGCATCTGGCTTACCTCATGTTTCACTGAAATGCAGGTTCTGAAAAGCAGCCTGAAGATGACATTCTGGGACGAGGACCGATGTTCTGTGCGGCATGGGAGGGACGGGGAGGCAGGAGCAGGGGGAGGTGGCTGAGCGGTGTTAATGCAAATGTATTCCCTGGGTTTATTCGCTGGCAAACTGAGTGGACACCCAGCCATCTGAATCTGGGCCAGCCAGTTTGGCACATCTTCTGCTGGCAAAGCACGAGCCCAGCACAGCATCCTGCTGCTGTTGGCATGTATACAGCTGTCTTTCTTCATCTGACTCTCTCTGCCACCGCAGCACACTCAACAGGTGTTGCCAGGGACACAGTGTGTTTGGCAGCTGTCAACTTTCAATAATCATCTCTGTAGCATATCCCTTTCTCTTCTCCCACCCCAGCTCTGCCTCCTCCTCGCCCCCTTCCAAAACCCCAGCATCATTTGGGCCTTTGCAAAGGGCAGAGTTAGGTTAAGATGCTGATGAAGGCCTGTGGTCATCTGGAGGGACAAATTCTACAGGGCCTCAGCCTAAGCGTGACTAGGATTTCCACAAGATACAAGCCTTCAGGGTTGATCCAACTATCTTAAAAAAAAAAAAAAAAAAAAAAAAAAATTCTCCTTTCTGAGGTCAACTGTTTCTACATGATTTGTGGGGTGCAGGGGATTGGCTTACGTTAGTATTCCTAGAGGTTTATTTTATGTGCAGCCAAACACGGTGCATGGAGATATAGGTTTTCACAGTGTGGAAATTGCATTAACCATTGTTATCGTCCTCACCTCTGTCTACAGCCTGGCCCGGCCCCAGAATATCCATATTTGTGTTCTCTTCTTTTTTGGAGGAGGGATAATGTTAAATTATCATTATTATTATTATTATTATGTTTAATTGATGAGTAAAAATTATATATATATATATATATATTTCTTGGGAGTGCAACATAATGTTTTGAAATACACATATGTTATAGAATGCCTAAATCAAGCTAATTGACATAAGTTTTACCTCTGAGGCAAACTACTAACCCATTTTTCTTGACCTTTAGTCCTTTGATTTTCTAAAAAATATTTATTTATTTGCTTTAGTTGTACACAATGTGTTTTTGGTTTTTTTTTTATTTTTACGTGGTGCTGAGGATCAAACCTGGGCCACGCACGTGTTAGGCAAGCGCTCTGCTGTTGAGTCACAACCCCAGCCCAGTCCTTTGATTTTTTTAGTATTTTTGAAACAGAACTACAAAAAAGCAACTTTCCTGTTTCTAACAACCGTGCAAACTGTTTTTAAGACACAGGCACAGAAAATGACCTTGAGAACTGAGTAGAACCTGAAGTCTCCAAGGAGTGGGATCTGAGGACCTGGTTCCTCAGGTTCTGCTCATGGACCTGTATTAGAAGTGAGGGTGGCTTTCAGTAGTTGCAGGATGGGCCACAGTAACCATGACACCAGAAACTCCCTAATTACAAGTTCCACTTGATCCCGCCTACCATTTGGACCATTCCAAGGCTCCTGGCTACAACTCAGCTCTGTAGCTCCCCTTACCCGGGGCCCATACATTCCTTCACCACAGGCCCATCAGGAGACAGGTAAGAGTATGGTTCCCGTCTCCTTTTTAGTTGACCTGCAATAAAGTTTTCTTTTTGCAAAAACTGGTGCCATAGATTGGCTTCTATGCATTATGGTAGCAAGGGCTTCCTTGGTAATATCTAGAGTTCTCGCTCCTCCTCTTATAGTCCAAGTGCTCTTGACCATGTTCTTTAATTTTTTCAAGCCTCAGTTTCCACATCTGAAAACTGAAGATAATAAAATTTGCCATCCATATGCAATAAAATAGATAAAATGTGTAACACTAAGTGTCCAGTGTGCATTAATGATTCTCCTCCTATCCCACTCCTCTTTAAACTTCATCCTTAAAAGCTGGAGGCTTACACTACTGCCCTGGAACTCCTAAAAATGTGAGTCCTTGCTCACCTTCAGCCTGCGCAGGGCACTTGGGATGGTTCTGCTCTGGGGCTTCCTGCCATTCATCAAACACGCTGGCCCCAGCAGATCTGGAGGAGAGACCCAATGGATATTTTTAAAAGGTAAGGATATATAGTTATTTATTTCAACCTTGCTTTTAATTTCAAATATTGGAAACCCCTAAATGTACATCGGTGGAGAAATAGATGAAGAAATACTCACTAGATAGTATTTTATGCAGCAGGTAAAATTAGCAGACTAGGTTAAGTAAGCACACTTAGCTTACTATGTGCCAGATTCTTTATATATAAATATTTACTCATTCCAACCTCCTAAAAGCCCAGTGTGGTAGACAGCATTGTTCTCATGTTTGCTGATAAGGAAACTGAGGCATGGAGAAGCAGAGCTCCATTTATATGTTCAGCACAGACAGCTTTTACAAATGAGTAATATATGGAGTATATGGCAGAGTAGTATCCATAAAGTTCAAAAGTACACAAGGAAATATGTTTCATGGGTACACATATGTAGTAAAATTATAAAAAATAAAGATAGGAAGAGTATACAAGTTCATGTTGTAGTTGCTTCCAATGAGTAGGAAGGAGGGTGGGACTGAGCATACACAGAGGACAATTCATATCATCAGTAGGGTCCCGATTGATTTATATTTAAAAGGATAAAATATTAAAATTAAATCATTTTGAAGCCAGGAGTGCTGGCGCATGCCTGTAATCCCCATTTTGGAAAATACATATTTTTTTTTTGTTTGTTTGGTACCAGGGATTAAACTCAGGGGCACTCGACCACTGGGCCACATCCCCAGCCCTTTTTTTGCATTTTTATTTAGAGACAGGGTCTCACTGAGTTGCTAAGTGCCTCACCATTGCTGAGGCTGGCTTTGAACTCACAATCCTCCTGCCTCAGCCTCCCAAGTGCTGGGATTACAGTCCTGAGCCACCTTACCGGGCCATATGCTGTTTTTAAAGTATGCTTTTCTCTGTACTTCTTTGCATTTCTAAATTGTGAAACAATGTACAGGTTAGAAAAGGGTATAAAATATATTCATGCTATTTCACAAACAATCATAAAGTAAACACCATGTAACCACCATCCAGGTTAGCAAAGGGAACAAGAGTGCTACATTTTGCTATATTGTGGGACTTCCCCAATCCTAACAGTTTTCTGCTCCCTTCCTAGAAGTAAGCTCCACCCTGAGCCCTGTGACACTTGCCTTATTTCCCCCCAGATTTCCACCACTTACATCTACATACTAAGCAATGGAGTCCATTGTCCTAGCTTCTGAACTGCATTAGGTAGGATCATCTGGTGTGTGTTCTTTTAAGTCTTTCTTTGCTCAACATTGTATTTGTGACTCATCTGTGTTGTTCCCTGCTCGCTTTCATTACAGAATAACTTTCCACATTTAGTTGTCTTTTTCACTAATGATTGACATTTGTGTTGTCTTATAATTTTCACTGGTAAAATAAAAGGCAGACTTTTTTTCAGTAGATATCCAGGAACAAATATCTTCAGGTGGCTCCCTAGCTCATCCTTCAAACAAGACGTGAATGGCCTTAATTTTTAACTATGAAAGACGTTTCCCTTTGGATTTTGATTTACTTCCTTTGATCTCCCTTAGTCCCCGGGTTGCTTTTCTTTGCTGCTTCATTTGCCTTTCCATCGTGAAGGGTCATGATCCAGAAAGGGATCATTGAGGTCCCCATCCAGCCCATACTCTTGGTCTTACAAATGAGGAAACATGTATTGTATCTTGAACAATTTCAAAACTGTCATTTTAAAAATACAGTTTTGTAGCCCTGAGACCTGTAGATGGTAACTTGGTCTCTGGACTAGGAGTTTGAAATGTTCCATTGTCTCTGGCAGCTGGTTAATCGTGTGTTCAAGAATAAAGCGTTGGCAGTGTTTCTCTGCAGGGCGAATCTACTCTACAGGAGATCCACACAAGTGTCACAAAGATGTTGCCAAACATCTAAATAAAAATTTCTCCTCTTCATTATTAATCTCTATGCAGCATTGCTTTAAAAAGTGAAAAATAAAAAACACCCCAGGCTCCAGTACTAGGAAGGGAAGAGCCCACAAAACAGTGTTATTCTCCCCAGCACACACCAGTAATTGGACCAGGCAGCAGAGGCATTTCTGTATTGTAAGGACCTCAGCAATGCTGTAAAAGGCATCTTCCCACTCTCCAATGTTGCCATTAATATGTAAAAGCTTAAGCTTGCTAAAGGGATTATTGCACATCCTATCTGATGGTAAACTGGCATTGCAATGATTACATGTATCATTTTGTCATTTTCTCATAAAACATCTTACTCTCGAACAGTATAATTGGCCTCTTACTAATGTTAATGATTAAATTGGCATAAATATAACATATTGCTTTAAATGAAAGGCATATTTGCAGCCTCCAGGGTCTTGAATGTATGCTTTTCACCATGACTATTTTATCAATTATAAATATACACATATATGTATAGAATTTATATACCTATATGTGATAGATTATGGTAACAAGAAGCATGAATTCCACAAGTGGGTTATTGCATGTGTTAAAGGAGGTCTCCAAACCTCTGCCCTTACTTTCTAGAGATCAAATTCCATATATGAGCCACTGATCCACTGCATACACCACTTCCCGGAAAACACTGCCACAGCCAATGCAAAATGTTACCCCCAGCAGTGAACATCTTAGCTGAATTTTCAACAAACGGTTCTGCCATTTAATCCCATAGGCTACCTCTATATTTCTAGGTGATGAAGCATATGGAAATCCCTTGGTCATGAGTCTATCTTGTATCTCTCTTGTCATAAAATGTTATCTCTTGGTCTGAGGCAAATTATGGGAGTAATAATGTTGGTGGGTCAGATGGTGGAGCTTGTAGGGAACACAGACCCACATCCACAGCTGATTTCAACATGGATAAATTCCACCCCTTCCAGGCAGAAAGGGTCAGATGTAGCTGTTTACCACTGTGGCTGCCAGGTTTCCCTGGGAGGTGAGGCCTCAGTGTCCATCTCTGTTGCTGGTAGGTTGGACTTCCTGGTGGCAGGAGATAGATCAGACTTAATGAGAGAGACCTGTAATATTGGGCCAGGAATAGCCTTGATGTCTCCTACAATGGCCCCTATGTCAATGGGCCCACTAAGCATAATGACAAGCAGACATCCACAAGATGAGTGGGACTCTTCCCCTATGAAAGAGGCTCCTCTCTCCCAGGTGCCCTCTGGATGTCATTCCCATGTACTCAAATGCACACATGCTTGGGTCATTCCCACAGAGATTTCACGTATCTTATCCCCAGACTCCCTTATCAATGGTCTTGCAGCTCTGTTCCTTCTAACCCCTCACTAATCAACCCATTTGCCATTGCCTGGAAGCCTGTGCACTTACCATGTATATTTCAGGCTGCTTTTCTCTCCACAAGGAGTGAACATTCAAACGTAATTAGAAGACCATAAGTAGTACTCATCATTCCCCTCCCATCCCACCCATTTTCAGTTCCCCTTACCTTCAATTAACAACTCTTCAATTAGCAAGTTTAGGTGGCTTGTCTAGCAGGTTGATCTAGACTCCCGTCTCTAAGGCTATGGCTACTGTACTTGTCCATTTATTGCTAAAATTGGGCATGGAAGCACTACCAAAAGACACAATAATGTGTATACTGAGCACTAATCATATTCTTCCTGGCCCCATTGTGTAACAGCAGAGCCACTAGCTCCTGCTAATTAACCATCTCAGAGCTCCCTGCAGGCTGGACTTCCCCTGGTGCTACTCTGGCCTTGTTTCTTTCTTTCTTTCTTTCTTTTTTTTTTGGTACCGGGGATTGAACTCAGGGGCACTCGACCACTGGGCCACATCCCCAGCCCTTTTTTGTATTTTATTAGAGACAGGGTCTCACTGAGTTACTAAGTGCCTCACCATTGCTGAGGCTGGCTTTGAACTCGCGATCCTCCTGCCTCAGCCTCCCAAAGTGCTGGGATTACAGGCGTGCGCCACTGCGCCCGGCTCTGACCTTGTTTCTAATTGAAGCAATTGTACCTACCTTGCTTCTGATGTTTAAAAACTGCCGGTTCTCACCCCAGTTCTGTGATAGCATCTCCACCATCATTCCTGACCTAAGCTGGGGAAGAGGCTAGCCACAACTGAATATCTCAATGATGTTGCTGTCCCTTATCTTCCTGCAGTAGGTGGGACATATTTGATTAGTGGGAGTTTTTAGAGTCATATTCATTTTTGCATGCTCACTTATTTCTACCTTTGATCTCTCCTCTCCCACCTGCCATGGCTGCTCTGGTACTTCCTCACTCAGAGTGGTCATCTCATTTTCCAAGCTTCTAAGAGTTCTTGCACTCTCTGGGGTCTTTGACAGGCTATAACATCCCGTACCACAAAAGGTTACTGTCATTTCTATAAACTCTGCCTTATTGAATTTTGTGTTCTACCTTCTTGATTTATCACCCTTAGGAACCAGTCCAAAGCATCATCCCTGGCTATAACTCATTCTATATTTAGTATCTCCTCCTTAACCAGCCTAGCACATTCCCAGTTGGGCTATGCTGAGATGTGATCTTTGTTACTGGTCAGGTTATGGGAGGTGGGTGGGGAGAGAAGAGGGAGAAGAGCGTGGTCTTTTAAGGCAACTGCATGATTTGAGTTTTTGGCATATTCTTCAATAAAGGCGTTCCACTATATTCTGACAAAGAGGATGGCCCCCGGTGTCCTCAGAGAATTTGAGAGTTCAAAGTTTTCAAATACATCCATTGAGCCCTATCCCAAAAGGCAAAGTCCCACACTGAACTTGTCATGAAACTCCACTACTTTTATGATTAAGTCTTGCTTTCAGGTCCCCCATTCTGCTTATGCTTTGGCTACAAGTCATTAAAGTCCCTTTAAATGCTACCAAGCAGTCCTCCAACTTGGACATTTTGCCTTGAATTGATATTAATCACAAGAGCCTGAAGCTTTCTTCAGATAAGCAATGGCACTTAACAACAGGCACACAATTTCGATGTCCTCATAGAATCCTTTCTCTCATACCTGTTAGGCAATAGAGCTATTGCACCAGACAGTTCACCTCCTCCCACCAGCCTCCCATGCCTCTTCACTTCCGGTGAAAATTTGACAACTGCATGGCAACAACATGCTAGAAGCTAACAATAGTCCACTTATAGTCAGTGATGGTGTGCTCATTGTCAGTCAGTTGGTAAGTGATCCAGATCCAAAATTCCATTTTAGATTCTGGTTCTCTGGACACTTGTTGTTCCAACTATCTTTGATTTGGTTCCCTGGAAGTATGTTCTGAGATGAAAAGTTGCATGCAGAGAGCTTAATGGGGAGTACTTTCAGAAGCTCCATCTGATGGAAGTGAAGAGGGAAAAGCTGGACAGAAGACAAAACCAATTCAGAGTGCAGTTGTCACAGAGGCCTTAACTGATGCAACAGAAAACTTGAAGAACAGGAAAGGCCTCATAATCGTTCAAAATTAAGGCAATGTGTCCAGCCCTTTGTATGTCCACATGTCCACAGCATCCAGTTGTTAATGAAAGGTTTTCTGGGAATGGGCATAATCTTGGATGGAGCATTTTGTAGTGATAGGTACACCTATGAAATTATTATTATTATTATTATTATTATTATTATTATTATTATTATTATTGGTGGTGGTGCTGGGGATTAAACCCAGGGCCTTGTGCACGCAAGGCAAGCACTCTACCAACTGAACTACATCCCTAGCCCAACATCTATGAATTGTTAACAGATATATTCTGTTATGGTTTGGATGTGAGGTGTCCCCCATAAGTTCCCATGTGAGATAGTGCAAGAAGGTTCAGAGGAGAAATGATTAGGTTGTAAGAGTCTTAACACAATCAGTGATTTAATCCCCTGATAAAGATTAATTGAGTGGTAACTGAAGTGGTAGGGTGTGGCTGGAGGAGGTGGGAATTGGGGCGTGGCTTTGGTGTATATATTTGTATCTGGAAAGTGGAGTCTCTCTGCTTCTCGATCACCATGATGTGAGCTGCTTCCCTCTGCCACACACTCCGCCATGATGTTCAGCCTCATCTCGAGTGTTGAGAAATAGAGCTGGCCTTCTCTGGACTGAGACCTCTGAAACTGTGAGCCCTCAAATAAACTTTTTTCCCTCTACATTACTCTAGTCAGATCCTTTAGTCACAGCAGCGAAAAAGCTGACTAAAACTTATTCCCAGCAGTAGGGTGCCTTGGCCCTGACAAGGGATCTGGACAGAGTACCATGCTATCCATCATATACAGTTCAGTTTCCATGCATTCTCTGCTATTAACCCTACTTCATAGTAAGGAACCCAGTTCCAAGGCAGTATCTGTCATTCTGAAACTCAGCTTATATAAGACAGCTGATATCAACTTTATTTAAAAAATGTGAGTGCACCTCTTGCTAGTGCATTTCTTATTACTGAAATAAAAACGGTGTCATCCTCTGACCTCCACTAGGGAATACAGTCAGGTAGTGGGTTGTAAGTTTATACATCATAAATCTGTTCTAACATTCTCACATCCTTGAATCTGTCTTCTGTGCCAATGAAATTTTGACATTTCTACTTTATTTCAGGGGCTATCTTCAACCGCAGGTGTTAAAGGACCACCCTAGCAAACTTTTAGACTAGCCCCACAGGTATTTGACATAATATGAAGTCCAGAGTCTAAGCCGAATATCCCTATATGAGTGGATGGAGCCTTATATCCCAGCCACTATTTTATAGACCTCCAGTTCTTTTCTGCTTTTGTCCCTATCTTTCCTGCTGGTACATCATAGCAGATTTTATTATTCCTTTGAAGATATTAGAGGAACTAAGCTATTGTGAAGTTATTGAGATTAGGAATCAGTCATGGGAAACTTAGAAAAAAGTATAGTCTTTGGAATTGAGGACTAGGTGGGGATTTGGTCACTATAAAAAAAAAAAAAAAAAAAAAAAAAGGAAGAAACAGAAGCTAAAGTGTAGCCATACTTTATCAGTGAGAGAGGAAACACCTACATATGTTACCACCATGGACACCTTCTTGCAGTGCTTGCGAAGGATCCTTTTAACAGTTGTTCTCATCAGTCCAGGTGCCCCTGATGTCATCTCAGTTGCATCACTGGGAAGAAATCCATTTAGTGTGACTCAAGGTAAGAACAGAGCTGATTCAGCAACAAGAATGACGTTGGATGATGAACTAAAGCTTCTTAATCTTTCCCACCTCAGAACTGGGTTGACTCCAAGGCCAAAGAATTGACTGAACCCAGAGGTGGGAAAGGTAGGGACTTAGAGGTGTGATAAAGGATGGTTAGAAACATGGGATGAGAAGTAAGATAGGGCCTCAATGCAGTTCTCAGTTCATCTACTTAGCAGTTGAGTATCCTTTGGGAAGCTACTCAGCTTCTCTAAGTTTTAATTAACCATAGTCACTTGTGAATTGGGGATGATAACACCTATCTTACTGGGTTGCAGTGAGGCTTAAATGAAGTGTTAAATATGGAGTAGGGAGAATCACTCCCAGCACAAAACTATCGCTTAATAAGTAGTAGTAGTAGCAGCAGCAGCAGCAGCAATAGTTTTTGTTCTAACTATCAGTGGTAAGGACAGACGAGTTGGGCGAAGAGAACCAAGCTGCTAATTATAAATACTGCCAAGAGAACTGTAATCTATGGCTACAAAAAAAAAAAAAAAAAAAAAAAAAAAACACCAGGGAAATTTACAGACCAATGTCTAGGGAACTTGGGAAAAGCCATAAATGTTCCAGAGACATTGAAGACCCCGACAATCCCCTAGCAGAAGACAGTATGGCAGTGGAGTGATGAGCACACCATGCCACGTACCAGACATCAGGAATCCCACTAAAGCAACTTCAATTCTATGACACCTGCTGCCTACAAATATTAAAATTAGCAAGAGGTGAATAAAATGGGTAATACATGATAGAAGTGTAAATTGATATTATCCATTGTAAAGCAGTTGGTAATCTATTAAGAGTCTTAAAATGCTCATGATCAACAATTCTAATTCTGAGAATCCAACCTAATAAAATAATCCCAAATACAGTAAAACACCTATGTTTAAATCAATTCCATCATAATCACAACACATTATTTATAATAACAAATAATCAAAAGGAAACCAAATGTTCAGCATAAGGAAATGGTTAAATAAATAATAATTAATAATATTAATAATAATAAATAATAATACCAATTACATGAAGTATTATGCATGCAGTTTAACATTACGTGTATCGCCCTTAAAATAATATTATAGTTTTTATGTGAAATTAAAACTGGTGCACATATTATGCCCATGACTATGAAAAGAAGAAACGAAAACTTTAGTCAGAATAAACACTTAACGAAAAATCTACATGTCCTGTGAAGCTTCTCTGTAGATATGTAACTAACTAGATGTGTAAGTAGATATGTAACTAACTAAACAGATGCAGATGAAGAACTCAATGGCTTAAAATCAGAGCAGAAAATAGGTCTCTTCTCTTGCCTCATCATGAAAAGATGGCTAGTGGTTCCATAGACCACTGTCTTAGAAAGGATTTTAAGGCCATGGGTCTGGTCTCTGCTGGTAAGAAGATCAAGATGCATCCATAACTAACGTCTACCATCAGCAAATTAGGGGGCAGTAGCACTAATTGCTTGGAATACCTGACATTCCTGGATGTCATTCCTTTTTTAGATAATAATTACAGCATAAGAAATCTGGGTAACTGAGTTAAGACGTTGAGGAGACCCCGTCGCTGAGAAGAAAGCAGAAGCAAATGACCTTGGAGGTTTCTTCCAAACCCAAGTGTTGCAAGTTCAAGTTATTTCAGGCTCTCACAAGGTTAGCAAGGGAGATGTTCTGGGGAAACTGAGAGCAAAAAAGGAAGTCACAATGCAGCTGCTTACTCCATAGACTTGGTCCACAGGTCATCCAAACAGAACACCACGATTATTGACTTATCACTCAGTTCATCATCCCAAAAGGAAAGGAGATAACAGCAATTTCATACGACAGGGTTTGAAGAACAATTTGTAAAGATTATGCCTGGAGTCTCCCTATCAAATTGCAGGAGTATCTAGATGTCAGGTTTCATGGCCTCCTGACTGGGTAGTAATCATCTTGTACACTTGACCCAGCCTGAGAGTTTCTGAAAGCAGAGCCCTCCAGCATCATTCAAATTATTCACATGTCATTGATATTCCCCCCACTCTTGTCAGCGTCAAGTTACTCAGTTGAGTGTAAATTTTCCCCTTTAAGTTCAGGCAAAGGTTAACTTCTTCAAAGGAAGCTGTCAAAACCTGACATCATGTTTGGTTTGCAATGCAGTTGTAACACTAAACGTACAAATGTGCCCTTCCACTAAGTCTGCATGTCATGGGGGAATCAACACGTGTTTGGGTTTGAGCAAAAGCTAGCCTGTGGCAGCTTGCATGGGAAGCGGAGCTCGCTCAGCAGGTAAAAAATAACAACAACAAAAAAAATGACTTAAAATAATTAGCACCCATGCAGAGCAATTCATGCAGAGTGTTTTCCTAGATGAGTAGTGTGAAGCTTTCTTTTAGATAAAGAAATAGGCTGATGGGCAGGGAGAGGAGATTTGAAGCACAGCTTAAGGAAGAAAGCTGGAATTTTTAGACTTATAATATAACGCAGAGCTAAGAAAAGCAAAAGTTGGCCTCAAGATTCAGGGATACTGACTGCTAAGCCATACAAAGTCCCAAGTTCCTCTTAGTAGTTAATATTTTTCTGTCCGTCTGAGTGTCTGTTAGTGGTCCAATCATCTTCCATTTCCATTGAGAATTTTGTTTCATTTGCCAGTGTTCTTCAATTGGAAGAGCTTGTTGTGGTCTTCTAACTAAAGTCAATGTTTGTTTTGGTAGTAAGAATAAAGAAAGCTTTGGCAAATTTTCCCAGCCCAGGAGCTCTTGGAGGATTTTAGCTTTTGCCCATTGAGTTTATTTGCCAGAAACATTTGGGTGGGTGGGATGGTTGAAGCAACCAGAGGTGTTTTTTCTTTTTTTTTTTTTTTTTTTTTTTTTTGGGGGGGGTCTCTCAAGAGATTTTAGGTAAGAGCTGTCAGCCCCAAACACATTTAAAATTCAAACATGGAGAACTACAATAATCTACATATGTCACACATTACTATAAGGGCAATGATTTAAGTTTAGTTTCAGGTTTCCCAAGAAAACAAAATCTCAAGGCACTTTCTCTCTCTCTCTCTCTCTCTCTCTCTCTCTGAATGCCACTTTTTTTTAATGTATCCCAATGTTGCTATCTATTTATGACTATTGTGACTATACTGAAAATATTAGTTTTTTGATTCTGCTTTCAAACACATTTAAAGTATAGAGACAGAATTAATCTAGGTTTCACTTTTTCATTTACCAGAGCTTGAGAGCCCTGATATCCATTCAATTAATTAATAGCAGAAGAAGAGTCCAAATATTAGATATTTCTAAAAGCTCTTCAGCATGGCGTACAGAGGAAGATAAGCATTTCATTAGTGCAATGACCACTTGCACCTAATTCTTTGATGTGCCCTAGATAAGCAACTCTAAATGTAATTACAAGGGCATACTTGGGAGATAGTTTCCAGCTGTCATAAATAGAAATGGCTCTCATGGGTTTTTAAATTCTAATAGCTTAATTCAAATAGATTCTTACTGAATTGACTGCATTTTCAAATAGGAGAATATTTAGAAGCCGATTAACAACAATTATGTGTCAGATAAATTTCATCAACTGCTCTGTTGCCCCAAAGTTAAAGTGTTCAGAATTTTATAAGCCAGGTGTTTGTCAACAGATAAATGAACAAAGAATATCTGGCATATTTACACAATGGATTTTTTTTAGCCATAAAGAAGAATGAAACTATGCCATTTGCAGGAAAATGAATAGAATATGAGAACATAACTTTGAGCAAAATAAGTCAGACTCGGAGAAAAGCATTATATGTTTTCTCACATATGTAGAAACTAGAGGGAAAAAAGGGAAGGCAGGACAGCATAAACTGGAAGGGAGACCATTAGGGTAGAGGGAAGGGATCCTGCGGGAGGGAGGAGAGCATGGGGGAAGTATTGGGGTCACTCCCCAATTGATCATATATATGAATATGACACAATGGAACCCACCATTCTGTATAATATGCACAAATAAAAAAGAAGTTCATGGACCCAAATTTGGTTTTTAAAAATTATTTCTATGATTACAGAAAAGATTATAAAACTTGGAAGAACAGAAGATGATTAATTCCATTCTACATTCCAACCCATTCAGTGCTTGGTTCTACTTTATTGTCTCCACAACAAGAGTTTCTGCTTTCCAAGGTCTCCAACAGTGAGCAGCATGACACAGCCCCTAAAATTATCTGTTCTATTTTGGAGAGTTGTAACTTTTAGAGAATACACACACACACACACACACACACATAGTTACATATATGTATCATACATATATGTATGTGTAATATACATATTACAGTTACATTTATACCTACATATGTATATGTAGTTATATATAATGTATATGTGTATATATATAATTTCTACCAAAATTACACTATCTTCTGGGATCACAGTGAATGAGCCTGTTGAAATCTCCACTTCCCAGGATAATTATCCATAACACCTTCACCTTATCCTCATAATTTCTCTTTTTAAGACCCCCTATTCCCATCATTCTTTTTGGGTTCAAACCCCAGCTTTCCTCTCAAATATGTATGTTCTCAATAAATGTTTATTTTCCCTTACAGTGAGGCACCCACAATCAAATGAGACAAAGTTTAGTGTTATGCATTGTATCAATACCTTAAATGTGGATTGGTATTTTTGCATCACTGTCACTCTGATAGAAAATATTGTGTGTTGTGATCTGCATTATGTCCATCTCCAAATTCATATATTGAAGACCTAACACCCAGTACAATTGATTTGGAGATAGGGCTTAGCAGAGCTAATTAAAGTTAAATGAGATGATAAGGTCAGGACCCTAATCAATAGATTGGTGTCTTATAAAGGGAGAAAAAGAGACGAGAACTTTCTTTCTCCACATGTACTCAGCAAGAAGGTGGTCATCTGCAAGTCAGGAAGGGAGCTATCTGCAGAAACAAAATCTTCGGGCACTTTGATCATGGACTTGTAGCCCCCAACAGGCTAAGATGCAAAGTGGAGGGACTGCTGTAACAAATAATTAACAACACAGAAGTGTCTTTAGAACTAACTGGACCATAGGTATAGGCCAGAAGAGTTTTCAGCTGCATGTTAGGAAAAGGGTAGATGCCTTGAAAGGACTGTTCATAGAAATACAGATGTTCAAGGAGATTCTGGTGAGGGAGAGGAAAAAAGAGCTAAAAGAAATGCCTCTGTTTTCTTGAAGAATACATACGTTTTCAGGAACAGAATGGCAGTAGAAATGTGGATGTTAAAGACCGTTGTGGTCTCAGACAGAAACAAACAGTAGGTTATTAGGATCAGGAGGAAAAGTGACTTTTGTTATAAATTGGCAAAGAACTTGACTGCATTGTGTTCTAGTGTTTGTGAAAGGTAGAAGTTGTGGATATTTAACTAAGGAGATGTTGATGCAGGGTGTTGAAAGAGCAGCTTGGTTTCTCCTACTGCTTATAGTAAAAGGTAAGATAACAGATATAAAATAAAGGAATTATTAGGAAAAAGGAAATACAGTGTGAGGATTTGGAAAATTCTTGGCCTACCCATACTACAAAAAAAAAAAAAAAGAAGAAGAAGAAGAAGCAGTGTGTGTTCTGAAGAAAATATTAAGGATGTGGCGAACAACAGTTTGATAAAAAGATTAGTATGGGTGTGAACTAAAGATTTAATCAGTCGTCTCAGCAGAAGCCAGAAATTGAGATAGGATTATATTAGCAGAAATACTGCCAACTCCCATGCCAACACCTGGGTCATGGACTTCTAGAACTATAAGAAAATAAATGTCTTGTTTAAGCCATCCAGTCTGAGATTTTTTTTTTCTTTTAACAGCAGTCCCAAGCAGACTAATCATTGTGTCTGATGTCAATCAAAATACCTACTTCTTTCCTCTTTCTATTCTGCGAAGACATGTCTACATAACATACCTAATGTTATGTGAGAAAGAGACAGAGGGGATAGACTTGCTCTTTGTGAATGCAAGTGCTTAATGCTATCTTTTTATTTTTTTTATTATAAGTTGTTGTATATGACAGCAGAATGCATTACATTTCATATTACACTTATAGAGCACATTTTTACATATCTCTGGTTGTATACAAAGTATATTCACACCATTCGTGTCTTCATACATGAACATAGGGTAATGATATCCATCTCATTCTACTATTTTTTTTTTTTTTTTACCTTTTTGCCCCCTCCCTTCCCCTCCCTCCCCATTGGCCATTCTAGTGTTCCTCTAATCCTCCTATGTTCCCCGTCCCAACCCCACTGTGAATCGGCCTCCTTATATCAGAGAAAACATTCAGCATTTGGGTTTTTTGGATTGGCTAACTTCACTTAGCATTATATTCCCCAGCTTCATCCATTTACCTGTGAATGCCATGATTTTATTATTCTCTTTTATTGCTGAGTAATACTCCATTGTATATATATCCTACATCTTCTTTATCCATTCATCTACTGAAGGACATCTAGGTTGGTTCCACAGTTTAGCTATTATGAATTGTGCTGCTATAAACATTGATGTGGCTGTGTCCCTGTAGTATGCTGTTTTTTTAAGTCCTTTGGGTATAGACCAAGGAGTGGGATAGCTGGGTCATAAGGTGGTTCCATTCCCAGTTTTCCAAGGAATCTCCATACTGCTTTCCATATTGGCTGTCCCATTTTGCAGTCCCACCAGCAATGTATGAGAGTGCCTTTTTCCCCACATACTCTCCAACATTTATTGTTGTTTGTGTTCTTAACAGCTGCCATTCTGACTGGTGTGAGATGGAATATAAGAGGGGTTTTGATTTGCATTTCTCTAATTGTCAATGCTGTCTTTTTAATGACTCACAAATAATTCTTTGAAGCAACTATACTAGAATCTTACCCGGTACCTGTATCGGCTCATCAGAATATAGTTGGTAGAATCATATGATTATAAAACTTAGAATTAAATCTGCTCATCTCCATGCATCTGGAACCTCCCCCGCTTTTGTTTGCTCAATAATGATAGCAATAGCAGCCATCACTAGTTGCCCTGATAAGTGTTCTAGATGGACTAATTAACTTAATCTCTTTGTGCCTCAAGCTTCTTAGCTATAAAATGTGGATGTATAATAATAGCCCCTACCTTACAAGGTCATTGTAAAGATTGAGGAGCTTAACCAAAATCACATAGCTAATGAGTGCATGATCCAGATTCAAGATACTTCTGTACCTTGAGCAAGTTACTTGACCTCTCTGTGCCTCAGTTTTCTTATCTACAAATTACTTATTACTTAAGCAATAAGTAATACTTATCACATAGAACTACTACAAGGATTAAATGACTTACTACCTATGAAATGCACACACTATCCTATACACCACCAAATTTGGGCCTGATCCCAAGGCCTGGGAGAGTTACAAGAGGGCAGAGAACTGCGTCTGTCTCACTGTTCCTGCTCCTAGTGGAGCATAGGACCTGGCATACCCCTGTCACTGGCTGGATATTTGTCAAATGAGCCAAAGTCAGGTTATTCGAAACTGTGAAAGAAAAGCCAAAAACAGGAAACCAGAGACTATAGAAGACCTCAGAGAAGTTTTATCTTATCTGCTGTCCAGTTTTTCTCACGGCTTATTTTCATTATATAGGCCAAACATTGCTCCTGAGAAATTCTCCCTCATCTAGGGGGAGCAGCAGTTGTCCCAGCTGTGTGTTCCCATGGCTTCCCAAACTTCCTTATCAAGGCACCTGTCAAACCACGCTGCAATCATCTTTTTTATTCTTATTTATTTTTGAGACAATTTCTCCCTACATTTTTCCCATGCTGGCCTTGAACTTCCACTAATATATATAATGATTAACTATGTGTATATATTTGAGATATATATACATACATATGTATATGTATATACACACACAGATATGTGTTAATGTATGTGTGTATGTGTAATGGTTGTGTTTTACAACAAGAAAATTATTATGACCATTTTACAAGATGAAGCCATGTCACAGAGAGGTGAGGCAATTTCCTCATAGCCACTGGTGTGTAAGTGGCAGAGCCAGGATATGGAGAGTGAAGCCAGATATGTTACAAAATATAAAACTGAAACTTCAAGGTCAGGGGCTTATATTGGAAAACTGGGAGAAGCAGAAAAAGTTGCTACCACAGAATAAGGGTAAGAGGTAGCAGGTGAAAGGGTGACCTCAAATCCCGTGTTCCTTCCACTAACCTCTAACACAGAGACAGAACTACTGACTTGAATTCCCTACCTTCTTTCCAGGTTGAAGGAACTTGCCAATTATATGCCTATTTGTCTAGAGAAAGAAAATAACACAAAGAAAGTGATATCTGTGGAGGTGCTTGGAGGCACCAACTTATCTCCTCGCCCATCAGAACAAGCTGTGCCTCGGATGTGTGCACTGAGAAATTTTAAGAACCAAGCTCTTTTTTCTCCTTGAGACCCTTCAGCTAGTCACAGCTACTTCTATTGAACAAGGTCCTGCTCTTTTCTCATTTAATGAATTCTGAATGTAAACAGACAGAAGAACCTATCTAGACAATGTCAACCTTTAACATGGGGGTCATCTTCAGAAATTGTACAGCTTGTAGAACAGTGATAGGGAGTTTGGTTATGTGTAACCCAGGATCTGAACTGGATGCTCTGATGTGCTGGCCCACATCCTGCTTCAGGACCAAAGAATCTCTGTCCCCAGCAACTTGGAGCGTGGCTGGCATGCTGCTCTTTGCTGTCAGCTCCTCTGGGAATTATCCTGGCTGCAGAGAGTTTCCTCACATAGGGCAGCATCACATCCAGTGACTGACTGATGTGCAGGCCAAAGGCTCTGTCCTAATTAGGGACAACACTGAAAGACCATGCCTGCTCCAGAGCTCCTTGTAGATCAACTGAGACTTGCATTGGAAGTGCACCATGACCCAACATCTCCCTCTGCCCAATCCAACCCTTCCCTTCCACAGTTTCTCCCAGAAGCACACTGAATAAACATCCTACACACTCATCTCCATTTCAGAGTCTGCTCCCCAGGGAACCCTGTGTATGATGGGATCTGATCACATCATCTTGAGAAGTAAAGCCACGTTCTAGTTGCCTTTTCACTACCACTCCCTGGAAAGAGTAGCACATCTCTAAATGTGTTTCAGAAGAAACATTTGGAATCTGGGGAGACATCTAATTGCTAGCTTACCCCAATAAAAATATATCTTGCTTTCATTTTTTTTTTCTTAACATATCTCTGGTTCTTGTGCCTTTTCATTCTATTGTACTGTGTGTTGCTGAAGGACAGAGCCATCTGTTACTCATCTCTGTGGCACCTATGGGGGCCTAGCAGAGATCATGAGGGTCCGATACCAGACTTAGCACCTATCATGTCCTCTCACCTTCACTAAACCTTGAATGTATTCATGTCTGATTCCCACCACTTTCCAAAAGCTCCTCATGAGTAAATTATAAGCTAAGGTGATTTGGAGGTGAATCATACAACAATCATTTACTTATGATTTTATTAACTAAACACAGAACTCTTGGGACAGAGATTGGGCATAGTGAATGGAATGGTGGCCCAACACCTATCCACGTCCAAATCCCTGGAACATGCAAATCTACCTTATTTGAAAAACAGATCTTTGCAGATGCAATTAAAGTAAAAATCTCAAGATGAAAACATCCTTAATTACCAGGATGGGTCCTAAATCCAGTGATAAGTGTTCTTATAGGAGAAAACACAAAGAGACAGAAGAGGAGAAGCAATGTGACCACAATAACTGAGGTTGCAGTGAGCCAAGGACTGCCTGGAGCCACCAGAACCTGGGAAAGACAAGGAACGGAATCTGTCCTGGAGCCGTGAAAGAAAACACTGCACTATTGCCACGCTGATTTTAGATTTTGGGCCTCTGCAACTGTGAAAGAAATTCCTGTTGTTTTATGTCTCCCGGCTTGTGGGCATTATTCAGTAGCCCTAGGAAACTAATATAGTAGTTCTGAGGAACTGGAGAATCCACAGAGTGGGTCCTGCCTATACTATGAGATCCACAGGTTGGGACTTGGACCACCGCGTGTCTCTCCCATTGGAGATGACCTCCACGCACGTTCACGGGTAAGGCGTTGGGGTCACCCAGGAAATTTGCAGTGGTGATTCTGCAGCCACTGGCACAGCACTGGATGCACCAGGGTCTAAAGAAAGGCCAGAACCCCAGACAGACCAGACCAGAGGAGGAAGCTAGAACTTGATCTGAGCAATTTTCCTAACACTTAGTGAAGATTTCCTTGAATGAGTAATACAAATGCTCAAAATCCCTCTAGAAAATTCAGTACTGTTAGATGATGAATCAAGGTATGTGTTGCAGTAGAAAAGATCTTTTTTTTTTTTTTTTTTTTTTTTGGTACCAGGGATTGAACTCAGGGGCACTCAACCACTGGGCCACATCCCCAGCCCTTTTTTGGGATTTTATTAGAGACAGGGTCTCACTGAGTGGCTAAGTGCCTCACCATTGCTGAGGCTGGCTTTGAACTCGTGATCCTCCTGCCTCAGCCTCCCAAGTGCTGGGATTACAGGCGTGAGCCACCATGCCCGGCATTTTTTTTTAGCAATCAGAGACCAACATTCATTCAGATGAGAAAAGTGGGCAGCCATTTTGGGATGGCCCCAGGCCACACATCACAGTGGCAGCAGAGCCTGAACTTGGGACATTCTCCCACCAAGCCCAACCAATGTGCTTTCTTGGACCATCTCTCTTTTCAGTTGTCTTAATATTTCTAAAGTACCAAAGAGAATCGCTTATCTATATATTTCAAATGAGACATATGAAAGTCAAGCATTAGCTCTAATTTTTAAAAAAATGCTGCGTTTTGGACAGATGTTTAGAATTCCAAAACTGTTTGCATCCTGGTGAATTCAGATTGATGGAAACAGAAGCAAACAAACAAAAGAAAGGCTTAAAAAACCGACCTCCCAGCTGCATGGAAAAATGGCTTTGAGGCAGTTAACCCCAGCTAGGAAGGGCCACGGCGAGACAGCGTGTCTACACCATACACATACATATTCAGATGCTTTGTCAAAAAAGCCCAGTGCTGGAGCATTTCAATTAACAAAGTGGGATGGTTTACCTGATAAAATGCTCCCTGTGTGAGTGTAATTACATATTTATACCCCACCGAGATTTTTTAATTTCTGTTTGGTTTGTTTGCCTTGAAAGTGTTTGTCACCGGGAGTGTTCTTGATGTGCAATTTTAAAGCAGCATTGGCCAACTGTGGGCTTGTTTTCATTTTAGATTCATTACAATTTGAAGATGATGCTTTTCGCCCTGTACACACACAATACTGATACTTCCCCTAGAAGACAATGCATCAAGGGACAGGAAAAGCATTAAAGGAATGCTTCAAGTACCTGTCTTTGGCTTCTCCCCTAGCAGTTTTCTCTATTTTAACCTACACCAGAGGCTATTAATTGAATCTGCAGTGCTCAAAAATAAGTTTTCTATCTTTGAAAGTTTGTTTGCTTCTCATCTTCTGCACCTAAAGCTTTTCCTTCACCCCACCCATCCCCCATCAGTATGGCAAGTAAAGGTGAAGGAATCGAGGTCCTTTCTGTGGTTCTCGGCCCCTCCCCTCCCTGGTGAATACACAAGCGTGTGGCTATGGTTTGTTGATTAGGTAGGGTTGCTTTCATTCTGTCAATACGCATCAGAGCCCCTGCGACGTATTGGGTACCACTGTTCAGCTTGGGTAGACAGAGATAAGTTGCAGTTCCAGATCTCACAGCACTGTGTGCTAGCAGAGGCCAGGCGTGGAGAGAAGCAATTGCAGTCTAGCAGAGCAAGTGCTGTAACTGACGTGAACGTGAGGTGAGTTATAGTCGGGGCACCATGGAGGAGGAAATCAATTCTGCCTAAAGCAGAATTGGCCTCATGGAGGAGGAGGTGGGTCTTAAAGGGTTCACTCCACAGTCCTGAGAGCTCACCAATTGCTCAGACCAGATATAACACCCTGAATAAGACCAACACATATGTCCTTGCCTTTCATGCTTTAAGAAGGAAGCAAATGTTAAGGAAGAAAAAACTTTCAGATGGTGATCAGTACTGTGCAGGGGGAAATGCTTGAGATGAAAGAGGGTAGGAAGCTCCTTTATGTGGCTGGTCAGGGAAGGCTTCTCTGAAGAGGTGACGTTTGAGCTGAGACCAGAAGGAAAACAAGGAGCTGGGCATGTACGTACAAAGCTAAGGGAAGAGCAAGTGCCAGGTCTGGGGAGGGGCTGGAGTGGGCACAGAGCAGAGAACAGGAGTGAGTTCAACTGGACCTGGAGCCTGGAAGTCCTCTGGGGCCATAGTAAATGCTAAGATTTTATGTCCAGAAAAACAAAAAGTCATTGAAGGATTTAAGCAAGGGAAAGGTATGATTTGATACATTCTTAAAAGATCAGATTGGCTCCAAAAGAGAAAGGGGAGGCTAGGGGAGTAAAAGTGGAAACAACAACAAAATTGAGAAACATATTTGCAAAATTCTTAATTAATTTAATTAAAAATTTTTGATTAATATCTGCTACAATAGATTGTAAGCTCCACAGGACAACAGCAATGTCTATTTTCCTTTCCACTGTAGTAACAACACATACTGTGTGCCTGACTTATGGTAGAAACTCAAGAAACAATTACTGTGTGAATGAAGGGCATTCTGGGCCAGAACAGCCTATGCACCTCAGGGAAGCTTGCTCCCTTTGCAGATTGTCACGGGCCAGAATGCCTTCTACTCCAAGGGATAGAATTTGCATTCCCACACAAGCCCACAAGGACACAATCATGCTCTGTGTGCCCCTCATTACTGCTCACCCCAATCACCCCCATTCATCAGCAGGCTCAGGGGACAAGGTGAGAAGGATGTAACTGGCCCCACTCACACATTCATCCATAACTACAGGAAGCAAGTGTGAAGCAAGAAGAAGCAATCAACAGCTGGGCGCAGTTGGGCATGTCTGTAATCCCAGCAGCTCAGGAGGCTGAGGCAGGAGGATTGCCAAGTTCAAAGCCAGCCTCAGCAATGGCAAGGCACTTAGCAACTCAGTGAGACCCTGTCTCTAAATAAAATACAAAAAAGGGCTGAGGATGTGGCTCAGTGGTTGAGTGCCCCTGAGTTCAGTCCCTAGTACCAAAAAGAAGGAGGAGGAGGAGGAAGGGAAGGAGAAGAAGGAGAAAGAGGAAGAGTAGGGGGAGGAGGGGATGAGGAGGAGAAGGAGGAGGAGGAAAGCAATCAACGGATCAAGTCATTCTGGATCAAGAAAGAGAGTAGTTAGGGACATTGAATGCCCAGCACTACATACAGTGGGTCACGGAGGCAAGGATGCAGTGACATCAGCCAATCCTGGCATCAAGTTTATTCCAAAACATGCTCTGAGTGATTGTTGGAACTGCTATTTTGATCTGCTTGATATGTTTCTCCCCTTCCTGCCCCCGCTCCTGGGAAAGCAATTCTATTTCCTTTGCCCCTCATTTATTCCAAGTGATATTTAGTGGATTTCTCAATCACAGTACACGTGACTCAAGTGGCCAATTGTGGTATCCTGCAGCCCTGACCATACTGACTGGTCCAAGAAATAAGCAGGTGGTACAAACAGGACCAACTGGAGTCTCACCCCAGGAACTGATATATGGGCACTGAAAGAGACAGGGCCTCTCTTCCTTTCAGATCATGAATTGCAAAAATACGGAATTGAGGATGTTAGTAGACTACTTTTCCTCCACACAGTGAGAATTTCTTTGCAGCAAGAGAGAATGAGACCAATAGACAAAGAGAAGAAGAAGGGCCCTAATCCCATTCACGAGAGCTCGATCCTCATGGCCTAATCACCTGCCAAAGGCCCAGACCCTAATGCTATCACAATGGGAATTAGACTCAACACCAGAATTTCAACATCAGAACACAAACATACAGTCCATAGCAATACTCAAGCGCTTACCCCTCTGTACTTGGGGCTGTCATTTGTTTGCATTGATCTCTCCCTTGCTTGACTAAGCTTTTTGAAAATTGTCATTGTGTTATTTATTTTTATATTTTCAGAGAAATAAAATTTTTCCAATTCAGTTTATACAAGACTTGTGACTTTCCAGCATCACACACACACACACACACACACACACACACACGATAAGCTCTTTTTCATGTCTAGAAGAGTCACATCTGCAGGGTATCCAACAGCAGCCCTTTCCCAGCTAATCTGAACATCTAGGCCTTGAGTTACTTGCTTCTTAGAGAATCACCTTTAAGAACAAGAGTGCCGACTCTTTTCTGATGGTTGTGCCTGCTCATAGCTCTTGTGGGACCCGGTGTCTAGATTCTGACATGGACTGTCCTTGTGATCTTGAACATGTTACCGTCCATTGTGTGGCTCCTGCTCATCTAATTTTCCTAATCTGACTTTTAAACTCTTAATTTCCCTCACAGGACAGTGAGCCATTGGATGCTCCAATAAGTTCAGGCTGGATCCAAAGGAATTGAATCAAAGATTTCATCCCTATTCAGTGTCCACTGACATAAAACTTACAGAAAAAAATACAAACGTGTGCCAAAGAATAAGGTGTTTAACTTGGAGTGTGCTGGGAACTAAGCAAGGAGCTCCTTTTAGTGAGATCTTTATAGGGTAGCTTCAAGATTTACTTTGAATTCTGTGGAGACGCACAGCCTGCTCACGTCACACAGAAGCGCAACCTGACACTAATTACAAGTGACTTGAGAGGCACCTGTCCTTCTACTTTCTCCTCGTGACTCTTCAGCCTAGTGTTACTTTCTAGATTTCACCCTCTGTGGCTTTGCTTTAATTTCTTTATCATATCCAGTCAGGTCACTCAGTCATTTTGCACTGTGATGCTCCTGTAGTCCCCATATCATGTGCTGGCAGGCTCAGAGGTGGTGGTGGGGGGGGGGTAGGAATTATCTAAGAAAGAAAGGGCTGGCAGGAAGGGTGGCAGTGCAGAAACAGACCCCCACAGGCTGGCAGTTTGCACAGCACCCCAGGAGGGTGAGTTACTGAGGGAAGAAAAGAACCCATGATGTAAACCTTGAGGATGATGTGTTGGAGAGGAACAAAACCAGATCCCTGACTCTCACCCTGCACAAAAGTCAACTCAACGTGGATCAAAGGGGGCTGGGGTCGTGGCTCAGTGGTAGCACGCTCGCCTAGCACGTGCGCGGCCTGGGTTCGATCCTCAGCACCATGTACGAATAAACACATTGTGTACAACTAAAGCAAATAAATAAATATTAAAAAAAAAAAGTGGATCAAAGATCTAGGAATTACACCAGAAACACTGAAACTGCAAGAAGAATACACAGATAAACACTCCAACATGTTGGCAGAGCTTCACCAACTTCCTAAAAAGATTCCTAAAGTAAGCCGGGCGCGGTGGCGCACGCCTGTAATCCCAGCACTTTGGGAGGCTGAGGCAGGAGGATCGCGAGTTCAAAGCCAGCCTCAGCAAATGCGAGGCACTTAGCAACTCAGTGAGACCCTGTCTCTAATAAAATCCCAAAAAAGGGCTGGGGATGTGGCCCAGTGGTCAAGTGCCCCTGAGTTCAATCCCTGATACCAAAAAAAAAAAAAAAAAAAAAAAAGATTCCTAAAGTACAAAAAATAAAACCAATAATCAGTAAGTGGGAGGGCATCAAATTTAAAATCTGCGCAGCAAAGGAAACAATTAGGAATGTGAAGAGAGAACGTACAGAATGGGAAAAATTCTTTGCTAGCTACTCTTTTGACAATGGATTAATATCCAGAATATATAAAGAACCCAAAAATGTAATGCCCAAAACCAAAGAGCCCAATCAATATACGGACAAATGAACTAAATAGACATTTCTCAAAAGAAGAAATTTGGATGGCCAAAAAATATATGAAAAAATGTTCAACGTGCTTAGCAATCAGGTAAGTACAAACCAAAACAGTAGTGAGGCTTCTTCTCTCTTTAATGAAAATGATAATTATCTAGAATACAAATAACAATGACTGCTGGTGAGGATGTGGAAGAATGTACACTTACACATTGTTACTGGGACTGCAAATTAATACAATTACTTTGGAAAATGGTTGGGAAACCACTAGGAATGGAACCACCATCAACCCAGCTATTGCTTTTATTGCTTTCTTGGTATTTATCCAAAAGAACTAAAACCAGAATACTATAGTGATAACAGGAATACAGATGTTTATAGCACCTCATTTCTTAATAGCCAAGTTATGGAACCAGCCCAGGTGCCATTCAACGGATGAATTAAAGAAAATGAAGTTTTACTCAGCCATTAAGAAGAATGAAATGATGTCATTTGCCAGTAAATGGATAGTGCTAGAGACCATTGTGTTAAGTGAAATAAGCCAGACCCACAAAGTTAAGGGTTGAATGTTGTCTCTCATATGAGAAACAAGAGACAAAGACAGAAGCAGGGAGGGAGAGGGAAAGAGGGGGACAGAGGAAAGAGGAATTTAGAAAGGTGATCTCATAGCTGGGAGAAGTGGCACATTGCCTATAATCCCAGCAGCTCTGAAGGCTGAAGCAGAAGGATTATAAATTCAGTCTCAGCAACTTAGTGAGGCCCTAAGCAAGTTAACAAGAAACTGTTCCAAAATGAAAAATAAATTAAATTTTAAAAATGGGCTGGGGATGTGGCTCAATGGTTAAAGAACCCCTGGTATGAAAATACAGGTGATCACATGAAAGCAGAAGGGAAACCAGTAGAGAAAGGGGATCTAGAAAGAGGGAAGGGAGAGGGAAAGAGAAGGTACTGGGGAATGAGATTGATCAAATTATGTTATGTGCATGCACAAATATGGCATAATGAATCCCACTCTTATGTATAACTTTTTTTTTTTTTTTTTTTTTTTTTTGATACCGGGGATTGAACTCAGGGGCACTCGACCACTTGGCCACATCCCCAGCCCTTCTTTGTATTTATTAGAGACAGGGTCTCACTGAGTTGCTAAGTGCCTCACCATTGCTGAGGATGGCTTTGAACTCAGGATCCTCCTGCCTCAGCCTCCCAAGTGCTAGGATTACAGGCGTGCACCACCGCACCTGGCTTCTTATGTATAACTATAATGCACCGATAATTCTTTTTAAATGTGAAGACCAATATCCAGTAAGCTCAGGACTGTGGATGCTCTTACCCTGGGGATTTGGGGGGCTGTGTGGAGAATGCTTATGGGAAGAGAGAATGGTGGTCAAAGGGGCAGGGCAGAATAAAGTACAGTAAGGCACACATTGGAATTCTACAGGCCATTAGAATTCTTACTTTTTAGTGGATTATTGAGAATTATATCTACAACTAGGTTAAATGGTGCCAAGTGATAGCTAAAATTTACTGTTCATTAACCATGTACCAGACCTGCATTGTTTGAAACATTATACACACATCATTAATTTATTTCTCCTCACAAAAGCTCTATTTGAGGTATGTGCTATATCATCCCCACTTTAAAATGGGGAAAATAAGCTAGGCGCTGTGGCGCACACCTGTAATCCCAGCCACTCAGGAGGCTGAGGAAGGAAGATTGTGAGTTCAAAGCCAGCCTCAGCAAAAGCAAGGCACTAAGCAACTCAGTGAGACCCTGTCTCTAAATAAAATATAAAAAATAAGGCTAGGGATGTGGCTCAGTGGTCAAGTGCCTCTGAGTTCAATCCCTGGCACACCATCCCCAAAACATGGGGAAAATGAGGTACAGAGATAGTTAGTGACTTGTTCAAAGACACACAGTGAATAATGGAACAGATTTGAAACCCATACTGAACAATACTGGTGCTCACTGACATATTGGGATGATGTAATTATACACGCTGTTACTCATAATCCATTCCTGTCCTTCACATTTTTTTGCTCACTTTAGGTCTTCATTTTAGGAATATGATTGATGTTTCCTAAGGAAAAATTAAATATCTATACTATTAGTAGTAGTAGTAGTAGTACCAGGGATTGAAGATTGAACCCAGGGGCACTTAACCACTGAGGCAGCCCTTTTTAATATTTTATTTAGAGACAGGTTCTCGCTGAATTGCTTAGGGCCTCCCTAAATTGCTGAAGCTGGCTTTGCACTCCTGATCCTCCTGCTTCAGCCTCCTGAGCGGCTGGCACTACAGGTGTGCGCCACTTTGCCCAGCTACACTATGCTCTTTTCCCTTACACAGTGTGGAATTAGAAACCCATCACCTTCTTTGGAAATAAAAGTCCAGATTCCATGTATGTGCATTTCTTTCGAATTTCCACTGGCTCTAGATCTAAGATTTTCCCCAGTGATTCTGGTTTAAGGACATGCTCAATGATCCACCAGCTTAAGGTCCCTTTTATTGGTATGCAGGCAATGATGTCATTTTTCTTGGAAGTGTGTAAAGTTCAAATGCTTGGGAAAGTTTGCTGTATACATCAATAAATAATAATAGTGATTGCATATTTATCCACCGGGCTACCTGGAATATAGTCGTGCGATTTCATTCAGCATTCAGGGAAATGCAAGGTTCTCATTTTCTCTCTCCTTTTTGGAAGGAAGCATACTGCTGAGATTATTAGAGAAAATGCAAATCTCCTGGCTATTTGGGAAGGCTCCAAAAGAATGTAAGTGAGCAGTTGTTACCAGCAGTGTTTGGATGAAAATGTAAAATCTTTGTCTTTAAAAGTGTTTATTTAACTGCAGAGAGTTTACACAGCTTGTGGAGAATTATAGTGGAAGAAATTACATTTTGCTTCTACCATCATCTGTTTTCCTCACCTGCCAATTGTTCCCACTTCAGTCTGCTGGGGCATTAGTGATACTTAAGATGATCAGAAAGAAATACCAACATTTTCTATTAAGATGGGGGAAGAATGCAAGTGGCTCAGAATAAGGAGTTTGTATCCCTCTCCGCCCCCACACCTTCAGAACAATTTCTTCTGAAACAAGTTTGCCTGTCAGATTCATGATCCTCTTTCTCCTCTTCTTACTAATGAATAAGGAAGAGCAAGTTCCTAGAACCACTGACCCCTTGGCGAGCACAGAGCTTTGTTCCCTGCAAATGAATGCTCTGTAAATATTTGTTGAGTGAGTTTTTAAAAAGTAAATGATTGCATGCATTAGTGATCAGCTGGTGACTAATGATCCATTAAAAGATTTATTGAAGTTCTTTTTTTTTTTCAGGTTTTATAGAATTCTTTTTTTTCTTTAATTCTACGTTGTTATATATAACAGCAGAATGCATTACAATTCATATTACACATAGAAAAGGACTTAAAAACAGCATACTACAGGGACACAGCCACATCAATGTTTATAGCAGCACAACTCACAATAGCTAAACTGTGAAACCAAACTATATGCCCTTCAGTAGATGAATGGATAAAGAAAATGTGGTATATATACACAATGGAGTATTACTCAGCAATAAAAGAGAATAAATTATTGAAGTTCTTTTGGGGAAAATCCCGTTGGCAGCAGATGTAAGAGAATGAATATCTAGGTTTCTTCATAACTTTCTCTTGTCTCCTTCTCCCTAATTTTTCCCTACTTTGAGCCAACCCAAAAAATTAGAACCACAGATGCTGCTGGTTAACAGTGGGCTGGCCCAAGAGTACCAGAATCGCCGCTTTGTGCTGAGTGTTCCAAATCCAGGTCATAATATCCCCATTACCAGTTTGTTCTGCTCATATTGTTATGTTAATGATGCAGCCCAGGAAATCATGTCTACTCCTCATCTTGTTGAGATGATAATGTGGCCAAAAGGAAGGACAACAACATAAAAAGGACTGTCCAATGGCAGTGGTTCCTAAAACAGAACATAAGATTCACATGGGGAAGACTACCAAAAAGTTCATGGCTCACCCTTAAAAATATTTCAAGTGAGTCTTGATGAGACCTGGGAACTTATGTTATTAAATCCCTTCCCCAAGTGATTTTGGAGTCTGTCACACCTTGGCAACCATTTCTTCACACTGCAACTGTGTGGTCTCTGGGGAGCATTCAAGCACATGTGATATTTAGATCTCAAACATGAATGCAGGAGATACAGATGCATTCTAAAGAATATAGGTAGTTTCCTGTGGAGCAGATGCGTGGCAGACTAAAACTCTGATGATGGGATTCTTGATTTCATTCATCTTATGTTGATTGTTCTGCAGTGGCCTGGAAAATAACGGAGTTGTTTTGAAATAAGCACCTTTATATTCTATCAAGGTCAAACCTTTTACTTGATGTACTTAACTAACCATGTAAAATATTACATCAGCAAGCCTACGAGGCACTTAGAGATATATTCACATTTGCATAATGTCCTCTGTAAGTTAGTCTTTGGTCCTTAAGGGTGTTTAGAATAACTGCATGCAAGAATATACTTAATCCAATCTCATTTTAGCTTTTGCTCTTTTAAGATTTCAAAATTAATAAATCCTCCTGATACTCCAAATTACCATGAGCTTTTATAAGCATAACTTTGTAACTTTAACCCATTTATGAACATACCCCACAGGCAAATGTACTAATGAATAAGAAATAACATTAGAAGTTTAAAAGATGGTCTCTTTATGAAGTAATGTAAGAAAATCCTGTTAGCTGGATCAAGTACAAAAGTGCGATTTCTTAAAAAATAGAAAATCCGTCACAAAATTACATGTAATTACAATAACCAAAGGATAGAAAGTAAGAATAGTTGAAGTACCATGCATTATTTAACTTAGTACATGTTATCACTTGCTTGCATATGGATGAAAGCAGGAAAAAAAGAAACTGACACAAATGCCCGCCTGTGGCTAAAGAAATTGTGATATTTTGTACCTGACTTCATTGTATGTGAATTCTTGACCAAACCTATCAACATACCTGATAGGTAGGCTATGCTTCAAGTTCCTTCAATCATTACCAACTGGCCCCCTCTCTTCTTTCACCTGCTTCTCACTGCCTACCTTATTCTAAGCTAGCTCTAGAATAAATCTGTGTTAGCAGTCTCCTTCAGAGCTGAGGGAAATACTAAAATTAGTTGGGTCTACAAAGTAGACCGCCTCCTTAGTCAGGACAACAAAATTATGAGTCCTGTTATCCTAGATACACTTAGATGTGAATTTCTATCTTCCAAATTATTTTGTAGTGATTTTATTCAATCCGTTGCCACTAAATGCTACATTGCAAAAAGTTCTATTGTACATACCTCTAATTTACCAACTTGGATAGTGTGTGTGTGTGTGTGTGTGTGTGTGTGTGTGTGCATGCGCGCACGCGGGTGTTTTCAGGACTGGGGATTGAACCCAGGGTCTTGCCCATGCAAGACCACTGAGCTACACACCACATGTCCAGCCCTGAATTTTTATAACTTTTAAATCTTTAGATTATAAGGTCTAAGGGTCACTATTTTACTCTTGCCTTGGAGCTCTCAAATGATACGGGCAATCTTGGATTCAATATGCATTAAATAGAAAATCTACTTAAGACATGAGGAGCAAAGGGAATGGAGATGTTAAGGGTAAAAATGATTATAAATCAGGTGATCCTGTTGACAGGAAGGAAGCTGGAGAGGGCAGCTTGTCCATTCTGCTGATGAGTATAAGTGACCTTAATCAATCATAACCCTGAAGGAATTCAGAATTGGTACCATGAATCAGGAATGATGGAGGATGAACGTGGCATCTCTGAGCATTTCCTCTGGGCCCTCCCTGTGAGGATGCCACGTGTACACAGTCTCTGAAGAGCAATGGTGGAGTGAACAGCTGCTCTATTGGGTGGAATCAGCTTTAGGTATTACTACCATGGACAATCCCAGAGTGGTTCTTGAACTGAGATTTCAGAAATATAGGCATTATTTCAGAATTCACACCATGGGTTGTTAGAAGCAAATTTTATTAAGTAGAATCTCTAGATCTTTCTGTTACTGTTCTCTGAAAACCACTTCTTTTTTTCTTGGCTAGCCTACATACCTGGACATTGTCCTATGCTCCACAGGACCTGAGTTGACTTCATCTTCATTTCCTTATGTTTTGTGTCTATGCTACATTTTTTTCTTAGGTTATCCAATACTTAGACTAAGGGACCAACTACTCTATTTGGTCTCATATCTATGACTCAGCTAGTCATTTTTCCTCCCTCATCATGGTCACCAGGTGGTCATAGCCAATGGCTATCATGGCAGTTCACTGACTTTTCCAATGGCCTCAGTTGTACTGGTCTGCCTGGTCTCAATCTCTTTTGGTTCTTCCTTACATGAGCCCAGTCTGGATATTGGGTTAGCCTGCTTTCTGTCACTGTAACAAAATACCTGAGATGCTCAATTTATGAGAAATAAAGGTTTATTTTGGCTCAGGATTTCAACTATTCCAGTCCATTGTTACTTGGCCCTTTTACTTTGGGCCTAGAGCAGCATAGTAGTGCATCATTATAGGAGTACATGGCAGAGGAGGCCTGTTCATCTCATGGAGTCAAGAAGCATAGGGTCCCCAGATCCCCTTCAAGGCCATGCCCTCAAAGACCTAACTTTCTTTCATTAGGCCCCACCTCCTAAAGTTTCCAGCACATCCTAATAGCATCATGGGCTAGGGACATAGCCGTTAGCACAGGGTACTTCAGGGGACACATGGGACTTTGGGGCATACCTTAGATCCAAATTATAATATATATGGTACCTGCATATTTGAGTGGGGGAAAAATGGAGAAGATCCTATCAAAGAACTATGAGGAAGACTATTCTCACCCCAACACATAATTTAGCCTTTTCCTTCCTTCCCAATTCCTCCCTACCCCAACCCAGCTACTGCCTGCATCTCAGTGTTTAGGAATCTTCTGGTTTTGAAGCAATGCTTTCTGTAACTCTGACCCTCCTAGGACATTCTTCCAATGTTTTTAACGCATGAATAGATAGATGGTTCTGCTCATTATATGAGGCTAAGGTATATAGCATTCATAACCCTTACCACATTCAATTTGTTTTTAAAAAACTCAGTTTAAATTAAGTAATCATGTCTGGGCTGAGGCTTATTAAGGCAGATATTCCCAATTTCCACCTCCAGGCACACTCCCTCCCCCAGCTAAAAGCACACTGTTCATTTCTCCCCACTTTCTCATTCTCTAAGCATACGTTGGCCTTTTCCAAACCCGTCTGGGATCCCTGTGAAACAGAACTCAAAGAAACAAGAAGACAGAAATAGACCTGAAAGAAAGAGGAAAATGGGCAAGAATCTTGCTTCCATCACCCTCCTTTGTTGTTAAAAATCTAGGTGATGAGTAAGACTAAAAGGAAATGTTTAAAAAAGAAGGCTGAGCTATTAAATTGGTCTATACAATAAAGAAGAGCGCTAAAAGGGAGGAAAGAATAGAGAGAGAGGGAAAAAAACAGTGCAAAGTACGAAGAAGATTATTTCTGGGGAAGGGTTGGTAAGCTAGAAGCAGATGTAAAATAGGGAAGAGGTGAGTGGAAAGGGGACTTTTGTCACATGTGAAATAAACCCCTGAAATGTCCCTTCAGTGACACAGGTAAAAATTGGACTTCTCTTCATTTCTTGTGATTGCTGGACTTCTGAGAATGGAATTTGACACAGATTGGGCCTCACGGGCCTCAGTTTGTATTTAAATTGAATAATGAGGTAGGCCTTTGGTGGAAAGGTATTATCAAGAGACATCTGACATCCCACAAGGGGGAAGGCTCTCCAAACAGAGAAAAGGTCAGGGACAAGGGCACAGAAATGGGTCTGGCAGCAGTGAACATCTGCTTTGGCCTAGAGATGAGTTGTCAGCCTCACTGACAAGCTCACCGTCTTTTTCCTGTTAGGGATCTTTCAGAGCTCACTTTAAATGTTCATTTCTTACTTTTCCAGAAGGAAAGACAGAATTTAAAAAAGATGATCCATTTCTATCTGAATTTTCTCTAAGAGAGCTTGCAGAATTCTATTTCATGGCCCAGTGGTGGATCTACCTGTGTTCTTTATGACTGATGAATGTGCTGATTTAAAAAAAAAATTTTTGCATTTTCTAATGAATAGGCATATTTCATAATTAAAGAGTTAAAAATTGAAAGCATTTATTTCTGGTGTGTTCACAAATAACTGAAATTCAAAATGGTGGGAAAAGAGCCGGACACTGTGGCACACACCTGAAACCCCAGTGGTTTGGGAAGCTGAGGAAGGAGGATCACAAGTTCAAAGTCAGCCTCAGCAAAAGCGAGGTACTGATCCTGTCTCAGGAAAAAAAAAAAAAAAAATACCAAATAGGGCTGAGAATGTGGTTCAGTGGCTGAGTGCCCCTGAGTTCAATACCTCCCACAAAAAAAAAAAAAAAAAGGTAAAGTGGTGAAAAAAGTGGAAGTGATCTTTTCTTGATCATCTCAGAATTGGGGAATGGCTTCTAAATTGGGAGATATCTAGGTTTTCACATTCACTACCCATCTCTCACTCAGTAAGGAACATTTGGAAAAAGACTGGCTCAATTTAAAACTACTTTTCATACATTTAATTTAAGAAAACTCTGGAAATAATTTATCAAATACTATCCAGTTTCATTTTTCTGATTTTACTATTAAGATGCATTTAGATGTATATATGTGTGTGTGTAGATGCATTTATGTATATGTGTGTGTATATATGTATACACACACACACACACACACACATATATATATATATGAAGAAATATATATATGCACATCCCCAGCCCTTTTTAAAAAAATTATTTTGAAACAGAGTCTCAATAAGTTGCTCAGGGCCTTGGTAAGTTACTGAGGCTGGCTTTGAACTTCGATCCTCCTGCCTCAGCCTCCTGAGCTGCTGGGATTACAGAAAATGCATTCATATTTTAAAATAACATAGTCTACATATTTTCTTATAGTTGTGCCATGTTTATTATTTTAAGAAGTATGTCTTTCTATACATCAGAGAGCTTGAGATCAGATTCCAAAACAAGGGGCCTGACTCTGAACAAGAACTCATCAGTTTTCATGAGGACATAATCCCTCTCTAGAAGTAGCCCTGGTTTAAGTATGCCAGATTTAGGGATAAACTCCTTTTTGGTCAGTGGAGAGGGTTGAAATTTTAATCAACTCTTTTCTAGCTCATAGAATCCCATATGGTGTGGGGTCATTTTGAACATGGGAATGCTTTGACACTGCATATCACTTTGGTTTCTCCCCACCACCCCCCATCCCCACCAAAGGAAACCCACAACATTGCCTGTTTGGGGAGCTGCTTTTGGTGGAAGCTGCTCCCAAGAGCCAGTTGATATCTGCTGGCAAAGCCACCCGAGCAAGTCACGCGTGAGTAGTCTTCTTGCTAATGTTTTGGCATGTCATGATTATGCACCGCTAAGTCTTTGTCAGGAATAAACCTGTTGCCAATGTTTGTTGTTCATGCCTGTTGTTATTAATTTTCTGTCTTCCCCACCCCTATAGCAATCAGGCGGTGTTGTAAATGGGAAGGAGAAAAAGTAAGGGAGGTGTCCTTGCCCTGTGCTCACAAGACCAAAGGGCAGTGAGAGCTGGAGAAGGTGGGGGAGCTGTAACAAACCACCTCCGAAAGAGATCATGAGCATGAATTGCAAAGTCCAAAGCTGTTGTACTCTACCACAGCTGCATTGATATCACCAGAGGAGATGTATAAAGACTGATCTGGGCTCCTCTCCCATGTTTGAATATGTCTAGGGATTAACTGAAGCACCAAAAGATCTTTAAATTTCCTGAGGTGATCCCAAAGTGGAATCAAGATTGAGAACCACTGTCTTGACTCAGTGAACCATTCCTATTGGCGTCCACTCTTTAATAATTCCCTATCTTCCCCTCAGAGTCGTTGAATTGCCCCCCCCTCGTTGAATTGCCCCCTTTCAGATGTCTTAGGATCATATGACATTAGAGCCAAACAGGGCCTGCAAGATCAGCTAGTCATGTCCTCCTAGAAGGCCAAGATGTGACACAAAGTGCACAAGATCTAGGCCCAAGGAGGACAGTCTTCTGCTTCTGGTTAAATGAACTATGGCCAGTCATGACATATCTCCTAATCCCCTTTTTCTAAGTTACTGGATTTTTGAGACATCCCATTATGCCCATTTTAAAGATACCTATCTCAGTTTCAGGCACATTAGCTCAGTATGCATTTTTGTCTTTGTTCCTGTTTGTAAGATGGGACCACTACACCCCAAAGAGGTTAAATAATTTCCCAGAGCCCTTTCTTTTTTCTTTCTTTTTTTTTTTTTTTTAAAACTTGGGTGTTGGTGGGTTTTAAAATTGGATCAATTGAAAACACATCATTTTAACTCTATCCATTGGTTATTTTTTGTCCCCTTCTCCATTACCATGTAGACACAGATACAAACTTGGTTTAAGACGACCTATAATATAGAAAAAAAGCAGAAATATTCATGCTGCCTCAGGATTCTGGGACTGCTCACTAAATTGCAGGTCTGAAAATGGTCCACTTTAGAGTCCCAGACAATCTATCTACATCTCCTCTACTATCTCCTCCATCGACAAAATGGAAAAATTCCACCAGAGATCAATTCCTGCCTGCATGGCACTTTAAAGATTAAATTGCACTACATGAAAAAGCAAAGCATTAGCCATAGGGAGGAATAGGAAAATCACCAAGAGAAGAGGTAATAACAAGTGAATCAACCAGAAGGTAAGCCTTTACTAAAAATGAGCTGTAAACTTCGATTTCCTGTCTTGATCCCTGGAGTATCTATAGTCTACCCAATTGAGACTTATCTAAAATCAAAATTCCAGGCAAAGCTGCTATGTTTATGGGAAAGGGCCAGCCCATTTTAAAAATTAGAAAATCTAAGGCAAGTTCTTAGGTGAACGTTAGGCTCTCTCTGTCTTCCATCTCTAATTTTTTAATCTTCACATTTAAATAGGTTGTTGACAGTGTCCTAAGTCATGCATGGGTACAGATAAATGCCTACCTGTGGAAAGCAGCTTTTTCTTAAACATCCAAAATGCTTCAGAGCCAATAAGCAGTTCAAAACCAGAAAATACTACCCAGGCATGGTGGCACATGACTATAATCACAGTAATTTAGGAGACTGGAGCAGGAGGATCACAAGTCTGAGACTAGCCTCAGCAACTTAGTGAAACCCTGTCTCAAAATTTTAAAAAATAAAATGAAATACCTTGTGTAAAACCAATGACTTGGAAAACTGTGCTCTTTATATGTAATATGAAAGGAATTGCAGTCTACAAGCATGTATAACAAATTAAATTAAATTTTTAAAACTCCATAAAGTTAATGAAAAAATTGAAAAAATAAAAAATAAAATGAAATAAAAAGGGCTGGGGGTTAAGCACCCCTGGGTTCAATCCCCAGTAAACACCCCCCCACACACACACACACATACATATACACAAATGGAAAAAACTATCAGGTGCTATTCTAGACTTTTGTCCTTTGCTACCACCCAAAAAAGTTCCCCAAAGCATATCTTGTTTTGGTCAAATACTTGTTAAATCAAGTACATGTTTTCTGCAAAACTACAATATTCTTTATTGGTATTATAAAGTTGTCTTTCCTAAATACCTTTGCTATTCCTTGAGACAGTAGAATGTCACATTTCCACAAGGCCTAAGCCTAACATTTTTCAAAACAGCTTTGCTGCTACACCTTACACTGGACAACCCTCTCCAACTTTGTAAAGTTGAAAAACAAAGTGGTAAAAAGCAATTTTAGACATGACAAAATGAATGATTGGCTACCATGGTCTGCAAGTGCCATTGTCAAACATCGGTGGGTGGGAAGGAGGCATGCTTGGAAGGGAAAGGGGAATGTGTGAGATGGTCCCATCAGAAAGCAGGGAAGCTCAGGGCTGTCCCCACATCCCAGTTGCCCTGGGTCAACTAATGAAATGCGGGCCAACCATCTGGGAGATTCCTGGAATCTCCTCAGCTTTCCTGGATTCCCACCCGCTGCAGGTCCCAGAATCCTCCCCTGTACATTTAAGCTGGAGTGGACAGCTGTCACCAGGTGGCACCAAACTGTAGCCAGGACCTGGATGGATTTAGATGCCTCAGACCCCTGGAACTCCCAGATGGGTGGCGAGTTGGGCAAACTCACTGTGTTCGCTTTATTAAACTTGCACTGTGACATCAGATTTTTAAGGAAGTGAATTTTTTTGGCCATGCTTTTCCTAACATGAAAATGTTTTGTTCTACTTCTCACTGTTCTCAACTCCATTCAGTATGATTTTTGAGTTTGCCTGTCTCAGCCCCCAGACAAATTGCAAATTCTTGAGAAGAGGAATCATGTTGTCTATGGCTTGTGTACCCACAGTGTCCACCGTGATATGGATGAAGGGTAGACAGTCAGCAACTCCTGGTTTTGTGGCACTGTTGAAGCTGTCATACAGTATGGATGTCTCAACTTTGATTTCCTTAACTGCCCAGAAACAAACCTGTCTAGCCAAGCCAGCTCCTCACACAGGAGGCTCTTGCATTTGGCTCTATCATTGATGAGACTTTCAAGATGTAAGAAGTATATTCCTTTATCAAAAATAAAAAGGGAACAAAACATCTTTGTTAAAAACATCTTTATGATTCCACTGTTTGGTTATAAACAACTTTCTACTTTTTCTGGTTTTCCACATAACTAATCATCAGCCCTCTATTTTTCCTCCTTATGGTAAATGATTAAGGAAATAGAAACTGTGCATACACACACACACACACACACACACACATACACACACACACACTCCCTAGTAGTGTGTCCTTCCCAGGAGGAGCCACCAGCCTAAAAGTCTGGAATGTGCTTGGCTTTGCACCCATCACAGCAAGGCATTAGGAATATTGGATTTAGTGTTGTGCGTCCACAGATATAAAATTAGGCCGACAGAAGTCTGGACCTGGGCCTCGCTCCATACTGCTCACTTGTGGAGCGCCGGTAGCCAAAAGGGTTTGGAACGGTTGTCTCTCTACAGATGCTGCCATTCATTTCTGTGGGAACAGGACCACTTACATCTAATTACAGTTTCTGCTTAAATTAACAGGACAGATATGACAGCAAAAACTTCTTCAGACTAAGTGGTGGGGAGACCTTTTGCTGACACAGCTTATGAAGTAGTTGGCTTGGAGCAAAGTAATGTCAATTTTTAAAAGTGATTTAGCATTCATACGATTCCATCCAGCAATTTGTGGCAGCCAGAGAAAAATATGTAGGGTGGGGGCTGGGGCCATGGGGTGAACTGGTAGGCCCATGTAGCATTCTAGAAAGAATAGATTGTCAGGCAGAGAAGACAATTGTAGAAAGCTTTAGTTATTTCACACAGCACCGTCACACAGTTTGTAGGTACTGGAACTGGCACTGATCCCTGATGGCTGAATCTCAAAGCACTTTGTCACTTTCAACCTTGATTGCCTCCAAGGGATCCCACAACCCCTAACTCAGGTGGAAAATGTCACTAACAGAGAAGATTCTGTGCTTAATACTGGTTGGATGGCAGTTCCACTGGCCTTCCTTCTGGCCAGTTGACTTTATGCTCTGGGATCTAAGGTGAATTGACCCCTCAGGACCCTACAGATCCCTAAACTGGGTCACTGCATAACTCACAGGATTTAGTCATTGTAAAAGTCTGCCTCCAGCCAGGAAATGGGGCCGGACTGCCTTTGAGAAGGGACAGCCCAGAAGACATGAAATTCAGGGTTCACAGAATTTGCCTCTGAGCTGCCCTCTCGTCTGTGTTTACACTGTGTTCCATCGCTCTTTCAGTTTATAAAACCTCTGCTGTCCATTCACCTGGCCTGTCAATTTGACAGAGTTTATCAAATTCCAGCCCTTGTCTTAGCAACCTGAATTGAACAACATAGTGAACAACCACTTTGGCAGGGAAGTTCTGAAAGCCAAGGATGCCCACATCCTGCTCCAGTGAACCTGCCCTCACCTGGCGCAGACCAGCCCTGAGTCACAGACAGACACATGGTGGATCTGGGAGGTTTGTTCTAGTTGGAGCCGGTCAAAGGACAAAAACAGAATCATTCACATTATTGGTGAAAGTAGGCACTAAAAATAAAGTTTAAAAAAGGTCCTGGGGTTGTGGCTCAGCAGTAGAGCACTCGCCTAGCACGTGCGCAGCCCGGTTTCAATCCTCAGCACCACGTAAACATAAATGCATTGCATTGTGTACAACTAAAGCAAATAAATAAATTTTTTTTTTTTTTTTTTTTAAAAAGGTCCCTATAGGGCTGGGGTTGTGGCTCAGTGGTAGAGCACTCACCTAGCATGTGCACGGCCCTGAGTTCGATCCTCAGCACCACGTAAAAATAAATAAATAAATAAAAAGTCACTGTAGGATTTCACTGCATATTATCTGTGGGTGGGTTCTGCATGTTTGGAGTCAACCAATTATGGACAGAAAACATTTGGAAAAAAATATTGCATCTGTACTAAATATGTACATATTTTTTTCCTTGTCATTATTGTCCCAATAGTACAGTATAGAAACTGATTTATCCAGCATTTATTTATATTATATTAGGTACAAGTAATCAAGAGATAATTTAAAGTATTCAGGAGGATATACATGGGTTATATGCAAATACAATGCCAGTTTGGATTTTGGTAACCATAGAGCTTTGGAACCAATCCCCCACAGATACTGAGGGACCATTATACATGTATAGATATTTTAGATTTATAGATACAATATAAAATTGAGATATATATGAAAATGTGTACATAGGTAAATGTATTTTTTTTTTTTTTTTTTAGGAACATTCCCCATTTAGAAGTTGTTTTCTAAAATGAAGCACTTAAACTTCTCTTAATCATTCATTATAATTCCCAATTTGAGGGCAGGGAATCCCTTTCTAAAGGTAGAGTTTTGGAGACTGGATTATAGAAGTTGGAATTATGGAGTGATCATTTCTTATCTATAGATAATTAGCCTTTTTACTATTTTTTCAAATATATTTTTTTTCACAGTCCAGAAAAACAACAAGAAGCTCTTAGATCAGGAGTCAGCAGTCCATGACCTATGAGCCCAAATCTAGCCCACTGCTTGTCTTTGTAAATAAAGTTTTATTGGCACACAGCATGGAGGTTTGTTTACATATTGTCTACAGCTACTTTTGCAGTACAACAGCTAAGCTGAGCAGCTGTGACCAAGACCCCTTGGTGCCCCACTAACACCACCAAAACACTAATATATTTACTCTCTGACCCTTTACCAAAAAAAAAAAAAAAAAAAAATGACAATCCCACTTTAGATAAATAATATGGGCCACAGCTTGCAACAGATTTTAACCACCCAAAAGAAGCTACTCCAAGGCTAGCAGAAACACTGTGCGTGATGTTTAGAATTCAGGACAGACTATTTCTAATACCTGACTTTATATACATATGCTTCAGTGACGTTATTCAGAACTCAATCTCGAACTGAAATACTAAGACATTTTACCAGTTATCTCTCTCCAGCAAATACTCAAAGTATTAAATAAAGTCATCATTCTCTTGTCATTGTCTAAGACTAGCAAGACCTGGTTGATTTTAATAATGAAAAAGAACTGAAGGGCTGGGGTTGTGGCTCAGCGGTACAGCGCTCGCCTAGCATGCGCGCGCCCCCGGGTTCGATCCTCATCACCACGTACAAATAAACGCATTGTGTACAACTAAAGCAAATAAATAAAATATTAAAAAAAAAGAACTGAAGACAACTCATAAGGTGAATTGAATATCTGCATTTATTTGAGGGTGAAGAAAGAGGAGTTGGGGGGGAATAGTGATAACAATTTATTTCTCTTTAGAGCAAAAAAATACTGCTTCCAACTAATTTCAATAATTGCTCATTTTAAATAGCTTTTGTCTGGCTAATAATGAGATAGGTCTATAAGTTAGTGGTTTCTGCTTCTCCAAAATTTCTTCTACATCTGGAAGTTAATTTTAAAACATGCACAATGAACAAATTAAAGCACATGTTTACCTGTGAACTTAAGGAGGATAAAAGGGGAAAGATTTCAAGCTCATACTGTACGTGTTGAAGAAGTTAATAAAGAAGGTGCTTGGCTCATGTATGAATAAAACCAGCTCTGAAGGCTAAAGCATGTACAAATCTGTCCTCTTTTGCATCCAATTCTCATTTTGTTCATTTTACTCTTTTTTTTTTTTAAGATGCTTTTTATTGATGCTAGACCATTGTGACCTACTGTTTTGTCATAGGAGTGAGGGGACAGAATGAAACCTGTGTATCTTTATTAGGGAACTGACATGCTGTCTGATGTTCCTTGCTTCAAGGTATAGGTGGGGAAGGATTTGGGCTGGGAATCACAAGCAGCTATTCAGGTCTCATCTCCACTTCTGTTTTGCTATGTGATCTGGGGCCAGCCATTTGCCTACTCTGCACCTTAGTTTTCTTATCTGGAAAAAAAAAAAAAAAAAAAAAAAAAAGTAGATCATGAAAGAAACCCAACCATAATGTAAAGATACAGCAATAAATTAGGTAGAGGATGAAGTTAAAGGTTTAATTTAACATTTTCTCCCAGGAGAGTATTGCCTGTTTTCAATTCACCAGATTTAAATTGAGCATTTTCTTACTTCATGCAGCACTTTCACTAGAGAAGATTCTGATTGGCTGGGACATACTGAGATTGGCATTTGGCTCCTCCTGTCCCTCACCAGCTCTCAAGCTCAGATGGGGCTGGTTAAAGTTCTTATACTCTGTGGGAAGACTGAGGCCTCAGGGGAAAACTATGGAAGCTGGGGGAGGGGAGGGCACATCCCAGTAGCCTCCCCATCCAGTCTCCCCCATTGGGCCAAAGAAAAGAGAGACAATCATCTGGGTGTATTTCAGAAGTTTTGTCACTGTCCTGTAAATTTCAGACAGCCCCCAGACCCAGAATCATCTCTTTTAATATGTGAGACAGAGTGAAAAAGTCACCAAGGTGGTGCCAACAAAAGTTGGACAAAGGGGGCTGGGATTGTGGCTCAGCAGTAGAGTGCTCGCCTAGCACGTGCGCGGCCACCCGGGTTTGATCCTCAGCGCCACGTAAAAATAAAGGCATTGTGTACAACTAAAAAAAAAAAAGTTGGACAAAGGATGGGATTTTCCTGGTTCATGTTTACCCAGTACGTAGCAGCTAGGTGATCAAGCCTGCTCTGGTCATTTGCTTGAGACCCTGTGATCCATATTTCAATCAATATTTTCAGCCCCTACTTATCCAATTAGGTGGGCAATGGTGACAGAAGAAAGGCTAAAATGAAGCAAAAGTCACAGATCATTGTCTCCTTGCTTTAAGCATAATGAAAGCACCTGGCATGTTTGTTTTAGCATTAAAGCTTTGGAAAGGGCTGATTGCCACACAGTAGATGCTTTAATTCATAATTAACTAAAGAGGGGATCTTAGTCTTGGAATTACAGAATTTTAGAGGTGAATTACATTCTGACACCACCTCTGAATTTACAGGTCCTGAATGTCTCTTAGCCATATCAATTAGAGCCTGAGAAACAATCTTTTTGGACTTAAAAAAAGGAAAATATTTTTCTCATGCCTCCCTAATGTGACTTCTCAGGTATTAATATCAGAGTGGTAATCACAAGCAAAATAAGAGAATATTCGTTACCAACTCTTGGTTAAACAGTGCCATGTCACACAGCTCTCCAGCACATTTTGAAAGCAAAAAGTGACAGAGAACCCTACTTAGTGAATATGGCAACAGTCCTTCAGATAGCCACTCCACTGGGTAAAGAAAAAGTGATAGAAATGGAAATTTTAGCCGTCAGCACACTGGTACTATCCTCCTTCAGGCCACCAATATGCGTTATGATCAAAGGAAAGGCAATTTAAATTTGTTGGGCAGAATTTTTTTTTTCCTCCAGCCTATGGGCAAGGCTGTTTTATTTGCTTGACCCTCTCTAGTCCTAAAACTATTTATGGTCAGATATTACCAAACGTGTGAAGAGCCACAGAACAAAATTACATTTCTTTTAACCAAGGGTAGGGGAAATAAGTTAATTTCATGCTATTTCTTGAGGTCAGATAACAAAATGCACATTTACCCAGGAAGAGAAATCATAGGCTTTTCTTCCCAAAGTTATGAGTCCTGAAAGTAAAAGCAGCTGAATCCAGGAAGTTGATGAAGCAAAGCTCAGAGAAGACAGCTGCTCAGATGAGGAGCCTCTGCAGTGGGTAGCGATGCTTTCAGAGCACAGGGCCAGAAACAACAGCAACTAGCAACTTCATTGGCCATTAGGGCTCCTGCAGCCATCCTGTGTGTGGCTCCAAGACTGTGACCCACTGCTGGACCAGTAAAGGCTGCTGAGATGAGGCCAGCTGTCAGGATAGCAGGCAGCACCTGGCCCTTCGCATTCCCTTCCCCACATTTCAAGCATCATTCCTTGCAAGAAAAAGGATGGGGAGAAAAAGTGGGGTCAGATGGTTTATGACACCAAGAAGGAAGTAGACAGCTGAAATCGTCATGGGGTGCCGTTGAGTTGTGGAGGAATTAACCCATGAATTTCAGACCTGGGAGACAGACCTGAGGGAATATGTAGTCAAACCATTTTTTACAGTTGTGGGAACAGAGATCCAGAGGGTTGTCTTGCCCAGGACACAAAGCAAATTGGTGGCAAGGCAGGACTAAAACATGTGTCTCTGCCCATAGTTCAGTCCTTTTTCTACTAAATTGCATTGTCTCGAGTTCAGGAAGGAAAGAAGGAAAAGGCTTTCCACACAAATAATATTCCAATTAGAAATAAAATTTAATTAGGTGGACCATCTCTGATCTCTGCCCTTTATATGGTTCCCTCATGTCTAAACCTCTGAATGGAATCCAAATTATGAATCTATTGATGGGAATATAAATTAGTATAGCCATAATGAAAAGCTGGAAGTTTCTCAAAAAATTAAAAAGAAAATTACCATACCATCCAGCAGTTCCACTTCTGGGAATTTACCCAAAAGATTTTAGATGAGTACATTCACAAGATATCTGCACACTCCCAAGTTCCTCAGAGCACACTTTAGAATAACCAAGTTATGGAATCATCAACAGATGAATGGATAAAGAGAATGTGGTATACACACCCAGTGGAACACCTTCAGCCTTAAAAAGGAAAACTTCTGTCATTTGTGAAAATATGGATGGAACTGGAGAAAATCATGCTAATAATTCAGGCACAGAAAGAAAAATACCAAATATCCTCACTTATATTTGGAAGCTAAAACAATTGAACTTATAGAAGCAGAGAGTTGAATGGTGACAGAGGCTGGGGTTTGGAGGGAATAGGGAGATGACAATCGAAGAGTACAAAGTCTCAAGCAGAAAGATTAGTTTGGGATTTATTTATTTATGTATGTGTGTGTGTGTGTGTGTGTGTGTGTGTGAGAGAGAGAGAGAGAGAGAGAGAGAGACCTATTGTACAGCATGGTAAATATGGTTAAAAATAATGTACATTTCAAATTTGATGAGGGTAAATTCGGAATTTTGTAGCCACAAAAAATAAGTATTCCAAGTGATGGATATGTTAATTAGTATGATTTAATTCCATAATGCATTCATAAATCATAGCATCACTTTGTGCCCCATAAATATATACAATTATACTTACCAATTTATAATAAAGATAAATCAACTAATTTTATAAACATGATTCATCAAATCCATCTATGCCACAGCAAAGGATCCAGGTACACAGGACCCACAACTTCTGACTGCTTCTCTGGCATCCCAGCCATCCTCTCAGGAGTAGATTCCATTCCTGAACTGCAGAATTCCAGAGAATGCCTCACTTTTTGTCCCACTCCTGTCCTCCAAATAAAGCTCAATTCTCCAAGAGGTGAGGACAGTGAAGTTACCCAAGAGAAGCACCTGGAGACCATCTGCACTTCTCATGAACCCAGGAGAGAACACAGGTGGCCACAGCTTGCTAGGTAGCTGACTTGGAGATCAGTGAGCATCAGAATCCCCTGCAGGGCTTGCGGAATGTAGATTGCTGGACTCTTCTCCCAGAATTTTTATCTTGGGAGTTCTGAAAGTGAGTCTATTGATTTATTTGCATTTTTAACAAGACCCCTTGAAGATTTTGATGCTGATGATCCAGGGATCACACTTTGAGAATGGCTGACCTAGATCCAGACTCGGGAAGTCTCAGAGCAGAAAAGGACAAACCTCTATATTTCCTCTTGAACTGTTCTTATATATGAGATTCCATCATAAAATACTGAGGCAAAAAGCTCTGGCTCAGAGTTGTCTTGGACTGACGCTTTAGGAGACTCTCACATCCCCAGGGAGTTTTGGATCAAGAAAGGGTCCTTGAAGGGCAGAGATGTTGATGGACATTCCAGTAAGATGATGATCTCTAGAGGAAACTCTGGTCCTATATTCTCAAAAGCTCCACAACTTTCTCTGATTATCAGGGGCTGAGATGACTTACTCTAGATCCTCCTACTGCCAAGGACAGAGGCCCAAATCCAACAATCAAAAAAAAAAAAAAAAAAAAAAAAAAAAAAAAAATCTGTCTAATGTCAGATTCTGAGGCAGAGCATTCAATGAATGATGTTCCCAGAGGCTGGTGAAGATGACCTTTGAGCTATGACCTCAGGCAGGCCAGAGGATGATTTCAGCACATCATTCTGAAGTGCTGAACAAACCAAATAGGCCAACCCTTTTTCATGTTACACCAGAGCTTTACAGACCTTCGCTGTGGACTGGATCCATGAAGGAGGAGAACCCCTTGCACAGCACATTATAGTTGACAGAGCAACAACTTTTACATGTACTCACATTCCATTCTGTTAGCATTAGTATGGTTCCCATTTTACAGATGAGGAAATGGGAATGCAATGAGATTTACCCAAGGTCAAAGAACTAAGATCAAACCCAGGTCACACAAGCTCAATGCACGATGCCACAGCGCCTCTCAGAGGCCAGGGAGCAGAGGCACAGCGGCAGCAGCCCTGGGAAACGGTTCTGAGCAGGAGTCAGAACCACTAAGAAAACTAATTAAGATTCTTCATGCCAAACAAAGCAGCAAAAGAACAGGGCAAGGGGCAAGCTGTTTGGCCAGCAGATGGTGAAGAAGCAAACAGAAACAAGATAAAATTGGATTTAAAAATACACATTTACACAGTGATTTCACAATATCAGATTAAAACTTATTTCTTTGAGAGTACCCTTGAAAGATCTTACATAAATTATCCTGCAGGATCCTAAAGCACACCCCTCCCTTGCCACTGTCCCATAGGCATATTTTAATACTCAATTTTGCTAAGGTTTTTTATTTTAGGGTTATCCTGGAAGAACCATGACTACTGGACCCTCAACAGCTTTGGGAAAGGTGGTCAGGTTCTGAAACCCAGTGATGTTGAGAATGCTTATTGAGACAGCTTTAAATATGTATTCATGAAGATGCACTTTTCGCATAAGCTCATTCTCCTCCTTGCTTCTTATCTCTCTTGTGTCCTGGGTCAGGGCCAGCCTTAGGCAAACACAGAAGTTTATTTTCAAAACTACCCCCCACCCCCATTTCTAATCTGCACTCCCCCCCCTGCCACGTTCCTATAACAACCCCAGGTATTTCTTCCCACCTCCCTTCAGCCAAGGACTCAGATTTCTGTCCCTTCCAATCAAAATCTGCCCTCCAGAAAGGATATGATCAAATTTTTCACACTCTAGACCAATGGATCCCAACTTCAGCTACACATTAAAGTTGCTTTTTAGTTTTTTTTAAATATGCCAATGCCAGGGCCCCATCCTAGGCCAATTGAATCAGAATCTCTAATAGTGGAGCTCAGCATCGATTATTTAAAAACAAAACACTTCTTCTAGTGGTTCTAATGTGCAGCCAGGGTTGAAAAAAATCACAGTACCTACATTAATGGAAAGGTTTATGTTACCCTTTCTGAAAACATCTATATTTTAGATCATAAAACAAAGCCTGGGATTTTTAGGCAGGCCATAAGATTGATGCAGCATAGAGGGAGAGTTGGGGGAAAAGAGAAAGCCCCTGCATTGAGGCTGCTCCCTGTAGAGGTGGATATCCTAGGCTTTTCATCTCCCTTAGTGACCTTAGTGGGTCCAGCAATCAGAGGGTCCTTCAGATACCTGCATTTGGCTTAAAATCCTTCCAGCTAGTGATTTTCTTCTCAGATACCACCCTTTGGTGTCCATGTTGGCAACACTTAGACCTTTCAGATCTTTATTTTCTCTCCATGCTGACAGATTTATTTTCCTTCTTAAACCTGACTCCATGATTTTCAGCATTCATTTAAGGCATTAAGATGCCCTGAGTTTTTAATTGGGTAAGTGCTCTGGGAGTGATTCCCAGGTCATCCTGTAGATGAGATGGATGAAAGTTGGCTGTCTCTTTGTGGAAAAGGATCATGGGGTGGTAGCTTGGTAGGATCGCCAAGAAAGCAGGGCCTGGTTCTCAGCTTTTTGGGCTCTGACCCACATTTTTATCATTGCATCTGGGGGTGAACAGGTCCTCACTCAATAGCTCAGACTTATCTACCATGACAGAGTCATAACCAATGTACTCAGGTTTAGTGAGACCTTTGCTAAATGGATTATTCTTGTTGACCAGCATTATATCTTAGCTTAGGAAATTAAATTAAGATCAGGAGCTTTCTGAGCAAGAATACAGGTAGAGAAAAGGTACATACCCAAGAAGTGCTGCTTCTACAAAATGCTTTCAGAGATCCCATCTAGAGCTTCCAGAAAACCAGAGGTTCATGCATGTTCGTTATCCTCCCCCACAGCCTTTCCTCCTTGTTTTCAAAGCAGAGGCCTGTGTCTGAGATTGAGACTTTGGGATTCTTGTGTAGTCTCTTCAACCAGAATAGTGGTCCTCAAAGTCTTCTACACATAAGAACCACCTGGAGGGGCTGGGATTGTGGCTCATCGGTAGAGCACTCGTCTAGCACCTGCGCGGCCCGGGTTCGATTCTCAGCACCACGTAAAACTAAAACCACATTGTATACAACTAAAGCAAATAAATAATTAAAAAAAAAAAAAAAACCCACCTGGAGGCTATCAAAAAGCCTGACACCACTGGGCATGGTGGCACACACCTGTAATCCCAGAGACTCGGGAGGCTGAGGCAGGAGGGTCACAAGTTCAAAGTCAGTCTCAGCAACTTAGCAAGGCCCCAAGAAACTTGGCAAAACCCTGTCTCAAAAAATAAAATGAGGTTGTGGATGTGGCTCAGTTGTTAAGCGCCCCTGGGTTCAATCCCTGGAACACCCCCCTCCACCAAAAAAATAAATAAATAAATAAATAAAAAGCCTAACACCTAAACCACAGCCCAGACCAATTACATTAGAATTCCTAGGGTTGGGAACCCATGGCATCAATATATTAGGGGTGCTAAAATACCACAGAAATGTGTCATCAGTGACCTCACAGAAATGTGTCATCAGTGACATCAAATTATTTTTACACTCTCCCAGGAGATTCTAATGAAAAGCCAGGTTTATGAACCACTGAACTATGTCTGTGAAAATTATTAGAATATCTACAGATTCCCCTCTTCCTACACAGGGTCTAAAAGAAATCCCTCCTCTTTTTCTGCCCCCCCCCCCCCCCCCCCCGTGTGTTGTGTCATTCTATTATTAGGAGGTTCAAAAAGAGGAAAGTTTATATTTGTATGTCAGGCGCTGAAGAGGTCTTTTATATACTTTGTCTCCTTGGTTCTGAACATGGGCTGCCTCATCCCAATCCACAGGGCTGAGCTTCTTAATATGTGTCAACCACAAGCAGATGTCCTTAATTAGAAACTCAGAGATCGGGTGCTGGGAATCCGAAGATTTTTAAAGCTCCTCAAAAGAAGTGATTCAAAACTGGGGCTCAGAACCACTGAGTCACATAAATCATCTGGCATTTGTGACATCTCTTGGCACTTTTCAAATTAATATTGCTCTTTAAACATGTCAGATTTCAGAGTGGACCAATCAGACAAATGCCTGTGGTACTAATACATTAGAAATGTTAAGAAATACCATGGAAATGTGATGCCTGTGAACTCAGGTCTTGATATAGGCACTTTACAATAAAGGACAAAATGTAACATGGTCCCATTTCCACCAAGGTAGATGATCTTTCAAAAGAAAGTTGGAAAAAAAAAAAAAAAAAACAAGAGGAAAGAAAAGACAGTATCCTTGCTAGTATGACCCCTTCCCATTAAACAAATGTTAAGACCACTACTTTCAATACCCCCAGTGATCACCTGTTTCAATCCTGCCCTGATATGTGATTGGATTTTAATTGGTATTATTTGTGTTGGTTGTTTTCTGGCAGATTAAAATAAAATAAAGCCAATAGTCAATATCTAATAAAGTGCCATTTATTGAGCACTTACTATGCATCCAGTGACATTTACTACAACTTTTTATTATAGCTTCTCCATATAGGAAGAACATTCATCCATTATTTCAACAAGTATTGACAGCCTGCTGCAAAAGAAGAAAAGGGCAGTATTTGATATTGATAAGTACACAGGTTTTGGAATGAGATGGCATGCGTTTGAATGCCCTGTAAGCTATTGATCATATGCTTTTGGATAAGAGATTTAGTCCTTAAAACTTCAGAGCTGTATCCTCTATAAAATACAGATGATAATAAGATCATCATAAACAAGTAATTCACTGAAGCACTGGATGCAACGTCTGATAACTATTCAGTAAGAGGAACACGTGTCAAAGAGTGCTATTACTCCAATATGTACTATGTGCTAGGTGCACGCTGGGCACTGGGTACCTTTATCTCATGAACAAATTCATCCATCCATTTGTTTATTCATCTATTTAGTAAGTCTATCACTCAATAAACCATTTTTTTAATGCTGTGCTAGGCTGTGGAAGCTCACAGGTAAGAGGGAGACACAGTAAACAAATAATGGAAACTAGAGGTAGTGAAAGCTGCAATGGAGAGTGTGTGTGTGCATGTCTGTGTGTGTGCAGGCAAAGATTCCACAGCACAGGAGACCTTTAAGTCGCATCATTTTTGTTTTTGTTTTTTCCTTTGGTGCTAGAGATGGAACCCAGGGCCTCCCATGTGCTAGGCAAGCACTCTAGCATTGAGCCACAACTTACATGTTTAAGAGCCATAGCCAATGATGTCAGAGTGGAAGAGAAGGAGAGAAAGAACATTCTAGACAGAGGGGAAAAATCATGTGACAAACCTGTGACAGCATAGGTTCCTAGAATGATGGCCATTGCTAACTGGAGGGGGAGTATCTTGACTTTTCCCTGGATTTGACAGTCTAAGGAGCTGGGATTTAATTCTTGAGCCTGTAGACTTAGATCCACTTTACTATACATCTCAGAAAATCCTTGTTAAGATTTGATGTGTTACCAAGCTGTTCTTACGAATCAATTCAACAGAGCTGTAGGCAAGTAGTGTTTTCACTGCAGCAATCAGTCAATCATCTATGACCAAAACCTGTAAGCCCAAAGGCAAAAAGGAAATTTGAGTTTAATCACTGTTTTGCAACAGATATGTAGACGGGATTTTCCTACTATCTTTGTATCACTTGGATTTGTTTTATTAGCCTTTTAATATCAAACACATGATTCTGCAGCAAAAATGGGCTTTGGAAATGTTAACAGAAAGAGTTATTATTAACACTAACTTATTAGGTTAGAATCTATTCTAAATACAAAAGGATCCCATTGCTGGGGTTTCTATAGGCAGAAAGCTCTGCTCACACGGCTACAAAACACAGGCCCAAACTGGAGCTCCTGGTGACGCTCACCTCTTCATTCAGAGGCTACAAGGCACATTTTTTATCACTTCTGCATACTCCCAGCAGCTAGGATGTCTCCTGGGAAGCATATCTGAGCCCTTAAATATGGATCATTGCAGCACAATAAGAAAAACAATAATAGAGATTGAGAATGGTGTTTATTTTCTTATTATACTTTCTTGTGTTTTCCAGATTTTCTCTAATGAATTTTATGTCTTAGAATTTTTCAAAAAATTACATAATTTAAAATGCCATGCGAGCACAGAGCACACTCTATATCACTTGGGCTTCACATAATCCCTGTCTCATTTCTCATAAACCCATTTCCCTTTATTTGGTGCAACTGTGGCAGAGACTGCAACCCCGACGCTCAAGTGCCTCAAAGGATATCACTCTTTTGTCACTATAGTAAAATTCACCCATTAAGTCTCATTCCTGTGCATTTTCTTTTCTTGGCTATATCTTGTTTTGGAGTTCATGATTCAACTAATTATATTTTAATAATGTGTGCTTTTAAGTCAAATTATTGTGCCAGCTGATAAAAATAATAGGCATACAATGTCTGAACATGGATCTATTCCTCAGAACAGCTTCGCTAGAAACCTCAGAGGCTTGAAAATAATTCACTAAAATTTCTCCAAAGTACTTATAACAAACTATATGAAGCCAGCAATGACAATAATTTAATCATTTACAAATACCAACAGCTAACATTATATTTTGATAATTAAATTAGTATTAATATAATCTTACAGACTGCTTCTTTTCTCAAGAAATTAAATTATAGGGGGAAAACGTCATCTTCTGGTCATACTCTTACACAGCAAAAAAAAATTTTAATTGTAAATGTGCCTTTCAGAACCTTTAAATTTCAAAAAGATGAGAAGGACGGATCCTGTGTACTTACTAATCTGTAAATAGAGTACCAGGCCAAGAATCAATTCTGAAATGTGGCATCAATTGCACAGGCTTCCACTTAGTTTTAGTTGAATAAAAGCCCTACTAGATACGCAAATAACATCAAACTTGCCGGATTAAAGAGAGGCCCCTCATACTCTAAATCATGATTGTCAATCATCACCCAGGATTAAGGGATATATTTTAAAAACCTAAAAGCAAGCGCTTCCTTTTAACTTCTGCCTACTGCGCATTTTGGATTATCGCCCAGAAATAGTATTACTTGAAACAAGACTGCCTCCCTCCTACCATCTATGAGAAGTGCATTGTTACCATCTGCTGTCGCCTATTTGGAATAAAACTCAGCAAGGCATGCGGCTTAATGTTCAGAGCCCTTCAGCAGCCTGTGCTGTGTTTAGAACGCAGCTTCCCATTTAAATGGAGCTGATTTTCAGTTTAGTCAGTGTTTTCTCAACATTGCTGTCCTCCCCAGCAGAAAGAAGCAAATTAGTCTAAGAACTAAGACGACCACAACATATTCACATTGTAAAGTGGAAACTTCCTTTAAACCCTGCAGTGACCAGCGAAGCTTTACTTGCAGACTCTCTAGGTTTATTCAGGTGAATAATTTCCCCATTTTGCATTTTCTCATTAGCATTACCCACTTGAGGCACCTACGTTACTTTCATTATTACAAAGCATTCTCTTAAAAGGCATATGTTGCAAATAAAACCTAAAAGATGTAATCATCAAAGGGCCTTGAAATATTTTATATGGAACAGGGAACTTTTAAAGGAGTGTAATAGGCCTCACAAATTCACAGATTGTGTGAATTTGTATGAAAAAGAAATTAGTGTGTGCAAATAATTTTGCTGATGTGTCCATAAGAAACTGATAACAGATTTCTTCAGTTTGGAGTGAGAGACTGAAAGTCTAAGGGGAAAGACATTTACTTAGGTCTATGTTATTCTGTGCTTTTTTTAAACATGTGAATGTATTCACATTTCTAAATATATTAAACACTTTTCAGCTATAACCAATAATGTGGTTATTTTAAATTGTGAAAAAGAAACTACTGGTTCTTTACATTAAAAAAAAATCACATTCCAGAACTAATCTTATAAAAAAATAACCTTTTAATAAGATTATTAAAACAAAGTGTTAATTTATGAAAAGTTCAGCATTCTATTAAAATGCTAACAAAACACTGAATTACAACCCAACAGGTTGCTCCATTGAATTCATTCATCCACTCCTGGCACAGACATTCCAAATTTGAACTTAATTAATATTCCTTCTCTTGGTTTCCATAGTTTCTTTTTAAACATGAGTACCAGCAGAAACTGGCAGTAACTTTACCCATATTCTCAATAATAACCCCCTCTGGCTGTCAATACATATGAAAAGGGAATTTTTTTTCCATACCCAAACGAGCCACCATTTTCATGTCTTTTGTTTAAAAATATGCTGATAACATTTCTTTTCCCCTCTCTTATTTAAGCATGCAGTTTGACATACTTAACCCTTTCCTTGCTTGAAGTTCACTCAGTGCTCAGCTGGAAATGAATACTCAAGTATAGTATTATCATTCCTGGATTCAAACAATAGCCTTCAATTCACCTTCCCATAACCTCAAAACTGCAAGAGTCTACACAAAATTAAGTGTCCTAAAAATTTAAAAAAAAATTTTTTTTAACAAACAAAAAATAAATAAATAAGAAACAACCTCTGTGTTATGGTTTGGATTTGGAATGTCCCCAGGAGCCTCACGTAGTGAAGACTTGGTTCCCAGTGTAGAAACATTCAGAGGTGGGTCTTGGGGAAGTGATTGGATCCTGAGGATTCTGACCTCATCAGTGGGTTAATCCAGTGATCACTGAATGAACTACTGGGAGATGATGGAGGCAGAGAGGTAGGACTTGGTTGAAGGGGGTGGGTTCTTGGGGGAGGTCCCCTTGGGGACTATATCTTGCCCCTGGCCCCTCCCTGCCCCCAATTCCTGGCTGCCATGAGCTGAGCAGCTTTCCTTTGCCACACCCTTCCACCATGATGTTTCTTCCTCGGAGCCAGCCAACTATGAACTGAAACCTCTGAAACCACCAGCTAAAATAAACTTTTCCTCCCTTAGTTGTTTTTCTCATGTATTTGTCACAGCAATGAAAAGCTAACACACTCTATTTGAAAAAAATGACATGTGGGTCCACTAAAGTGGTTGGTTTGAGATACAACTAATTCACGATAGCCTAGTTTCTCTAAGGCAAGGTATTTTCTTTTGGTCCAGAGTGCATAGAATCACAGTTCCAGATTCAGTCCTGTACCCTTCTGCCACAACTCCTCCTGTGTCTGTGCTTGGCCTTGATAGTCTGAAACCTTTCCATAAGTCACCATGTTTCTTGTAAAATGCTGGTAGGATGTGGCAGCATACCAAACACCTCTGTATCCACTTTATTTTAGTCTAGAATGTCCATGCCTTTTTTTCTTTTCTCTCTCTCTCTCTTTTTTTTTTTTTTTTTTTTTGATACCGGGGATTGAACTCAGGGGCACTCTACCACTGGGCCACATCCTCAGCCCTTTTTTGTGTGTTTTATTAGAGACAGGGTCTCACTGAATTGCTAAGTGCCTCGCCATTGCTGAGGCTGGCTTTGAACTCGCGATCCTCCTGCCTCAGCCTCCCAAGTGCTGGGATTACAGGCATGCACCACCATGCCTGGCCCATGCCTTTTTTTCCATGAAGCTGTTGCTTGTACTCTTCATTAGCTCCTCCATCTCCGAGTCTTGGCCCATTCCATCCTGCTGTGTCTGTTATACTTTAAAAAAAAAAATTTGTAGTAGTTGTAGATGGACAGAATGCCTTTATTTTATTTGTTTATGTGGTGCTGGGGATCGAACCCAGTGCCTCACACATGCTAGGCAAGCACTCTGCCACTGAGCTACGGCCCCAGCCCTGTTATAATTTTTGATAAGATTTAAAACCTCATTGAACTGGCATGAGAACCATTACCTCTGGGTTACATAAATCAGGCCTGGACCACACATCACAATGTCACCAGAGGAGGTCTGAGGTGTGCTGGAGAGGGAGGCTTCAATTTAGGATGAGGGAGTTGACATGGGTTGAAATTCTGTATTGCCATCATCCTAACCATGAAACTGTTGTAATCTGGAAGGCACAAATTTGCTAATAACTTAAGAAGTATGTAAACAAAAGTCCTAATTGTGGCAACATCCAGGTGAAGTTAGGCAAGTAAGTTTTAATAGTTTCCTGTCTGTATACATTTTAAGATCTGTATTTTTTTTTACAATAGCAGGTTTATTAGAGCAGACTCAAATTAACTCAAGACAAATGATCATTTGATAGTTATTACCAGGCATTCATGCATAAGACCCCTTTCTCCATAACTCCTCAGCTTTACTTACTTTTGATAGGGCTGACACAAGTGTATATCTCAAATTACATTTAAAAGGATCACTGTGTTTCCCCTTTATATATCCATGCATGACTGTTCTTTGACATTTCTTTCACCCTCAGATTAGTACATATGTCTTTGGTTATAATTCTCTTGTGGGTGTTCAAGACCGAATAGATGATCCCTGTGTTGACCAAAAATTAACCTCTTTCCATTCTACTGCTAAAGTCAGTTGAGACTCCTCAGGGTTATTTTTTGGAACTATTGAGGAGACACTTGGTTCCTTCAGTCTTTTTCCTCTACCAGTTGTGCCATCTTCTGAAATGGGTCAGAGTATTGCTGACCATGTAGCTTCCCTTGGAAGCATTAGGAACATTTCTTTCTCCAATGACCCTCCTCTTTGCAGAGTGCATACTGGTTGGCTTCCTATTCTTCAGGGTCCTGCTGATCCCCCTGAGCAGGAAGTTGGGTGACTCATTGGAATTGCAGGGTTCTAAGAGGGGACTTGTAATCTGGGTGCTGGCTGAGGTTAGAAGGCGAAGGCCAAAATATCAGTATCCTCTTAGCCCTTTTATTTTCTTGGCTTTGGCCTTTAAGTCTTAGCTTAAAAACCGAGAAGACCAGTTTCACCAGTCTTAAAGTGGGACTAGTGAGTTCTAAATTCTAACTTTGTAATTTTATATTTGTTGCTCTTAATGAATTGGAGTCAGTATTAGTACTGGGAGTCAATGTCATATCCTATCTGTCCTGTAGTATATAGCTTATTATTTCAAAGTACAGCTCAGGTTATTCTGCTAGAAGTTGTACTTCTGCAAAACACTAACAGGCAAGAGTTATAAAGTTTGAGAAGAAAATACAAGACAAAATTAATAAGAACAAAAACATACCCAATTTGTGTAATAATTGTGAACCATGATACTTAACTTATGTACCTTTGATATCTGCTTACCCTCTACAAAAACCCATAAATAATTTGTCAACTCCATCACACCTAAAATCTTTTACAAGTTCTATTTATTTCTTTTTAAAACCATTTTATAATCTCTAGATACCTTTTATAACTTATCTGAATCCTTAGTTTTACATCTCTTTCTATCTTGGGATCACAGTTATCTTTTTTAAAAAAATATTTATTTATTTGCTTTAGTTGTACACAATGCAATGCATTTATGTTTACGTGGTGCTGAGGATCGAACCCGGGCCGTGCATGTGCTAGGCGAACGCTCTACCGCTGAGCCACCACCTGAACCCGACAGTTATCTTAACAACAAAAAATTTTATACTTTTGAATAGAACTTTAAATGGACTTAATTTTAGCCTATTTTGGGAGCCATCCTAACATGAAACATGGCAAGAAGCAGAGTCTTATCCAAGATGAAGTTAGTATTCTGAAAAATCTTAAAGTTTTTACACTTGAAGCTAATCTTTGTCCCCTTTCCAAATATCATTTTATTTGGGAGTATTTAAAAACAACAACAAAGTTCTCATCTATTTTTTCCTGAATTGCCTTGAAGTTGAAATAACGTAATAGCATCATATCTAAAATATGGGTCAAACAAAAAGGCTAAGAAAGCTCAAAATTTGCTTTTGTGGTGGAAGAGTGGCAAAACGTTTCCATATTCCATATGCCAATCTTTAAATCAACCAGCTTTATTTCTCATTATTCTTCCCAAAAATATGTTTAAATTCCAATCCCTGTAGAAGGAATTGCATAATTCTCCATACATAACATCAATAACAGGTTACTTTACAAAATATTAAATGACATAAATAAATCTCCATTTAATTTCGTCTTTAAAAAAAAACAAAAAACAAATGAAATGCGTTAAAAGTAAAGTAGAACGTATTTTTTTTATAGAAGTACTCCCCATCTGACCAATGTCCAATCTTTTTCATTATTAGAGTGGCACACATTGGAATGCCAAGCATTTGTGCACATCTAATTATCTTTGCTCAAAGATGATAGTCACAATACAATTAGAAGCATACAAACATAAACCTGAAAAATACTGTCCCTAAAAGAAATTTTAGTTTGGAGGACACCAGCTTGATTAAGCATTTTTCTAACTTTTGCATTTTAGAACACTGGTATACCTGGGGAACATAAATACATTTCACAATATTAAAATGCCAGTAATAATTAGCATCACAGTTACACAGAACTTAAGGATATTAATTTAGCTTTTCCTTTTGAAACAAATTTAGAATTTATACGTAAGTAAGATAACTTAATGTGGCTTTGCCTAGATTAACAGCAGAAGAAAAAAAAATCAAAGAACAGCTTTAGATCTATTAGAAGTTTAGGAAATACTGCTAAAAACCACAAATAAACTTATTACCTGATGTGCAATTGCATTTCATATATACAGTAACAAAACACTTCATATTGTATAAAGGAAGGCACTCATCACTTACCTTGAATGTATTAAGTCTACATATTTTCAACTTTATAAACAATTGTATAACATTTACAAAAATCTCAGATACATATTTAGCCCCTCAGATGTATACAAGTCTCTAGTCACAGATATGTAGGGTGTCAAACATATTATAATAGCCTAAAACAATAGCTATTTACTTAATTAAAATGATAAAGCAGTCACTTAAAAGACGTTAAAATAGGGGTCTGGGTGAGGTGGTACATGCCCATGATTCCAGCAGTTCCAGAGGCTGGGGCAGGAGGATTGCAAGTTCAAGGCCAGCCTCAGAAACTTAGCAAGGTCCTAAGCAACTGAGCAAGACCCTGTCTCAAAATAAAAAATAAAAAGGGATGGGGATGTGGCTTGGTGATTAAGTGCCCTGGGTTCAATTCTTGGTAAATAAATAAATAAGACAGGGATTTAAACAAACCCTATTTTTTTTAAGACTTTAGTTTCCCTAAGTAATGAAAACTTAATAGACACAAGAAATTATCTCAAGAAAGCAAAACTTTTGTTCTTTAAGTCAGTTCTTTGTAAATGTTATTAAGAGCAGATCAATGTTTTAAGAAAATGTGTTGCTTTAAACATCAAGAATTAGAATCTGGTTTTATATTAGTACATTAATTTTTTTAATATTTATTTATTTACTTTAGTTGTACACAATGCAATGCATTTTATGTTTATGTGGTGCTGAGGATTGAACCCGGGCCACGCACGTGAGAGGCGAGCGCTCTGCCGCTGAGCCACAACCCCAGCCCAGTACATTAAATTTTAATCTTAGAAAAATCCTTAAGTAACTTTTTAGTTACAGCCAACTTAATCACACACAAAAATTTTCTAAGATTTATCTTCTACAAAGCTTTTGTAACTTAGATTCTCTACAACTTGTTTACATCCTTAGTTTTGTCCTATTTCTTTTTTTTCAATCTTGCACTTTAGGACAAAGATCTTCCTTTACCACACAAAATCTTTTTTTACCCAGAAACATTCTTCAAAAATATGTCCTCACACTCATAACCTTCTATGTATTTCTCCTACTTGCTGAATCTTTTCTGCCCTTTTCTCCTTCCCCTAAAGTTTCCATTTTGAAATAGTCCTTAAAAATTTTCTTAATTTAGACAAATTACTCATTTTTGTCAATAAGATAAAATACTTTGTTTTTTTACAGATTATTCTAATTAAAACAACTTAAATTCTTTTAGATTACCTGTGAAAGTCAAAATTTCAGACAAACATAGTGAACATTTTAAGTCATTTTTTTTCCTGACAAAGAAAAGCCCTAAAAGCAATGGACGTGTACTTCAAACATCTTTTTTTAAATTAATTTATTTTTTATTCTAAGTTGTTAGAAATGACATCAGAATGCATTGCATTTCATATTATACATATAGGGCACATTTTTACATATCTCTGGTTGTATACAAAGTATATTCACACCATTTGTGTCTTCATACATGCACTTAGGGTAATGATATCCATCTCATTCTACCATCTTTTTTTTTCCTTCTTCTTCACCCTTTTGCTCCCTCCCTTTCCCTCCCTCCCCACTGGCCATTCTAGTGTTCCTCTAATCTTCCTATGCTCCCTGTCCCAACCCCATTGTGAATTGGCCTCCTTATATCAGAGAAAACATTTGGCATTTGGGTTTTTGGGATTGGTTAACTTCATTTAGCATTATATTCCCCAACTTCATTCATTTACCCGCGGACGTCATGATTTTATTTTCTTTTATTGCTAAGTAATGCTCCATTGTGTATATATACCACATTTTCTTTATCCATTCATCTAATGAAGGACATCTAAGTTGGTTCCACAGTTTAGCTATTGTGAATTGTGCTGCTATAAACATTGATATGGCTGTGTTCCTATAGTATGCTGTTTTTAAGTCCTTTGGGTATAGACTGAGGAGTGGGATAGCTGGGTCATAAGGTGGTTCCCAGTTTTCCAAGGAATCTCCATACTGCTTTCCATATTGGCTGTCCCATTTTGCAGTCCCACCAGCAATGTATGAGTGTGCCTTTTTCCCCACATCCTCTCCAACATTTATTGTTGTTTGTGTTCTTAATAGCTGCCATTCTGACTGGTGAGAGATGAAATCTTGGAGTGATTTTGATTTGTATTTCTCTAATTGCCAGAGATGTTGAACATTTTTTCATATATTTGTTGATTGATTGTATATCTTCTTCTGAGAAGTATCTTTCCAGTTCCTGGGCCATTTATTGATTGGGTTATTTGGGTTTTTTTGGTGTTAAGATTTTTGAGTTCTTTATATATTGTAGAGATTAGTGCTCTATCTGATGTGCATGTGGTAAAAATTTGTTCCCAATTAGTAGGCTCTCTATTCACATCACTGATTGTTTCTTTTGCTGAGAAGAAGCTTTTTAGTTTGGATCTATCCCATTTATTGATTCTTGATATTAATTCTTGCGCTACAGGAGTCTTATTAAGAAACTTGGGGCCTAATCCAACATGTTAGAGATTAGAGTTTACTTTTTCTTCTATTAGGTGTGGTGTTTCTGGTATAATTCCTAGATCCTTGATCCACTTTGAGTTGAGTTTTGTGCATGGTCAGAGGTAGAGGTTTAATTTCATTTTCTTGCATATGGATTTCCAGTTTTCCCAGCACCATTTGTTGAAGAGGCTATCTTTTCTCCAATGTACGTTTTTGGCACCTTTGTCTAATATAAGATAACTGAAATTATGTGCATTAGTCTCTGTGTCCTCTATTCTGTACCATTGGTCTACTAGTCTATTTTGGTGCCAATACCATGCTGTTTTTGTTACTATTGCTCTGTAGTATAATTTAAGTTCTGGTATAGTGATGCCACCTGCTTCACACTTCTTGCTAAGGATTGCTTAACTATTCTGGGTCTCTTATTTTTCCAGATGAATTTCATGACTGCTTTTTCTATTTCTATGAGGAATGTCATAGGGATTTTGATTGAAATTGCATTAAATCTGTATAGCATTTTTGGTAGTATGGTCATTTTGACAATATTAGTTCTGCCTATCCAACAGCAAGGTAGATCTTTCCATCTTCTAAGGTCTTCCATAATTTCTTTCTTTAGTGTTCTGTAGTTTTCATTATAGAGGTCTTTCACATCTTTGGTTAAGTTGATTCCCAAGTTTTTTTTTTTTTTATGCTATTGTAAATATTGTAGTTTTCCTCGTTTCCCTTTCAGAGAATTTGTCACTGATACATAGAAATGCCTTAGATTTATGGGTGTTGATTTTGTATCCTGCTACCTTGATGAATTCATTTATGAGTTCTAGAAGTTTTTTGGTGGAATTTTTTTGGGTCTTCTAGGTATAAAATCACATCGTCAGCAAATAGTGATAATTTGAGTTCTACTTTCCCTATCTGTATCCCTTTAATTTCTTTCGTCTGTCTTATTGTTCTGGCCAGTGTTTCAATCACTATGTTAAATAGAAGTGGTGAAAGAGGGCATCCCTGTCTTGTTCCAGTTTTTAGAGGGAATGCTTTCAATTTTTCTCCATTTAGAATAATGTTGGCCTGGGGCTTAGTATAGATAGCTTTTACAATGTTGAGATATGTTCCTGTTATCCTTAGTTTTTCTAGTGTTTTGAACATGAAGGGGTGCTGTATTTTGTCGAATGCTTTTTCTGCATCTATTGAGATAATAATATGGTTCTTATCTTTAAGTCGACTGATGTGATGAATTACATTCACTGATTTCCTTATGTTGAACCTTCCTTGCATCCCTGGAATGAACCCCTCTTGATCATGGTATAGTATATGTTTTTGTATCTGTTGTGCTAGAATTTTATTGAGAATTTTTGCATCTATGTTCATTAGAGATATTGGTCTGAGGTTTTCTTTCTTTGATGTGTCTTTGCCTGGTTTGGGGATCAGGGTGATATTGGCCTCATAGAATGAGTTTGGAAGTGCTCCCTCTTTTTCTATTTCCTGAAATAAATTGAAGAGTACTGGTATCAGTTCTTCTTTATAGGTCTGGTAGAACTCGGCTGTGTAACCATCTGGTCCTGGGCTTTTCTTGGTTGATAGGCTTCTGATGACGTCTTCTATTTCATCACTTGAAATTGGTCTGTTTAAATTGTGTATATCATCCAGCTCTAATTTGGGCAGATCATACAACTCTAGAAATTTGTCAATGCCTTTGTTGCTTTGTATTTTATTAGAGTAAAAGTTTTCAAAATAATTTCAAATTATTTCCTGTATTTCCATAGTGTCTGTTGTGATATTTCCTTTTTCATCACGTATGTTAGTAATTTGAGTTTTCTCTCTCCTTCTCTTTGTTATCCTGGCTAAAGGTCTGTCAATTTTATTTATTTTTTCAAAGAATCAACTTTTTGTTCTGTCAATTTTTTCAATTGTTTCTTTTGTTTCAATTTCATTGATTTCAGCTGTGATTTTAATTATTTCCTGTCTTCTACTACTTTTAGTGTTGGATTGTTCTTTTTCTAGAGCTTTGAGATGTAATGTTAAGTCATTTATTTGTTAACTTTTTCTTCTTTTGAGGAATGAACTCAATGCAATGAACTTTCCTCTTAGAACTGCCTTCATAGTGTCCCAGAGATTTTGATATGTTGTGTCTGTGTTCCATTCACCTTTAAGAATTTTTTAATCTCCTCTTTGATGTCATCTGCAACCCATTATTCATTCAGTAGCATATTATTTAATCTCCAGGTGTTGGAGTAGTTTTATTTCTTATTTTATCATTGATTTCTAATTTCATTCCATTATGGTCTGATAGAATGCAGGGTAGTATCTCTATTTCTTTTTTATATTTGCTAAGAGTTGTTTTGTGGCATAGTATATGGTCTTTTTTAGAGAAGGATCCATGTGCTGCTGAGAAGAAAGTGTATTCACTTGTTGAAGGATGAAATATTCTATATAAGTTAGTTAAGTCTAAGTTGTTTATTGTATTTTTGAGTTCTATAGTTTCTTTGTTCAGTTTTTGTTTGGAAGATCTATCCAGTGGTGAAAGGAGTGTGTTAAAGCCTCCTAGGATTATTGTGTTGTGGTCAATTTGACTCTTGAACTTGAGAAGAGTTTGTTTGATGAACATGGATGCGCCATTGTTTGGGGCATATATATTTATAATTGTTAAGTCTTGTTGGTATATGGTTCCCTTGAGCAATGTGTAGTGTCCTTCTTTATCCCTTTTGATTGACTTTAGCTTGAAGTCTACTTTATTTGATATGAGGATGGAAACCCCTGTTTGTTTCCTTAGTCCATGTGCATGGTAGGATTTCTCCCAACCTTTCACCTTCAGCCTGTGGATGTCTTTTCCTATGAGATGAGTCTCTTGGAGGCTGCATATTGTTGGGTCTGTTTTTTTGATCCAATCTGCTAGTCTATGTCTTTTGATTGGTGAGTTTAGGCCATTAACATTCAGAGTTATTAGTGAGACATGTTTTGTATTCCCAGCCATTTTTGTTTATTTTTGGTATTTAACTTGACATGGTTTCTCCTCTGATTGGTTTTTCCTTTAGTGTAATACCTCCCTCTGCTGATTTTCATTATTGTTTTTCATTTCCTCTTCATGGAATATTTTGCTGAGGATGTTCTGTAGTTCTGGCTTTCTAGTTATAAATTCTTTTAAATTTTGTTTATTATGGAAGGTTTTTATTTCATCCTCAAATCTAAAGCTTAATTTTTCTGGGTATAAGATTCTTGATTGGCATCCCTTTTCTTTCAGAGCTTGGTATATGTTGTTCCATGATCTCCTAGCTTTGAGTGTCTGAGTTGAAAAATCTGCCGTGATACGAATTGGTCTCACCTTATATATATTGGCCTCCCCCTAAATGCCCTATATAGGCATTTTCATTATAATGTGTCTTGGTGTAGATCTGTTGTAATTTTGTACATTTGTATTTGGTTTTCCAATTAATTATTCATGCTTCAGAAACTTTCTGATATTATCTCGTTGAAGAGGCTGTGCATTCCTTTGGTTTGAAACTCTGTGCCTTCCTCTATCCCAATTACTCTTAGGTTTGGTCTTTTGCTGCTGTCCCATAATTCTTGGATGTTCTGTTCATGGTTTCTATCTTCACTGTGTGGTCAACTTTATTTTCAATATTATGTACTTTGTCTTCATTGTCTGAGGTTCTTTCTTCCAGTTGACCTACTCTGTTGGTGATGCCTTCTATTGTGTTTTTTATTTGGGTAATTATTTAATTCATTTCAAGGATTTCTGACTTCTTTTTTTCAGAGTTTCTATCTCTTTTTGAAGTAATCTTTTGCTACCTGTATTTGCTCTCTTATATCTTTGTTGTAGTGGTCAATTTTTGCCTGTATTTGCTCATTTAGGTCATTCTTTAATTCACAGATCATTTTAATTTTGAACCTTCTGAACTCCTTCTCTGACATTTCGTCAATTTCCCTGAGCATGGGTTCTGTTATTGTAGTATCCTGGTTTGTTTGGGGTATTTTCCTCCCTTGTTTTTTCATATTGTCTATTTGCCTTTCTTTCTTGCAATGTAGCTCTGAGATATTACAGTTTCTACCCTATATTCTTGTAATATCCATGCAGGTTGTCTGTGCCTCCCCTTAATGTTGGGCTTTCAGCATCTGCCAGTGTCCCTCGAAGTATGCTACCTGGGGCTGGGTCCCACGCAGGTTGGTGTGGGTCGAACTGGTTGAATTTGAGCTCCTGTGGTGGTCTGCTGGTTGGAAGAGGCAGTCCTCTGAGAGGAGGTCAGTGAAGCTGTCCTAGGCTTTCCTGAGCTCCGTGGGTGTAGGCTGGGCTGACCTGAGCCTGCCTATACTCGGGCAGAGGTTGGCGGAACTTTCCTGAGCCTGGCCACACTCAAGCGGATGTCAGTGGGACTGACCTGGGGCTGGCTGTGCTAGGGTGGAGATCAGTGGGACTGACCTGAGCCTGGCCATGCTAGGGTGGAGGTCAGCAGGACTGACCTGGTCCTGGCCACTCTCCAGTGTAGGTCCCCAGGACTGTCCTTGGCCTGCCTGCACTCAAGCAGAGTTGGATGGGTCTCTTCAAACATCTTAACAGAGACAAATACAGTCCTGACTGGATAGCAACTTAGGCAAAAAAAAAAAAAAAAAAAAAAAAGTAGGTGATAATAATTCTAAAGACTTCTTTACTTTTATATTGCCAGCAAATTTAAATTAGCTTATTTGTCAAACATTCACCTAAGCCTTGTGAACTAAAGGTCATTTGGGCTTATGTCCTTTATACATTTGTGAACACTCATTTATTTATAAGCCAATTTGGTACCATGTAGACACAACATACAATACCATGTACACACACATACATAACATTTTACAAAGATTTTATAGTTTTCATTTAGATTATCATTGCCAGTTTTCAAAAAGTTAGACTATTTATATAATTATCATAGTCCTAAATAATCCTTAATTTTAAACCTGCACTTTGAAAGGTATGATTTAACTGAAACAAGGTAGAAAACTTATATCTTAAAAACAGAACTTATGGGCTGGGGTTGTGGCTCAGTGGTAGAGCGCTTGCCTAGCATGTGTGAGGCACTGGGTTAGATCTTTAGCACCACATAAAAATAAATAAATAAAATAAAGTTATTGTGTCCATCTACAGCTAAAGAATTTTTTTTAAATGTTTTTAAAAAAACACAGAACTTAGTCTAAACATCACTGAAAAGGGCACAGGCATAGGCCTAGTGAGAGCAAAACATTTAAAGGTAAGGCTTATTATGCAGACTTAATATCTTTTCATATTTTAAGAGCTAATCAACAGAGTAAGACCCCCTTACAAATGGAAATTTCTTTTGTAAAGACTTAGGAAAATCAGTGGTGTATGCCTGTAATCTCAGTAGCTCTCCGGCGGCTGAGCCAGAGGATTGCAAGTTCGAGGCCAGGCTCAGTAATTTAGTGAGGCCCTGAGCAACTTAGTGAGACTCTGTCTTAAATAAAAAAAGGGTTGGGGATGTTGCTCAATGGGGCCTGAGATTCAATCCCTGGTACCAGAAGAAAGAAAATGTGGGTACTGTGCTACTTAACTTTAGGGAACTTGTTTCTGGTAATTGAAGTCATTAACATAATGGATGCCAGGTTGGATTAGATCTGTTTTTTTTTGTTGTTGTTGTTTTTGTTTGTGTTATTATTATTCTTCTTTTGCAGGGAGGGGCAGGTTCTGGGGATTAAACTGATCCACATCCCCAGACTTTTATGTCTTATTTTGTCTTATTTAGAGACAGGGTCTCACTGAGTTGCTTGGCACCTACCTTACTTTTGCTGAGGCTAGCTTTGAATTTGCCAGCTTCCTGAGCTGCTGGAATTATAGGTGTGTGCCACTATACCCGGCATGTACACACACTTTTCTAGTATTATTCTTGAATACATAACTGAAAAGCAAAAAATTATTCAGATTGTTTTGGTTCTTTAAAATTATTGAATTGCTATATGACTATAAGAATGTGAGGAAGTAGTTTTCCAATTTGTGGTACTCTGTAGAATCTGTTTGTCTACAGTCTTTATTTGCCTGTAAGTTAACATGGTTCCAAATTTTAAAACCTGGATTCCAAAAAGAATGTGAAAGTATTAAAATGTGTGTTAATTATGAAAACATTTTAATGCTATTTTCTGCACTGCTGATTTTTTAAAATTCTTTTAAAATATTTTAATTAAAATTTTATTAACATTATTTTATTTGGTCTATGCTTTTTTTTTTTTTTTTTTTTGGTGGTGCTGGGGATTGAACCCAGGGTCCTGTGCATGCTAGACAACTCTACCAACTGAGCTATTTCCCCAGCCCTGCTCAATGCTTTTGTGAGGAATCAGTTAAAATTCTTAACATTCCACTTGTTCTATTATTCAGTTGAATGCTATGATATATTTTTTATTATTATAAGAACAGCAGATGCTCTTTGGGAAAAAATGATTAGATGATATGGAAATAGATATTACCCTAAAAAACAGCTTCTCTGTAATTCTTCTTTGGATATGAGTGTACATATTACTCCGGATTAATTAAATACATACACAGTTCTTTTGCAACTCTATTCACTTGGGTTTGTCGTAGACTTGTATTTCAAGGATTCATTTCTACTTTAAATGCATGTCATAATTTGCTGTTGATAATTTTTGGTGGTTTGGTAGTTTTTTGTTTCTTTTAAAAATATTTTCGAAGTATTAATAGGAGAAGTACGTACACAGTACACTGACAGGGCCTCATAGCAATGAGACCCCCAACAGCAGTGAGCACTTCTGGCATCAAGATCTTGGTTTCTCAAGAGATCCTTGGATCATTCTAGAGCTGGGCAATGAGTGTACAAGATGAGCCTAGAATGTACAAGATGAGGTATGCTATAGAATACCTGACCAGTGTGCCTTCAAACTGTCAAAGGGATTAAGAACAGCAAAAGTCCAAGAAACTATCATAGCCAGGGGGGTCATGACTCCTAAATGTAATGGGTTATCCCAAATAAGATGCTGAAATGGAAAAAGTTCAGTAATTGAAAATAAATAAATCTTCATTAAAAAAAAGACTTAGGAAAATCATATTTTGAAAAATTCTCTAGTTGATAAGTCCTTCTAACCCAACTCATTTTCTAATCAGATGGAGCCCTTCAGTGAGTAGGGCAAAAAAATACTTTCTATGTCCACCTAACCTGGAAAAATTTCTTTGAGCTTTCCAAAGCATTTAAAATTTATGCTCAATGCTGTCGTTAGAGGATTGTCTTTTGGCTGGAGCAAGAGTCAATGCTAGGGCTTATAGGGATTTGTTTACAGAGAGTTTCCAATGGACCAGATATTCCCTTTCACCAAGAAGCAGAAAAGAAAGTATCTTGTGGGAGAGGAAAGGAAAAGAGAAAGACAAAGACAGGTTTTCAGGTTTTTTTTTTTTTTTTTTTTTTTAAATAGTTTGTATAGAACAGGTATTGGATCCTCAGAATTTGGAACAAGAGAATTACAAATAAGTACTAAACAAAGCACATACCAAATTTAGAGTCTCAGAAACAGAAACAAAGCCCACAGGATTTTAGATACCATAACAAAGATCACTGCAGTAGTTTAATCAGTCCGTAATCCAAAATAGAGTTTCTGAAATCAAAACAAAGCCTGTCACAGATGTCTATCACGAGACACAGTAAGCAATAGGGATGAAAGAAAGATTACAGAATAAAGGACACCGACACAGGGAGGTCTGTACAGTTGGGCATGTCTGGGGAAGAGTCTACCAATCATGGTTGGCACTGAAGCAACTGTTCGGGTGGACATTTGTCATGCACGAGATAGACCTTCATCGATGATCACTGTTGTTTACCCCTGCATTAGGGCCTTTAAAAGGGGAAAACTCCCCCACTCTTTTCTCTTCTAGTCCCAAGTGAATTTGAGAGTTAGCCCTTTAATAAGTGATTGAGACAACAGTTTTCTTCAAAGGACAGCAGGGAGGAAAAGAAAAAGTCAAAACTCTACTTTTTTTCTTTCCGTTTCCTGAACAAGTCAAGCTGAAATACACTGTGAAAATTCAGAGTCCTATTTTATGCCATACTTTTTAACTCTCTAATTTATAGTGGGGCCAAGCCATGTTACAGGGGGAAAAAAAAAAACAAAAAACGATTTCTTTTTCTTTAAATCCTGTCTTGAAATAATCCCAATTGTTTATATGTACCTAAGGGATGAGTTTTCAGGGATAGACATAACTTTGTAATTTGCATGCTTCAAAGATTTTCTCGTAAAGTACGTTTCTTTCATGCTAACATGTATAACAAATTAGAATAATAAAACATTAAAAAAATTTTCTTGTGTTTTTCTGAAAAGAAAAAAGTCAACATATGATAAAATTTTCACTGTGCCTTATGAATCTCTATCAGACTTGAACTTTTAGTCTGTCTCTATACTGTATCCTCAGGGCACTCTCTGAGTCCTTATTAGGACATTTAGTCTGTTCCAAACTATGTTCTCTATACCCTGATTTTTAGTTCACCCTAAAGCATTTATCATTTCTTTGTTTTTCCTTCTAATCTGCCCAGTGTTTTAATAAACAATTGTCTTAAGAAAGACTGGGACACATAACAGAGAGCTAACATGTTATATTTACTATTCTTACAATTGTCACAATTCTTGAATGTAATAATAGAAAATAGTGTGAATCTTTGTGAATGAAAAAAAAGGGAGAAAAAAAAGCCAGGTGTGGTGGCACACGCCTGTAATCCCAGCACTTGGGAGGCTGAGGCAGGAGGATCGCGAGTTCAAAGCCAGCCTCAGCAATGGCGAGGCACTTAGCAACTCAGTGAGACCCTGTCTCTAATTAAAAAAAAAAAAAAAAAAAAGGGCTGGGGATGTGGCCCAGTGGTCAAGTGCCCCTGAGTTCAATCCCTGGTACCAAAAAAAAAGGGGAGAAAAAAAATTTTTAGGTGGTTCTGATATCATATAGTCACTTGAATATTGAATTGTGAGAAACATATTGATGTAGCATTTATCGTTTCTTATTGCATTATAAATTTATTTAGTGATTATATTGATTGGCTTTCAGCTACTAGAATGCAAGTTCAATGATGTTTGTGACTTTGTCCGTGTGCCTAGAATAGTGCCTAGCACACAGTAGGTGCCTAATATTTCTTAAATTGAATGAATGAAAAGATAAAACCTTAAGTGTTGATTGGACCTCTACCCTAGATTAGTAAAATCCCATGAGGAGTTTTGGAATGACTCTTCTTTGGAAACGTGCTGCATTGACTTCTTTGGGCACTCTTCTGTAGAGACCAAAGGAGCCATCAAAGGGCTCTCTATGCACTAATACTGCTACTATTTGCTAGATTTGTTCATTTGGGGGGGGGGGGGGAAGTAACTTTAAAATGGGTCTGAGTTGTCTTTATTGGTTGTCTTTGAAGCTGGATCATGCTTTGAAATCTGGCAAGCCAATAAAGCCAGCTTTGGACCGGGCTCTGGGGCTGGTCTAACACCAACAATTCAATTGGCACTTGAATTCTTACCTACTGGCTCAGCATAACAAAGAAAATCTCACACACCAGGCTCTACATGTTGGTTCAGGTATTTGCAGCCTCTGTTCATGCTATGAAAGGCCACATCACTATTGAACTTAGTGCATAATTTAAACATGAAAAGTATAGATTTTTCAAGATTAAGAACAAGTGTTAGAAACTAGACCAATCAAATTCCATGGCATGATTAACAGGCTTCCACTGCAAGACGTAGGTTATTGGGATTTTTCAATTAAAAAGAATTTCTTTAATGAAATGACCACTTTTTTGGCAGGGGGTATTGTATAGTTTTGAGTTTTTGAGAGTAAATAAATCTAGTATATTCTGAGAAGTTCCCTATGGGGGAAAATTATCCAGGAGAGGCTCTTTCATAACACAAAATGAATGCAAGAGTTTATCTGTTAATCTTGGAAGACTGTGTAAATCATCAAAAATACAAATCCAAACATTACAATTTGAGCAACTGATTTTGCAAGAAATATACCATTGGTGTTTCATAGTACAGGTGCCAAGGTCTGACTGCCCAGGTTCAATCCTGGCTTTCCCTTTCCTTCCTAGGATGGATTTAGGATTTCTCCATGCTTTAATTCTTTTGTTCATAAAATAGTAATTATAACAATAGTAGCTACCCCAGAGTTCTTGTGTATATTGAATGTGAAATCATTAAAATAGTATCTGGCAGAAAGCAAGTGCTCAATGAGTGTTAGCTACTATTATTAGGAGTTCTATGTAATAACAAAATGTTGTGATCGGCTGTACTGGGCCACAGAACATTGAAGAAATGTTTTCATAGGTGTAGATTTAGTTCTCAGTGCTTTTATATGATGTTATTAAAATGCAATTAACTTGATCTCTGATATAAAGAGGTTGATTCACAGTGGGGTTGGGACGGGGAGCACAGGAGGATTAGAGGAACACTAGAAAGGCCAATGGGAAGGGAGGAGAAGGGAGGAGGCAAAGGGTTAAAAAAAAATGGTAGAATGAGATGGATATAGTTACCCTAAGTGCATGAATGGTGTGAATATACTTTGTATACAACCAGAGATATGTAAAAATGTGCTCTATATGTATACTATGAATTATAATCCAATTCTGCTGTCATACATAACAACTTAGAATAAAAAAAATGCAATAACTTGAGATTTTAGAAATCTATTTTACTCTCCTTCTGGTCTCACCCTTAATAATTTTAAGGCAGAAAAATGGACCTTGGAGGGGCTGGGGTTGTGGCTCAGTGGTAGAGCACTCGCCCAGCACGTGTGCGGCCCGGGTTCGATCCTCAGCACCACGTAAACATAAATGCGTTGCATTGTGTACAACTAAAGCAAATAAATAAATATTTTTTTAAAAAATGGACCTTGGAGTCAGGATTGAGGGAGTGTAGGACAGAGAGCGCCTCTTTCAGAGTGGATTTGGAGTATGGAAATTCTTGGAGAGTTTTACCAATGGGTGTTAAATTGGCTTCAATATCTGGAGCCTGATAGAAACTCCACTGGGTCCCTGATACTGAATCTGGGGCTCATGAATCTGAGAAAAATTATTGCTAATGGCACAGTAAATCATTTTTGGAGATGTTCTTTGTTTATAGCTCAAGCATCCAGCAGGCTTTATTAACTGCTATGATCTTAGGTGTGGTGTTGGAGTTATAATTATTATATTTCTAAATAAAAGACAACAACAACCATTTTTAGCCAAGCAGGTAAAAGCAGAAGTACACAACACTAATATTTCTTCTTAAACTACATAGTGTGTTTCTATGTATGGAGTATTTATAGCATGTATATGTTACTTTAATGGATTATAAACGTGTATTTAGTCCATCCTTCTAACAGAAATCACTACAAGAGTTCTTATTCTTTGAGGTCAAATGATGATAATTATTTAACAAACATAAGCTGGAAGTTGTATTATATCCAGAAAGTTCTATAAAATGTGCTTCTGGATTCTGCCATTTTAAAAATAGCATCATTAATGGCTATGAATAGAAAAAAGGAAGTAGTTACATTTTATTCAATTACTTTAATGTAATGTTTTATTAGAATATATAACTTAAATTTAGAAATGTACAAATTGTAAATGTACTCTCAATGAATTATTAAAGTGAAAACACTCATGTAGTTATCCTCAGATCAAAAAATAAAATAACATATTAGAAGCTACTCTCCTGTCCTCCTCAGATACCACCTCTCCTTTTCAAAGGTAAGAATGGAATTTCTGGGTATGCATATACAGTAGGAAAAAGAAAAGTTATCCAGATAGTGGTATTAACTATTCCCACCAGAAATGTATGAGTTCCACTTGCTTCACAATTGCCAACAGATGAAACTGTCAGGATTACTTTTCCTCCTCCTTTTTTTTTTAATGGCTATGAATTTATTTATGTATTTATTTATTATTAGAGCATTATAGTTATACATAGTAGTAGGGTTCATTTTGACAAAATCATGCATGCAAGAAATTTGATTTCAATCCCCAATCTTTCCTTTTCCTTCTCTCCTCCCTCCCTATTTTCTCTCCCCTCTATTCTAGCGATCTTCCTTTCGCTCCTTCATTTATTGATTTTTGATTGGTAGCTTCTATTTATTCATAAAGGTGAAATTCTCTTTGGTGCGCGTGCGCACACACACACACACACACATATATATATACACATATGATTTTGTTAAATTCAATCCATGTTTTATCCCCTTTCCCTTCTGTCCTCCCTTCCTCTCATTTTCCTCTACTCCACTGATATCTGTTCCTTGCCCACTCCCATTTTCTTTCCCTTATTTTGCTTTAGCTTCCACATGAGAAAAAACATTCAACCTTTGATTTCCTGAGTCTGGCTTGATGTTCTCCATTTCCATCCGTTTACTGGCAAATGCCATTATTTCCTTTTCCTTGATGACTGAGTAAAACGCCACTGTGTATGTATACCACATTTTCTTGATCCATTTGTCTATTGATGGACATCTGGGATGATTCCATAAGTTTTGCTATTGTGAATGGTGCTACTATAAACACTGAAGTGGCTATATCACTATAATATACTGATTTTAATTATTTTGGATAAATACCAAAGAGTGGGATAGCTGGGTTATATAGTGGTGCAGGAATAGAATCCAGGGCCTCAGTACTCTACCACTGAGCTACCTCTAGCCCCAGGATTTCTTAATATTAACCATTCTGTGGGATGTGTAATGGTACTCATTGTGGGTTCTAACTCTCTGATAAGCTATGAAGTTGATCACCTTTTCATGTCTATGTGTATTGAATATCCTCATTGTGGATCATGTTTTAGTTTTTAATTTTCTTTATTTTTTGCCCATTTTAATGAATTGCTTTTCTCTTAATAATTTGTAAAGGTTCTTCATATACTTTGGATAAAAAAATCATTTGTCAATTATTGATATTACTAAGATTTTTTCCACTATTTTTTACCTTTTCAATCTTTAATTAACAAAACTTTTCAAGAACTTTCATACCTTTAAATCCAGTTCCTCAATCTCTTGACCCCAGAGATTCAGTCTCTTTCTTCCTCACCTTCTTATCCCTAATTCCAAAGTTCTTTTATTTTCTGCCGTATCATCAAAGAGAATAGGAACTTCGTTTTTTTCTCCTTCCAGATGAAAGCTTCTATCCAAACCATAGGGTGAGTTGATTCTTCCTCAAGAATATCTTCACTATTATTGGACTATTGCATTTCCATATGAATTTTAGAAACAACTTGTCAATTTCCACAACGAACTTGCTGATTTTGGTTAGGGTTTTTATTAAATGTAGAAATCATTTGTGGGGAATTGACTTATAATACTCAAGTCTTTTGATTCATGACCATAGCCTTTCATTTAACTCCACTTAGTAATGTTTTAAAGTCTTATGCATAGATGTCTTACGTGTATTCTACTACCTTTCTTAAACATTTGATGCTTTTTTAAAAAATATTTATTTGCTTTAGTTGTACACAATGCGTTTATTTGTATGTGGTGCTGAGGATCAAACCCAGGCCGCGCACACGCTAGGCGAGCGCCAAAACATAAAACTAGTTATAAAAGTATAACTAGTTTTATGTTTTAAAATTTTACTTTCAAGTTGCTTATTGCTGGTGTAAGGACATATGGCTAATCTCCTTTTTAAATATATTTTTTAAAGATGTTAATGGACCTTTATTTTATTCATTTATTTATAAGCGGTGCTGAGAATCGAACTGTCTCACACACACTAGGCAAGAGCTCTACCACTGAGCCACAACCCCAGCCTCACAGCTAGTCTTTCGTATGTTGATTTTTATCTTGCTAAATTCATGTATTACTAGTCTTCTATGAACTTTATATGTACACATACCTACAAATAATGCGATTTTATTTTTGCTTTATGCCCTATTGCATTGGCTAAGATCTTAAGTATAATGTTTAAGAGACAGCAAGTTTCCTAGCCTTGTTAGATTTTCATAAGAAAACTTTCAATATCTATTTTTATAATGCCCATTACATGTTTTTTAGATACTCTTAAGGAATTCCTTTTGATCCCTAATTTGCTAAGTTTTTAAGAAAATCACCAATGGGTATTGAATTTCGTAAGTTTTATCCTATTGAGATAATTTCCCCTTAATTCAGTAAATATGGTAAGTTTCATTGATTTTTAAATACTTAAAACTTTTCTTTAAATAAATCTAATATATTTGCCTTTTTATGTATCATTGGGTTTGGGTTGCTAATATTTGGTTTAGGATTTTTGCATCCAAGTTTATGACATAAGTTTTATAATTTTCCTTTCTTGCAGTGTCTTGGTTAGTTTTTGGCATTGAGGTTATGTTGGTTGCATAAAGTGTGTTAAGGAACTCTCTACTATTCTCTAGAAGAGTTTGCACGAAATTAGTATTATTTCTCCCTTTAATGTCTGGAGAAATTTATTAAGGAAGTCATCTGAGCCTAAGTTTTCTTCATAGGAAAATCTTTAATTATGTGTCAACTATTTCTAACAGACTTGGGGCTATTAGTATTTTCTATATCAGGGTTGGTAAACTTTAACACTTAAAGTTATTAACAATTTTTAAAGTTTCTGGGCAAGAGTTGGCCACAACCACCATTTATTTTCTTTGTAATATCTGCTGAACATACATAGAAGTTCCCTTTTTCATTCCTGATGCTATTTGATTGTATTTTCTCTTTTTTGCTTAAGTCTTGCCAGAGGCTTATCAGTTTTGTTTTTTATATGTTTTATTATTCTCTGATCTATTTTTTGCTGGGGTTTCTAGCTCCCCTGAACCCAGGTTTGGCCTTCTCTGGCCTGCAGAGAAGTCTGGGGGAACATGCCCCAGCGGTGAGGCAGAATCGGGAAGAGGCAGAAGTCGACTGGTGCCCACACTCAGTCTTTGCGAGGGAAGACAATCAGGCATACACCACGGAGTCCGGTCAAAGCATGAGCTCGGTTTACGGAGGAAGTTGAATGGCCTTTATAGAAGACATGGACCAATCAGCAGAAGGATCATAGGGGCACATAGGGAGCATGAGCAGATCACATTGGCGGAGCCATTAGCCTATCCTAGTGGCAGTATGACCTCTGTCATACTTGGCTAGGCTAGGCCAAGTTCCCATATCAGGAAGTGGGAGACAGCCAGAGAGTTTCTGTCTACTGGTGTATTCTTAACGTCCCCAACAAATTTTTATAATTTTCTTCATTGATATTTAATTTAAAGCTTTCTTCTACCTTTTGGAAATAAATAAGTAATTGTTATCAAATTTCCTTGTTTTCTAGTATACACATTTAAGGCTTTAAATGTTTGTATGCATTACTTTAGCTATGTCCCAATTTTGAGAAATTGTGTTTTTACCATTCTGTTGAAATATTTTCTAATTTTCATTATAATTTTTTGACTCCTGGGTTATTTAGAATTTCATTGTTTAATTTTCAGGTGCATAAAACATGTTTAGTAAACTCTTGTTAATTCAACTGTAGTGACAGCACACACTGAGTTAACTTCAGATTTTTGAAAATTATTGAAACATTATGGTCTAGCACGTCAATTTTGTAAAATTTTCATGTGCACATGAAACGAATGTTATTCTGATTGTTACATGTGACTTTCATTAAGTTTTATATAATCTCACTAAAAAATGAAGAATTAAAATATCTTTAAGTCATTTCTCTTTATTAATGAAACTTAAATATGCATTAAAATTTTATTAAACGCAATTTCAGAATTTTATTGAAATTTGTATCTATAATTTTCAGGGCTATTAAAACATTCAGTGCTCTGTACATGCTATTTTGATTGAAGCCATTAGTAATCTCAATGAAAATCACTTTTGTTAATAAAATTCTTATAGAATTAGAAAACATCTGTAATATAAAGATGACAATGTGTTTTCCCCATGAGATGCAGAAATAAAATTACATTTAAATTTTCTAATCCTTTGGTTAGCTAGTAGGCCACTTTAAATACTATTATGTCAAACTTCCAAATGATAAGAAAAAAAAAAAAAAAAAGGTGCTTTCAAAATACTGTCTTGAAATCCATTAAATCAAAGAAAACTAGTTTGTGGTATATACATAATTTGTAATTACACTTTCCACATACTTCTGCCAAGGAATCACTCTGTTGACTTTCCTGAGATAAACATGCAACTTTGGGATTACACTTAAAATAAAATGGCAGAAATTGTGTTATGGATGTGCAGTAATTTTCCAGAAGGTATAGCTCCATATCTTGGATGTTAAAATGGAAGATTCTGGATTAGAAATGGGAATGTGAAGTATTTCTAGAATATGAACAGTTATTTAGCCAGAAGGTGTGTTGTTTAGAATTACCAGTTGACATTCTCTAAGACTGACTTCAAGGACAACTGGTATCACTACATTTGAGGCTATCCATTACACCCAGGCACTGAAATACTAGAAAGCTTCTTTTTATAAAAGAAGTTTAAAAAGTTAAAACAATTACACATTTATGAAATGTTACTAAAATCTCAAGATCAGTCCCCTATGTTTTAAACTATATAAGGAATGATTTTTCTTTTCCTGACACAAATTTTTAGTATTTCTGTAAAAAAAAAACATAGTTTAGTGTTTTTTTTTTTTTTTTTGCACGGTACAAGGGTAGATGTTCTTTCAGCACTGATTGAGATTCCTCCTAAACCTATTTCCTAGTGGATACAAGACAAAAACGTTATTCTTCAAATTCATCTTGGAATCATCTTCGATTTCCTCTTTTGCTCTTCCTCCACCATGAATAAAGCAACAATAGATAAGTTCTACTGGTTTAATGTTTTCAATGTTCCCTTAATCCATGACCTCATCTTCATTCTTGCACTATTCCCCTAGCTTAGGCCTTCATCATGGACACCAATGTAGTACCTTGGTTTCTGCTCTCCTCTTCTCTAGTCCACTGTATACATTCCTACCAATTATCTTTTTCCAAAATACAGAATTTTCGCGTCATTAGCCTACTTAAGTTTTCAGTGGCTTTCTGTTATCTTTTTAATAAGGCATAAATCAAGTGACATACCTCTGAAGACTTAATAAGCTACCTCAAGCCAACTATTATTCAAGCTTTACTTGCCTTTTTTGATGGGCCACACACCAAGAGAGTTCTACTTTCAACAGCAGTCTTCTCATTCAAGGGATAAAACAGTGACTAATACCTCCACCATAAATGAGAGTGGCTTCTGCCCCCTTCCCCTACCCCTTTTTTTGGTGGTGGTGCTGGGGATTGAACCCAAGGCCTTATGCATGTTAGGCAAACACTCAACCACTGGGTTAATTCCTCAGCCTGCCCACCCCTACCTGCCTTTTTAAAGGCAGATGAAATGTATCCCTTCTTATGAACTCAAAGAGGTACAAAATGATTAAAACATGGCTCTGGAAGCCTGAATGTGAGTTTGAATGTGAGTTTGAATTCTGACTCTCTTACCTTTCAGATCGATAGTTATTTAACTTGTCTGTCTCAATTTGACTCCTGTTTTATATGTTTATCTTAATATGATATTTAGCCCTGATATACTCCTTTCTCACATGAATTTCATCTTAACATATTAAAAAAAATTTTTTTTCCCCAGAACTGGGGATCAAACCCAAGTTCTTGCTGAGCAAGCACTCTACCACTGAATTACATCCCTAGCTCTAACACGTATTTTTAACAGGGCCTACCCAAATATAAAACAAAAAAACAAATCAATTCTATAATTATTTTTTCCTTTCAATTTTATTAGCAAAAATATCCTACTGGCATTCAGTACTTAATGGTCAGATTTTCATTCACATAGTTTCTGTTATGTACTCTATCATTAAATAGCAATTAACAGTAGTAAGGAAATATGGAAAAACATGGTATGCATTTCAATGTAATTCCTTCAAAATTTAACTTCCATGTCTTTGGCATAATACTTCACATTCCTCAATTCAGCTTTACTAATTTGCTTGCTACTGTAAAAAAAAAAAAAAAAAAAAAAAGAAAAATATAGTTGTTTCAGTGACAAAATTGAGTAATTTTAAAATTTAGAACTTTCAATCTTTACATGATTTCTGCAATAGCCATTATCATTCCCCCAATTTGGTCCTAAAGCCAAACTTCAGTAGCTAAGTAGGATGAGGATGACTTCTCCCTGAGCAGGTGAGGAGGAAAACCCAGTATGGCTACTGAAGCTCAAGCGAAGTGAGAAGGGGGCCACACACGAATGGGAGTATATTTATATATTTAAAATATGCATGTGGGCTGGGGCTGTAGCTTAGTGGTAGAGTGCTTGCCTTGCAGGTGTGAGGCCCTGGGTTCGAGCCTCAGCACCACATAAAAATAAAGAAATAAAGATATTGTGTCCATCTACAACTAAAAAAAAATTTTTTTAAAAGTGCATGTGCATGGGTTACACACATAAAGCACTCTAGCTCCATCCATCAGTAAGTGGGAGCAATAAAATCTCAATCAAAATAAGCACATCTCACGCACAAAAAATCTTCGCTTCTAATTATCAATTTCCATGCAAGGTGAAGGGATGTTTGATTCTACAGCTGGGGCAAGACCAAATAAACTTGAAAAATCTTGTTGTGCCAAAGGTAAGACAGTGCTTTAAAAATGATGGGAACATGTCAAAAGAAAACTGGAGCGACTTGAAGAGGCTCCCACTGACCAAATTTGGATAATATGATGTTCAGAAAAATAAATTACAAACCACTGAATAGAAAACCATGAATCCATATTGGTATCAATAAAGTGAAATTTCAGTTATGAGGATATATACATAGCTTCAAAGTACCTCCCCACAAAATATTTACAAAGGGAAAAATAGCAGTTTTATAGCGGAGAAGGGTGTAAACAAGTGATCACTTAAACAAGTGATCAAAATGAATACCATCAGAAATGGGGCAAATTAAAATCATGCACTACCTGATGGGATGCAATGAGAACACAGACTGCAATACTCCTGCCAAAGCACAAGTGGAATCTAATCATGAACAAACAGAAACCCAAGTGTAGGGATAAAATAACTTGCCTAAAATCTACAAAAGTGCCAAGGATTACAGAAGTCGAGGAAAGACTGAGGAACTGTTCTGGAGTGAAAAAGACTGGCGACACTACAACCTAAAGCAATATATATGACTTCTCAGCTTGATTCAAATAATACATTATTGGAACAACTTGTAAAACTTGAGTGAGGTCTGAGGATTAGGCAGTAGTAATATGTCAACATTAACTTCCTAACTTGATGGTTGTATTGTGGCTGCACAGGAAAACTATCTCTTTTTGTAAATATAGAAGTATTGCTGGGTGATGCCACATCACAGCAGCAACTTATTCTCACGGGGAAATTTTTTTTATATGTATAGTATTGACAATACTTCTGTAAGTTTGAGATTGTTTCAAAAGCTTTTCTTTAATAAGTAAAATGCAGAAACTAATCAATAGATTCTTATTATTCTTAGAGTTGATAAAGTAATTCAATGTGATATGCAACTATAAAACCACAAATTTAATTATGAACTTTAATTCCTGTATCCATGGTGCACAAACATGTTTTAGTTTTGTGTCCTTAATTCTCCCAGAATTCTCATGTATGACTTTAAGAATCTTATTTAAATACACACACATCCCTACTATTATGAGAGTCACATGTTCATAGGTGCTGTTCAATAGAGAAAAGTTATATGAATTCTATTTTTGAAACCAAACAAAATGTATATATTACTATAAAAATAATGTCTCCCCCTTGTGGTAAAAATTGAAAATACATTCTACTGGAAAACACTAATAGGCACTTGAGTATTATTTCTTATAAATTATTTTCATATTATTTCATGTGAATGCTACCCTCTAAATAATATACAATATTTGCAAATATACTTAGAGGTAGTTTTGTTTTTGTTTTTTTTTTTAGGTCAGCATTGTCCAGATTCAATTTGGATAATATTCTCTATATAGCAAATAGCTTTGATAAATGGTCACAACAAAAGACCAGAGTTCAAAGGAATCAAGGTAACCCACAGTATAAAGATAACATGACAGGTAGACAAAAAGGGATGGCTTCATTCAATGGCATCTACCTATATGACATTACAGGGACATCAGGAAGGTTTCCTACCTCTTAAAGTTTAATTTTAAAAATTCGAAAGTCCACCTTTGGAAATGAATTTCTTCAAATTGGTTCTATCCAATTTTCAACTTAGTTTATTAAAATAAAGATATACTGGGAAGAACATTTTCTTCATTTAAGATTTCCAGTGGTGAAAACAAAGGAAGTCACTCATCTGAGTTATAGAGGCAACCTAACTTCCTCATTCCAGGTTCCTATTCCCATTCTTTCTCTCCCCCCCCCCCCATGTACACATTTATTTGCTACTGAAAATTAAAACAGCACATCAAAATTTGCTTTTATTGCAACCCAAATTTTTGAAAACCAAAAAAAATCTAGTTATCTACTCTAATTATTACACTCTAATCAAACTATCCAATATTCTCTACATCTCCTCCAGTTCCTGAGTTTTATTTCACAGATTTCAGGCTTATAAAATCCACAGGAAGACTTGAGACCTATTGGTACTTCTTTGAGTCAAACAGAAAAGTAAAACTAAAGTATACTGAAATCATTTATGTACAATTTAACTGCACAGATTCCTTATAAATGATTGGTATTAAGGCATGAAGAGAACCCCAAGGGGGGGGGGTGCGAAAGAATAAAGACATCACAGAACCCATAGATAAACTATTCAAAATCATTGGTATGCAGTCTAAGCATAGAAAAGTGTGCCTAAAATTACCATCATGAAGAACAAGTACTAATTTACGCCTACATTTACTCTGTCATATTCATACCCTATTCTAGCATTCTCAGAAGGATCCATCCACAATATACGCAAAAACTGCAGGTACATTTGAATGGTACACTTCGTGATTCACTCTGAACTTAAGATTGTTGTCTCTTTGTCGTTCTCTTTCAAGACTTAGGAGATATCTCCATTTTGCCACACGTTCTCTCCGTGCAGATAACAATGTCCGGACTCCTCGCTGCCTGTTGGGAAAGCCAATTCTGACCTCCCATAAGATCCTTTCACTTCTGTCCTGTGGTTGGGATGGACCTTCTGGCAGAGGGGAAGGGCATTTAGCACAAGGACTCAGAGTCAAGTCATGAAATTGCTTTACTAGCATTTCTGAACTGACCAGATGAGAGTCCACTGAATTTTCTTCATTTTCAGACATGGGAATAGACTCCTGGGTCGAGGTTGGATTGAATTTTTGCAGTGGGTCCATGGGGAGGTGAACTGAACCCTCAAAAATGTTGCTCCCACTGTTGCTTGGGAAGGGAAAAAAAACTGTAGCCCTGAGACTAAAACTTCAAACTTCAACAGATGGTGAAAGGAGTGGAGCCAATCTCCTATTCCCATTCTTAACCTTCCATATTTCTTCCTATTAAGTCACCAGGCAATGATAATTCCATGTTTCACTGACCTTTCACTGATTATAAAATAATGTAAGTGGTTTTTTTGAAAGTAAACTTAATTCCATTTTCAGACTTTTAAATTAAAAGTGGCTCAGTTGGACACTGTCTCTTAAACACAGTAATATAAATATTAGTATCTTGGCTAAAATGAATTATTGACGATTTTAATACATGTTGCACAGTACATATTAATATAGAAAAATACATGTAATCAGCAGCATAATGTTGACCATGTTCTAATCCATTCCACCTGCTCAAATATTAGTGCAAATAATTATATATTTGTAATGCATCACTGCTGTCTAGCGCAAATCTATGCCGTCTGCATAAATGACTTTCCTGAGGTTGTTTGCTATTTGGAGTATGATGTGAAATTGCTTTGTATGGTGAGGCAGACTGCAACCCTCTAAACCACTTAGAAAACAAATAAGGTAGTATTTAATTATTTGTCTCCTCCCCACCCCCTCAATAGTTAGCTAATCGTAAGAACTTAAGTTTCCTGGTACCCACGAAATAATAGTGATAAAATATACAGAGCCTAGTTTAAAAATATGAGTTTTGTTAAGCCCAGGGTTATCATCCTAACTACTCCAATTCACCAATTAAAATTCTTGACCTCTAATGTGTCAAGTTTCCCTCCTATATATACTTGAAAGGTTATCTCCTCCCTAAATTTAGAAAGAGAAATGATAGTAGCAACAAAGGGTAGAGTTAAAGCAATTTTTAAGATTTAACACATAATTTTGATGACCTAAAAATGACTTCTGATTGCTAATACACTAAATACTTTTTGCCTTACATTAACCATTAAAAAGCTACCAGTGCACTAAGCAGCTAAGAGAATTAACAAGCTTATGTCATTCAAAGTAGTCTGCTTTTAAACACAGAAATACTGATTTCCTCTTATCTTTCAAGAAAAACTGACCTTTTCTCTCATGTTTCAAAATATGATATAAAATACTTGGACTCTTTATATTGTAGAAATTACTAAACAGAAACACTGTCATGGTTATAAAAAATAATACTAAGGAAAACTTTGGGATAGACAGATTTCTGTTAGGTAAAAACTTAAGGATCATGCAAAAATTTCATGACTACTTAATTTAAAAAACCCAATTGAAAAAGTATGACCACACGTTGAACACATTAAAAAAATAAATAAATAAACCAGTAGCGGGCTGGGGTTGTAGCTCAGTGGTAGAGCACTTGCCTAACATGTGTTAGGCACTGGGTTTGAACCTCAACACCACATACAAATAAATAAAATAAAGGTTAAATTCTTAAAAAACAAAACAAAACAAAAAATCCCCTGTATCAATTTAGATACTAATCTTGGATTCAATTTCATAATCTATACTTCACAATGAGATTCAAATACTGGATGAAGAGAAAATTAGATTAAGCAAAACTAATGACTCATTAAAGAATCTATTTAATATTACATAAAGGAAAATAATATATAGAACCTAACAGTTAGTGAAAAAGACTTAAGATTTAAATCTGAGCCTTTTAACAGCTGTAGACCTTGACAGTTTTTTATGTCTCAAATTTTTCATCTACCAAATGGAAATAGTACCCAAATCCTAGGGTTGTATTGGAATCAAATATGACAATATATACAAAAGATATATCATTGTGCATGGGACTTAAGTCCAATAAATGTAGCAACAATTACCTTTATGATTCATTAATTTTTTTTTAATTGCTACATTCACTTCATGTAGAATTATTTAGTCTAACAATATGGACTGGTCTTTTCTTCCAAAGTAGACAATTTATCACAGATAAACCTTCTCAAAGAAATAGTACAGGAACTGATTATAGTAAATTTAATGGGATGAAAGCATCAACTGCTTTCTTTTTTTTCAAATGCTTTCTTTGTATGTCAAATTCTCCATTAGAAATCAGAATTCAGTATGCTTCTGGAAAATATCTCACACTTGAGAAATCAGTGGGGAATATATTGTGGGCAATGACAGAATACTTTTGCCTTAAAAAACATGTTAATCTTCAGATGTGAGCTTCTATAGTCACCAAAAAAATATGCACTGAATAAACCTTGCTGTCTCCCACATACAGTTCCAACAAGCATGCCTTATTCATTTTAAGGATTTTGTCACATTTGAGGAAGAAATCACTTTATTTGGATAAATATATTCACTCTCATAGGTGAGAGAAAGACATCATAAGGAATCAGTAAATTCTCCAACAGGAATCTACTGGTTAATAATCAAATTGTTCCATTGTGAGCCAAAAGGCTAGTATTCAAAAAGTAAAATATTTAGAAGTGAAAGAAGAAAAATGATTTAAAATATAACATAAATTAATCTGCTTTAAATTAAATTTTAGTTAATCTTTAAATTAACCTACTTTAGGAGCTCTTTTTACAACAGAGAAGATCATAAGGACTTGCAATCATGATTCTCAAAATGAAGCCAATAATTGTCTTGGAATGGTCAAATGGTCACCTGTCTAAAGATCCTGTCTAAAGATCCACCTAGGTGCCAGCTCAGGAGGCTGAAGCAAGCCTCATCAATAGCGAGGCGCTAAGCAACTTGGTGAGACCCTCTCTCTAAATAAAATATGAAAAAGGGCTGGGGATGTGGCTCAGTGGTTGAGCGCCCCTGAGTTCAATCTCCAATACCCTATACCCCAAAAGAAGGAAGGAAGGAAGGAAGGAAGGAAGGAAGGAAGAGAGGGAGGGAGGGAGGGAGGGGATCCATCTAGCTGTTATAATTCTTTATAAGAACTCTTCACTTACTCTAGTTGACTATCTTTTGCAATATCATAATTTTACAGAGGCTAGACTTTCTACTTCCTTCTTAAACTCGTGTTCTGTACTTCACAAAACATATTTAAGTTTTGAAAAAACAATTTGTTGTGTTTTAGAGTATATTTTCAACTTTGATACATTACCTAGATAATACATACAGCTCATGTGAAAACTGGAATACTCAAGGATTCCCCTTGTTTAAATGTTGGTAAAAGTTATTAAGTTTTATTAACTCTACCTAAAATTTTACTGTGTGTATATAAAAACACTTTATTTATTAATCATTTCTTCTGAGTCATAAACTTTGGACTATGATTATTTTGGTGATCATTATACATGAAAATACTTTAAAGATCAGAATACAATGCACATTGCTTCACACAACATCTTTTTTTTTTTTTGTTTTTCTTCTTAGAGAAAGACCATATGGTTTAGGCTAAATTTCTAACCTTGGTTACATAGTCATGTACTTTTCTGCTTTAATTAAAAAAAAAAAAAAAGAAAGAAAGAAAAGGAAGTAAGAAAACCTATGCTATGAAAAATGAGAAATACTTTAAAATTTTAAATTAAAAAATCATTTATCAAATTCAGTATGGATGTCCTTAAAATATAGAGTAAAATGAAATAAACAATCACAGGGAATTTGTTTATTGAGTATTAATGTTAACACTTCTAAATTAAGTATTCACTCATGAGTTTTCTTTGTCACTGTCCTGTCAATGGACATAATGGAAAATATTGCACAGAACTCAAGCAAGGAAATTATAATTAACAAAATATCTAAGCAACAAGTATATGCTTTACATTATAAAAATTAATCCAAACAAAATAATCTGAAGTGCTTCTGACTTGGAAGTCTTAAAGTGTTATCTCATGTTTTATTTGAGATTTTTTTTCTTTTCTTTTTCTTTTTTTTTACAAATTGACACTGTACAAAGAGTTCAAATGGTCAGTAAAACTACTGCCTTAAAAAGTTGGCTTTAAGTAACAGAGGTATAATTGGAATTCACATCAGAGCTTTCTAAAATGGCAATAGTACAAGCATATGACTTTTTCTGGTATCCAAAACCTCTTCTGGCTCTCCCTTGGCTAAGGAATAGAAATCTGGAAAGCCTTTTAAAGTTAGCACAATGTCCTAAAATGCTTTACTGAAAGTTGGCATACTGCATTTCCCTCGCTTACCTTGATAACACTGAGCTAAAGAGAAAATGAAGAAAATTCAGTCAATAGTAACTTAAATAGTAGTTAGCTCTGGGCCTGGGAGGTTTGGTAAAGTTGACCATTCAGAATCAGGTTGTTAGAAGAAAAGCAGTTTTTCAAAATTAGGCCAAAAAGCTATATGAGAGGAAAAAAAATGTCAAGAATGAATTGAACATTAAAGTTTATATGGTTCCTAGAAGACTATGAACAACAGAATGGAAGCTGAAACACTACATAAAATTAGGATGCATTCTCACAGAGCAAGTTTATAAGGCTTATAAAGTAATGGTCTAAATTTTTGCTTGATCTTTAAAATTTTGTAAGTGATTTACTATGTCACCATATTAAGCCAATTTGAGTAATCATATCTAAGTAGGAATAACTTCAGAAATGCCTTGAAAAAGGACAATGAAAAAGCCTAGAGACCTGGAAAGTAAACAGTATTTGCAAAGCTTGTCTCCAGACTTAGAATATATAATGTTATCTATCAATTCCCAATTCCTCTTAAAATAGACTACCTGCATGTTTAATTATCCCATCTTATTCAAGTTTAGCATTAAGATAGAAATCTTAAAGGACTTCATTGTTGCTAAACATTGTCAATATTTCTCATATGCACCATTTTGACTATACCTCACTTTTTTACTTCCATTATAATATTAAAATAATGAATAAATATGGTCCTTTAGTTAAGGTCTTCAACCTTAAGTGAAATATAAAATAAGGTAGTTTTATTAATTTCTTGCTAGAATTGGCTTTAAGATATATTTACCAAATAAGAAATAGTAAACTTTACTTTTACCCAGAAAGCAGATGTATTCTGATCCACTAGGTCTACATAGAACATTTCATCATTTTAGTTTAGTTTATAACCATTTTTCTTGGAATAGTACTGTTGTTGTACCTCAAAAAAACTTCAATCAACCAACTACAGAAATCATGTGTAATTGTTAACCTTTCAAAACAGGCAAAAAATTCTTTAGGAAAACCTAAAATAATTTGGTTAACAAATACCAGTGCTGAAAAGGTCATTAAAAATTGGTGAATAATAAATGTGGTTTTGTTGTATTTCACCCATTCTTAATGAAAATGGGATGGTAAAATTTAAGAACCAGAACCAGAACACTGGTAAAATTTTGTTTGCCTTCTGACACCAACATTTTCTAGGATGAAAATGGTGACATGTAGTTTTATAGAATTTGAAAATTATAAAATAAGGAATGGAATTAAAATTCAACTTGACAAGAAAATAAGCAAAATATAGCTAGGGGTGTCCAAATTTTAAATAAAACTTCAAAGGTAAGTATGGCTGCTGTTTTCTTCCAGTCGTTTTTCCATAAAATGTTGGCTATGTCATAAGCAATCTCCTGTGCTTTCTATCAACTGAGGCCTGCTAAAGAACAACACATTTTCTTTGTAAATTCAACCTCAGCTGAAGTGTCGAGCAAGGCGGGCAGATCTATAGTCAGCACGAAGTTGTACGAAGGAGTGAAGTATGTTCTTGTCCAGATTAGCAAGTTGTTCTCCTGAGCAGACTTGCTTTAAATTATCTGGGGCAACTACCAGAAGATTGCAAAGTGCATGCAGAGTATCAAAAAGATGTAATACCATTGGAATCTGAATTGAGAGAAGGAAAAAAATAACAGTGACAAAATAATTTACCATTTTATAATGAGTTTTGCAAATTCTAGTTTAGTCAGAACTTATGACTATGGAAGTTCAAAATATTGAAATTTTTAAGCCTCCTAAAGAGTTAAAACTCAAAGATTCAGTAGTTATTAAAGTTCTACAAACTTGTGAAAAAGATTTATGTCAATTTTCTTGTACTATGTAATTTGACAGACTACAACTAGTTATCAATAATATAGCACTTTTTAAAAATAATTCTAATTTTTAAAATTTAGGGAAAAAATGATCTGAGAGAGACATACATGAAAAAAAATATTATTTTCCTGATGTGTGACATACATAGCATTAGCTTATTTACAAGTTTGACATTTGCATATACATACCTTGAAGTCTTTGGCACACTTTCTATATTCAGCTACATCACAAATTGCTAACATGCCACCCATACAACTGTAGGAATATTGTTGAAGATGCTCATAAATAAGTCGATGAAAACGTACACCAAGTTCCATTAAAACTGTATCCACATTTTTCCCATCCATGGAATTTTTTATCTTCTCCACTTGTTTTCTTACATAAGCACAGACTTTTACACAGGCCTGTAAAAGTTTTACTACACTTGTTATATAGTTTATGTGCATCAGTTAAGGAGAAAATATACATTGTTTTTCATTAATTCCCAAGTATAAAAGAAGAAAACTTAGGGCATAGTAAGATAACACTGATAAAAATGTTAAATAATTACCAAAAGGGATACTATTTATTAACAAATTGAACAATTCTACTCACATTAGTATATTGTATCAAAACATTGTTTTCATCTTCTGGTTTAAAATCTGTTTTCTTTTGTTCTGCAGCCAAGATATGCTTCATTTGTCCAATCATACAATTTAATGTCCTAGAGAATTGAGAACACAACATATTTGATCCATTTAACTTATTCAATATTGACTTTTATTTATGTTGTCTGTACTAAATTATTTCATGAAACCATAAAACTATTTTGTATTTGGTAAACTTTAGATTTTAAAAAAAGTCAATCTAGGTCTTGATATCAATAAGCTCATGATTTTACTGACTCCCTGCCCAAAACAGGGCAAAGATATTTTGCCCAATGCTTTACTTAAGTCTTTAAGACCTCAGAAGTCTGTCATTGACTTATTTCCTCACTACTAGGGATTTTCAAACAAAGGCAAATGAAGCAGTGACAATGCTTAAGAAGGTGGGATGATCAGTTTAAGAATGACCAAAGTTTGGGAGAGCAGGTAGAAAACATGAGTCTCATAGTCTAGGGATAATCAGGAAGATGAAAAACGCTACTAAAGGTCCAACTGAAAAACGAGGGCATGAATTTGTAACAGTACCAGTGATATTCTCCAACAGCAAGCAGCCATTCAATTATAGGAATAAAAGAAACCACAATGACCCAGAATTTAGGGTCTGTAAGAAAGTCATGATTGAAGGAAGTAGATTTTAGAGTAAATATAAGGCAGTAATTTAAGAGATGGACGATACGATTTGGGCACAATAACAAATGAAGTAAAGTTAGGAAAAGGATAATAGGATGACCCAAGATGAAAAGATTAAAGGACAGAGGTCTTGCTGAGGTCAGAAAACAGGCATGTGGAGAATTAAGATGTTGGTAAAATAGGAGGTTTGGAGTTGGTTTAAAAAAAAAAAAAAAAAGTAGGTATGGAGTAGGGCATTTGGATTTAAGGTTTTTGTTACCAATGATAACAAGGTCCAATGAGGCATATGATACACACACACACACACATATTTTTTTTTTGGTACCAGGGATTGAACTCAGGGGCACTTGATCACTGGGCCACATCCCCCCCCCCTTTTTTTTTTTCGTATTTTATTAGAGACAGGGTCTCAATGAGTTACTAAGTGCCTCACCATTGCTGAGGCTGGCTTTGAACTCAAGATCCTCCTGCCTCAGTCTCCCAAGTGCTGGGATTACAGGCGTGAGCCACCACGCCCGGCATTAGTAGATATTTAAGTGGAGATGATTGATAAGATGAATGGTTCACACACAGAGAAGAGAAAGAACCTGACTTAAGGTAAAAAGAAAAATTATGAGACAGATGCCCAAATTCTCAATAAATGTATAGTACTGAAATAAAAGACTGAAAAATGACAGGAACAAGAAAGGAAAGATGTGAGTTTCAAAGGCAAAAGATGTTCATTCAGGCCTAATGGATGGATCTGCTTTGAAATTATAATTAGGAATTCAAGGGAACTCCTGAGTCCACATTTAGGGTCACACCTGAGAGACCTTCATAGATCACCATGCCTTTAATGTATTAAGTAATAAAAACACCGAGATTACGCCTTACATGGAAAGACAAAAAGAGAATATTTAATGTACTGATAAGACAGCTAGGAAATATGTATTTCATACACTTTTGAAAACTTAACATATATTTAACCTCCCCAGTTTTCAAAAGTGATTTTTTTTTTTTTTTTTAGGTATTCTGAGGCAAAGCAAGGAGAACAAATAAATGTAAAGGATTTAGGTGAGGAAAATGCATACTTGTCAGAAGTAATGTTTATAACAGCTATAATATACATGTACACTTATAATAATGACAGTGAATGGAAGTTCTATTTATGTATAATCTGATGTGATCCTGACTAAAACAAAAGATTATTATATACTAACAAATTAAAGAAATGGGCAAATTCCTAGAAACATGTAACCTACTAAAAACAAATGATGAAGAAATTAGAAAATCTGAACAGACAATAATGAGAAAGGAGATTAAAACTGGCAGTCAAAGACCTCTCAACAAAGATAAGCCCATGACCAGATGGCTTCACTGGTGAATGTTACCAACCGTTTAAAGAATTAACACCAATCCTTCTCAAACTCTTCCAAAAAAAAAAAAAAGCAGGAAACACTTCCAAGCTCATTTTACAAGGCCAGCAAACTGTGATGCTAAAGCTAGACAAAGACACTATAGGAAAATTATAGGCCAATATCCCTGATGAACTTAGCTATTAAAAAAAAAAAGGCCTAGTAAACTGAATTCAAAAGCATACTGAAAGGATCATACACCATGATCAAGCAGGATTTATCCCTGGGATACGAGAATGAATCAACATAAGCAAATCAATAAATATGACATACCAAATTAACAGAATGAAGGGTAGACATTATGATTATTTGAAAAAATACAAAAAGAGCATTTAGCAAAATTCAACATTATTTTATGATAAAAATTCTCAAGAAATTTAGGTATAGAATGAATATACCTCAACATAATATAAGACATATATGATGAACCCATAGACAATATAATTATTTACAGTGAAAAGCCAAAAGCTTTTCCTCTAAGATCAGAAAAAAAAGACAAGGATGTCCACTCTCACCATTTCTATTCACTGTGTTAGTAGAAGTCCTAGCCTAAGCAATTTATGCTAGAAAAAGAAATAAAAGACATCTAAATTGGAAAGGGAGAAGTGAAATTCACTCTTCAGTGACATGTTACCATGTATAGAAAACTAAAAAGACTAAAGACTCCATCAAAAAACTGCTAAAACTAAAAAATGAATTCAGTAAAGTTCAAAAATACAAAGTCAATGTACAAAAGTCAGTTGTGTTCCTATACACCAACAATGAATTATCCAAAAAGGAAATTAAGGAAACAATCCCATTTATAATAGTACAAAAAAGAATCAAATACTTAGAAATTAAGTTAACTACAGAAGTAAAAGATTTGTACACTGAAGCCGGGCATGGTGGCGTATGCCTGTATTCCCAGCACTTGGGAGGCTGAGGCAGAAGGATTGCAAGTTTTAAAGCCAGCCTCAGCAATGGCGAGGCACTAAGCAACTCAGACCGTGTCATTAATAAAATACAAAAAAGAGCTGGGGATGTGGCCCAGTGGTTGAGTGCCCCTGAGTTAAATCCCCAGTACAAAAAAAAAAAAAAAAAAAAAAAAAAAAAAAAAAAAAAGTACACTTAAAACTATAAATCTTTCCTGGAAAAAAATAATAGAGATAAATAAATGAAAACACATCTCATGTTCATGGATTATAAGAATTAATACTGTTAAAATGTCTATAGGGCCTGGGATTGTGGCTCAGCGGCAGAGCGCTCGCCTAGCACATGTGCTAGGGTTTGATCCTCAGCACCACGTAAAAATAGATGCATTGTGTACAACTAAAAGCAAAATAAATAAATGTTTAAAAAAAATGTTTGTAACATAGGCAAAAGCTTCTTGACATTGGTTTATTGGTTCTAGGAATGGTTTTTTGATATGCCCCTGGAAGCACAGACAATAAAGCAAAAATATATAACTAAGAGTGCATTAAACTAAAGAGCTTCTTTTCAGCAAAGAAAATAACTAATCTAATGAAGACACAACCTACAGGTAGGGGAAAATATATTCAACGTCATATATCTCATAAGGGTATCCAGAATATATAAAGAATTCAAACGATTGAATAGCAAATAAAAATCAAATAACACAAATTTTAAAACGGCAAAGAACCTGAATAAATATTTCTCAAAAGAAGGCTAAGAGATATATGAAATGTGCTCAACATCACTAGTCATCAGAAAAATGAAAATAAAAAACACAATGAGATATCACTTTATACCTGTCAGGATGGCTTAGACAAGAGATGGTAAGTGTTGGCTAGAATGTAGAGAAAACGAAACTTCTGCATGCTAAAGTAGGAATGTAAATTGATACAGCCATCCTGGAAAACAGTATGGCAATTCCTCAAAAAATTACAAAGTAGAACTACTTTACTATATTATCCAGCAAACCCACTACTGGGTATATATTCAACAGAAATGAAATCAATATCTTGAGGACATATATACTCTCCCATGTTAACTGCAGGTAGCATTAGTCCCAACAATATGGAAACAACCTAAATATCCAGTGAAAGATGAATGAATAAAGAAAATGTGTATACTTACAGAGTACTAATGAGCCTTAAAAAATAAATAAATTCTGCCATTTGTGACAACATGGATGAAGCTGGGGGACATTAAACTAAATAAAATAAGGCAAAAACAGAATGACAAATACTACATGATCTCATATGTGGAATTAAAAAAAAAAAAATTCAAACCCATAGAAGTACAAAGTAAATGGTGGATGCCAAGAACTGGGAGGGAGACAGGGTACAAAGTTTCTGTTAGGCAGAACTAATAAGTTCTAGAGATCTAAAGTACAACATGGTGACTATAACTAATAATACTATTTTTATACTTTGCTGAAAGAATAGATCCTATGCCTTTTCATCACAAGAAAAAAATGGCAACTGCTTACTGATGGAAATTAATCAATTAACTAATTAGCTTTATTGTGGTAATCACTTTTTAAAAAAAATTTTGTAGTTGTAAATGGACACAGTACCTTTATTTTATGTATTTTTATGTGGTGCTGAGGATCAAACCCAGTGCCTACTTGCTAGGCATGTGCTCTACCACTGAGCCACAACCCTAGCCACTGTGGTAATCATTTTATAAAGTGCAAATACGTCAAAACATATTATACATCTCACATATAAACAAATTTTATCTGTCAATTAAACTTCAGTAAAGCTGGGAAAAACAGTAAGACAAGTGTTTAGGATTCTTTTAAATCTATTCTTCAGTAAGCTAATCTGAATGACTTTATAATATCCTTTCTTTTTTCAGTTTTATTTTTCTATTTTTTTTCCTCCCTTTATTATCACATACCATATAGTAGTTCTCAATCTTAGTGTGAAGGTCAAATGGGAGGTGAGTTGCAAGCAATTTCTTATTACTAATAAAGTAAAAATGGTTTATACTTGCATAAGTTATATTCTCTTTTCTTTTAAATAGGACTATTAAAACCCTACATTCAAATATGCTTTATTGAGCAAAAGAGAAAGTAGAATTACAGAAATAAAAATATAAACCCAAACCTTAGTATCATGGGTTTTAGAGTTAGAGTTCCTGCTCTACTATCATTATCTGTGTGGTCTTAAGCAAATTATTTAAGTCTTCATTTCCTTACCTGTAAAATGGAAATAGTAGTCCCTACCCAATACATGAAATAATATAGGTAAAGGTCCTTGTATTGTGCTTGGCACATAGCAAATGCTTGATAATCGGTAGCTATTATCATCACCAATAAATATATAAACATCACCACCCCCCCCAAACAGATAGACTGATGCTCCAATATAAAATATATTAAAAAGAAAAGAAAAAAATCCAGATAGACCCTGGGGCTCTGTACAATGAACAGGTAATTATCTTCAGCAAACACCAGAAGTACTTTTAGAAAATTACTGTATTTATTTAAAATATTTCATACATAAGCCTGGAAGTTCTAAATAAAATATAATACTATTTGTTACACACCATTTTTAAAGTATTTTGTAGTTTTTGAGTATCTAGAGTGGAGGAGGGGTGCTTACAAAAAATGGTTTTTAATGGAATCTAGTTTAAAAGTATATCTAAATATACTTACTTTCAGAAATAAAATAACTTGGGGTTCAATAAAAATAACAGTCTAATAAGGTTAAGAGTAGTTTGTAAAAATAACATCAAATGTTACAGCAAGATAGTGGAATTAAAATAAATTTCTCTAAAAATATTTTTGTGCTGCTATGATCGCATTTCTACAATCTAAAAAAATTCCAGAGAAAAACAGAAACTTGCCTATCAATGCCAGTATCCAATTTCATCTCCATTTGCTCAATTATTTCTTTTTTCTTCTGAAGGCATTCCGATAACTTAGGAGAAGAGCTATTGTATATTTAAAGGAGGGGAAAAAAGAAATTAGTTTTTCATATGCATATGTATATTATACCAACAGACATTATTTTAATTTGTTCACAAATCCAGTACAAAATAATTTTTTACATTCATATGCCCAGTTTATTACAGTAATCACACAAGAAAACAATTATTTGTTAAAAGGAAAGGAAGAAGAGTTAAATTTGTTATTCTCATCTCTGAGGAGACAGCCTTTAAAATAAAAACATATGGTTTAATTTTGGAACTACATGGTTTCATTTATAAGTAAATAGTTGGTAAAACACTAAGAAAATTCGCAAGGTATCACTAGACTCCTTAAGAATATAGTAAATCATATTAGCAAAAATTTGGAGGGTAATAGCCAAACCGGTTATATTTAGCTTCCCTAAACTAAAAAAATCAACAACAAAAAACCTGACAATTATATTTGCCTTCTGAATGCTGCCAAAATATTAAAAAACACGTGAAATATTAAAGAATAAGCAACCCAAACACCAAGTGAATTTTTTGCTATGTGGCAACAGCTCTTTAAAAAGTAAATTCCTTTCAAAGTATGATCCATAGATCACAAGTGAACTTCACTTCTGAGATTGTTTCTGAGGCAGTTCTTGGCATACCAACATTTATAACAACATATGTAAAAATTTTTCTTTTATAATAGTTTCTCTTGTCAATAATGGTACTACATAAAAATAGGTAAAACATTCACATAATACATATTTCTTATTTTGCATATACTTTAAAAGTTCATAAAATTGATATGAAGATATAAACCAAATATTAGTGCCTCATCAAAATTTGTCCTATTAATCTCACAAATTTTTTTGTACATTTTTATAACAAGTAGCTACAGGTGGATTGTGTCTACTAGACCCTTGGAAGGAGTAAATTTGATGAGTTGCACTAAGCTATAGGGCCTCTTTACCATCAGATTTCAATTTTAGGTTTAAGACAAATTAAGTCTTTTCAAATGCAACAAAATTTAATAGCATAGTAGAAAGGGAAAACAAGAATGCAAGGAAGAAGGAAAAGATATTTTTATCTCACACTTCCCATCCTATTTGATGCTTTCACGAATATGTATTGTTTTTAAAATTTAATAAAACTATTCTTTTTGAAAATATTTTTATTGAAATACCAATAAAAATATGACAATGTAACTAACCTTATTAGTGGCATAAGGTGATCATTAAACTGCTTGTCAAAAAGATGAAAAATAGTATTGGCCTGTTGCACAACATCCAAAAAATAGAGATTTGCATTCTTAGAATCTGAGGATGGAATTCCTAAAATTGAAAGACACAAATAAATGAGAATTATCTTCAAAGAAATTCATCTTAGCAACAGAAAAAGGATGTGGTTTTATATATACAATATGAATAAAAATAACTGTTATTTTAATAAATTGGCAAAGACTTTTATAGACAAGGGAAAACTAAGCTTGTTAATAGCTTAAAATTCACCCAATGTTAAATTTTATGCCCAAATTATCATCATCTTTATGATTTGCTTAGATAAACCTAAAAATGAATCAATTAACAATTCTTTGGTTCTACCTTCTCCTTACCTTTCCTAGCTCTCTGGTGCCCAATGATTCATATGTGATATAAATACATTCCCACCATTTTCCTTTCTTTTTGTTCTTTGCTAGTACTAGGAGTAGAACCTAGAGCCTTATATGTGCTAGACAAGTACTTTACTACATTCCTAATCTTTTCTTTTCCTTTAATTTTATTTTGAGACAGGGTCTTGCTAAGTTGCCCAGGTTTGTGTGGAACTTGAGATCCTCCTGCATCAGTCTCTTAAGCAGCTGGGATTACAGATGCGCACCACCGCACCCAGCTTTCCATGTTTTTTGTTTTTTTTAATAACCAAGTCTCTTTATCTCTGATAAATAAGAAAAATATTTTAACTGTTATCTTTCTGGTTCAAGTCTCTTTTTAATTGTCTATTCTATATACTGCTGTCAGTAATGTGCCTAAAATTAACATTTTACTTGTGTTCTCTACTATTTCCTCAAAAATACTCAAACCTCCTATCTCAACAAATTCCTAATATTCAGAATAATAATCAAGCCAGGCCACTGATAAAGTAGCAGACAGAAAAGTCAGCTGACCTCTCTGGATTTCAGTTACACCTGCTTTCTATAAAGAATAATTGATGAAATTTAAGGTCCCTATTAGCTCTAGATGTTTGTCCATCTAGTAAACTTAAAAGAAAATAGAGACTAAGAAAAATATCCATGGCTAATGACAATATGAAGCTTAATACACAGAAGTCTTTATAGGACAACGATCTTTTCAGTTCTTTTTTTTTTTAATTTTTTTTTTTTTTTTAGTTGTTGATAGACCTTTATTTATTTATACGTGGTGCTGAGAATTGAACCCAGTGCCTCACACATGCCAGGCAAGTGCGCTACCACTGAGCCACAGCCCCAGCCCCTTCAGTTCTAATAATGGAAGATAAAAGTGTTTTTCTCCCTGACAAAATCCGATATCAATTGCTAAGAAAGCTACAGGCTCCAACACAAACTTATAAGAGCAAAAAAAATAAAATCAATATACAAGTAGAAAATATACTTGTTATTATTGTAAGACAAGAAAATTAAGGCAATACTGATGTATGCTTTCAATCTCTAAATTATTGAAGCTCTTAAGGAATACTGAATAATGAATGGGAAAAACTGGTACATGCATATAGGCCAGTAGTGGTATATACTTGTAGGGACAAAACTCTGTAGGAAAATAGTTTATGTCAAGATGAAAAAAAAAAAAAAATTAAAAAGTAAAAAATTTTCTGTCAAAATTTATAAAAATGAATAAATAAACATGTTTTAATCCAGTAATTTCACATTTGGGTTTTATGCAAGAAAATAGTTCAATATAAGGAAAATGAACTCTGCAAGGTTAATTGTAGCATTATTATACTACAAAACTGAAATGATGCAAAATATCTTTAAATTTCCATTCCAAATTAAGAATAATGCCATTAAAATGAAGATGCTAAGTTTCCATACTTGCTGAATAACAAATCCTTCATACCTGATTCAAATACACGTTACTTTTTTTATTTATTATTTTCTTTATTCTTCACATCTTTGAGGTATTATTAGCCCAACAAAAATTATCACATTAAGTCATTTGCAAGTGTCAAAGGTTAAATATTTGATGTCAAGAGTCTACCATAATTAAGTTTAAAAATGCTTATATATAAAGGAAAGGGGGAGGGAAGGATAGGATAACATAAAGATAAAGGCAAGGTCAGTAATGTAGTAGGAGGAGATTGAGAGGAAGAGTGGAGGGGTGAGTAAAGGGAGGTGATACAGGATGAATTCTTTTAAAAATCATGTTATGGGCTGGGGTTGTGGCTCAGCGGTAGAGCACTCGCCTCACACATGCACAGCCCTGGTTCGATCCTCAGCACCATGTAAAAATAAAGGCATTGTGTACAACTAAAAGTAAATAAATAAATATTTTAAAAAATCATGTTATGTGCATATATAAATATACCACAGGGAACTTCACCTTTATATATAGGTAAAACCAATCAAAGATAAATAAATAGACAAATGAATGGAAGTCTAGTAGAGGAAGGAATATGGGAGAAGGGAGAGAGAACAGGAAGGAAAAATGGGGATGAATAAGAGGGGGGGATCATGAACTGAATTCAAACTCCATGCATGTATGAGCTTGTATGTATAACTACTATGTATAAATATAAAGCTGTAATTTAAAAATGCTTTTTTATATCATAAGAGTAACAACATGGAAAAAATGAATAATGATAAAGCACAGTGAACCCAAAGTGACTGAATTATGGCTAATTTTGGTTCACTGTTAGAAAACTTTACAGAGTGTCTTTTTATATAGCCTATATGAATTTTCTGAGCATCTATGTCGTTTCTGGATGCTAGGGTACAACACTAGATACAACCAAGATTCCTTCTGTTATCTCTACCTAGAATGTTCTAACTTTAAATATTCAATTTACTCTATCACTTCATTAAGCTCTCATCTTCTCAGAGAGAACTTTTTTGATCACCTTTTTGAAGAAATTCTGCACTGTTCACCCTACCTTTCCATTACAATCTCTTGTACTCAGTTTCATTTTTCTTCATTGCACTTCCTAATCATCTGTCTATCTTTCCATAAGAACATAAGCTCCATGGGTCTGGCAGTAGACATATAAGTGTTAAGTGAATAAATTCTGAAGTAGAGGCAAACACTAACAATTAAAATTTTTAAATAGTTAATTCCATCTGATTGTGGTGGCACCTGCCTGAAATCCTATGACTTGGGAGGCTGAGGCAGGAAGATCACAAAGTTGTGAGGACAGCCTGGGCAACTTAGTGAGACCCTGTTTTAAAAAAAAAGGCTAGTAATGTATAGCTCAGTGGCCCCTAAGTTCAATCCCCAGTTTAAAAAAAAAGGTTAATTCAATGATGAGACAATGAGTAACTACAAGAGATAGCAGTACTTCTTCAGTTAGGGTGATCAGTAAAGGCCTGAGAAGGTGACATCTTAGTTGAGATCAAATGGTTGAAAAGCCAGCCATGACATGAGCTGAGGGAAAAGGTTTTTTGGGATGGGAAACACCAAGTTTCCCATTCCCATCACCTAAACGTTAACTTGGGCAAAGAGCCTAAGTTAGGAAAAAGAATGAAGTCCAAAGTGCCTGGAACAGTGTGGGGAAATGCAGTATGTGATAAGGATGAATACGCAAGAGGCAGATCAAAAGTCAGGCTTCTTAAGGAGTTTGTTATTGTTTTCCCTTTAAGAGTAATAAGCCACTAAAGGATCTTAAACAAGATAATGATAATTAAACTGGCTATTATATAAAGTCAGTAACTTGGAAAGGCAAGAATGAACACAGAGAACCAGTGATAAGATGACAACTTAAACTAGGGTGGCAACAGTGGAGATAGAAAAAAGTAAATGAACTTTTGCTATTTTTGGAAAGATATTGACAGAATTTGCTGATAGGCTGGCTATCAGGGTTGAAAAAAGGGAAGAATTAGGGCAACTCCTTGTGTTTGGGACTTGAGCCACAGGTGAATGGCAATGCTTTTAAACACATGTGAAAGGAACAAATTTAGGAGGAAGATAAAGAGTTTTGTTGTGGATATGCTAAATTTGAGATGTCCACTGAACATGTGGTGAGGTCAGGAGGGCAACCAGATTAATGAGACTGTATCCCAGGAAAGAGGTCATTATTACACTATTTATACTAACCAGTAAGCTCAAAAGATCAAAACTAAAAAAAAAAAAAGAAAAATTAATGTCAATCTATCCTTTTCCAGACTTATTTTAAAAATATTTTCTCTTCTAAACCTTACATCAATTTCCCCATCAGAATGATTCTCTTTTGTTTCTGTTCCTTGAAATTTTACAACATATAAAAATGCAATATACTCTGCCATACACTGTAGTGACTTATGTGGCCTATTACCTTACTTCACAGGATGTAAACAATGAGAGAACCATGTCTTTGCAAGGTTTGTAGCACTTGGCAAATCCTTGCATTACAAAAGTTCAAAATTCACTGCACTAAACCAAATCCAATGTACAGAGATGATTATACACGAAACAACACACATATAGCTTAAGCAGGAGTAAAGGAATTCAGCAGAAAGTTTAATACAGATATACTCACCAGCAAGTCCTGTTTCCAAAGCATAATCAATATGCTCAATACATAAAAATTCCACCAGAATGGTAAAAATTCTAAAGGCATTCCTTGGTAAATCAGAAGGGTCAGAAAGCTTTTAAACAAAACAAAACAAAAATCCCAATATTACTCCTCAAGTCTATCTTTTTAAAAAGCCAACTTTTTTTTTTTTTTTTTTTTTTTTTTTTTAGTGATTTTTTTTAACCATCAAAGACACAGTATTTTAAGTATCAAAATGACTCACATTCCACCTCTTCCTGTCCACACACAATAGCAATGCACCCTTGGTCTATAACTCTCCTGCCTTAAAGCAATGTTTTCTAAACTTGGGATTGAAATGTATTAGTGGAATCCAACCATACTTTCAAGAAATACATATACATACACCTTATACCAGTCATGTATGTGTGTGTGTATAAATATACATGTAGTGGAATAACATGTAAAATACATTTCTTATTATAATTGATCATGGTCAAAGAGGTTTGAGAGCCATTGGCTGAACGAGGGCTATTCTAGTAACTAACATTCAAAACAAAAAGGATTCTTTATTTATTTTATGGAAAATAAATTAATACATGCAGTATAAAATATGCACAAAATGATCCCATCATTTCCTGGTTTAAAATTTAACCGCACCAACCCTCAATTTTAAATCTAACTATTTTTTTAATTTTTATTTTTTAGTTGTAGTTGGACACAATACCTTTATTTATTTATTTTTATGTGGTGCTGAGGATTGAACCCAGGGCCTCGCACGTGTTGCTGAGCCACAACCCCAACCCCCAAATGTAGTTGACTATGTGTGCGTGCGTGCTGGGGATTAAACCCAGGGCCTTGTGCATGTGAGGCAAGCACTCTACCAACTGAGCTATATCGCCAGCCCTGTCACTCTCTAGTTTTAAGGTTAGAATAAACATGAAACATATTGTGTGTGTTTTTTAAAAAATATTTATTTTGTTTTTAGTTGTACACAATGCCTTTATTCTTACGTGGTGCTGAGGATCGAACCTGGGCCACGCACTGCTAGGCGAGCGCTCTACCACTGAGCCACAACCCAGCCCCTGTATTGTGTTTCTAACACAGTATTTAACACATAGTAAGCTGCAAATTTTCATTTTCATGCAGCTCATAAACCAGTAAAAATTAGTACTCTGAGAAAATGAAATCTAACCTTTAAAAACTAGAAAATTACTCTTAACTTCTTTTAATTGCTTTCTCAAAATTATTTATAAATTCATTTCTGCCTTTGTCAAGCTGTCTCATGTGACCTCTCAGGGTAATGCTTATTACAGCTGAGCAGCCCTCCCCTGAAATGCTTGGACTAGAACTATTTGGGATTTTGGAATTTTTTTTTTCTTGATTTTAGGGAAAAGAGAGAGAGAGAGAGAGAGAGAGAGAGAGAGAGAGTGTGTGTGTGTGTAGAGAGAGACACATACATGAGAGTGAAAGACACAGATACACACATACATCTTGGGGAAGGAACTAGAAGCTAAACATGAAATTCATTTGTGTTTCATATACATAGTAAGAAGGTAACTTTATACAATATTTTTTGTGTGCCTACATTTAAAAAATTTTTATATTAACTCTTTTTATATATACATGACAACAGCGTGTATTTTGACATATTATACATATATGAAGTATAACTTATCCTAATTAGGAACCCATTCTTATGGTTGTACATGACGTAAAATTACACTGGTCGTATATTCATCTATGGCCATAGGAAAAATGTCCTATTCATTCTGTCTTTCCTACTCCCATCCTCCCTCCCTTCCCTTCATTCCCCTCTGTCTGATCCAATGAACTTCTATTCTTCTCCCCATCACCCTTGTTGTTGTTAGCATCCACCTATCAGAGAGAAAATTCAGCATTTAGTTTTGGGGATTGGCTTATTTCACTTAGCATGACAGTCTCCAGATCCATCCATTTGCCGGCAAAAGTCATGAAGCCATTCTTATAAAAAAAAAAAAAAAAATTTAGTTGTAGACAGACACAATACATTTATTTTACTTTATTTTTTTTATGTGGTGCTGAGAATCAAACCCAGTGCCTCACACATGCCAGGCAAGACACATGCCAGGCAAGTGCTCTCCACTGAGCCACAACCACAGCCCATGAAGTCATTTTTTTATAAATGTGCCTACATTTTGACTGAGAACTATCTTATGAAAACAAGTATGGAATTTTTCACTGCGATGTCATATTGGTACTCAAAAATTGCAGATTCTGGAGTACTTCAGATTTTGTGTTTTCAGATTAGGGATGCTGAACCCTAACATAATAATAAAACCCTGATGTTTAATACTAGGCATTTGTGAGGAATTCCATAACCCACTTTAAATCCCTACTGATTACAAATACTGATATTTGTTACTACATAACTCCCTTTTGGTCTTCTTAATAACTACCCCAACTTTTACCCCATTTGTCTTTCTACTTCCATGCTTAACTCCTCCCTCCTTTGTTCACTGATGTTAACAGGTGCCCTTCCTTCCTTTTTAAATCATAAAGACTAAATTTCTTACCCTTCTCTTTTTTATATCCAAAAATCTGTGTATAATAGAAAACTGATAAACATTTAGAAGATTTGAACAATACAATCAACTAGACCTGACATTTATAGGATACTTCATCCAACATTAGAATCAAGTACTTCACCAACATTAGGCAAATACATACAAAATTTACCAAGATGGACCATATTCTAGGCTAAAAAAATCTTAATAAATTTTAAGAGGATTCAAATCATACAAAGTATGTCTTCTGACTACAATGAAATCAAATTTGAAATCAATAACAGAAAGACATCTAACAAGTCCCTAATATTTAGCAACTAAATGATATACTCCTAAATTGCCACTGGACCAAAAGAAAACAAAGAGAAATTAAAAAGTATTTTGAAATAAATTAAAGTAAAACACTACATACCAAAATTTTTAGGATACTGCTAAAGCAGTACTTAGAGGGAAATTTATGACTATATGTCTATTCTGGAAAAGAAGGTCTCATGTCAATGATCTCAGCTTTTACCTTAAAAAAAAAAAACAGAAAAAGTAGGGCAAATGAAACCCACATAAGTAGAAGAAAAGAAATATTAAGGGTAGAAATCAATGGAATTTAAAAAAATGATAGAGAAAAATTAATAAAATAAAAAACTAGTTATTGAGGTTAATCAATAAAACTAATAAACCTTGAGACAGAGCAGGAAAAATATGAAATACTGATATCAGGAAAGAAAGAGGTGATGTTACAAAAGTTTCCACAAATACTAAAAGGAAATAAGAAATCACTGGAAACAACTTTATTCCAATAAATTCAACAACTTACATGAAACATAAAAACCTTTAAGACAGAAATGAGCAAAACTCACTTAAAATAAGGTTACCTGAATAGCTATGTATTGATTAAAGTTAAAAACCCTCACAAAGAAAACTGAGTCCAGATACCTTCATTGGCGAATTATATAAAACATTCAAGAATACCAATTTTACATGAACTTTTCCCAGAAAACTGAAAGGAGGAAGGTAGAGATACTTTACAGTCATCCTATGAGGGCAGCATTCATCTATTAAACAAGACAAAAACATTAAAAGAAAAGCAAAGCACAGGTAAATTTCCCTCATGAAGAAAGATGGTAGAGTTCTTAAAAAAAATTTAGCAAACCTAACAAAATATAAATAGGACAACTGCCAATTATAACCAACTGGAGTTTATCAAAGGAACACACAATTAACATCTGAAAATCAGTCAATATGATAAACCTTATTAAGAGAATAAAAAGAAAATGTTTGTCAAAATCTAATCCCTAACCCTTTTCCCTCAATCTGCAAGAATATTAATGAAAAACCTATAGTTAGCATCATACATAATGGTGAAAGACTAAATGCTTTTACTCTTAAGATCAGGAAAAATGGAAAGTATTTGTTTTCCCCATCTCTATTCAACATCATACAAGTTGGGCCAGGGAATAAGGCAAAAGAACAAAATAAAAGACATCTATGTCAGAAAGGTATATGCAAAATCATCTTTATGTGCAGACAACATGATAGTCTATATAAAAACTCTAATATAGAGTCTGTAAGAATTAAAAAGTAAATTTAGTTAGGTTGCAGGGTGTAAGATGAATATATACCAACAACCAAGTTAAACCAAAAATTTTAAGAACACCATTTATAATGCATTTTAATAACATAAAAATTTATCAATTCTCCTGAAATGGAACTATAGATTTGATTGAATAATATAATATCAATCAAAATTTTAGACTGTTCTCTCCCTAGAACTGACAAGCTGTTATGAGACTTATACAAAATGAACTGATTTAGCCGGGCGCGGTGGCACACGCCTGTAATCCCAGTTCTTGGGAGGCTGAGGCAGGAGGATTGTGAGTTCAAAGCCAGCCTCAGCAATGGCGAGGCACTAAGCAACTCAGTGAGACCCTGTCTCTAATAAAATACAAAAAAGGGCTGGGGATGTGGCCCAGTGGTCGAGTGCCCCTGAGTTCAATCCCCGGTACAAAAAAAAAAAGAACTGATTTATATGGAAATGTTAGAGGACTTACACTGTAACACTGTCTGATTCAAGACCTACTTACTACAAAGCTGTAACAATTAAACCAGCATAGTATTGACATGAAAAATAAATGGAACAGAGTAGTCCAGAAACGGACCCACAAATAAGTGGCCAATTGATTTTTGAAAAATGTTCAAAACAATTCAGTGGAGAAAGAACAGTCTTTTTAATGAATAATGATGAGAAAACTGGATAATTTTTAAAATGAGCTTCAATCTATACTGTATGTTTTGTATAAAAGCTAACTATGAACTAATTATTGACCTAAGTGTAAAATCTCAAATTAAGAGTACTGAAAGAAAACCTAAGAAGTAATCTGTATGACCTTTAGATAAAAATATATAATATAAAAATACCACCCATAACAGAAAAATAAGATTTCATCAAAATTTAAAATTTCTATCCTTTGAAGTATTGTTAAGAAATTAATTGTACAAGCTATAAATTGAAAAGAAAAAAAAATCTGCAAATCACATGGCTGTTAAAGTATAACCAGAATATAGAACTCCACTCCAAAAAACCCCTATTTTAAAAATTACATAAAAGATATGAATGAACACTTCATCTAGGAGTAAATATGGATGGCAAATATATGCCGGAAAAGATGTTCTATATCAATCATTTCATAGGAAAATGAAAACTAAAACAATACTATTTGACAGTTTCTTAAAAAGAAATATTCTATGATTCTGTCATATCACTAGCAAATATTTTTTAGATCTATTCATGTTGACACAGGTAACTCTAGTTGACTCATTTAAATTGTTGTTGTTTTCTAGGGTATGACCAATGCCAGTTTTCCAATTTCTCTTTTTCACTGAGTTGCTTCTAATTTTTTGCCATGCAAACAATACTGTTATATTAGTCATATCACTTTACTGTTATATTAGTCATATCACTTTTCTAAGGATTTGCCAAATTACTCTTCAAAGTAACTATACCAATTTTCACTCACATTGGCAGTGTGTAATAATTCCTAATGCCTTACTTTGTCACCAATACTTGGCATCAGACTTATTAATTTATGTCAACTTAATGAAAATGAGATGGTATTTCCCTATTAGAGAGATTAAATATCATACTAGTACTTTACATTTCCTTTTCTGTAAATTGCTTATGTATATTCTTTGACTTGATTTCTACTGATTTGTATTTATATATGTGTATAATTTATGACCCTCAAAATAAAGTTAAAATTGCCTCAATTCTTCATTCTACTACTTAAGAGTTATATATGTTTCTTCATCTGTAAACAAGAATAATAACCCCACAGTGTTATTGTGATGATTAAATAAATAACATACATGCGCACACATACACTATTACACACACTCTTAAAGTGCTTAGACTAGTGCCTGGAACATGATCTGAAATCTAGGAGCAAGCAGTACTCCACTGCCCCTGGTCTCAGGCCAGTGCCTGTGGATGGAGCCTATGGACTGCCTTGAAGTCAGGCAGAAACCTGCAACCTTTGTAACACAGACTTGTGTTCAGGCACAAAGCTCAACCTCAAATAATACAGCATGGAGACAGACTTCATCTGCTAGAGTGTAGGACAGGGAAATAAGCATAGGACTATGTCTTAGAATTCAGTAGTGGGTCTGCCATGGTGAAACTCAACATCAGAAAGAACCCAATGGCCTCTTTCTCCAGACCAAGCCCACAAATAGAACCTCTAAATCCACCCCAGTTCCAGACAGAAACTGTAAACTAAAGTGGGACAGACTAAATTTTGGCCCACAGACCACAGCATCTAGCAGGTCACAGCAGTGTAAGACTTTGTCCTGCATATAGGATGCACTTGTCTTAATGGGCTGTGAACTCTGGATGTGATTCAGCCTCACAGTAGCCATGATAGCTACAAGATTATCTCCCCTGTCCCTGCCCTAACCCCAGGCAGCACGACACAGTCACTGTTTGGGCAGAAGAAGAGGAAAGTGGGTTAAGTTGTAGCTTCAGGGCTAAAGGCCAGACCCTCCATGGTGAAGACCTTATGTTGGTCAGAATCCTGAAGTGCCTGACCATGGCCCAATAACTTGGTGGACAAGGCATATGAGACCACCCTGACCCCAAATGGAGACTTGGAGGATCAGCAGGGATGGACTACCTTGTTAAAGCACTCCACTAGTTCACCCTTAAACAACACACCCATTGCCAATCTAGGCAAACTTGCGCTTGAGGTGCCCTCTAGTGCTAAAACAGTGGTATTAACCACAATCTCAGTAAAAATAGAGCCTGCTTAGAGAGTCTGGAAAGAGGGATACAAACACAGCCCAATTACCAAGACTAGACTAAATATCTAAACTTTCAATGTACAGACAGTGCTGTGTACATCAAAAACTTTTAAGGAAACTTCACACACACACACACACACACACACACACACACACACACACACACACACTGAACAAATAAGGCACCCAAAACCACCCAAAAATGACTATGTATGATCTCCTAGATAAAACTAAAATAGATATTGTAGGGAAACTCAGCCAACTTCAAGAAAATAACAAAGAAACAAGTCAGCAATGTATCAGAGAAACTTAATAAATATATTGAAGTATGTTTTAAAAAAAAAGAGGGCTGGGGTTGTGGCTCAGTGTTGGAGTGCTATCCTAGCACGTGTGAGGCACTGGGTTCAATCCTCAGCACCACATTAACAATAAATAAATAAAGCCACTGTGTCCATCTGCAACTAAAGAAAAATATTTTAAAAAATTAAAATAAAATAAAAAAGATCCTGGAGCTGAAAACTACAATAAATGGAATGAAAAATGTGATGAAGGCATCGATGGTAAAAATCAATGGCAAATCAATTACAGCAAAGAATGAACTTGAAAACAGGCTATTTGAATATAACCAATCAAGAAAGAAAAAGAAGAATGAACAAAGCTTATAGGATAGCATTAAATGAAAACAATATTCAATATTGGGGTTCAAGAGGGACTCAAGAATGCCAAAAGTAGTAAGCCTATTCAAAGAGAACCAACTGAAAATACCCCAAACTTAGGGAAGTACACAAATGTCCAGGTATAGGAAGGTCAAAGGTCAACAACCAGATTCAACCCAGTGAAGCTTTACATTATAACCAAGCTTCCAAAGATTAAAAACAAAGAATTCTGAAAGCAGCAAGAAAAACAAAATAACAGTTTTAAGTCTTCCAGTCTGCCTGATATCAGACTTCTCCGCAGAAACCTTACAATTCAGATGGAAATAGGTTGAGATATTCACAGTGAAAGGGCAAGGGGGACTGTCAGCCACAATTACTGCACCCAGCAAAACAGTGCTTTAGCAGTTAAGAGAGAGAAAACCACTTCTAGACAAAAAGAGTTGAGAGAATTTATCACTATGGTATCTACTACAAAAAATGCTGAAGGGAATTCTTCAAATTGAAGGAAAGCAATGCCAACAAGTAAGAAGAAAATGTCCTAAGGTATACAACTTATTAGTAATAGCAACTTTACAGAGAAATTCAGAATGTTCTAATATTGTAAAATTGGCACATAAACTATTTACATCATTAATATTATATTCTAAAAAACAAAAAAAAAAATGATAAAAGCCACATTAAGGGGCTGGGGATATAACTCAGTTGGTAGAGTACTTGCCTCACATGTACAAGGCCCTGGGTTCAATCCCCAGCACCAATAAATAAATAAATAAATAAAGCCACATTATTATGTTAAAAGATAAGCTAGGTGCAGTGGCACATGCCTGTAATCCTAGTGGCTAGGGAGGCTAAGGCGACTTCAAGTTTGAAGCCAGCCTCAGGGACTTAGCAAGGCCCTAAGCAACTTGGTGAGACCCTGTCTCAAAATAAAAATGCAAATAGGTCAAAAATTCAAAATGTAGGAAGTATAGAGTTTTTAAATTACTATTTTTCTTTCTTTTCCTATCCTTACAATCAAAATTAAATTCTCAGTTCAAAATAACTTCTAATAATCAAAAAATGTTTTCATAAGCCTCACTGTAACCACAAAATAAAAACCTGTAATCAGATACACCAAAACTAACAAGCAAAGAATGAAAACACTTCACAACAAAGGAAGACTGTAAAAGAGGGAGAAAGAAAAAGACTTTTGAAAAAACAGAAAACAAGTAATAAAATGGCAGTAGTAAGACTTAACCTAATGATGATCACCTGAAATATAAATGGATTAAATTCTCTAATTAAAAGAGTGAATGAATTAAAAAAAAGACTTAACTATATAGTGCTTACAAAAAAAAAAAAAAAAACTCAATTTACTTCTAAGAACGAATATATAGTGAAGGGATGGAAAAAGGTATTTCATACAAATGGAATCCAAAAGAAAGTAAGGTCATACTTAGATAAAGGAGACTTTAAATCAAAAGCAATTAAAAGAAAGTCATTACATGATGATGGATTCAATTCAGCAGGAGAAAATAATAACTACAAATATATATGCACCCAGTATCAGAGTACCCAGATACATAAAGCAAATATTAATAGAAAAGGGAGCTAGAATCCAATACAATAATAGAAGGAGACTTTAACACCCCATTTCCAGCAATGGACAGATCATCCAGACAGAAAATTGTAACAAAGAAATAGTAAACTGTACTCTAGACCAATGATCCTAACAGACATCTACAGAACATTCCACGCAAAAGCTACAGAATACATATTCCTTTTAAAAGTACATGGAACATTCTCCATGACAGATCATATGGTAGGCCAAAGAACAAGTCTCAACAAATTTTAAAAAACTAAAAACACATTAAGTATCTTTTTTACAACCTGTAATAAAACTAGAAAATAATAAGAAGAAGGACTTTGGTAACTACTCAAAATACACAAATATTAAATAACTGACTCCTGAATGACCACTTAATCCATAAAGAAATTAAGAAGGAAATTAAAAAATGTCTTGAGACAAATGACAATGGAAACGCCAATATTTATAGGACAGCAAAAGCAAAACAGGAAGTTTATAGCAGTTAATGCCTATGTCAAAAAAGTAGGAACATCTCAAACAATTTATTCTTGAACCTCAAATAACCAGAAAAACAAAACAAACCAGACCCCAAATCAGCAGAGGAATTAATAAAGATGAGCAGAATAAAGCACACACACACACACACACAAATAAATACAAAGAATCAGCAAAATGAAGAGTTAGTTTTTTGAAAAACAACAACAGCAAAAAACTCTTACATACACTAAGAATCTGTATGTAAATAAATCAGAGATGAAAATGGAGACATTGTAACTGACATCACAGAAATACAAAGGATCTTAGAAATTATCACAAACAATTATACACCAACAGAGTTGATATTTTGCAAGAAACAGATAAATTCCTGGACACATACATCTTACAAAGATTGAATCATGAAGAAATAGAAAAATCTTAACAGATCAATAATGAGTAATGAGATTGAATCAGTAATAAAATCAAAGGAAAGCCCAGAGCCAGATGGTTTCAATACTGAATTCTACCAAATATGTAAAAAATGAATACCAACATTGCTCAAATTAATTCTAAAAAACAGAATTCTTCCAAACACATTCTTTGAGGCCAGCATTATTCTGACGCCAAAGCCAAACAAGGAATACAACAAAAAAAGAAAGCTATAGGCCAATATCCCTGATGAACATAGATGTAAAATCCTCAACAAATACTAGCCAACTGAATCCAACAGCATATCCAACAGATTATCCATCATAATCAAGGGAATTCATCTCAGGGGTGCTTTGACACACACAAATCAATAAACGTGACACACCACATTATGTGAATGAAGGATAAAAACTATATGATCATCTCAGTAGATGCAGAAAAAAATCTGATAAAATCCAATATCTCTTCAAGATTAAAAACTCTGAAAAATTAGGAAAGGACAGAATATAATTCAACATCATAAAAGCCATATATGAGAAGTCCACAGCTAATATCACAATGAATAGGGAAAAGTTGAAAACTTTCTAAGATCTGGAACAAAGCATGGATACCCACTTTCACCACTTTTTTTCAACACAGTAGGTAAGTTTAAGACAGAGCTCTCAGGTAAGAGAAAAAAACAAAGGGCATCCGAATTGAAAAAGACAAATGCTCACAGTTTGCCAACAACATGGTCTTATACATAGTTAAACCCAAAGAATCCATCAAAATATTATTAGAACAAATAAGCAAATTCAGCAGTCACAAGATAAAACACACACACACACACACACACACACACACACAATCAGTAGCATTTCTATACGCCCAATAGTAAATTTCCAAAAAAGAAAATAGGAAAGCAATCCCACTTATAATAGCTGCAAAATAATAAATATCCAGGAATAAAATGCAACCAACAAGATGAAAGATATTTTTATTTGAAACTATAAAACACTGATGAAAGAACTAAAGAGGACATACAAAAATGGAAAGATAGCCCATGTTCATGGACTGGAAGAATCAATATTGTTAAAATGTACATACTACCTAACCAAACTACACATTCAATATGAACTCTATCAGACTATCAATGACATTCTTCAAAGAGCTAGAAAAAAACAATGTTAAAATTCATATGGAACCACCAAAACTCCAAAGGAAAAAAGCAAGCTTGAGTAAAACGAATAAACTAGGACACACAATAGTATTCGATTTCAAAATATGCTGCAGAGTTTTATCAAAATAGCATAGTATTGGCATAAGAGCAGACACAAAGACCAATGGAACAGAATAAAGAATGCAGACGTAAACCCACACATAGCCAACTGATCTTTGACAAAGGTGTTATGAGCACATGTTGGGGAAAGGACAAATCATGCAATAAATGTTGCTGGGAAAATTGGATATTCACATGTAGAAAATGAATATACACAAATCAACTCAAAATTAAAGACTGGCACTACAATACTTCTAACATAAAATACAGGGGAAATACTTTATGACATTTGAATATGCAAGAAATTTTTTGGATTAGACCTTGAAAGCACAGGGACTAAAAAGGGACAAACAGAATTAATTGAACTAGAAAGCTTCTACACAGCAAAAGAAATAATCAAGAGTGAAGAAACAATCTACAGAACAGCAGAAAATATTTGCAAATTATATATCTGATAAGAGGTTAATGTCCAGAACATATAAGGATCCAAAACAACAAAATAACAAAAATAAATAAATAAATAAAATTGAAAATGGTCAATAGGCCAAACAGACGTCTCTCAAAAGTCATACAAATGGCCAACAGATACCTGCTGACCATCACTAATCATCAGAGAAATGCAAATAAAAATCACAATGAGATATCACCTTTCTCAAATTAGAATAGTTACTATCAAAAAAACAAAAAATTACAAATGCTGTCAATAATGTGGAGAAAAGAGAATCTACCATGCACACTATTAGTGGGAATATAAATTATTATAGCCATTATGGAAAACACTAGGGAGGTTCCTTAAAAAATTAAAATTAGAATTGCCATATGATCCAATACCAGGTATACATACAAAGGAAATGAAATCAGCACATTGAGGAGACATCTTCACTTCCATGTTTCTTGTAGCACTATCCATAATGGCCAAGAAATGGAATCAACCTAAGTATACATCAACTGATGAAGAGATAAAGAAAAAGTGGTATGTATAAACAGGGAACTAATATTCTACCATAAAAGGATGAAGTCCTGTCATTTGCAACAACATGGGATAGAACTGGAAGAACTTATGTTAAGTGAAATAAGCCAGGAATAGAAAAAAGTATATATACCGGATCTCACTCATCTGTGGAACCTAAAAAGGAAATCTCAAAGAAATTTAGAGTAGAATAGTGGTTACCAAAAGCTGAAAAGGTTGGTAAGGAGGGAGGCATTGGAAAAGGTTGGTCAACAGGTACTATGTTACAGTTAGATAAGAGATAAACCATTTCTGGTGTTCTGTTGCATCCATTGCAATGATTAGGTTGACTACATGTAACAAGAACATACTACCTATTTCAAAAAAACTAGAAGAATGGCCTTTGAATATTTTCATTAAAAAAAAAAAAAAAAAAAAGAAAGAAATGTTTGAGGGGATATATATGCTTACCCTGATTTGAACATTCCTCAATGTAGACATGTATCAAAATATCACGGTACCCCATAAGCAGGTGTCAATTAAAAAAATTTTTAAAAATTTTAAAAAGCAAAGAAAAAACAGTTGCTTCTAATCAACAAACAGATTTATACCTTTGCATCACCAAAGTAAAACTTAAAAATACACAACTATATATGAGTAAAATGAATTTACAATCACTCTTACCCTATGACATCTTTCAAAAGCTTGTTTGGTTTCTTGTAAAAGATTAACCACCACTTCTTGGGATAGGAAAGTCTCCCCATGAGTATCAATACTTGGCCCCAGAGGTAAGTTGGTACGTTGTCTAATTCTTTCTTTCAAATCTTGAATACTAGTATAGACAAATGAAAAAAGAACATGCGGATTTTAACATCAAGTATTCTCAAACTTAATATAAATCATCATCAACAACAAAATCGATAATCAAAATATCTTAAATTTTATTTTCAAAAACTAGTTTTGTGAAAAATTTCATCTGAAAAATGAGATTTGAAATTAGATCTCTAATGTCCTGTTCACCTTTACAATTCTAAATCAACCAAAATCTCATTTTGTTTTTCTCAGGAAGCAAGCTATTCCAAATAAGTAAACATAACAGATAATAAATAGTCCTGTTTAAAAATAAAACTTTGATGTGGCTGTGTCCCTGTAGTATGCTGTTTTTAAGTCCTTTGGGTATAGACCGAGGAGTGGGATAGCTGGGTCATAAGGTGGTTCCATTCCCAGTTTTCCAAGGAATCTCCATACTGGCTTTCCATATTGGCTGTACCATTTTGCAGTCCCACCAGCAATGTATGAGTGTGCCTTTTTCCCCATATCCTCTCCAACATTTATTGTTGTTTGTTTTCTTAATAGCTGCCATCTGACTGGTATGAGAAGAAATCTTAAAGTGGTTTTGATTTGCATTTCTCTAACTGCCAGAGATGTTAAACATTTTTTTCATGTATTTGTTGATTGATTGTATATCTTCTTCTGAGAAGTGTCTGTTCAGTTCCTTGGCCCATTTATTGATTGGGTTATTTGTTTTCTTGGTGTTAAGATTTTTCAGTTCTTTATATATTCTAGAGGATAGCGCTCAAAGGACTTAAAAACAGCATACTACAGGGACACAGTCAAATCAATGTTCATAGCAGTACAATTCACAATAGCTAAACTGTGGAACCAACCTAGATGCCCTTCAGTAGATGAAAGGATAAAGAAAATGTGGTATATATAAACGATGGAGTATATAAATAAAAGAGAATAAAATCATGGCATTCGCAGGTAAATGGATGAAGTTGGAGAATATAATGGTAAGTGAAGTTAGCCAATCCCCAAAACCCAAATGCCGAATGTTTTCTCTGATATAAGGAGGCTGATTCACAGTGGGGTTGGGATGGGGAGCATAGGAGGATTAGAGGAACACTAGAATGGCCAATGGGGAGGGAGTAAAAGGGAGAGGGCAAAAGGGTGAAGAAGAAAAAAAAAGATGGTAGAATGAGATGGATATTATCACCCTAAGAGCATGTATTTAGTCACAAATGGTGTGAATATACTTTGTATACAGAGATATGTAAAAATGTGCTCTATGAGCATAATATAAAAAATAAAAAACAAAAACAAAAAGAACCCTGTCAAAGAAGGATTGTGGATCCGGCAATACCATCTTTGAAAAATGAAAAAATTAGGATATTACCAGATAAGCCAAAACTGATGAAGAAATGCAAAAGGGAGTCCTTCTGTTTGAAATGAAAGGACAATCAAGGATAAATGGAAGCTTAATGAAGAAATAAAGATCTCCAGTCAACATAACTGTGGGCAAATATAGAAGCAAGTATTACTGTATTTTTGGTTTATACTCCACTTTTTATTCCCTATGTGATTTTAAAGACATATGCATTAACAATAATTTTAATGACAAAAAAATAAAAAATTAAACTTACAAAATTTTAATGATTTTTAAATATAGTCAGTCATTTAAGGATTTAACACATTTCTTCACTATATTAAACATATCTGTTAAACATAATTTAGCTTCTCTTAGTGACCAAGGGTTACCTGGAACATTTATTATATGGGGTATCTTTTTTTTCCCCCCTCCTAGACTATATATAGCTCCTGCAAACTCCTGTGAACTCATTTTTTTAAAATGTCTTATGACTGATCATTAGCTTTTTGTCTTCTCTACTGCCTTTCAGATTGTACCTCTTCCTCCTAGTTACAACTTCTCTCTGGTCATTATTTAATACACAAACTGGGAAACATGAAAATGAGGTGTATAGAGTGTAGACTCTGGACTCTGATTGTATGGCAACCCAGAAGTTATTCTGCCTCCTTCTACAATCAACTAGGTTCAAGGTAATTAAGGTATGGACAACCAAGATGCCATCTACTCAGGTCATTTTCTTCTAGTATGTAAAGAGCTGCGGGTTTTAAAGTATTAATATAATTGTTTTATGCCCAACTGACCCCCAAAACTCATCAATTCAGGGCCAACTAAATTGTAAACTATTTTTCCCCCCACCAGCAACAATAACAACAAAAATGATGTGATTCTTAGTCAATGACCTAAAATAATTTACTCTGCCTGGGAAAAAGAAAAAAAAAAGCCAGGTATAGTGGCACCTGCCTATAATTTCAGCAACTTGGGAGGCTGAGGCAAGACAATCTCAAGTTTTAGGTCAGCCCAGGGAACTTATCAAGACACTGTCTTAAAATAAAAAGAGCTAGGGATGCAGCTCAGTAGTAGAAGCACCCAATCCTCACCACTGGGGGGAAAAAATGAAACCAGAAGTCTTTATATCACTGATACTGGGTTTCATATTAAAATATTTTTAAATATTATTTTATTTGTTCTTCTTAGTTATACATGGCACTAGAATCCATTTTGATAAAATTATATGAGCATAGGATATATCTTATTCTACTTATGACCTCATTCTTTTTGGTAGGCACAATGGTAGGGTTCACTTAGATACTTACATACGTGTTCACAGGAAAATTATTTTAGATTTACTGTCTTTTCTATTCCTATTCCCACTTCCTTCCTTTTGTTCCTCTTTGTCTAATCGACAGAACTTTTCTTCTTCCCCTCGCCCCTTTATTGTGGTTTAGCCTCTACATATCAGCAAAAACGTTTGACCTTTGGTTTTTGGGGATTGGCTTATTTCACTTAGCATGATAGTCTCCAAATCCATCCATTTACTGGCAAATGTCATAAAGTCATTCTTAATGACTCAGTAATATTCCATTGTATATATGTATCACAATTTCTTTATCCATTCATCTGTTGATGGGCATCTAGATTAATTCCACAGCTTAGCCAATATGTTGAAGTGTTGGGCCTACCTTTTCTTCTAGTACATGCAGGATTTCTGGTCTAATTCCTATGTCTTTGATCCATATTTTTTTAATTGTCAGGTATCCGTTTTATGTAATTTTAATCATGTTAGTTTTTCTTTTTTTTGGAGTTGTGGGTTATTTTTTCAAATTTATTTTTTATTCTAAGTTGTTAGAAATGACAGCAGAATGTATTACATTTCATATTATACTCGTAGAGCACATTTTTACATCTCTCTGGCTGTATGCAAAGTACATTCACACCATTCGTGACTTCACACATGCAGTTAGGGTAATGATATCCATCTCATTCTACCATCTTTCATGTTAGGTTTTTTTAAAATCATATTTCAAGAGCAGGATTTGGTCAGCAGTATAAACAATGTGGGTTAAAAGAGTTCTTTGGAGAAAATATTTGTGAGTCAATATTTGTTAAGTTTGCCCAAATGTAATAGGGTTCTAAGTATCTTCAGTTTTAGGAGATGAAAGACCTTTACAATTAAAATTATAGAACACTGAAGAAATAAATTAGAGAAGACCTCAGAAGATCTCCCATGTTCATGGAGAGGCAGAATTAATATTGTTAAATATGGCCATACTACCAAAAGCAATATAAAGATTCAATGCAATCCCCATCAAAATACCAATGACATTCTTCACAGAACTAGAAAAAACAATCCTAAGATTCATTTTGAAGAATACTCAGAGTAGACAATTCTAAGCCAAAAGAGCAATGATGGTGGCATCAACATACCTGACTTCAAATTATACTACAGAGCCAGGCGCGGTGGCACATGCTTGTAATCCCAGCACTTGGGAGGCTAAGGCAGGAGAATCACGAGTTCAAAGCCAGCCTCAGTAATGGTGAGGCACTTAGCAACCCAGTGAGATCCTGTCTCTAATAAAATTCAAAAAAGGGCTGGGGATGTGGCCCAGTGGTTGAGTGCCCCTGAGTTCAATCCCCAGTACCAAAAACAAAAACAAAAACAAAAACAAACCTACAGAGCTATAACAACAAAAACTACATGGTATTGGCATAAAAACAGACACATAGATCAATGGTACAGAATAGAAGTCACAAAGACAAACTCACACAGCCACAGTCATTCTTGACAAAGGTACTAAAAACATATGGAGAAAAGACAGCCTTTTAAAAAATATATATTTTTTATTTGTGTATGGACACAATGCCTTTACTTATTTTTATGTGGTGCTGAGGATTGAACCCAGTGCCTCACATGTGCTAGGCAAGCGCTCTATCACTGGGCTACAAATCCAGCCCCAAAAGACAGCCTTTTTAATAAATGGTGCTGGGTAAATGGGTTATCCGTATGTAGAAGAATAAAGCTAGACCCTTATCATTCACCTGCACAAAAATCAACTCAAAATGCATCAAAGACCCAGGAATTAGACCAGAAATGATGCAACTCCTACAAGAAAGCATAGGTTAATGCTCTAGCACATAGGCACAGGTAATGACTTTCTCAACAGAACCCCTAAAGCTCAGAAAATAATGCCAAGAGTTAATAAATGGAATAGCATCAAATTGAAAAGCTGCTTCACAGCAAAGTAAACAATTACAAATGTGAAGAGAAAGCCTATAGAATGAAAGAAAATCTTTGCTAGCTATACTTCTGACAGAGGATTAATATCTAGAATGTATAAAAACCTCAAAAAAAACCCACAAATAACCCAATTAATAAATGGGCAAAAGAATTTAACACATACTTTTCAAAAGAAGAAATAAATGCCCAACAAATATATGAAACAATGTTCAACATCATTAGCAATTAGGGAAATGTAAATCAAAACTATACTGAGATTTCATCTCACACCAATCAGAATGACAGTCATCAAGAATACAATAATAATAAATGCTGGAGAGAATATGGAGAAAAAGGAACACTTTAATACTTTTAGTGGGATTGTAAATTAGTACAACCACTATGGAAATCAGTATAGAGAGTCTCAAAAGATGAGAAATGGAACCATCCCATGACCCAGACATATCACTCTTTGGTATTTATCCTAATGAATTAATGACGCCGGGCACGGTGGCACACGCCTGTAATCCCAGCAGCTCAGGAGGCTGAGGCAGGAGGATCTCAAGTTCAAAACCAGCCTCAGCAAAAGCAAGGTGCTAAGCAACTCAGTGAGAACCTATCTCTAAATAAAATACAAAATAGGGCTGGGGATATGGCTCAGCAGCTGAATGCCCTAAGTTCAATCCCTGGTACTCTCCATCCCACCCCCAAAACGAATTAAAGACATCATCCTACAGTGATACATTCATACCCATGTTTATAGCAGCACAATTCACAACAGCCAAACTATGGAATTAGCCAAGGTGTCCATAACAGATGAATGAAAAAGAAAATGTGTTTAAACAATAGAGTTTTATTCAGCCATATAGAAAAATGAAATTATGTCATTTGCAGAAAAATGGATGGAACTAGAGACCATTATGTTAAGTGAAATAAGCCAAACTCAGAAAATCAAGGGTCTTATGTTTGTTCTCAGACATGGAAGCTAGAGAGAAAAAAGGAAAAGAAAGGTGGAGGGCAGCAGTGATCTCACGAAAATGAAAGGGAAGTCAGTACAGAGAAGGGACCAGGCTATGGGAGAAGGGGAGGGAGGGGAAAAGTGATGGGTGTGATATTGGCCAAATTGTATCGTTATATTGTGTGTATGTATAAATATGTAACAACAAATCTCATCTTCAACTATAATGCACCAATAAAAAAAAATGTGGAAATGGAGTGGTGGTGGTAGTGGGGGGGGGCTCCAAGGATGTAGTGCAACTAGAAGAAGTTTCAAACATGTAAGTATTTATAAAGGATATAAACAAAAAGCCGGGAGCGGTGGCGCATGCTTATAATCCCAGCACATGGGAGGCTGAGGCAGGAGGATCCCGAGTTCAAAGCCAGCCTCAGAAATGGTGAGGCACTTAGCAACTCAGTGAGACCCTGTCTCTAATAAAATACAAAAAAGGGCTGGGGACGTGGCCCAGTGGTCGAGTGCCCCCAATTGATCTCCCGAAAATGAAAGGGTACCAAAAAGAAAAAAGAAGAAGAAGAAAAAAAAAAGGATATAAACACTTTGGAATACTGTTTAGTATTGATTATAAAGTTAAATATGCATTCCCTGTATGACCTAGCAATTGTATTCCTACATATTTATCCAAAAGAAGTAAAATTTGTGTGTACAAAAATTTGTATATGTGCATAAATAGTATTTTTATACATAATAGGCCCAAACTCTAAACAACCTAAATGTCTACTCAACATGTACCATATATCCATACAATGGAATTTTATTTAGCAATAAAAAGAAATACTTCTGGCATCTAAAATGACAAAAAAAAAGAAAGTCTTCAGTTTTAACATAACATTTAACTTTAAAAACTCACCCTCCTGTGCCAATGGATCTCTTTTGATGGTTTTTTGAATCATAATAGCGCTGTAGGATCATAGCACTTCTGCTTTTCAAATATCCAGTCTCCACCTCAATATAATTCTCCAAATAGGAAATGAAAATGGATTTGATAAGCTTAGACAAGAAAGTCTGTTTATCAGTACCTAAATTAAACTCCATCAACTTGCTGGAAAGATTGGTGGTTCTTTTCAATGGAAAAGGGGGAGAAAAAGATTAATGTATATTTTAGGTATAATAACAATACTAAGGAATATATATTTTACAATGTGATTTTTTTCTTTTACTTATATTAAACCACCATTTCTTAAACCTTGGAAGAGTACTTGGAAGCAGAATTAGGTAAAAATGGAATACTGCAAATAACATGGTTTTCAGAACCGTCATAAACTCTACAAGAAACTGTGAGACAATTAACCAGTCCAGAAATGGCAATGGTAACGGAGTGGATTCAAGTATGCTTTAATGCCATTCATAACAAGGTACCCAAAACAAAATACTAGGAGGTCTAATCTCTCTGTTTACCCTTTTTTGTCTATGTCCATTTGACTTTCCTCTCATTTTTTTCATTTCCTATTGTTGAAGATAGTATTTTTGAGATAAAATTTGTCATTATGGTAACTTTTAAAAATTTCCTTAAATGAAGACTAAAGGATAGCAATAGAGTTGGGAAAAGTCAAGGAAAAAAACTCCACATGAAGCTTCTGAGATGTCTTAAAGAGCAGTACTACCATTACAAAACCACAAGACAAACTCTCACATCAGACTTAAGGCTGAAATGATCATTTGTTAAGAATACGTCTTAAATATGTCTTATTGTAAAGTTTAACTGCAGATAAATGTAATTATACTAATTCTTAGAGAAAAAGGTTAAGAAGTGAAATAGCTTACAATTAAAATCAGAAACGAAATCCATTCGGATTAGTTTATAAACAGAAGGTCTTATGGTTCTTAGTATATCAGGATAAAGCATAACACTTAATTCCTCAAAGTAATAAGAATGCTGCTCTTGGGCTGGGGATATAGCCCAGTTGGTAGAGTGCTTGCCTCGCATGTACAAGGCCCTGGGTTCAATCCCCAGTACAAAAAAAAAAAAAAAAAAAGCTGTTCTTACACAAGTCTAGTTCACACAGCCAAGTATTTAACACTAAAAGGTATACTGCCAGTAAGCTATTATTCAAAAAATACTGAATACTTCCCCTTTTTCCATTTAAAAAAAAGTTGAATATTATTTTAATAATTAAAAATATACCTTGTGTATAGATCATAGAGACTTTTGAGATATTGCTCTGCATCCGATTTCCTACAGTCTTCTAACTGATCTTTCACAAAACTCTAAAAAAAGAAAGTCAACATTCTATTAAGCAAACATTAAATCATAATATTCTCAAGATATTTTGCCTCTAAAATTAGTTTTAAGTTCTGACTTAAAATCTAATAAAAAATGCATAGAAATAGACCAAATCATAAAAAATTTAAAACAGGTTTCTAAATTTAATGTTTCATATATTTGCCTACAAAAGATCTATATAAATCTTGAAAATAAGTATTAAGAATTTAGAATACCTTTTCATTTGAAACACCGTTAGAGTCAATTCCTTAGAATAGCTTCTCAAACTGGTCTAACAAACAATAGTGTCCTTTGAGAAATTAATAAGCATTTCTCTAAAATCGGGTTGTTTGGTCAGTAAATGTGGGAAATGTTGCACTTATACTCCTACTTCTAGAGAACCACAACACATTTTAGCAACTTTGAAGACTACAAAGGTGTACTTAAAAAAACAAACATTATTGAACAATGCTTAATGCAGTGGTAAACATAGTTTAGGAAATATCTGGAAGTATAATGCTATGAAGAGTAAAGATTATAAATTAAGTCGCTATTTTTCCTTTTTATGATAGTACCACATCATTTAAAAAAAGTATAGACTATACTTGTAATTCTTCTCTCAATTTTTATTGGTCATGGTAAAGAGCAAAACCCAAATCAAAACAAATCTTAAGCTACATTAATGCAGTATATTACTACTGCTATTGCTATAACAAATGTGAAGAATATGCTGTGATAACACTAAGTGATCAACACCTTTTCCTTCATGAATAACAAACCAGTTTTTAAAAAGCATACTATTGACATTCCTTTTCCCCTTAAGTAAATAGATTACTATTCCTAAGGTCATCATATAAGTAAACTAAATTTAAAAATGAAGCTTCTAAAATATGGGAAAACATCACATATTGTCTTAAGAACTATTTTATTTGTTACTATTTGAAATTACCTGTAGTTTGATTTCAAATACATTTTGAATAAGTTTAGCCAGTACTGTTTCTGGATTACTAAAAATATCTCCAACTTGCTTGTTTACTCGTTGACAAAGTATCGCTGCATCTTCAAATATATCATTTCTCAAGTAGGCACCCTGAATAGCAGAATCATTTTAAATAAAATGTTTAATGGTTTTAAAATACAAATCAGCATAAAATAAAATTCAATAAAGTATATTGTTATATTACCTCCTGGCACTGCTTTATATAAACATCAACACAATGGGAATAGCCCTATGAAAAAGAAACACATTGTTGTTATTGTTTGGGTTCTATTATAATAATTTCAATAAAAGAAGTGTTATAGGAATAAAGTTATATTTTATGTCCCAGTGAATGGTTAACAGTTGTTGGAATTCAAATTAACTGTAAAGATCCAATAACTTAACATGGGTGTCTTTCTCCCCTTTCTATGATGAAGCTGATCAACTCGTTTATAACTTTCTTGGACTTCAAATGAAAGAAGAAAGCTGAGGTACAGCTAATTTCTTTATAATAACACACACACACACGTATGTACATATTTTGGCAGTACCAGGGATTGAAACCAAGGCCTCACACATGCTAGGCAAGCACTCTACCACTAAGCCACATCCCCAGCCTAATAATTTTTGCCTTTTGATCATCTAGCCATCTCTTTCAACTCCAATATATGTGCATGCACATGTATGCGCGTGCACACACACACATACACACACACACACACTCAAGTACTTGAAAGAATGTATGTGTGTGTGTGTGTATATATGTGTATACCCTTCTTTCTATCTTAGTACATTAGAATAAAACATAATATCCAGTTCCTCAAATTAAAGTACTAAGAATGCTGCTTGCGTAATTCTAGTCCATAGTCTAATACTAAAAGATATCTTCTTTCCTGTCTTGGATTTAAATCATTTCCTTTCCCTTGCAAGCATCCAGACAGTGGCCATAAGCCTGTCTGGAAATTTATTTTTAAAACTTAATCTAATACAATAAAATGTGTTTAAAACAAAGTAATTTGTGATACAAACTCAACATAATGAGATTTTTGCCTATTAATAAATTACACATTGAAACAAGCAAGGTAATAAATCACAGTTAAAAAAAAGTAAGCTAATCAATATAAAGTACACTATTGTCTTAAAAGCCATTCTTAAGTCAGGCATGGTGATGCATGCCTGTAATCCCAGTGACTTGGGAGGTTGAAGCAGGAAGACTGCAAATTTAAAGCCAGACTCAGCAATTTAGCAAGAACTTGTCTCAAAATAAACAGGACTGAGGATGTAGCTCAGTGGCAAAGTACCCTTGAGTTTAATCTCCACAGGACCCTTCCCCACAAAACAACAAAAAAAGCTATTCTCAATACTCATTTAAATATTACCAAAATGAAAAGCCCAACAAATAGGTTATATTTTTAAAATTTGATGCAAGGAAGAAACAGAATGAAGGAAGAACTATTTGTTTAAGCACCTTTTTGCAGAGATATATGCCCATGCTCTCTCTCCAATTCAAATTCTAGGAAGAAAACTCCATAAAACAACATTTCTTAACACCTAAAACCTCTGTGGGTGGATTTCTTTTACTATGTAATATTTAATCTACTCTTTGTTTCCTACATTCCATCACATATTCATGGTCATATTTTCTTGCTTTTGAATTAATTTCTTAACATGTCTGATTAAAAAAGATTTATTTAAAAACAAAAAGGCAGACTATAAGATCTTCTTTATCAAACTATATGAGAAAACTTGATGTATTAATATTACTAAGTATAAAATCCTTATTAAAATATTAAATACTAACATTTAACTTTTTTTTGGTACTCAGGGGCACTCGACCACTGGGCCACATCCTCAGCTCTTTTTTTGTATTTTTTAAATTAGAGACAGGGTCTCACTGAGTTGCTAAGTGCCTCGCCATTGCTGAGGCTGGCTTTGAACTCGCGATCCTCCTGCCTCAGCCTCCCAAGTGTTGGGATTACAGGCGTGCGCCACTGCACCTGGCCACATTTAACATTTTTACAGAGGAATATATAAAATGTACAAATTAAATTAGTGAAGATTATTGCTTTTTTTTTCATTTTGATGTGATTTAGTTATACAACTAATAGGGGAAAATCAGAGATAATAACACTGATTTTATAAATCTTTACAACCTTTAAGACTGGTCTACATTTTAAATTTTTAATATTTACCTTAAAATGAAGTAAAACTGCTGCTACTTCTCTCATTCTGGAGATTTCACCTCTTCTTTGAGCACTGGTAAACTCCTGAATTAGTTGGCATTCTAAATCATGGTATTTACCTAAAAATAAAAATAAAGTCATCCAGCCAATCTGAGGCAAAGTATCAAAATTATGTCAAGGATCTAAATTATTTACAAACATAATGTATATGGATCTGCCTTCTTTTTGGAAGAATTATAAAAACAACATGACATTTGAAAATATAGGAAGGTTTCTAAACTTTCAATGAACTGGCTTAACAAACAGGTACCAGGTTTCTATAAATGGAATCTGCAAATACACTGATTCTTTTCCCCCAGAAACCTAGAATGACCTAGTCTAAAATATTGGCAAAAATCCAACTATTCAAATAAGGAGATGAACAGGTATTGCGATACCTATAATATCAGTGTTAAAAAGAAAAAAGAACTATATTCAGAGATTTGTGTATGAACACAATCTTCAAAATAGACTGTTAAATTAAAAACACAAGGCCTAAAAGCTACCAACTATTTAAAAAACAAAATGTGTGTGTGTGTATGTAAGCATATATATGTGTGTGTCTATGTGTGTGTATATAAATTATATGTAAAATAGATACATAAATTATATAAAATTATATATAAAATAATTGGGAAGAGGGAGGTCTTATGCTGCTTGTATATCCATTGAATACTCTGGAAAAATACCCAGGGATGGTGTAGAAGAATGATATTGTTTCACCTGTCTCCTTTTGTTATTTTCTTTGACACAAGTAGTTACTGTCCTTACTCCAAAAAAAGTTAATTTAATAGACTCCACTTACTTGCAATTTTTGATTTTACTTCTGAAAATCTGAAAGATAAAAAAGAATGATGATTCATTAGTTGTGACAAACATACCACGCTAATATGTTACAAATAGGGAAAACGGACACAGGGATACATGGAAAACTTCTGTATAATCTTTGCAGGTTTCTGTAAATCTAAACCAATTTTGAAACAAAGGTTACTATGAAAAATAAAAAGAGGGGCTGGGGATGTGGCTCAGCGGCAGAGGGCTCGCCTAGCACGTGGGCGGCCTGGGTTCAATCCTCAGCACCACATAAAAACGCATTGTGTACAACTAAAGCAAATAAATAAATATTAAAAAATAAATAAAAATAAAAAAAATAAAGCCAGAGGGGAAGAGAGAATACTGACAGAAAGCATTCCTGGTAACAAAACTGAATGTAGAAAATTCATATCGGGTAGGTAATTCTCATTTAGGAAACTCATACTGAAAAATCAAGCGGCACTAACCCAGCCAGTCGCAAAACAAGTGATTGTTCCTACTAATATTCACTGGTATTTTAAAGTCACTGGATTATAATAATTGATTGTAAAAATTACAATAATCTGCTCCCCATTGGGATTTTTAAAATAAAGTCTTAAATTTTAGTGTAAAAGAAGCACAATGATAAAACAAAATGATATATTAATGATAAATGATATAATAATCAATATACACTAAAGATGACTAATATAGGGCTGCAGATACAGCTCAGTTGGTAGAGTGCTTGCCTGGCATGAACAAGGACCTGGGTTCAATCCCCAGAACCACCAAAAAAAAAAAATATGTGTGTGTGTGTGTGTGTGTGTGTGTGTGTGTGTGTAATTATTTTAAAAATAAAAGGAGCCTTTTGAAGATGGGCGCGGTGGTGCACACCTGTAATCCCAGCACTTGGGAGGCTGAGGCAGGAGGATTGCCAGTTCAAAGCCAGCCTCAGCAATGGTGAGGCACTTAGCAACTCAGTGAGACCCTGTCTCTAATAAAATACAAAAAAGGGCTGGGGATGTGGCCCAGTGGTTGAGTGCCCCTGAATTCAATCCCTGGCATCAAAAAAAAAAAAAAAAAAAAAAGAGCCTTTTGAAGAATCCATAAATTTGTCTAGGAGAACAACCGTTCCTTCTTTACAAATTCAAACACTAAAATACCATACACTTAAAATCTCAAATATCAAGAGGGAATGTCTAGCACAGAAATTCCTTCTTTACAAATTCAAACACTAAAATACCATACACTTAAAATCTCAAATATCAAGAGGGAATGTCTAGCACAGAAAACTGATGTTGAGATTCTATGCAATTGCTTGAAGAAAAATTAGAATGGTTGGCAAAAGAAATGCCAAAGACAGATGGAGAAAGAAAGAAAAGTTTAGATAGTTATTAAAAAAAAAAAAAGATAAAACCAAGTCATGGTAGATCACAAAACACATATAAGGCTACATTGATGTGTGTTAAAAAAAAAAAAATAAATAAATAAAGCCTGATTAAGTCTCTAAGGCTTAGTAGAGATTAAAACAAAACTATAAGAGAAGGTTGGAAGCTGGGCATGGTGGCGCATGCCTGTAATCCCAGCACTTGGGAGGCTGAGGCAGGAGGATCACGAGTTCAAAGCCAGCCTCAGCAATGGTGAGGCACTTAGCAACTCAGTGAGACCCTGTCTCTAATAAAATACAAAAAAGGGCTGGGGGGCTGGGGTTGTGGCTCAGTGATAGAGCACTCGCCTAGCTCGTGCGCGGACAGGGTTCGATCCTCAGCACCACGTAAATAAACGCATTGTGTACAACCTAAAGCAAATAAATAAATATTTAAAAAAAAAAATTTCATTTAAAAAAAAAAAGGGCTGGGGATGTGGCCCAGTGGTAGAGTGCCCCTCTGTTCAATCCCCAGTACCAAAAAAAAAAAAAAAGAAAAAGAGAAGGTTGGAGTGTAGCTCAGTAATAGTGGGCTTGCCTAGCTTGTGTGAGGCCCTGGATTGGATCCCTAGCACTGAAACAAAACAAAGCAAAACAAAACAAACTGTAAGAGGAGTATGAACTGGAAAGATGGAGAAGATGACTATGCAAATGTGAAGAACACAATGGGAAGAACACAATGGAGGGAGAAGAACGAGGGCTATAGCTAACTATTACCATGTACCTGTTTTGAGCTAGACATGCTGTTACCCATTTAAGTAAATGGTCCAACTCTGAAATGGGATAAAGTTATAGAGAAGTTTTGGTTGGATGATTTAAAAAAAATTACTGCTTATCTTTTATGATGGTACAGAGTTGAGAATAAAATGAATATGTGAGGGGGATTCACTATGGCTAGAAGATAATGGTCACATTTTAAGCACAGCAATATACCCATATTCTACCTGTACCTAAAAACCTTCAAATATCAACAAAAGAATAACAGATATATTATCTGTTAAACAACAACAACAACAAAAAATCGTATTTCTTTCAGTCACATGGAGGAACTATTATTACCAAAATTTTTATTAAAGAGTCTGACATTCCATGAACTAGAGGAAATATGAAAAAATTTCCTTCTCAGAGGGCATTTTATTTTAGGATGAAATTTAACTTAGTGATGACCTTGGGACTTTGCATTTAAAACAAGGTTCTAAACCCAAAGTCTTTGGGAAGAATTTTATGGGTAAAGAGTTTAAACACCCTAATATTATATATGATAATCTATGTCTATATTAATTTTTTGAAGAAACTCTATAGCTTTTGTTAGCTTTTCAAAGGTTCCCAAGATCCCCCAAAACTTAAGATCTTTCATCTAGAATTAGGAAAAAGCAACTGAGTAGCCTTATGGTTGAACTTTATCTCTTAACACCCTGGTTCTCAAAGTCCAAGACAGGAAAACTCAAAATTTTACTTCAGTCATCTTCAAAAATCTCCATCAATTTTTTTCCCCAAAGACAAGGGATTAAAAGTATATCATTAAATTTAGATGTTAAAAGTACACTATATTTTCAATGAATTATTCCATACCATATCTTGTATGAAGGAAACATGCAATATATTCTTGTTGACTTAGTGGGCAAAGAAAATCATCCAGGGAAAAAGCTTCAATTTTTTTTTCTATAAATTACATATTTCCAAATTAGTTCTTGAGAAATAAACTTGCCTATCAAAAGGTAACTCCTGGGCGATTAGGTGCAACTTCTGAATGATGTCTGCTGCTTCCTTTATCTATTAAAAATAAATAGAAGCAATAATTTTAAAAACTCAAGCAACATTGTTATATTGTGTGCATCTACAAATATTTAACAACAAATCCCACCATCAGATACAACTAAAATATACCAATAAAAATATGGAAAAAAATAAGTAAATAACTAATGATATAAAAACATCAATATATTTGGAAGTAGTATTATCTTCCTATATATGTCCAAAGCCCCTCCCCCAAACATTTTCTTTAAAAACCCACAACAAATAAAATTTTGTGACCAACAAGAATACATTTGGGGTATCACCACAATGAGCCAAAATCCAAACATTTGTCTTTCTGGTACTAAAATTTTGATATATATAAAATTTTGACACCACAACACCTCTTAATGAAATCTGTCATCCAAGTTTACTCTGAAGAAGTTAAAATCATTGCTTGCTAACAGCAAAGTGTAAACATCCTCTAAGTTTATAAACCCAAAAAGGATAAAGAAGGTTTAAGAAAATGATTTAGCTGCTGTCATTTATAACAACTTAGAATAAAAAATAAATTAAAAAAAAAAGAAAATGATTTAGAACATACTGCTTCATATACACACTTTAATCTAAAGAATAAAACAGTAACAAAAATTTCTGTCATTTAACAAGCATATAAATTTATAACATCAAGTCACCTGAATGAAACATAGAAACATGTATAGTTTGTCAAGTTGTAAAATGGAGGCTCTTAGGCAAGGGCCTCAAGTCCTTTAAATGCAGATTCTGTGTTTACTTATACAACAGTGCAGAGGAGTTACATAATGTTAACTTTTTCTTTAAATTTCAATACTACTGATTTTTAATCTGGCATAACTTTAATAACTGTTTTATAATAATTCATTTTCTCTTACATTAAAAGTGAGAGACAAACATGAAAGAAGACCTAAAAACATCAGCAAAAAATTTTCTGAGTGTTTATGTGAAAACTAGCAAACAACTGTGGATAACAGCAGGGCCTGTTTCTACTTCTTACTCCAAATGATAGTGAATATAGCATATCTGCTTCAATTATCTCTCCTCTACTATTCAGCAGCTCACTGTTATTTTCAGCTACCAAACATTCACTCTACCCTGCTGCACATGGGTACAGGTATTACTGCAGTATCACTCCTCACCATGCCATTCAGTTGCAGTAGCAGTCTATCATTTTCTCCCTTCCAATACTCTTCAGGAAGAACACAGCTGGTAAACAGCCAGCTCTATTTCCATCAGGACTCTATATTGGTTCTTTTAAGAGACATAAGTGTGCTGTTTGCAAACTTTGCTTAATGTAGTATAGAACAGAAAGAATGCTTGTTTTTATTGAATTCCCATAGCTAATTATTTTATAAAATTTAGAGCACAAGTAATCCTTAGAGTTGTAATGTATTATAGTTTAGTTAAAATATGCGAAAGGTGTCAAAACCACAAGCTAATAATATGCTTACATCTGTTGTTGATGTTAGAGTGAACTGAGAGACTATTCAGTTTTAAAGATAATCAGAGTCATCAGGCATTATCTATATAAAGAACAACAAGCTACCATTCTAAGATAAATAAACAACATGCATGTAAGGACAAGAGTAAATGCAAAAAAAAAGTGCTTTTTTGTTATTTTCCATTTTATTTTATTTTAAGGAAGAAGATGAGAACATTGTAAAAAGCAACAATTAAAAAAAAATAACTAGGAAGCAAGAAGAAAAATAAATGTGTGTTGGCATCTTATCCCATTTTACTTCCTCCCACAATTACATCTAACTACATGGTTGATTTTCGTTTTTTCTTTTCATTGGGAAAGAGGCTGCCACAGAATTCATAAATTGAGATAGCTAGAAGCTTATAGGCAATCTAATATGACATCAGTTCTTAAGTGTATTTGACTGCAATAGTACCAGGCCTAAAAGGCTTCTTAATAAGCAAACAATAACCCAGAATTTATAGAAGAGATGAGAGAAAAAGAAGACAACTGAAAATGGAGGAATAAAGTATAAGAAAATAAGAAACAAAGAAGTTAAAAGAAAAAGGCAGAGTGTCAGTGCAGGACTCCCAGCCACTTCTCCATGCAAGGTCCTCCAGGTGACCTAGTAGGACCACCAGCATTAGCACCCGCACAGGACACCCGGCCGCAGCCCATGTGCAGGAACTCTGGCTGCCACTCCTGTGTGGACCCCCATCTTGGGCCACTGCAACCACTGCCACAGTCCCCTACATGCAGTAGCCTGCACCTGGGGACACTACACTGGGCCTGGTGATGTCTGCCAGCCACAATACTGCATGCCACAAAGCTGCATCTCTGAACATGCCTCTCAATGCCACCAACCAGCCCCACCCGACCTGATACCCCATTGCTGAAAGCAGCCACCTACATCTTGGGACACCTTCCTGGCCACCTTTAGTTGGGGCAACTTGCAGCTTGGAACACAGGCTGGGGCTTAGAAACAATATCAAGGTACTGGAAGTCCCCAACTCCCCCCTCTCCCCAGCAATTGCTAACCCGGCACAGTTCCTGCAGCTGTGTGGCAGATCCATAGCTCGCGAAACCGGGTCCTGAACTGCCCAATATAAAACAGCTCTCCACGACAGGTGCGCATCCCACAAGAACTCCAAAGAGAAAGGTTCCTGATTTGGAAGTAGGAAGGGAAGGGGTGAGTGAGACACAGTTTAGAGACTAAATTAGAGATCAGGAATTGTGAGGTCTATAGGCGATATAAGGAGATAAGACCAGGTACCCCACATCACACTAGAGGGCCCCAAGGAGATCACCGGGGTGTAGTCTCCCACTGGAGTCTGACAAGTGCTATACACCACCTCCAGGAGCTAAGCCCCCAAGACCAACCCTCCTACCCTAATAACCTTCACCATCCTGAGGGTGGAGATACCAGCAAACAACAGACAACCCTACTGGATGAGAAGGGAAGCTGGAAAGATACTGATCTCTAACAAAACAATCCTTGTATCTTCCTTGGAGGTCCCCACCACCACCACCCTCACATCCCTAATATTTGTGAAACCAAGCACTTTTCATGAATTAGGCTACTGAGGACTAGAATGTCTGAATAGTATATTACAGTGGTATTGTATATTCTTTAATCTCCTGTTTTTATATTTTTAATTTTTCTTAATATTTCTGTTTGTTTTTGTGCTCTACTTAGTCTTCCCACTTGCCTCCCCCAAATCACTCTCTCTCTAGTCTCCTGCTACTAACCAACCTCTTTAGATTCCTCTTTTACGTTTTCTAAGATCTAATAACTCTATATCCTCACCTCCTACCCCCTCAACATCTCATCTTACATCTCACCTCCAGTTCTTCGTCCACCATCAGAAACTGTAGACCCTTTTGCAAGCCTACTATTTACATTGTAGATAATAATTCAACTTACCATTTCTGTATATTGTGACAAAAGCATGAACATCTTAACAGCAGCTATTTGGTTTAAGGTTGTATATTGTTTGTATTGGGATCTGTTCACATTGTTTTCCCCCTTAAAAGAGAGATACTGGAAACCTGCAAGGATACCATAAGCCTAGAGGGCAAAAACTGTAATGACTCAATCCTCAGTGCTAGAAGGGAAGACACATGAAAAACATGAAAAAACAAGGGAAGAAAGTGCCCCCACCAAACCAAGATATTACATTATTAGAATCCATGACCAGCACAACAGAAGAAATGACAGAGAAGGAGTTCTGAATGTATATAAACACAATGTTCTGTGAATTAAAGGATGATATACGAAAGCAAATACAGGCAGCAAAAGATCATTTTGATAAAGAGCTACATAAGCAAACAAAGGAAGCAAAATATTACTTCAGTAAGGAGAGAGAGGCTCTGAAAAAAGAAACAGAAATCCTTGAAATGAAAGAAACAATAAACCAAATTAAAAGCTCAACAGAAAGCATCACCAACAGATTAGATCACTTGGAAGACAGGACCTCAGACAATGAAGACAAAATATATAATCTTGAAAAGAATGTTGAACACACAGTGAAGATGGCAAGAAACCATGAGCAGAACATTCAAGAATTATGGAAAAACATAAAGAGACCAAATTTAAAAATTATTGGGATAGAGGAAGGCATAGAATTCCAATCCAAAGAAATGAACAACCTATTCCGTGAAATAATATCAGAAAATTTTCCATACATGAAGAATGAATTGGAAAATCAAATACAAGAGGCTTACAGGACACCAAGTGTACAAAAATCACAACAGATTCACACCAAGGCACATTATAATGAAAATGCTTACCATACAGAATAAGGAGAGAATTTTAAAAGTCACAAGAGAAAGGAATCAGATTACATATAGGGGGGAAACCAATTAGATTGCAGATTTATCAATCCAGACCCTGAAAGCTAGAAGATCCTGAAACAACATATACCAAGCTCTACAGGAAAATGGATGCCAACCAAGAATCTTACATCCAGCAAAAGTAAGCTTTAGATTTAAGGATGAAATAAAAACCTTCCATGATAAACAAAAATTAAAAGAATTTACAACTGGAAAACCTTCTCTACAGAACATCCTCGGCAAAATATTCCATGAGGAGAAAATAAAAAACAATGATGAAAATCAGTAAAGGGAGATATTACACTAAAGGAAATAGCAATCAAAGGAGAAACTAAGTCAACTTAAATACCAAAAATAAGCCGGGCGCGGTGGCGCACGCCTGTAATCCCAGCACTTTGGGAGGCTGAGGCAGGAGGATCGCGAGTTCAAAGCCAGCCTCAGCAATGGGGAAGCACTTAGCAACTCAGTGAGACCCTGTCTCTAAATAAAATACAAAAAAGGGCTGGGGATGTGACCCAGTGGTCAAGTGCCCCTGAGTTCAATCCCCGGTACCACAAAAAAAAAATAAAAAAAAATAAAAAAAAAAATAAACAAATATGACCAGGAATACAAATCATATCTCAATAATAACCCTGAATTTTAACCAATCAAAAGACATTGACTGGCAGAATGGATTTTAAAAAAAGACCCAACAATATGCTGCTTCCAAGAGACTCATCTCATAGGAAAAGATATCCACAGACTGAAGGTGAAAGGTTGGGAAAAAACATACCACTCACATGAACTGCAGAAACAAGCAGGGGTTTCTATCCTCATATCAAATAAAGTAGACTTCAAGCCAAAGTTAACCAAAAGGAATAAAGATGGACATTTTGTAGTGCTTAAGGGAACCATACATCAACAAGACATGACAATTATATATGCCTCAAACAATGAAGCATCTACATTCATCAAACACTTCTCAAGTTCAAGAGTCAAAGAGACCACAACACAATAATTCTGGGTGACTTTTAACACACCTCTTTTACCACTGGATAGATCTTCCAAACAAAAGCTAAACCAAGAAACTACAGAACTCAATAATACAACCAATGACTTAGACTTAACAGACATATATAGAATATTTCATCCATCAACAAGTGAATACACTTTCTTCTCAGCAGCATGTGGATCCTTCTCTAACATAGACCATATGTTATGCATAAAGCAACTCTTAGCAAATGCAAAAAAGAAAAAATAGATACTACCCTGCATTCTATCAGATCATAATCGAATGAAATTAGTAATCAATGATAAAATAAAAAATAGAAGCTACTCCAACACCTGGAGACTAAATAATATACTATTGAATGAATAATGGGTTGCAAAAGACATCAAGGAGGAGATTAAAAAATTCTTAGAGGTAAATGAGAACACTGATACAACATATTGAAATCTCAGGGACAGAGGAAAGTTCAAGGCATGGAATGCATTCCTTAAAAAGAAGAAAAAGTCAACAAATAAATGACCTAACATTACATGTCAAAGCACTAGAAAAAAGAAGAACAAATCAACACCAAAAGCAGTAGAAGACAAGCAATAACTAAAATCAGAGCTGAAATCAGTGAAACTAAAACAAAAGAAACTGAAAAAATTGACAAAATAAAGTTGGTTCTTTGAAAACGTACATAAAAATTGATAAACCAAAATAATTAGAAATTATTTTGAAAATTTGTACTCCAATAAAATAGAAAATATTGAAGGCATCAACAAATTTCTAGAGTCATATTACTTGCCCAAATCAAATCAGGATGATAAACCCAAGTTAAACAGATCAATTTCAAGCAATGAAAGCCTACCAACCAAGAAAAGTCCAGGACCAGATGGATATACAGCTGAGTTATACAAGATCTTCAAAGAAGAATAATACCAATACTCCTCAAATTATTTCATGAAATAGAAAAAGAGGAAACACTTCCAAACTCATTCTATGTGGCCAATATTACCCTGATTCCAAAACCAGACAAAGACACATCAAAGAAAGAAAACTTCAGACCAATATCTCTAATGAAAAGAGATGTAAAAATTCTCAATAAAATTCTGGCAAATCCAATATAAAATCATATAAAAAAGATAGTGCACCACAATCAAGTGGTTCAACATACAGAAATCAATACATGTAATTCATTACATCAATAGACTTAAAGATAAGATTCATACAATCATCTCAATAGATGCAGAAAAAAGCATTTGACAAAATACAGCATCCCTTCATGTTCAAAACACTAGGAAAACTAGGGATAACAGGAACATAACGCAACACTGTAAAAGCTATTTATGCTAAGCCCCAAGCCAACATCATTACAAATGGAGAAAAATTCCCTCTAAAAACTGGAACAAGATAGGGATGCCAAGCCGGGCGCGGTGGCACACGCCTGTAATCCCAGCACTTTGGGAGGCTGAGGCAGGAGGATCGCGAGTTCAAAGCTAGCCTCAGCAATGGTGAGGCACTTAGCAACTCAGTGAGACCCTGTCTCTAAATAAAATACAAAAAAGGGCTGGGGATGTGACCCAGTGGACAAGTGCCCCTGAGTTCAATCCCTTGTACCACAAAAAAAAAAAAAAAAAAAAAAAGATAGGGGATGCCCTCTTTTACCACTCCTATTTAGCATAGTTATTGAAACTCTAGCCAGAGCAATTAGACAGACAAAAGAAATTAAAGGAATACGGATAGGAAAACAAGAACTCAAATTATCACAATTTGCCAATGATATGATTCTATACCTAGAAGATCCAAAATATTCTACCAACTTCTAGAACTAATAAGTGAATTCAGCAAAGCAGCAGGATATAAAATCAACACCCATAAATCAAAGGCATTTCTGTATATCACTGACAAATCCTCTGAAAGAGAAACTAGAAAAAGTACCCCATTTACAATAGCCTCAAAAACAAAAACAAAAACAAAAAAACTTGGGAATCAATGAAAGAGGTGAAAGACCTCTTCAATGAAAATTACAGAACGCTAAAGAAAGAAATTAGGGGCTGGGGTTGAGGCTCAGTGGTAGAGCGCTCGCCTAGCACGTGTGCGGCCCGGGTTCGATCCTTAGCACCATGTACAAATAAACACATCGTGTACAACTATAGCAAATAAATAAATATTAAAAAAAAAAAAAAAGAAATTAAAGAATAACTTAGAAGATGGAAAGATATCCCTGTTCTTGGACAGATGGAATTAATATTGTCAAAAATGACCATACAACCAACAGCACTACACAGATTTAATGCAATTCCAATCAAAATCCCAATGACATTCCTCACAGAAATAGAAAAAGCAGTCATGATATTCATCTGGAAAAATAAGAGACCCAGAATAGCTAAAGCAATCGTTAGCAAGAAGAGTGAAGCAGGTAGCATCACTATACCAGACCTTAAACTATACTAAAGAGCAATAGTAACAAAAACAGCGTGGTATTGGCGCCAAAATAGACTTGTAGACCAATGGTACTGAATAGAAGACACAGAGACAAGCCCACATAAATACAGTTATCTCATATTAGACAAAGGTGCCAAAAACATATATTGGAGAAAAGATAGCCTCTTCAACAAATGGTGCTGGGAAAACTGGAAATCCATATGCAACAAAATGAAATTAAGCCCCTATCCCTCACCATGCCCAAAACTCAACTCAAAGTGGATTAAGGACCTAAGAATTAAGCCAGAGATCCTGCACCTAATAGTAGGCTCAAATCTCCATCATGTCAGAATAGGTTCCGACTTTCTTAATAAGACTCCTACAGTGCAAGAAATAAAATCAAGAATCAATAAATGGGATGGATTCAAACTATAAAGCTTCTTAGCAAAAGAAACAATCAGTGAGGTAAATAGAGAGCCTACAGAATGGGAGCAAATTTTTACTACTCGCACATCAGATAGAGCACTAATTTCTAGGATATATAAAGAACTCAAAAATCTTAATACCAAAAAAACCAAATAACCCAATCAATAAATAGGACAAAGAACTGAACAGACACTTCTCAATGATATACAATCAATCAACAAATATATAAAAAATGTTCAACATCTCTGGCAATTAGAGAAATGTAAATCAAAACTACTCTAAGATTTCATCTCACTCCAGTCAGAATTACAGCAATTAAGAAGACAAACAACAATAAGTGTTGGCAAGGATGTGGGGAGAAAGGCATACTCATACATTGCTGGTGGGACTGCAAATTGGTGTAACCCATATAGAAAGCAGTATGGCAATTCCTCAGAAAACTTAGAATGAAATCACTATTTGACCCAGCTATCCCACTCCTAGGTTTATACCCAAAGGACTTAAAAACAGCATACTACAGTGACACAACCACATCAATGTTTATAGCAGCACAGTTCACAACAGCTAAATTGTGAAACCAACCTAGATGCGCTTCTATGGATAACTGTGGTTTATATACACTATAAAATATTACTCAGCATTAAAAGAGAATAAAATCATGGCATTTTCAGGTAAATGGATGGAGTTGGAGAATATCATGCTAAGTGAAGTATGCCAATCCCAAAAAACCAAAGGCCACAAATGTTTTCTCTGATATGTGGATGCTAATCCATAATGAGGGCTGGCGGGGGAGCATGAGAGGAATGGAGGAATTTAGATAGGGCAAAGGAGAGGAAGGGGAAGGGAGGGGACAGGGGGATAAGAAGGATGGTGGAATGAGATGGACGTCATTACTCCAAGTATATGTATGAAGACACAAATGGTGTGATTCTACAACCTGAGACATGAAAAACTGTGCTCTATATGTGAACTATGAATTGAAATGCATTTTGCTGTCATATTTAACAAATTAGTATAAAAATGAATTTTAAAAAAAGAAAAAGGGATACAGAGAGAGTGAAGCAAAGAAGAGAAATAAACTTAAATATTCTGTGAGTCTATGTTTGCCCCTTCAAAATTGCAGATGCCTATGTAACTAAGTGAATGAACTAGCAAGTATATAAAGACATTTTTCTTTCAATTAGAATGTCAAAAATTGAGAGACAACAGTAACACCGAGAACTACCTTATTACCTAAGGGTAATTAAAAAATTTAAAGGAAAAAAAGTTAAAAGAAAAGTATAAACATACAAATAATATAAATCATGTTAAAAATAAAATCAATCTAAAAGCATGTGCTTTTCTCTAGATTCTAAATGACCACCTTCAGCTACATTTAAATAAATAGACTAACTCACATTGGGTAAGATTATCTGCAATTTTGTATATAACAGGGCATAAATATACTACACAATCAGATTTAATGCAAAGTAATCTAAAGAACCATGTTTAATTATATCCAATTTTTAATATGTAAACAGACTTTTTTTTTTTTTTTTGCGGGGGTTACTGGGGATTGAACTCAGGGGCACTCAACCACTGAACCACATCCCCAGCCCTATTTTGTATTTTATTTAGAGACAGGGTCTGAGTTGCTTAGCACCTCGCTGTCACAATCCTCCTGTCTCGACCTCTCAAGTTGCTGAGATTATAGGAATGCGCCACTGTGCCCGGCTTGTAAACAGAATTTTTATAATATAGACGCTACAATAAGCATTTTCATAATATATGATAAATGTATATTTATATTTGGAAAACAAAACAAAATCTATAAACTATTTGAAACTCACACCAGTGTTCCATTCTTGCATATGTTCTTGTACATAAAAACCACATACAAATACAAAAGATTCTGCTGGTATTTTTCAAATTCTTAAGTATCACATTTTTCTTGATGTTAATTTTAGTAGTGTTAAATTCTACAACAAATACAATTCTTAAAACTCATTCTTTAAAATACTTCACAGAGTAAATGTGGAGCAAGTCAGAAAGATTGTATTCAATATGAATGAGCATACATGATCTATAACAATGTCCATTTTTCATGCATTTTAATTTTTTTCCCCTCAAGAAAGCAAGCTAAATTACCTTCTTTTAAAACTACAGAATAAGCCGGGCGCGGTGGCGCACGCCTGTAATCCCAGCACTTTGGGAGGCTGAGGCAGGAGGATCGCAAGTTCAAAGCCAGCCTCAGCAATGGGGAGGCACTTAGCAACTCAGTGAGACCCTGTCTCTAATAAAATACAAAAAAGGGCTGGGGATGTGGCCCAGTGGTCTAGTGCCCCTGAGTTCAATCCCCGGTACCAAAAAAAAAAAAAAAAAAAAAAAAAACCTATAGAATAGCCAATACCAGATACCCTTATACAACAGAACTAAATGATTATTGTTATGCAAGGGAATAAAATAAACAATTCACATTTTTCAATTCTCCTTGGTCCAAACTGCTTTAATTTTTTTTTTTTTTTTTTTTTTTTTTTTTTGGTACCGGGGATTGAACTCAGGTGCACTCTACCACTGGGCCACATGCCCAGCCCTTTTTTTTTTTTTTGCATGTTATTAGAGACAGGGTCTCATTGAGTTACTAAGTGCCTCACCATTGCCGAGGCTGGCTTTGAACTCAGGATCCTCCTGCCTCATCCTCCCAAGTGCTAGGATTACAGGCGTGTGCCACCACACCAGGCTGATGCTTTAGTTGTTTATAAGAAATATTTATTCAAGCAATAAAAATTAGAAGTTCTGAATTCTTCTACAAAAGATATTTCAGTTTATCAACCATTTAGGTCAGATCACTCTACCACCACCCAGTGGCATGTAACTATGTAAAGTCAAATATGGTAAGGAAATACTAATGAACATAATTACTTCAGCTTTTCTAAACCACATAAAATTTCACAAACAAAATGCCAGGCAAACCAATTAAGAATATAAACATTGGGCTGGGGATATAGTTCAGTTGGTAGAGTGCTTGCTTCACATGCACAAGGGCCCTGCAGGGTTTGATCCCCTGCACCACCAAAAAAAGAAAGAAAAGAAAAAGTACACACACACACACACACACATCAACACTTAATCAGCAATCTATAGGTAACTTCATTAAATTACACTTCAGAATAATAAAAGCAAACTACTCAGTGATTTGAAGTATGACTCCAGGAAGTAATAACTCTAGCTCATAATTAGAGCATTGTAACTAATGTGGTGATGTGCTTTTATCCTCTGATAGTGCTTACCTTTTCAGAATTTGTAAAAACATCAGATTTCAATTCTCCATCTAGAAACTCATTAAAATACTTCATCAATTTCTGAGCCTCCACTGCCCGTTGTCTAGGCGTGTTTACCCCCTCCAACTGGTCTCCAAGGTGACAGACTTTGGTTGCTACATAGCTAATGTGTTCATCTAGTTCTTGGAAATGTTGGAAGGCAACCTAGGAAAAATGTTCATAAGCATAAAATGCAATCAGAGAACTGAGTTTGTAAGTTAGTACATATCAAAACTAAATTACCAGCTAATGGCATAATATTTGCCTGGATAGTGAAAGGTCCTGGGTTTGATCCCCAGCACAGTAAATAAAGAAATTTTTTATTTATAAAAATAAAACCAAGAAAAACTAAATTATCAATAAATTCATAAATTATATTTATAATATAAATTTATATATTGATTATATAATTTATAAACATTTATGAAAATAAAGCAAACAAAAACTAAATTATCCATCTCACCATACTAATTTATGTAACTAAAGATAACTTAGAAATTATGAAATGTACAAAACCAATTCATACTAATTATCATAACATGATTTGAAAACCTTGTTTTTTTTAATCCAAGTTGCAAACTTTTACCTTTTTACCTATTAAAACCATATTTATTATGAATATATTGGTTAATTAACAAAAGCAAATCCACTTACTCATCCTGTTTAACAGAGCACCTTGCACCAAACATTTATCAAGTAATGATTTTGAAAAAACAGAAGTACAAAGGGGAACAGAGATTTGAAAAAACCCTCTCGAAAAGATTAAAAAAATATTTCAAGGGTAAAAGATATTGGTTAAAAATAAAATATTTAGGGGCTGGGAATATAGTTCAGCTGGTAGTGTGTTTGCTTAACATTCACAAGGCCCTGGGTTCAATCCCAGCACCACCAAAAATAAATAAATATTTAACACTTAACTTTAAATATTTAAAAAAGTGATACTAATATCATCTATAGTAAAATTACTCTTTTCAGTTCTGAAAATATGAAAGACTACAGCAATTACTTTAATGCAAAGGTGAATTACTTTCCAGAATGTTCATTCCCTTCTCTTCAGGGTATACTGATTGTCCTGTGGCAGATGAAAATTATGTGTAATAAATGCCTTTAAACTGCCAAAAGTAGAATTGCTGACAACTCAGTGTGGTACTTTCATTCTAAGCTAATATTCAAGGGAAAAAAGCTTTAAACATTTATTGAGGACTTCCTCTGTATTAGATACTATTTTAAGTATATTACATGTATTTATTTATTTAATCCTCAAAACAACCCAGTTTACAGATGGAAAATGGAGGCACACAGAAACTAAGTTGCTTTTTTGAGACTATACAGCTAAGTATCAAAATTGTATGCTTTATTAAAACTATTTCAATTACCAAAGGAAAACTACATTAAGAATATTTGGAAACTGTCACCAAAACTACTTAAAAACACACTTCCTACCTTATTTAAGTTACTGACTTTCTTAATTATTTTCTCATAGCTATATATATTTAAGTGAAGGAATCTAAATAAATGAAATTTTACCAGAAATCCATTTGTTAATCCCAGCACTAAAGAACAAAAGACTCCTGGGAGGCAGCAAAGTTCAACAGTGCTCCTCAAAATGCACTTGGAAAAGACAATCAAATTCCAGATTAGGCCCATCTTATAAAAGGGATTAGAGATTCCATATTAATTAAAAGGCCTAAGAGTGATTAAGATGCTTGACTGGGTGCAGTGGTACCTCAGCAGCTTGGGAGGCTGAGGCAGGAGGATCACAAGTTCAAAGCTAGCCTCAGCAACTTAGTGAAACTCTGAGCTACTCAGGAAGACCCTGTCTCAAAATAAAAAATAAAAAGGGCTAGAGATGTGGTTAAGTGCCCCTGGATTTAATCTCAGTACCCCCTAAAAAAGAAGCAGCTTGGCCTCCTTAACCCTAAGGCCAGTCTAGTGCTTTGGTTTTATTCCAAAATGGACAAAGAGGAAGAGTTTCCCACCCACCCACTTCTCCCAGTTACCACCAATGAATTCTCACTGAGGCATATACTTCATTATTTTTATATTTCCTAGACCGGGTTTCTACAGAGAAAAACCTGATACAGGTCTGGCATTACTTTGGTTTATGATTAAAGAGAATGGGAAATGACTACCTAATTATCCATTCTAAGACAGTCTCTAAAAGTACAGGTCAACTAAGAAGTAATTCTTGATTACATTATCAAAGGTAGAGCAAAGGGCACACTAAACTGGATATCACTCCATCCTGAAAAGGGAGTACTGTGATCCCAAACCAACACTCAGTAGCAAGTCAATGTCAAGAGTATATATAATAATTCATGAATATTTTACCCTGTGGGACCAGACAGGTAGACAGAAACCTCAAGGGTTGTTATAATTCAACTTGACTTGTTTAAGAGCTTAAAGCTGAAAGGAAATAAAGATTTTTAGGCTATATAAATGATTCATTGTGTAGCTAAATGTTTACCTGATTGCTTTTCTGGAGCTCTTGCACCTTCTTGGCAAACTCCTTGGCTTCCTTCTGACACTGTTGCTCTAATTTCTCTACTTTCCTTTGAATCCTTTCATCCATTATCTGGAGTTCTTGAATATGATTTACAAATTCTTCTAATAATCTAATAGAGAAAATTAGAACATGAATCAATCTACTATTATCAATCAAAAGGAAATGACTGATTCATTTATAATTTTAAGGAAAATTTTAGAGTTCTTTGACAGGAATGATCATGTTAATTTTCTCTAACGTGTCTTGGTAGGAATTTCTTCAATCTATAGATGGAGTCTTCCTGCAATGTCACAGTATCTTCTTTGCTTTGTCCAAGTCACATAATTTTCCAAAAATCAAGACATTTCAAAATATAACCAGTTCTTATTGACTTTTCAATGGATTATCTCTGAGGTGAATGCAAACCTCACCCAGATTCCCATTAAACCTTCAGAACAGAAACAACTTTTTTGGCCTCTTTACAATATCCAAGAAGGTAAATGCAAATTATAAGAATACTATTATTCACTCCAGAGTTCAGTTACTTTGTTTCTCCAATTTACTTAAAAGAACATGTTGAACATGTTTTTATTTAGAAATAAAACCAATCATTTCTAATTTATTACTAATTAAAGAAAATATTAAATTTGTATTCTCAATAAAATCCCTTCCTTTATATGAGTTAAAATACTTCTCTAAAATAAAAGGAACATAAAAGTTTGAAAAACACAAATTTCTGATGTATCTTTTGGGGGCCAACTTTTTTTTGGTGGTACTACAGATTGAACTTAGGGACACTCTACCAATGAGTTAGATCCCCCAGCTCTTTCTAGTTTTTATTTTGAAACAGGATCTCACTAAGTTGCCCAGGCTGTCCTAGAACCTGTGTTCCTCCTGACTCACCCTTCCAAGGAGCTAGGATTACAGGCATGTACCACCAGCCTGACATGGTAGGGGGGCAACTTTTAACTAATATATTTTTATGTAAGTGCTGAAAGGAATTCCAACAGTGATCTCTATTTAAATACAAATTTGTAGTAATAGATGGGGCTATGAAAAAAAGAAAAACCCTTTTTTACTTCACCTCTTAGGATCAAAAGCTTCAGGTCCACCTCTAGAACCTCCACCTGGGGTTCTCCATACAAGACGTTCAATATACTCATCTGCCACGAAAGGCTCCTAGTTTATAAAATAAATATGTTTTAACAAGTTTCATAGAAAATGATAATATTACTTACAAATAGTAAAAAAGGCTCTACTATGTTAGAACTTAAAATGGAATTACATTACTATTTGTCTATATTATCAAAATGCACCAAGTTTTTTAAATTAAAAAAAATCTTCACTAATTAAAATAAATTGCTTAATGCAAATTATAATATTAAAATGTTAAAGCAATATTAATGATCAGTTGGAACAACCCAACAGAAGATAAGCAAAAGAGACAATTTACAGGCCAAAAAATGAAACATACAGCTTTACTACCAATCAAATAAAGTCAAACATCACTTTTTTAAAACTCACAAACTGAGAACTTTTTAACATTATAATATACAATGCAGGAAAAGGTGAACTGTAATCTGTACTCTCATTATTATTAGAAATGTCAACAGGTAAAATCTTTTTGGAGGACAATTAGTATTTGGTAATATCATCAGTGCTAGGAATGACAAGCAATTTTGCTTTTAAAATTCTAAGGAAAAAGCATATATGAACTAAAACTCTTTTGTAGATTGTTCATTGTCATTATATGTAATACTAAAAAACTATTTTACACAAATATTTAACAAAGCCATAATTGACAAATTATGGCAAACCTCTAGGAAGAAAAACTATGCTCCTATAAAAATCATGTAAAATAACATTTAATGAAATGAGAAAAAATGCTAATATCTGATGAAAAAGCAGGCTACTAGATATTTTAGGAAAAATGTAATTTTTAGCAAAGGCTATTACAGCAGAAGGCACAATCAAAAAGTAAACACTCAAATTTTTATTATTAGCAGACAGCAAATTTTTAGACTATTCCACACTAACTTATACACTTTCACACTACCTTTTTAATGAAAATATCATATATTGCTTCCCCTTTAGCATATAACTTAAACCGGAAGCACTGGTCAGTATCTGTAAAATTTTTCATTTTTTTTTTTAATTTTTAGTTGTAGATGGACACAATAGCTTTATTTTTATTTATTTATTTTTGTGTGGTGCTGAGGATCAAACCCAGTTCCTCCCATATGCTAGGCAAATGCTCTACCACTGAGGCACAACCCCGGCCCCTAAATATCTCATTTTTAAATTGTATTTTATAAAAACATATTTCATTGATAAACATTCACTAAACAAAATAGTTCCCAGTGCCAAGCATTCTGTTAGGCTTTAGAATAAAAGATGTATGAAACACAGAATGTACCCTGTGGAAACTCATGGCCTAATTGGAAAAAGGACTCTAAAGAATAAAATAATATATGATAAATAAAATGTTTAAAAACTTTAGTATTAATACTGCTAAGTGAATTATTAGCTCAATAGGGAGGTTGGGGTAGAAGTGAGTTGTTCATTAATTTCACAAATATTTACTGAACACCTACAACATGCTGGGCACTGAGAATACAGATATGAATTCAATAAACAGGATACCCTGCAAAGCCCTATGGAAATAATCTAAGTAGGGATGCCAACTAATCAACAATCATAGAAACTATGATAAAAATCATGGCTATAAAAGTCCTGGATGCTGTAATAGAATATAAAAGAGGGACAGACGTAATGAGACTATGGGGAAGGACCAAAGAAGATTGGCCAGAAAGGGTGTTATGACAGGCAAACTCTGAGGGAGCCATGTTTAAGCTGAGACATGAAGTAAGAAGAAAAATCAGTCAGACAAACATGGAAAAAAAGTTTTCAAGACCATTAAGAAAAAGGAAGACAGTTCAACTCATTAGAGGAACTAAGAAGTAAACACAGACTAGATCACTGGGTAAAATATTGAGAGGGTTAACAATTAAGATGAACAGATGACAGTCACGTTCTTACCATCATCACACTGGAACTTGAGAATGGTTCACCAGTTTGATGTGATAAGAAGGAATGAGAGGATGAATATCAGTCAGAATAAGAATAACCATCAGAATAAGAAAGGAATGATATATTAAAAAAAAATTCACATCCACTATCTTTTTCCCCCACTATGATGGTACTGGGGGGTATAACCCAGCATTATCTCACTCACTATTTTCAATAGGACCTGTAAAAAACATCCTATTTTATCCTCACTTTATGATGAGGAAACTGAGATTTTGAGAGGTTAAATACTGGACCAAGAAAACATATAGTGAGATTTAAAAATCACTGTGCTCTACTATTATTGGGTAAATTAAATGGCAAATTTGGTAAACTATAATTAGCTAATTGCGCCTAGATAGCTAGGTCAGTGAGAATAAATGGTGAAGCTAAAATAGTGGAAACTGCCATATGAAGGCACATACACATTACTGATTTTGCCTTTAAATTTTTCTACCTACATTAGTAAATATTAATCATATTGAAATCCATAATGCAAACCAGTAATTTTTTCAGACAACTGATAAACTGTTACGTTCTATTAGAAAACCATATTACCTTCATGACTATTAATATCATCAGTCAGTAGAAAAATAGGCAACAACCCCCCCCTCAAAAAAAAATCAATATAAGTAGATACTAAAATTTTTTGAAACTTTTTTTATACTTTTGTTTCTTTATTTTTATTTGGTGCTGAGGATGGAACCCAGTGCCTCACATGTGTGAGACAAGTGCTCTATCACTGAGCCACAACCCCAGCCCCAGATACTAAAAATTTTTTAAAAGACTTTTTAAAAATTTACTATAAAAGGCTCTTTCAGAGTGGTCAAATAATTGAAAATGAATAGTCATATTAATCCAGTTAACTCAAAAGAATTTCATTATAGAAAAACTATCTGTTACGGTATGGATGTGAGGTGTCCCCCAAAAGCTCACACGTGAAACAATGCAAGAAGGTTTGGAGGAGAAATGATCGGGGAACATCCTTAACCTAATCAGTGAATCAATTCCTGATGGGATTAACTGAGTGGTGACTAGAGGCAGGTGGGGTGTGGCTGGAGGAAGTGGTCCATTGGGGCTGGGGCTACGGGGTATATAATTTGGATCTGGAGAGTGGAGTCTCTCTTGGCTTCCAAATCACCATGTGAACTGCTTCCCTCAGTCACACTCTTCCACCATGAGGTTCAGCCTCACCTGGAGCCCCTGGGGACTGGAGCTGGCCTTCTATGGACTAAGACCTCTGAAACCGTGAGCCCTCATATAAACTTTTTTTCCTTTAATATTGTTCTTGTTGATTGTTGCAGTCAGAGAGGTGAAAAAGCTGACCAAAACACTATCTGATATAATCAAGACATAACCTGTAAACAAGATTACTAGCTACTTTAAAAATAAAAATTCAGTTTATCCACAAGTATTGACATGCTTAAGAATCAAGTCCTAATAAGAATGAATTAGATATCCATCCAAAATAAAAATTTTGATACCCTAAAATAAAATGACCTTATTTAGGAAACAATCATTTAGATAATCACACATCTAGCCTAACTTATTTCTCCTGAGATAAAAAATTTGACATGTGTTTAACAATCTTTACTTTCCATATATAAATTGAGAAGTATTAACTCAGGATAAAGGAGTTTATGTTTAAAGCTACTCAGAACTTTAGAAAGTAAGCTAATTAAAAATTTTCAGAAAAACCTGTCTGGGTACACACCTATAATGTGAGCAACTCTGGAGGCTGAGGCAGAAGGATTACAAGTTTGAGGCCAGCCACAGCCAACTTAGTGTGACTCTGTCTCAAATTTAAAAATAAAAAGAACTGGGGATGTAGCTCAGTGGTAGAATACCCCTAAGATAAATCCCCAGTACACACACAAAAAAAAAATTTTTTAGAAAACTTTAACAGCACATAAAACACAGCACTGATAAAATGATAATGACAGCTAAAATTTTTAAGTGCTTACTATGTGCTGGACATGTGCCTAGTACCTTACATATTATGTAGCATTCAATACCATGGTAAGTAGTAAGTCCTACTAATACTGATTATTTTATAACCGTGAAACTGTGATACAAAAAAGTAATTTAATACAAAATTACTGAGACCAGATTTCAAGGCCCAAGTCTTAACTATGGGCAAAATGAAGAACTTTGTCTTTAAAAGAAGCCAAATTACTTGAGGAAGTAGTCGGTCCTTCCAAAAGTCCACAATACTCCCATCAAATAACTTTTCATATCATAATAGTGCTCCTTTTCCCTATTTTTCCTGGTTACAATATTTTGTATCAATACTTAATATTACTACTCAGGGGCACCTTACCACTGAGCTATATCCCCAGATCTTTTTATGTGTTATATATTTTTTTATTTTATTTTTAGTTGTAGATGGACACAATATCTTTACCTTATTTATTTTTATGTGGTGCTGAGGATAGAGCCCAGTGCCTCCTACGTGCTAGACAAGCACTCCACCACTGAGCTATAACCGCAGCCCAAATATTTTATTTTGAGACAGGATCTCACTAAATTACTTAAAGCCTCACTAAATTGCTGAGGCTGGCTTCAAACTTACAATCTTCCTACCTTGGCTTCGAAGTTGCTAGGATTATAGGCATGTGCCATTGTGCCCAGCTAATGTCAGTTCTTATGTGTTATTAATTTTATATTATTGAGTAGTTACAGTTCAATTAAACAAATTCATATTGTTCATCAATTTTGTCAGATTTATTAAATGATATATATCCCAAAATTTATAAATCAACAAATTTTACTAACAATAAAAAGTAACATTTTTATCATAAGAAATACTTTGAATTCTCTTAATAAAGTAGTTCTTCATTCAATAAATGTTAAGAGCTCATTATATGCTAGACTATTATAGACACCTGGAAAATGGTAGCAAAGGAGAGAAAATTTCTGCTTCTAGTGGAAAAGAGCCACAAATGAGCAGACAAATGATAAGACAATAAGAACCATGAAGAAAACTAAAAGGGATAAAGAATGATGGATAAGCATGGGATTATTTTTGCTGGAAGTAATCAGGAAAGAATTTATAGGAAAATAAATTTTGAACAAAGGCCTGTGTGCATCTACAAAAGAAGCCATCAAGGTTAGAATATACCATACACAGGAGTATGCAAGAAATAACAAGCAGCCTGTGTGATTAAAACTGAGTGATTGAAGGGGAAAAGAGGTGTGAATGAGGTCAAGAGGTAGGGTCCAGAATTTGTACAAAGATCTTGGGATATCCTATGATACATTCTCTGTTGTTAAATGAAGAAAAGTCCAGATTATCAAGAGAAATAATCCTAAAATATGCTGGCAAATATACACAGTAATGATTCTTCTATTCCTTCTCCCAAAAGGAGTTACAATCATTTACTCTAGTACACCAGGGAATGGGAAAATGAACATTTTGAGGTATGTTGGATTCAGGGCCAAGTGGATAAGAATACTTGATTGACCCAAAGCATCATGGATCTTGTTAAGAGTGAGGACACATGGGTACTATGTAATAAATAGATTCCTGGCCAAGGCTGAACAGTCCATTGGTCCAACAGGTCCGCGACCCACCTATAAACCATTTTCCCAATCTCCAAATGTATAACAGCAATAGACATATTGGGTGGCTGATGCAACTCTAACATTGTGTATTTGGTCTATGCAGTAAGAGTTATTATAGTGAGGAAGCCAAAGTCAAAGTCCCTAACATTGCCTCTCTCTAGCAAAGGTAGTTAATTAAATTGAACTGCAGAAATTAATGCTACCCTTAAGGATCTAATGCACAAATCAGCACATTTTTCTTAAATGACCAGACAGCAAATACTTAAAGATTGTGGACCACACTGTCTGTTACAATCATTAATCTCTGCCATGGTGATATAAATGCAACCATAGTCAATACATAAACAAACAGGCATGAATATGTCCCATTACCACTTTATAAGGAAAGAGGCTCCTAGGAAGATAGTGGGATAGGAAACAAGAGAAAAATGTTTTCATACACAGACAAGAATTATACTGTCAGAATCTGTCTGACATTATTTTAGAACTCTGGAGGAGACTATCAAAGGCTTATAACTTTCCAAGAGAAAGTTCAGACAGCAAAATATGGTAATTTCTGTCCATTTCACTTCTTGGCACAGTAGCAGCTGCCCAAGCCTCACCTCCAGGCCCTTGGAAGACAGCTGTGCATTTACTGCTGAACAACCTGCACTCAGTTGCAGAAGCCAGAGTGGGCACAAAAAATATCATCCAATCTCTAACTGTTGCTTCTGATCACAGAGGTACAAAGAGCTTGGTGGCCATTATTTTTGTTGCACCTCTCCACACTTTTGCAAGCCCTTCTTCCCCAGGATGAAGTGACTTCCAGAGGATTTAAATGACTGGCATTCTTTTTAAAATTCCCTTCTTTATTTTTCTCTTTCTGTCCTTTGTGGAGTCCGACATTAAGGACCAAGACATTCGAAAGCACTACACTTACAGAGGTAATTAGAAAATGTACCCAGGGAAAAGTACATGAAGAGAAAACCCGAGAAGACCTTAAGTTTTTATCTCAGGCTGACCCTCACAATCTACAACAATTAAAGCAAACAAACAACAACAACAACTAAGTAACAAGGACCAGCAAACCTGGGAAAGGTAAGGAATCTTATTTCCAGAGTTATTAGATTATTAGATTCAAATGTCCAGTTTTAAACAAAATAATCACAAGAGGGCTGGGGTTGTGGCTCAGCGGTAGAGCGCTCGCCTAGCACATGTGGGTCCCAGGTTCGATCCTCAGCACCATGTAAAAATGAAGGCATTATGTACAACTAACTAAATAAATATTTTTTAAAAAAATAATCACAAGGCATACAAAGTAATAGGAAAACAAGGCCTTTTCAAAGAAAAAAGATATCAACAGACATTGTCCTTGAGAAGACCCAATGACAAATCTGCTAATCAAAAACTCTGAAATAACTCTCTTAAAGATACTCAAGGAAATGAGGACAGGTGTGGAGAAAGTTAAGAAAAAGATATGTGGAAAAAAAAAAAAAAAACTTAAACCAAAAAAATTCTGAAGCTAAAAGGTATAACTGAAATGAAAAAGTAAGTAGAGGAACTCAAAGCCAGATTTGAGCAAGCAGAGGAAAGAATCAGAGGACTTGAAGATAGTACAATGGAAACTACTGAGTCTGAGAAACAAAAAGAAAAAAAGACTCAAGAAAAGTGAACACAGCCTACGGGATCTATGGGACTCCATCAAGTGGACCTATATACACATTGTGGAAGTTCCAGGAGAAGAGATGAAGAAAGGGGTCAAGAAACTATTTGAAGCAATAATGGCTAAAGATTTTTCAACTTAAAAAAAAAAGGAGAGACATTAATAAACACCCAAGAAGTTTAACTATGTAAGTTGAAATCATAGAGATCCACATCAAGACAGATTACAATCAATCTTTCAAAAGAAAAAATGTGGCACATACCTGTAATTTCAGCAACTCAGGAGGCTGAGACAATAGGATCATAAGTTTAAGGCCAGCCTCAGCAATTTAGTGAGGGCCTAAGCAACTTGGCAAGACCCTGTCTCAAAATAAAAAAATTTTTTAAAAGGCTGGGATGTAGCTCAGTGGGAAAGTGGCCTTGGATTCAATCCCTAATACCAAAAAGCAAAAGGAAGAACACCACTCAGGAAAGCAGCATAAAAGAAGTGATTTGTCACATAATAGGGATCCTCCATAAGATTATCAGATTTCTCCTCAGAAACTTTCAAGGCCAGAGGGTTAATAAACTCAAAGTGGTAAAAGAAAAAACAAACAAACAAACAAAAAAAGTCAACCATGAATCCTATATTCACCAAAATCATCTTTCAAAAGCAAGGGAAAAATTAAGGTATTCATAGAAAAAAAAAAAAGCTGAGAAAATTCATTATCATTAGACCTACCCTACAAGAAATGTTCAAGGAAGTAGTACAGGGTAAAATAAATGTACACTATACAGTAACTCAAAGCCATATCATGAAATAAAGATCTTGATAAAGGGAAATAAACAGGCAATTATAAGAGCTAATATTGTAACAATAGTTTGTAACTATACTTTCCCCCCTACATTATTTAAGGGAATAACTCTTAAAAATTGTTAGTCTTAAAACTAGTATTACTGTAACTTTGTTTTCTAACTCCAGATTTTGTACATGACTTAAGATGAAAATGTATTTTTTAAAACTATCAGTTTATGCTATGGGGCATACAATGTATAAAGATAAAACTTAGTGCTATCAACAAGCAAAAGAATTGGAATGGAGTAGAAGAGAAGTTTTATAGGTTATTAAAGTTAAGCTGGTATAAATTCAAGTTAGAGTATTATAAATTAAGTTATAGTGTTATAATGTTATAACACAATCCCCATGGCAACCACAAAGAAAATGCTACAGAATATACACAAAAGGAAATAAGTAAGGAATTTAAGTGTTCACTACAAAAAAAAAAAAAAAAAAAAAAAAAAAAAGAAGAATTAAACACAAAAGAAAAAAGTAATACAAGAAATAAAGTATAAACATTTATGCACACAATAAGAGACCATCCAAATTTATGGCCAACTATCAGAACTACATGGACATACAGTCCTAGAGTAACAGAGACTTCAATACCTAACTCTCAAGAATGGACAGAACAAGAGACAGACGATAAGTAAGGAAACAGAAGACTTAACACAGTAAAACTAGATCTATGTTGAAGATATAGCTGAAGCACCAGTTCAGAGGCATTACTCTATAAAGCTGAAGCACCATCTTCCAAGATACAGTGTATATTCTCAGCTTAAAAACCTTTATATGATGTTGTATCCCCAATAGGAAAAACACATGAGCCAGAAACAAGGAGAAAAGCATTGTGTACAACTAAAACAAATAAATAAATATTAAAGAAAATGATGTTGGTCAACCAAAGGGGAACATTTTTGTCTAGGAATATATAAAAGTCCCTTTAATCTAAAACTACTAATACTGCCTGGTCACAGCAGCCTACTTATATCCAGAGAATAAAAGGAAAAAAGAATGACCATCTTTAGTAAAGTCAACTGACCTTGAACATCGTGAGGCAGGGCTACTATTACACAGCACGGGCAAAGAATAGTATGTTTGCAACACAAGTGATCTTCTTGGGAGGATTAACCGCCCAATCAATTCTTGAAAGTACACAGATAAGTACTGCAACCCAAGCCAAAGGAAGGTATGGTGACCAGTTAAGACAACAAGAATAGTAGTGGAGATACTAGCTAAAGGCAAGGTACAATTAGAATGGATAGTACAGGAGGGAGACAGTATCAGCTACAACACTGAGACCAGTTACAGGACTGGAAGCCATAATTCATTACACCAACATTCTAATTTTCCTCTAAAATGAAACCCAACTTACTATAGTTAAGTAAAAGCAAAAATTACCAAAACTGATACAAAAATCTTAAGAACTATGCACTAAGATAAATTAATTAATTAATTAATTAATTAATTAATAATAAATAAATAAATTGTGATAGTATCTGGTTACTGCGATGATGTGTCAAACTGTTTTTACTTCTTTATAAATATTATCAACTCTAAGATAAAACACGGTGTTTGTGGTTATTCCTACTGAACATCTCTTGGACATCAATTCCTTGGACAAGAACATAAATTCCTATTTTAACATTGTTTCTCTGAGAAAATTTCAACTAACTTTTTATGTTTTCCTAGTTATTCCCCAAAATACATCCAAAACAATGTGTTAGAACCACCCACAAGCTCAAAGAAACTAGAATATTTTTACCAGTCTAGGTAAAAGAATAAGAGAATTTCAGAGAGGTATTTCTGTATCCCGTTAAACCAACTGAACCATGGATTCCAGTACTATCTATAAGGTATTTTCCTTTATTAGGAATATTATCAAAAACTCTTCCTTTCTGTTAGAAACTTCCCTATGCAATTCCTACATTATCAAGTTCACACTCCTGTATATGTCATAAGGTGTCTTATCTTGCTCTACTCACCTCATTTTTCTCTGTACCCTAATATAAACAGCCATACTTCCAACAGCCTATTCAAATCTACTCTTCAAACACATGCTACTCCTGCTTTCTAGTCTATGATCACAAAACTCACCCTTCAGAATGCCTTTTCTCCTCCAAAAATCCAAACACCACTTGCTATTGGCTTGAGTATATTCACCCAAAAGCATGTATTAAAAATTAATCTGGGGCTGGAGTTGTGGCTCAGCCGCAGAACGCTCGCCTCTCACGTGCACGGCCCGGGTTCGATCCTCAGCACCACGTAAACATAAATGCACTGCATTGTGTACAACTAAAGTAAATAAATAAATATTTTTAAAAAATTAATCTGCTGCTGACTCACAACAGACCCAGGGTTGGGGGTGGAGGTTCACTAGATTGGACAGTGGGGAATGGGGGAAGGAAGGGGGGATGGGAATAGAAAAGACAGTAGAATGAATCAGATATAACTTTCCTATGTGAACATGAATACACAACCAGTATAACTTCACATTATGTCCAACCACAAGAATGGGAAGTTATACCCCATGTATGTATGATACTCAAAATGCATTATATAGTCATGTATAACTAAAAAAAAAACAAAACAATCTACAACATAAGTATTGGGGGGTTCCAGCTCAGTGGGAGATGTTTAGGTCACAAGAATCTCATGACTAGATTAATGCCAATTAAAAGGGGCTGAAGCTGAGTTCCTTGCACACTAGTGTATCCTCAATTTCACCCTCTCCCCTCCACCTCTTGCCTTCTACCATGGGATATTGTAGCTAAAAGACCCCCACCTGATTGGAATCACCTTCATATTGGATTCTTCAACCCCCCAAACTATGTGAAATAAATTTATTTTCTTTATAAATAATCCAGTCTGTGGTATTCTGGTACCACAATACAAATGAGACTAGGATACCACTGTACCATTACTCCAAGCCTGGTTCAGTTCTTGCTTGAAGAGTTCCATATTTTCCTTGAAGGGTTCCTTCTCCACATTATCTCTACTGATTTCTCCCCACTGTGAACTTTCAAAGTTCATATCCCCTATGCAGAGCAATATATACCTAATTGTCACTTAACGTTTTATAATAATTTCTGTAAGTTTCACTCTTTTCTCCACACTTTAATTGAAAATCAGGGCAAGCTCCATCATAGGTTGCTCTTGCTTTCCGACTATGAAGAAGAGACCAATGCTGAGCAAAACAAAATACTAACAAGCTGGGGGTATGGCTCAATCACCTGAAAAAAATCTTGAAACATCATGCCTTGATTGACATATCCAAAACCAAAAATCCAAGACCACCACCCACAACCCAGAAATAAAAAATAGGCATTACATAGTGCTATTAAGCTGAGATTCTAATAGAAACCACATGAGTCTAACAATTCCAGTACTGAAAATAGATTTGTCCTCTCCTTTTAACCCCATTTGATTTGATAATGAAACTCTTTGTATTTCCTATAAGTCGAAAAATTACAATTATTGACTTGATTTTTTATAAAACACTACTAAAAGTTTTGTCTCAAGCTAGCAAAACCAATATTAAATTTTGCATGGAAATAGAAAGATAAAGCATATTGAGACTAAAACAAACTTGGAAAAGTATTTGTGAAAACTACCTGCAACACTACAAGATGGATAATTTTACTTTTTAAAATTAAAGGCTGAGCCACGCATGGTGGCATAAGCCTGTAAGTAATCCCAGCACCTCGGGAGGCTCAGACAGGAGGATCTTGAGTTCAAAGCCAGCTTCAGCAAAAGCAAGGCGCTAAGCAACTCAGTGAGACTCTGTCTCTAAATAAAATACAAAATAGGGCTGGAGATGTGGCTCAGTGGTTGAGTGCACCTGGGTTCAATCCCCAGTACTCAAAAAAAAAAAAAAAAAAGTAAATAAAATAAAGGCTATTTTAAAATGTGATCTTGAAGGGAATGTCAACTCTTTAAACTGAGATAATTAGCCAATCAATCTTCATATAATTAGAATTGTTTTGAAGATGATCTCAATAGAAGTACTTCAGAATTTTCTTCTTTCATTCTTTGAAGTAAAATCTTTTTTCCCCAGAGAAAATATCTAATTTATGACAATAAATATCTGATTTCTATGCCCCAAAGAGAGATAATGGTATGTTATAGGATTCAGCAATAGAATTAAATTTCAAAAATTTTAAAGCAAGAATGGTCTTTAGCTATCATCTTAGCCCAATTCTTTCATCTTATTTTTACATTTGAGGAAAATAAAGCAATGAAATTTGTCTTGTCAAAGTACTTAGCCAGTATTCTAACACAAAGTTTTTCTCACTCTATGGTGTGTTTTAAAATAGAAACTATGGATGGTGGGGCTGGGGTTGTGGCTCAGAGGTAGAGCGCTAGCCTAGCACGTTCGATCCTCAGCACCAAGTAAAAATACATGCATTGTGTACAACTAAAGCAAATAAATAAATAGTTAAAAAAAAAAAAAAACTATGAATGGTGATTTAGACCTGGGAATGAATGACATCTCTCAGTTCTACTTCCCAGTAGTTGTGTGGTCTTGGGCAAATTACCTAACATCTTTAAGTTCCAGTTTTCTTATTTGTAAAATGAGGAAAATTAAGTTTGCAGCTCAGAAGGTTAATTTGAAGACTACCTTAAGTTGATAAACCGCTTAGAAGAAACTGAAAATGTCTAATAAAATCTATCATTAGTATTTCAAAAATCAAAGGTATTTACAAATTAACACATTAAATATATTTACAGGCACTTAATAATGCCTCTGGGCAGAAATTAAACAAGTGAATGCAAGGAACATTAATTTCTTTGAATGTTCCTGTACACAATGTATTTTATTTATCCAGACTAAGCAAGTGTGTATGTGTGTTGTGTATGTATGTACATGTGTACGTATGTGTATGCACATGTATGCATATGTATAAAACTATTTTCCTATTTTCATATTGCAATTCCAAGAAAAGAAAACAGCATCTGAAAAGTTAGGTCAAGTTTTCAAAATACTTTTTACATAAACTTTTTTTTTTTTTTTTTTTTTTTTTTTTTTTTGTGGTGCCGGGAATTGAACTCAGGGGCACTCGACCACTGGGTCATATCCCCAGCCCTTTTTGGTATTTTATTTGGAGACAGGGTCTCACTGAGTTGCTAAGTGCCTCGCCATTGCTGAGGCTGGCTTTGAACTCGCGATTCTCCTGCCTCAGCCTCCCAAACTGCTGGGATTACAGGACTGTGCCAAGCTTACATAAACTTTTTAACAATAATAACTTTTAAAAAAATTACATGCCACTCAACTAACTAGAAATTTCAATTAATTTGTCCCCCCCCCCAACTAAGTATGGGGGTGGTTGTTACACAGTAATAAATAATTGGGGTTTTATTTGTTTATAGGGTGAGTACTATATAAAACTGCAATCCACTATTAAGAGATTAAGGCAAATCAATTTTTAATCTAACAAATACACAGACACACATATATCTACCCAATTTCCTGAGAACACTGAGGATTCCATATTTTTACACTAGTCACACACAAGTGCAGTCTAAAATCATCCTTAATTTAAGGACTGCTCTTCCAGAAGTTCACTTCCAAGTTGATTTGGCTAGAGAACTCAGGGCATAACACTTAAATATAAACCTATTACTCTTAATCATCTACCTCTGCCTCTACCACTCTTAAAGAGTGGTAGAAGCCTATTAATGATGTAGATTAAAACATTGATAAGCCTCTGTTCCAATTATTTATTACTGTGTAAAAACCACCCCCATACTTAGTTTGTGGGGGGACAATAATCATTATTTTGTTCACAAATTTGCAATTTGGGCAGGGCTCAGCAAGGAAACATAGTCTCTGCTCCATGTGACATCAGCTGAGGCTACTCAACTTGGGATGGCAAAATTGGTGTTTACTGTTAGCTGGGAGTTCAGCCAGAGTTGAGGGCCAAGGGCCTTGGTTCTTTGAAAGGGCTGCTTAGGCTTTTACTTGGCACAGCTGCTAGATTCCAAGAGAGTATGAAAAGAAAACCAGAATATTACCTTGGAAATCACTATGTAGTATCACTTCTATCTGCTAGATTCAAGAAATAAGCATGCACCCTTCCTCTCAGTCACACTGTAGGATGGCAGATCTTGTTGTGGGCATACAGTCTCTTTTTCTAATTCTCTCCTAGCATAATCTCCTATCTTTTGTATTGTTTACTTCTCAGTCTTCTCTGAAAGACTTTTCCTCCTCGATATATGTCCTTTTCTTAATCCACCTAAATTGAAAGTGACTACCACTTAATTTAAAAAATTGAGTACATTTTAATTGAAATTCATCTAAGTGAAATAACTCTCTGAGATAGAAACTATTTTACAAACATGAAAACTGAGACACAAAGATGTTAGGTAACTTGCCCAAGACCACATAACTACTAAAAAGTAGAGCTAAGAGATGTCATGTATTCCCAGGTCTAAATAACCATCCATATAAAATAATAATTCCTAGCCGGGCGCGGTGGCGCACGCCTGTAATCCCAGCACTTTGGGAGGCTGAGGCAGGAGGATCGCGAGTTCAAAGCCAGCCTCAGCAATGGCGAGGCACTTAGCAACTCAGTGAGACCCTGTCTCTAATAAAATACAAAAAAGGGCTAGGGATGTGACCCAGTGGTCGAGTGCCGCTGAGTTCAACCCCCGGTACCAAAAAAAAAAAAAAAAAAAATAATAATAATAATAATAATAATAATAATAATTCCTAAACTCCTAACTAGCTGTGCCCTCTTTTAGAGTCACTAATTCATACTTACAATTGCCTTCTGGACTTCTTCACCAGGATACTTTGATAAAAACTCAAATTTAAGATACACTTTTTAAAAATGAATACATTATTCTTTACCCCTGAAAGGGTTCTTTCAATGTCTGTGTCACAGCTAGCACATCATCAACCACCTATTTTCCAAAGGTCACAAACTTGAAATTAACTCCTCATTAACCGAACTCTTTTGATTCTTCCTCCAAAACATCTTTCCAGATTTCTTGGCTTCTGTGTTTCCATTACATTTGGTTAAAATTTTCCCTGCCTCTATTAATCAATCAACAAACTGTGGAATAACTACCAAATGACAAGAACTAAGGCAGATTGCCTATGACCCCCGTTTTCCTAGCTAAAAATCTCTTATCCACTGAAGACCATTCTTCACATTAACGTTAAAATAAAAAGTCATGTCAGGCCAGGCACAGTGGAACACACCTCTAATTCCACCAATTTGGGAGGTTGAGACAGGAAGATTACAAATTCAAGGCTAGCATCAGCAACTTAGGGTGACCCTATTTCAAAATAAAAAATAAAAAGTGGTGGAAGGGTTGGGGATGTAGGTCAGTGATAAATTGCCCCTCAGTTCAATCCCTAGTACTGAAGAAAAGGGGATGGGGAGGGGGAGTCAGGTCAGCCCCCTTAAATATGGTTTACAAAAAGCTTTCTCAATCTTCCTCAGACCCCCATGGTCTCAATTTCAATATCTTACTATGAAGCACCAGCCACAACACTCCCTATTTCTAAAACATGCATAGATACAACTTGTCTCTTCTCAATATTCCCTAAACACACCCCACCTTACAAACTGGAGTTATCTTCTGTGTCTTCCCTGAAATGTCATTACTATATGAAAGCTTTCCTAATTAATCATCCCAAGAAAAGATTGTGGACTCCCTCGTACCATATTAACACATTTTTCTACCCCCAACTATAATTTTAACTCGCCATCTTTTTTCTTTTCTTTTCTTTTCTTGTTTTTTTGTACCAGAGATTGAACCCAGAGGCACTTTACAACTGAGCTACATCTTAGCCCCCCCTTTTTTTAATTTGTTGAGACAGGATCCCGCTAAGTTATTTAGGGCCTCCATAAATTGCTGAGGCTGTTCTCGAACTTGTAATCCTCCTGTCTCAGCCTCCCAAATTGCTGGGATTATTCATCTTCTTTTACCTCCAGTCCCTGGAAATGGTGAGTTAAAGTAAAATGCTCAATAAATATTTGCTAAATGAGCCAGGCGCGGTGGCGCACGCCTGTAATCCCAGCACTTTGGGAGGCTGAGGCAGGAGGATCGCAAGTTCAAAGCCAGCCTCAGCAATGGCGAGGCACTTAGTAACTCAGTGAGACTCTGTCTCTAATAAAATACAAAAAAGGACTGGGGATGTGGCCCAGTGATCGAGTGCCCCTGAGTTCAATCCCCAGTACCAAAAAAAAAAAAAAAAAAAAAAAAAAAAAAAAAAATTTGCTAAATGAATACATAAATGAATTAATATTTCTAGGGCATGCCCTCAAGACACACAGCCTCATTAATCTTGAACTTTGTATTGAACTTAATACGTACTAAAAAAATATTTTGTTGAATGAATGAATAATTGACCATAGTTACTAACAAAGAACCCTCCCATAAAGGTAGCCTGCCCAGAGACAAGACTCTAGAAGAATGATGAGAGAAAATTAGCAAATGAGAAGGAAGAAAGTATACTCAGTAGTGCAATAAAAGAGGAACATCTGCAACAACAGAAAACGAATTTACCACCCCAGTCATTTTTTTATGTGTAGAATACATAATTAATCCAAACCACAGAGGAATCTGGTTCAGAAAGTTCATCCTGAGATGATCATTTAAAAACACTACAGATGGGGCTGGGATTGTGGCTCAGTGGTAGAGGGCTCGCCTAGCACGTGCGCGGCCCGGGTTCGATCCTCAGCACCACGTACAAATAAACTCACTGTGTACAACTAAAGCAAATAAATAAGTATTAAAAAAAAAAAAAAAAAAAAAACTACAGATGATACATTCAGAAAGATCTGCCACCAGGGTTGAAACTGTGCAATTTCTAGGATATATATTATAACAATAAATGAATCATCTATTTATAAATGATTTCTGCCAACTGAGAAAATATCCTGCAGTTTGATTTTGTTGTATGACGCTGCCTTTGTTTAAAAAGGAAAAGTCATAGATTTAATTTTTAAAGCACAGTTAACAGTTTAATTTTGTTTCCATTTGTGATTTTCTTCAATGTGGAAAATGAAAGCACAATTCTATTTAATAGTATATGAAAACCAGGATGCATAAAAACAAAATATCCTTGACTATATCCTGCCCTGTTTTCCAGAGTTCTCCAGTTGTGACTAAGAAAGGGAAGCAGGAGAAAAAAGACACTCCCTGATTTATTCTGCAACCTAGATCTATGGTAACAGCAGGAAATGGCAGCAATGACTGAGGGTTTTTTCTTTCTTCTCCCTCTACAGTAATAAGAGGTCAACTTTTCCCTTGAGAATGAAAACTTCCTCAACAGCAGAGTCCATTGTAGAGCTAGACTCATAGCCATCCAGGAAGAGATAAATACACTTCTTAATTACATTTAATAATTATAATAATTATTATAACATGCCTTTGATTTTGATGATGCAACAGCTACATATAACCAGGGAAAAGTCACTTGAGTTAAGACCTATAAATATGTTTAAGTTTGGTCTAAGAATCCTCTGGTCACAGAGGTTCTGTCTCTATCACCACCACTAAATCTCACCAGCTACTATGTAATTGGAGTTACTAAGATAAGGTAAACCCTAATTTGGTTTAACTACTTTACTAAATGGCAAGACCCTAGAGAGCAAAAAATATATTTCAACATCACCCTCATTCTTCCCCCTCGGGGAGAAGGCAGTACAAATATATTTTCAAGTAAGTTAATTCAAAAGTGTCTTATGAACTGTATGACAATATAACAGACTTTTGTTAACAGCTGGTTTGTGACTTAATACATTAATTAAAGATCTCAAATACCTTCACAAAATTTTATAAGACGTGAAAAAGAGAACAAGGAACTACAGAACTACCTAGTAGTTTGCCCAGGTACACAGTAAAAGTTCTTACCAAGAATGTCTCCTTGCACTGGTGTCAAAAAGCAGATGGCACAATTTTGTAATTGGACAAACTGATGTAATGTATCCTCCAATAATTAAATTTGAGAAGGCACAACTAATACTTCTTAAATCTTACGTATTTACAATGCTTCACTCACAAATTGCTCTTTTATTACAATTTATTATAATATTATGTCATTCCTCTCAACAAAAGCATTATCTGTGCAAGGGAAGACTGAAGGCCAAGATGTACTAACAAAAGTAACAATGAAAAGTTCCAATTGTTACAAAAACTGCTGGTTATCTAAACTTTAAGCCACACAAACTGCTGAATCTCAAGCAGAAAAAAGGATACAATTTTCACTGATGAGAAATTCTCAATTGTAAATGGCAGTGTGCTCTACTGTTTATACTTCTGTTACTTATAAAGAACAAGCACACCAAACAAGGGTCTTTCCTTTCTTTTCCCTCATATCTCCGCTTTCTTTTACACAAGGAAATATTTTACACGTTTCATTGTTTCGTGATTCAGTTGCGTCTCTCCTATTCTTCTAACCAAGACACATTTTTACACGGGACTTCAAAAAGTTAAATTTTCAGGCTTAGGATACCGAATATACTCAAGGAAATACATTAGAATGCGCACTGTCGAGCGCACGTAAGGGATTCTCCAGCTCGCAGTTAGGTGCTTTTTAATATTACCCTTAAATTTCTTAAGATTCGAACACATGGGATAATTTCAGTTTTGCTTCCCTTCAGTTGTAGGACTAAGCAGGCCTTTATTGTCCTTAAAAAAAAAAAAAAAAAAACTCCGAGCGTTACCAAATGTTAAGAGTAAGCACAAGAGTGCCACTTCTGTTATTACTCATGGCGCAATGAGAAGCCCCCGAGAGTCCCAGACTCAGGTGGCCCCTTTGGAATACAGTCACGAGGAGCCACGCGACAAGACAAGGCTCGCCCCATCTGGGGCTGCCAGCTCCTGTACTCGCGTCCTGAGTCAGCCCTTCCCACGACTCATCCCGAGTGGACATCGTCCCTCGCTAGGACAGACCTCCGAGACGCCCCTCAGGCCCCAGGGACGAAGCCAAGCCTCTCCCGGGACAACCGGCTAGCCCTCGCGACCCACCGGCCCCCCGCAGCCCAAGCCGCCCCTCCCCCACCACCCGCTCCGCCCGCCCGCACCGGAGCCTCCACCCCACCCTGGCTTTCGCCACCTTTCCTCCCGGGGCTTCTTCCGGGCGGCGGGCGAGCGCCCGCTCCTCTGCCCGCCCACCTCGAGGCCCGCACCCTAAAGCCTGCCACTCCCCGCAGAGACGCTGGACCCACCTCGAACAGCTCGGCCGTCGTGGCCATCCCGGCCGGCTGAGAGGCTCGCCCCGCGCTGGATGCCGTCTCCTCTTCACATGCTGCGCCTCAGCGGCGCCGCGCACAGGTCCCCGCTCGGCTTCACGGCTCCAGCTCCGAGCCGCCGCGGGCTTCCCCAGTCCTCACAGAGCCCAGGCTGGGCGAGAGAACGGCCATGAAGCGAAGCCGCAGACGCCTGTCAGCTGCCTCCCGGCGCCGCCCGCGCCGCTCCCATTGTCACCGCCTCATACGCCGGAAGTGGAGCTGCGCGCGCCAGAAAGGAATCGGGAGGGGCGGGCGAGGGAAGCTAGCGGCTGGCGAACCGAAGAGAGGCTGGGCGCTCGGGCGTGTGAGGAACCGTGATCCTTGCGGGCCACCGTCCCGGAAGTGGAAATTAGAGGAAGAAAGTACTGGGTTTGCTGGGGATAAGTTTCTCAAGCTTCTAGATGGGCGTTCTTAGAAGTTTTTATGGTGTGTTTTGACCAGGATAGAATCAGAGGTTCTATTCACCTCACTTGAAAGAGCCAGCATCTCTAGTGAGCTCGTGTGTGGCGCAGGGCGAATCTCGGGACTTCAGTTAAGAATTCCTCGGAGAAAGCCGGACTGCGCTGCTGCTTGGTGGCGACTTTGGTTAGGAGCTGAGCTGATGCCTTAGGGGCTTACCATGGCCCAGCGGGCAGTGTGGCTTATACGCCACGAAATAGGAACTCCACTTTGTGGCACCGTGAGATTCTCCAGGTAAATGCAAATCTGAATCCCCAGGAATGATCGATCGAAGTTTCATTGATGTAGCATTGTTTTGTGATGCATTGTATCCCAGGTCTGCCACGAATGACCTTGGTCAAGTTACTTAACTTCTGTTGTGCCTATTAAGTGAATATTTTAATTACCCTATCAACCTTATAGTGTTGTGAAAATTAAACGAATTGTTGCCTGGCAGATTATTACAAGCGTTTTCTATTATAAGTATTATTGTGTCTTAAAATTAACTCCATCTGCTTAGGATTGATACAGAGATGATGAAGGAAAAAAACTTATTGAGTACTAAACACGTTTTAAATATTTCGACTCTCTTTGATAAAATCAAGGACATTTTAGCTCATTATAAAAACTCCTTGCTAAGCAGTACGACTTATTTTCATCTTAGTTTGTGTCATTGCTAGACACATTGCTAGTTCTGGGTTGTTGAGGAAAAGGAAGTATGAAAAATCGCATTCACTTTTTTCTTAGATTGTGTAAGTGATCTGGTCCCACTTTTACAACTCTCCATATTTTATCAAGATAGTGAAGTAGCCTGATGGAAATGAGATTGAGCCATATAAAGATGAATGTAATTTTCAATGTAAAGTAAATGGCAATGTAGATATGAGACATTGCTTTTGTAGCTCAAACAGTTTTTGTTACTGAGGGCATCAGAGTTGGAGTTTACCATTTTCCTTCAGGACACTTGGCTTGCATTTATTGTTGTTGGACCTCAAACACAAGAGATTAATATTATTCTTTGGTCCATGGTTATCAGCCTCATTGATTCATCCAGGATATCCTCATTTTACTTATATATTCCCTTTGGTTACCTGTTTCTATCTGCTATTCTCCTCTACCTCACAGGTAACTCTTACATGTTCTGTATTATCCTTTTACTTATATGTATTTGTCAAATTATATAATTAATTGTGCTTAGATTTCCTTTTGTTGCATTTGTCACATTTCTCAGTGCTCTTTCTTAGAAACATCATGTTACTTTGTGTTCATTTAGAGCAGCACTATCCTATGAAATTTTCTACAATTGATGGAAAGGGGAAATGTTCTAAACCTATGTTGGCTAATATAGCCACATGCATGTGTAGCTATTGAGCTTTTGAACTGTGGCTGGTCTGAGCAACTCACTTGTTAATTTTGCTTAGTTTTAATATAAGTTTAAATAACTTCATGTGTTTAGGGTCTTTATTAGACCCTAGATCTAGGTCGTTGCTTCTACTTGCTCTGCAGTACTCGATGGTTTACCTCCACATTTTACCTATCTCCTTTCCCTAGTGATAATCTACAAAGTTGCCTCCAATTCATAGCCATCAGAACAATTCTAAAGTAGACATCCTCAAACAGGCCCATAGTGCATACATATTGCTGATTTTGAATAAATATTTCCAAATAATTAATTAGCTTCTCAAAATGCTAATTGTACCCATCTATACACTCACTAGTGGTTAGTGTGGGTTCCTATATCTGTTCTTTCCTAACACTTATTCTAATTGATTGACATTTCTCTGTGTAGCAATAATGGTTAGTCCTTTGGGTTTCCTCTTCTGTGAATAGCCTCATACATATCCCCTGTCCTGTTTTCCTTTGAAAGTTGCTTTTTTTTCCTGTTGATTTGTAGGAGTTTGCTATGTATACTTGATACTAATTCATGTCATAATTAGATAGTGTAGATTTTTAAATTTGTCTTTGTCAATTTAATGTCATTCTTGGTTAAACAGATCACTAATTTTAATGCAATTGGAGTAATAAACTCCTCAGGAATTTTTTGAAGTTTTTCTCTATCCTATTTCCCAAAGATATCATTTCACATTATCTCCTCTGAATTTTGTAATTTTATCTCTTATATTTAGATGTTTAATCCATCTATAGAATATCTTTAGAGATGGCAGGAATCCCATTTTATTTCTCTCTTATCATGGACCAGTTTTCCTAACATCTTCAAAGAAGTATATCTTTTATTTGTTGAGTAATGAATCTACTAATAATGGTTACTACATTCCCCCATAAAAACATTGGTCTGTCTCAGTTCTTTTTGTCTTTCTTGTACCAATACCATATTGTTTTTATTTCTGTGGCTTTGTAGCGTATCTTAATATAGAAGTGAAAGTTTTTACTGCTTAAAAAAATGTGTTCCTAGCCGGGTGCAGTGGCACACACCTGTAATCCCAGCACTTGGGAGGCTGAGGCAGGAGGATCACAAGTTCAAAGCCAGCCTCAGCAATGGCGAGGCACTTAGCAACTCAGTGAGACCATGTCTCTAAATAAAATACAAAAAAGTGCTGGGGATGTGGCCCAGTGGTTGAGTGCCCCCGAGTTTAATCCCCTGTACCAAAGAAAAATGTGTTCCTTGAAGAAGTCGCAAGAGATGTTTTCTCAGTGTGCTCAGAATACTATTTTAGAAGAAACCTCAGATATGTTTGGTTGAGCTTCTCAACAACTCCATGGCAGCAGCAAAGGCACCAGATAATACATCTGTGAACTTAATTCACTATTATTGAATGAATTGGTAACATTTTATTATTGAGATTCCTGATCTGTTGGAATTACTGGTAGGACTAAGGAGATATGCATTGGCATATTATTAATTAGTACAACAAAAGATAATAACTGTTGTTTAAGATTTTCTAAGGCAAGTGATCTTTCCTCTGTCTAACCACTTAGTTCCCACAGCAGAACTTAATTTTGACTCTGGAAAGGTTTGCTGTCCAGATAATAATTGTATCAGCTTAAGTCTGGCTTTGGTTGGTATTGTACCCCAAGTTTTAGGGCCAGTTAAGGTTTGAGTCATGTTTTAGAAATAGCTCAGGGGCTGGGGTTGTGGCTCAGCAGTAGAGCGCTCGCCTAGCACATGTGCAGCCCGAGTTAGATCCTTAGCACCATGTAAAAATAAAGGCATTGTGTACAACTAAAACAAGTAAGTAAATATTTAAAAAGAAAAGAAATAGCTCAGGATAAGTTTGAAATGATGGGTCAAATAACCCAACAAAATACTTATTGAGCACATAGTGAGATATGTATAAGATCCCATATTAACCATCAAGTATGTTTTTGACCCTTGATTAACAACTGCTGATTTTTGCCATCCTTTTATTTTTCTTGCTGGATTGAACCCCGGGCCTCACACTAGCATGTTATCTTCCACTGAGCTACACCCCCAAGCCTCCCATTTATTTTATAAATAAGAAAATAGGCTTAGGAAAGTTAGGTGATTTATTCAAAAGTTGGTAGCTAATAGCTTCATTCTAGACTTGGAAGTGGAGCAAGAAGGAATAGGGAAAAGTACATTTTTTTTAAACTAAGAAAATATGATTAGCAGATTTCTGTAAATGAGCAAAAGCATCTTCTGTTTTCTGAAAGAAGGGGAAAAAAGATAAATTAGTAACTTACGATTTAACCCAGAGCATGCAAACTGTAAAGGAATATTTAGATCTTTTTTTTTTTTTCAATACTGTCTTCCAGGGCCATAGCATTAAACCATTATTAGTAAAACAATGTTCCATAGTTTTATAAAGTTTGACAGGAAGACTCAGGGTGTTATTCACTATAGACTAAATAGAATAGAACATTTCTTTAATCATATCATCTTAACTAGTGGATCCAAAATTTCAGAGGGTTAAATTGAATCACTTTTTTAGTCCTACCCCTCTAAGATAGAATTAAAAAAGAAAAAAATCCCATGGCTGCCTAGAATGGTCTAAGTATACACCCTGTGTCTTTCAAGAAGGAATCTGAGCACCTGACAAAATTATAAATTAGAATTGGTGTGCTTTACCTATTTAAGAAATTAAATAACTAAGCATTGTCAGTAATAGATGACACTTTATCATTTGGAACAACCTCAAATGTAAAACTGTTATTCTGATAGGAATTTAACATGTTTTTTGGGGGGATTTTGGCTTTTATGAGTATGTGTATTTGTTATTTTATGTTTTCTTGTTATTCCTGTTTGCCTTGTGTTTTAGGGTTTTTTCATAATTACTCCATTTTGACTTTATGTGAAAGACTCATTTATAATGTTTCTTGTTTCCCTAATGCAGACGTTATCCAACCGTTGAAAAGAGAGCCAAAGTATTCAACGGAGCAAGTTATGTGCCTATTCCTGAAGATGGTCCCTTTCTTAAAGCACTACTCTTTGAACTTAGATTATTGGATGGTGATAAGGACTTCATTGAGTGTCGTGATAGTTGTACACACATCAATAAAACATCCATCTATGGACTTTCAGTAGCAGGTGAAGAACTCTGGCCGGTAGTTGCTTTTCTGAAGAATGGCATGGTATATGCTAGTGTTCCACTCGTGGAACAAACTCTATCCCCTCGTCCACCATTAATTAGCATCAGTGGAATTTCACAAGGCTTGGAACTTCTTTTTGGTATACAGGATTTTCTTTACTCTAGTCAAAAAAATGATACCGAGCTGAATACAAAATTGAGCCAGTTGCCTAATTTGCTTCTTCAGGCTTGTCCATTTGGTACTTTATTAGATGCCAACTTACAGAATTCACTGGATAATATGAATTTTGCTTCTGTGTCTCAGCCACAAAAACAGCCAGCTTGGAAAGCTGGAACATACAAAGGAAAACCACAGGTTTCTATTTCTATCACTGAAAAGGTAAAATCCATGCAGTATGATAAACAGGATATAGCAGATACATGGCAAGTTGTTGGAGCAGTCATTTGCAAGGTGAGATTTTCTTGGGTATTTGCTTTATCATACCATTTAACATATATGGAAAAAGTAAAATTTTACTTCCTGTATTTTACATTGTTAAGTGATATCCTTGATTTTTTTATCTTCACAGTGTTATTATATGATAGAGTTACAAAATTTGATAATGTCATCTTTTTGCATTTCTTACCAGTTATTTTAGTTACCTAAAACTGTGTAATGAATTGTCCCATTATTCTCATAGTTCCCATGGATCAGAACTTCAGGAGTAGCTTAGCTGGAAACTTCTAATGTAGAAGAAGTCAAGAGAGAAGAGTTGAGATTTTGGTTGGGTCTATAGTCATCTGAAAACTTGATGGGCTGGAACATGCAAGATGACTCACTCATATGGCTAGCAAATCAGTGCTGGTTATTGGAGGGAAGCCTCATTTCCTTTACATGTGAACCTTTCAACAAGCTGCTTAAGTGTCCGCACAACTTGGGAACTGGCTCCCTTCGAATCAAATGATGTGAGAGAAAAAGATTGAATCAGAAGACAATTGCTTTTATTACTTAGACTGGAAGATCTAAGTATCACTTTCACTATTTTCTATTTGTTTAAAAGCAGAGTCACTAAGTCTGATCATAAGAGGTATGGGATTTGGTCCACCTTTTGGAACAAAGAGAGAATTTGTGAACATATTTTAAAATCACCAATCCTATTTCCCATTTTCTCTCAGGCATGAAATTGACTAGTTCTTCAACATGATAGCTAAAATCATTTTAAAGTGCTCTTTTTTTATTTAAACAAGTAACAGGTTAGTATAGGATTCTGTGGTTTAAAGTTAGAAGATGGGGAAAGAATGGAAATATTAATACAGTTAGCAAGTGGGTAATGCCATGTTAAATAATGATCAAAAATAAAAATGCTCCAAGTAAACTCTTATCAGTATGTATTAATAATTTTCTCAGATATCTTTATTTTTCCATCATCCTTTATTCTCTACACTTTGAATACAAACTTTGTATATCAAATTTAATATTAAGTGGCTAGGTAGAAATCCTGTAAATAAAAGTAGATTTCAAGAACAGAGAATTAGAACAGTCCTGACAGGGAAATTGGGTATTTCTTTTCTGTTCCTTTTTAATCATAATGAAAGTGACTGAGGAGAGCGAGACAGAAGGATTGCAAGTTCCAGATCATCCTCAACAACTTAGGCCCTGAGCAACTTAGTGAGCAAGACCCTGTCTCAGAATGAAAAATACAAAGACTAGGGATATAGTTCAGTAGTAAAAATGCCCCTGGGTTAAATCCTCAGTACCAAAAAAAAAAAAAAAAAAGTGACCTGAAAAATTTTGTCTATGCTAAATGTAGTTCTATCAAGGTCAGAATAAGTTGGAATAATGTAAGTAAGCTTGGTATAATGAAAATAGGATAATTCACCATTTCTGGTTTTTTTCATCCTGTTTCAATAAACAGGGAATAAGTTATTTATAATGTAATGCTAATTAATACCATAATATTTATTGATAAGCTGACCCTAGTAGATTGCTTATGGGTATTTTGGATTGATTCCCATTTTTAGTCCTGAAAAAGTATATCGTGATGGATAACTTTGTTTGTTTGTTTGGTTTTTTGGTTTTTTTTGTGTGTACCAGGGATTGAACTCAGGGGCACTCACCCACTGGGCCATATTCCCAGCCCTTTTTTGTATTTTATTTGGAGACAGGGTCTCACTGAGTTGCTAAGTGCCTCACCATTGCTGAGGCTGGCTTTGAACTCGTGATCCTCCTGCCTCAGCCTCCCAAAGTGCTGGGATTACAGGCATGCGCCACCGTGCCCGGCGGCGATAACTTTGTTTTTAAGAAAAGGATGAGCCAGGCGCGGTGGCACAGGCCTGTAATCCCAGCACTTGGGAGGCTGAGGCAGGAGGATTGCGAGTTCAAAAGCCAGCCTCAGCAATGGCGAGGCACTTAGCAACTCAGTGAGACCTTGTCTCTAATAAATACAAAAAAGGGCTGGGAATGTGGCTCATTGGTTGAGTGCCCCTGAGTTCAATCCCTGATACCAATAAATAAACATATATATATGAAGGATAGTGCTATATCTTAATTTACACATTAAATTTTTCTTTAAGTTTATATGTAAATAGTCTGTTTACTTTCTTTAAGTACTTTAGAAGTTTAAAGAAGTATTTAAAGGAAGAGTTTTATTATGAAGCCCATTATAAATGGAAATAATTATCCTCACTTTATCTTAGTCTACTAGAAAACCTGATGCACTGAAAGCCTGTGGACTGAAGTTCTAGTTCTTACTCTACCACTAATTTTCTATGTATCTTCACAAAAGTCACACAACTTTGTGCATCATTTGTCATTTTTAAGATGAGACAAGCACTTAGATAGATGCCTTCTGTTTTTAAAACACCTGTTTTTAAGGTTCACATTTATATAAGCCTGACTGATTTAAAGGGGGTAGTACACACATCTCTACTAGAATGGACATCCTCATCTTATAGTAAATGACTGATGATCTGGTATTTTAAGTGCTTGAATAGTGAATAATTTGTTGGAGGTTTTTATATATAAAGATGCTGATTCTCTGACCTCTTTAAGGGTGTTAGACTGCTACAGGATAATTTAATAATCAAAAACTGAATATAATTTTAATAGTACTAACTATCAAATGTTTGCTTATTTTATTATCTTCATAAAAATCCATCAAAAGCCACAACTACTTTTTGTTCTTATTAGTTTACATATAGAGAGTAAAGAAGCAGATGATTTAAAAGTGGAAGCTGGGTGTGGTGGCACATGCCTGTAATCCCAGCACTTTGGAGGCTGAGGCAGGAGGATTGCAAGTTCAAAAGCCAGCCTCAGCAATGGCAAGGCACTTAGTAACTTGGTGAGACCTGTCTCTAAATAAAATACACAAAAAGGGCTGGGATGTGGCTCATTGGTTGAGTGCCCCTGAGTTCAATCCCTGATACCAATAAATAAACATATATATATGAAGGATAGTGCTATATCTTAATTTACACATTAAATTTTTCTTTAAGTTTATATGTAAATAGTCTGTTTACTTTCTTTAAGTACTTTAGAAGTTTAAAGAAGTATTTAAAGGAAGAGTTTTTATTATGAAGCCCATTATAAATGGAAATAATTATCCTCACTTTATCTTAGTCTACTAGAAAACCTGATGCACTGAAAGCCTGTGGACTGAAGTTCTAGTTCTTACTCTACCACTAATTTTCTATGTATCTTCACAAAAGTCACACAACTTTGTGCATCATTTGTCATTTTTAAGATGAGACAAGCACTTAGATAGATGCCTTCTGTTTTTAAAACACCTGTTTTTAAGGTTCACATTTATATAAGCCTGACTGATTTAAAGGGGGTAGTACACACATCTCTACTAGAATGGACATCCTCATCTTATAGTAAATGACTGATGATCTGGTATTTTAAGTGCTTGAATAGTGAATAATTTGTTGGAGGTTTTTATATATAAAGATGCTGATTCTCTGACCTCTTTAAGGGTGTTAGACTGCTACAGGATAATTTAATAATCAAAAACTGAATATAATTTTAATAGTACTAACTATCAAATGTTTGCTTATTTTATTATCTTCATAAAAATCCATCAAAAGCCACAACTACTTTTTGTTCTTATTAGTTTACATATAGAGAGTAAAGAAGCAGATGATTTAAAAGTGGAAGCTGGGTGTGGTGGCACATGCCTGTAATCCCAGCACTTTGGAGGCTGAGGCAGGAGGATTGCAAGTTCAAAGCCAGCCTCAGCAATGGCAAGGCACTTAGTAACTTGGTGAGACCCTGTCTCTAAATAAAATACACAAAAGGGCTGGGGATGTGGCCCAGTGGCCACGTGCCCCTGAGTTCAATCCCTGGTACTCCCCCCCCCCCCAAAAAAAAGTGGAAACACTAGGAAGACTGGGTGTGTAGCTCAGTGGTAGAGCACTTGCCTAGCATGCATGAGGCCCTGGTTTCAAGCCACAGCCCTGAAGGAGGGGAAAAAAAATTGAAACACTAACATTTTTCAGTATTTTAGCAAGATTATTTGGCATTTTGGGTTTTAATTGAATTTGATGTAATTGTCACCAAAAGACCTTTATGAGGTACTTACTCATTGTATCTAATACTAGTCATAATGCCTGCTTTCTTTCTTAAGTATTTACATTATATAACAGATACATTAATGAATTCACACATTGTTAGGTGTAACATTAGAAAAGAAATATATTAGTATTTTATAAAGTAGGGTCAACAATTAGAAAAAGATACAAACTCATAAGCATATTTTAGTATTTCCTGTGCATAGTAATGGGGTAGGCACTAGAGATAGAAAAATTATTTCCAAAGAACTTAAGCTTCAAAGGGGAGGTACAGAAAAATACCTATTATCAGTAGATAATTAATGCATGGTGCAGACTATGTATATGATAGTGCATTTGGAGCTAAGCATTTTGCCTGCCGAGTTCCACTAACTCTCAAAATATCGTGTACATCTAGCCAAAAAAAGATATTAATATGGCCTCCCCCGCCATACCAGGGATTGAACCCAGAGTCACTTAACACTGAGCTACATCCCCAGCCCTTTTTATTTTTTATTTTGGGACAGGGTCTCAGTAAGTTGCATAGGGCCTCACCAAGTTGTTGAGGCTGGCTTTGAACTCACAATCCTCCTGCTTCAGCATCTGGAGCCACTGGGATAATAGATATGTGCCACTGTGCCTGGCTCAGTATGGCTTAATTGGACAGTTTGATCCAGCATTTTAGGAGGTAAATGTCAAATTAGAATTGGGATACAAGGAAGATCTTAATTACCTACACACATAAGTAAAGTTTTTTGGTCTGGTTGGGTCAGAAAAAGCCACTGTAAGATATCTAGAAATAAAGATATTAGAGCTTATTCAAGTATAAGAGAAGCAGGGGAAATACAAGTCTTCCTCTGGTTGCAGCCTTCCAGAAACAGTAACAATTTCATTTTAGAGACTGGAGTAGGTAGAGAAACCGGAGTTCACAGAGAAGTCTGAGAAACTGCCATGTCAATCTGTTATAACCTCAAAGTGTAATTCAGGAAGAGATCTGTGAATGTGCTACATCTGAGGTTCAGGGAGAGGTCTGTGAAGCTGTCATATTTGGTTTCCATGACCTCCTAAGAATAATGGCTTTCCTTTCCCTTCTTTCTTCTGTGTCTCTCATTAGTAACTCCCACTGACAGTCTAACCCAAGTCATGTATGGAAGAAGGTCGTAGGCATCTCTACACGGCAGAGGTAGGCTGTAGACATGATAATTCAGAATGTGAGGCCTCATGCAAAACATCAAATGAGCTAGATATGAAAAATGAAAGTTTACAATGGGGGGGGGGGAAGCATTTTAACTGTACCATAGCACATGCAATGGTACTTATGAAGTTATGACAATGTGAATTATTCAGGGAAATGCAAGAATCCTCTATGTCTACAACAGAGTTCACAGGGTAGAAAATGACTAAAAAGTTAGACAGGGACTAAACAATGAAATATTTTGAGCATGGATACAATATAATAAAAATAATGGTATCATTAAGATAGCTCTGACATTGATGGAGGATAGATCGATGACAGGAAAACAAGTTGATACATTTTTAGAGGTGTAACAAATTGAAGCCCTGAACAAATATGATTGCAAAAGGAATGTAGAGTAATGAGTAAATTTAACATTTTTCCCCCATACTGGGAAAGGCACCCAGGGCTTTGTGCATGATGTTAAGCAAATATTCTACATCCCCATCCTTTTAACATTTCTTTCTCAGGGATATAGTGATAAGCAGAGGGGTATATGAAGGCTCTCTTGGTACCTGGCTAGAGCATCTTACAATCATCAGAAAACAGAAAGCAAATAGACTAGTTCTTACAGAAAAAAAGTGAGTTCAGTTGGGGGAAATTACTTTGATAAATTCAGAAAAGCCTTAAATAGAAAGTGTATGTTTCCAATATTGTGGTAATATCCATTTCTGTTTGTATTACAGTGTGATTTAGAAGGAATCATGCCAAATGTCACCATCAGCTTGAACCTCCCCACCAATGGATCTCCACTTCAAGATATTCTAGTTCATCCTTGTGTGACTTCTCTTGATTCTGCCATTCTGACTTCTAGCAGCATTGATGCAGTGGATGATTCTGCATTTAGTGGGCCTTATAAATTTCCATTCACTCCACCTTTAGAGTCATTTAATTTATGCTACTATACTTCCCAGGTAAACAATCTTGGAAAAGTTGAGACTTTCCTGATCTTTAAAAATATTATTGATAAGCAAATCATTTGTATACTTGGTCCAGACAAGAATTTTTCATGAGTTATTTGCCAGACAATAATTGAGAGACGAAGATGAAGATTCATTTCTTTGAATAGGCTACCTGTTAATCTCTGGTATCTGTAACAACATTAAATAGCTTTCAAAGTCAGCAATTTTTTTATTTTGTTTTTATTCTAATTAGTTATACATGACAGTAGAATGCATTTTTACATATCATACATAAATGGAGTATAACTTCTCATTCTGGAATTACACTGGCCATGTAGTCATTTATGCACATAGGCTAATAATGTCCAATTCATTCTACTGTCCTTCCTACCTCCATACACCCTTCCCCCCCTTCACTTCCCTCTGCCTAATCCATAACCGCCCCACCTTTATTGTGAATTAACATCCACATATTAGAGAATACATTCAGCCTTTGGTTTTGGGGGATTGGCTTAACTTTGCTTAGTATGATATTCTCCAACTCCATCCATTTATCTGCAAATGCCACAATTTCATTATTCTTTAAGGCTGAGTAATATACCACATTTTCTTTATCCATTCATCTGTTGATGGGCAATTTTTTTTCATTATTCCTAACAGTCTGCACTCACATAATAGATTTTGATATGATTTAGTCATGTTTTTAACCATGAACATGCAATAACACTAATCACATGTAATCTTAGTTACAAATATATAATTGGAGGTAGGAGTTTACTGGGGATTAAACCCAGGGCTTTTCATTGGAGCACTATACCCTAAGCTACATCCCCAGCCCTTTTTATTTTATTTTGAAACAGGGTCTTGCCATGTTGCCAAGGCTGAACCTGAACTTGTGATCCTCATGCCTCCACCTCCCCAGTAGCTGGGATTGGCTTGTACGTCTGTACACACTGTATATTATTAATAGCTATTTACTGGTTATTAAGTAATTTCTGTGTGTCAGACATTGTCCTCAGTATTTTTACGTGTATTTTCCCTAGTTTTTTCAACAAACCTTAAAGTAGGTGTTATTAGCCACGTTTTATACATGAGGAGAAGTTAAATGACTTAAAAAAGGTCATATAACTGATAAATTACAAAACTTGAATTTAAATCCAGTTTTTCCAGAACCCCAAAGTCCAACCTGTTTTTTACTATACTGTGCCATTTGTTTCTTGCCCCAGTTATCAATCAGTATGTTAATAGACACTACTCAAGCCAGCTTAGGTAGGAAAAATTATTTTGAGAAGTATTACACAATAGGCAGTCTTCATTGTCATTCAAGAAAAAAGGTAGACCCAGAATACATTGGATATGAAAAATTAAAATCACTTTATACCAAAGGTCCACATTGTCTCATCTCTGCTTCTGTTTCCTCTTTGAACTGGCTTTCTATGCTTGCACATGATCTTACAGCTCTAAGATCCACATTATATAAGCAGAGTCTCTGTGTCTTCTGATGTGCTAATAGGAATGATTTGCTTGCCCCAGGCTACAAATTATTTCCCATTTAGTCAGTTATTGATGACCAATCAAGTGAACTACTTCTGAGTTACTCCTGATTAGAGAAATGTGGGAAGAATGCAGTTATAGAAAACAGATGGAGCATCAGGAACTGTGGGCAGGACAGCAATTATCAGTATGCCTAGTACATGTCCTGTGCTCTAGGTCAAATAATTTGGAAGAGGAGAATATGGAAGAGCAAACAGAAGAAGAATATATTTTACACCTTTGTAAGGCATCTTGTTTCTGGGAGTAGAAAGAGGTAGAAGAATCTCTGTCCTTAGAATGAATATAGATCCATTATTGCTATTGTCAAAACAACTCGGAATAGTTCACTAGATACTAAAGACAAATCTGTATATAATGATTATGGTTGTGTATGTGTGTATATATGCACACTCACATAATGTAATATATATGATATACACAAGAACTTCCTCCTCCCCATCCATATTATTATTTTAGACCCATTAACCTGAGAATTTATGTTTGTTTTCAGGTCCCTGTCCCACCAATTTTGGGTTTCTATCAAATGAAAGAAGAAGTACAACTAAAAATAAAAGTCAATTTAAAACTTCATGAAAGTGTGAAAAATAATTTTGAATTCTGTGAAGCTCATATACCTTTTTACAATAGGTAGGAATAAATAACATGATGTCATGATGTCTGCCTTCTATAGTAGATTCCCACTGTCCCCTAATAAACTGTGTTTGCTTTTTACCTTATTTTTTCAAAAACTAAATAATTTTATGTTACTCAAATGAATGCTGATTCTGAACCAAAACATAATCATAAAAATATGTACCTTTAAATGCGTCTTTACTTTTGTGATTAAACTTGCTAGTAAATTACAAACCAATTAACCTCCTTAAAGATTATTTACTACTGGTTTTATTTCTAGCAGTTTCACTCTACATACAAGTCAATAGCAATGCAGTTTCTAGGTTTTTGTTGTTGTTATTGTTGTTTTGTGGTACTGAGGATTGAACTCAGGGGCACTTGACCACTGGGCCACATCCCCAGCCCTTTTGTGTATTTTATTTAGAGACAGGGTCTCACTGAGTTGCTAAGTGCCTCAGCATTGCTGAGGCTGGCTTTGAACTCGCGATCCTCCTGCCTCAGCCTCCCAGGTGCTGGGATTACAGGCGTGCACCACGCGCCCAGCGGTTTCTAGCCTATTTTGCTGTTTTTGTATTAAGTAACAGTAACAAGATTTGATTTATAGCTGTTATATTTGTGATCATTTTTTTCTATTTTCTCTTTGTAAAGAGGTCCAATTACACAATTGGAATACAAAGTTACTTTTGGCCAGCTTGAAGTATTTCGAGAGAAAAGCTTACTGATCTGGATTATTGGTGAGCAAGATTTTGTTTGTTGATCTTTTTTCCCTTTCATTTGCTATAGGCTCTACTTTTTTTAGAATAGTTGATTTGTGTTTTTAGGCCAGAAGTTCCCCAAATCAATGGAAATTAATCTTTCTGGAACTGTAACCTTTGGAGCCAAGAGCCATGACAAGCAGCCATTTGACCAGATTTGTATTGGAGATACAGCATATGTAAAGGTAAACATTTGTATGGTTCAATACATTAGAACTTCTTCCTTTGTTTCTAAATTGTATTGACCTGGTTGATTTTTAATGTTTTACAGCAATTTTTTTTTTTAATTCTGTGCTTTTTGACTGCCTACGTGCTTTTTTAGATTCTGTTTAATTATTTTTGGTTAGTAGCAGTCATTTTTCTGTTTTAGTTAATATAAATTTTAAGGGAGAACATTAAGTATACTTAAATACCCAAACTTAACTAAGATCATTAAATGTGCCTAAACACCCCCTCCTTAACCTACCCAGCATTTAATCATCAAATTAAAAATTTATTTATGAAAAATGTAAAATGTAGACCTTACTCTCTATGGATTTTTCAATAATGCACATCAATTAACTGCTTTTGGTATTTGAAGGAATGAGCACTTCTGGCCAAGGTGGTCAAGGGAAGGTGGAGTTAAAGCAAACTTTGAGGCCTAGATAAGCATGAATAAGAAGCCTTGAAGATTGACTGTATTTATTTTATTTTAAAAGACTTAAAGGATGGGGCTATGGTTGTGGCTCAGTGGTAGAGTGCTTGCCTATAATGCATGAGGCACTGGGTTCCATCCCTGGCACCACATAAAAATAAACAAATAAAATAAAGGTATTGTGTCCATCTACAACTAAAAAAAATTTAAAAAAAATTAAAAAACGACTTAAAGGAGTGAAGAATAAGCAAGACACACTTAGGATCCAGTGCTAAAAAGTGTCATACTGTATAAGATGGGCTGCATAATTTAGGTTTGAAATGTAGAAGGTATGAATCTTTTATAACTTTGGACATGTATTTTTTTTAATAAGGGAGTGGTCTGTACAAAGTGATACTTTGTGAATATTAATCTGCAATGGATATGAAGGAAATGAGTGGGAAAAAACAAGGACATCAAAAATATTTTATAGCTATATTAATATGCCAAATGAAAGGTACTAAGTTGATACTGAAATAGTATTGTATCAGCAAACAGAATAAGAATGGGCTACTATAAGCCATACTGATTATAAGATCTCAGTCATTAATATAGACAAGAAAAAATAACAAGTCAAAGATGGTGTTATTAAAAAAAATATGTAATGTAAACCAGACTTGAACCTTCAAGAGGGCAGAGACTGTGAATCTCATTCATCCATTGTTTTATCCCTAAGACTTTGTTCATTATCTACCAATAAATATTTCTGAATGAGTGAATATACATGAATGAAAGTTTTGATATTGAAAACATTGGAAAAGAGTGAGCTTCATATATACGGTACTGGATAATAGCATCATATCTTAATTCAGGTGTCCAGTGGATAGCTAAAAACCTAAAACTTGATTTCTCAAGGAAGAGATCAGCTGCATGTAAGGATTTAGGAGTTACCTACGAAGAAGAAATAGATGAAGCAGTAGAAATGAATAGATCAGAAATAATAAGAAAAATGGGAAAGATTAGAAAAAACATTGAGGAAAATTAAGGGGGTGATCAAAAAGGTAACAAGAAAGTAGAATGCTATCAAAGGAGATTGAAATCTATCCACAAAGGCAATTAGGGGAATTGGTGATGAAGTCAGAAATACATTGGCAATAATTTAGGGTTTTTTTCTATGTTTGCTTCAACTACATTTAATAGCATTGCTTCAAAGATTATTATAAAAAGTCCTAATTTTTCAGAAAAGAAAATGTGGGATACTACCACATTGCATATTCTTCAAAGGTAGATATTATGATTTTTCTATTAATTTCTAACACTTAACCACCATTTCATCAAAAGGATCATACATATTTGTGTTCAGTGAATGAACTGAATGTGTTTTATGTTATCTTAGTTATGTGGAAGTCAACCTTGTCATACATAACTTCCAGCATTCAGAATTACACTGAACAAGCAAGCTTAAGCCCCTTACTATCAAAAATTATTTTAGTTGCAACAGGAATAATTTGTTAAGATTTAAAAATAACATCCTATGCATATCATCAGTGAGTTTTGCAATTAAAGAAGAAATTGGCAAAATGGGGGAAATTTACAGGGGAAAAAAAGGGAAAAAATTAATATAAGGCTGGGAATGTAATTTCAGTGGTAGAGCTCTCTGTCACGCATGAGATCCTGGGTTTGATCCCCAGCACTGCCACACACACACACACACACAAAAAAAAAAAAAAAGCACAGAAAAGATAGCATGGTATTACAAAATCAGGATCGTTTAGCAGCAGAGATGGAGAGAACCACAGCAAAAGGAGACTGGAACTATATAAGATATAAACCTTTTCCTGTGAATGTGACTGTGATTCAGGCACCATATCTTCAGAGGAGCAACTGCCTCACTCTATTATAGTACAGTATAATAATTGGCATTTACAGTGGTAACCCCACATTATCAATAAAATTAGGAACTATTGGTTACATTTTTTTAGTTTATTTATTTTTTATTCTAAGATGTTATAAATGACAGCAGAATGCATTACATTTCATATTACACATATAGAGCACTTTTTTACAAATCTCTGTATGCAAAGTATATTCACACCATTCGTGACTTCATACATGCACTTAGGGTAATGATATCCATCTCATTCTACCATCTTTTTTTTTTTCCTTCACCCTTTTGCCCCCCTCCTATCCCCTCCCTCCCCATTAGCCATTCTAGTGTTCCTCTAATCCTCCTATGCTCCCCATCCCAACCCCACTGTGAATTGGCCTCCTTATATCAGAGAAAACATTTGGCATTTGGCTTTTTGGGATTGGCTAACTTCACTTAGCATTATATTCTCTAACTCCATCCATTTTCCTGCAAAAGCCATGATTTTATTCTCTCTTATTACTGAGTAATATTCCATTGTGTGTATATACCACATTTTCTTTATCCATCTACTGAAGGGCATCTAGGTTGGTTCCACAGTTTAGCTATTGTGAATTGTGCTGCTATAAACATTGATGTGGCTGTGTCCCTGTAGTTTTCAGGTCTTTTGGATAAAGACCAAGGAGTGGGATAGCTGGGTCATAAGGTGGTTCCATTCCAAGTTTTCCAAGGTATCTCCATACTGCTTTCCATATTGGCTGCACCATTTTGCAGTCCCACCAACAATGTATGAGTGTGCCTTTTTCTCCACATCCTCTTTTTAAAAGTTTTTTTACGTAAGGGAAGGAATAATTTCTAAGCTCAATTCTGTAAGTTAAATTTCAGTTTCTTAGAAAATTAAGTAGAGCAGCCCATTCTCTCCAAACACCAGAATAAACTAATGTTTCTGTTTTAGTAATTACATTCTTATTTCACTAAAAGGTATATATAGGGGCTGGGGTTGTAGCTTAGTGGTTGAGCGCTTGCCTCGCATGCGTGAGGTACTGGGTTCAATCCTCAGCACCACGTAAAAGAAATAAATAAAACAAAGATATTGTGTCCATCGACAACTAAATTTTTTTAAAAAAGGTATGTATATTCTTGCTTATAAAGTAATTATGATCTAAAATATGTCACAATCACATAATCCTTGGGATAGAAGAGAGTATATAGTTTACTAGACAACATAACAGAAGGAGCATCTGCTTTTGTAGTCTGCCAAGTCTGAGGTCAGATGCCAGTTCTCCTGCTTACATACTGGGATATTAATTGCTTTCATTCCCTTATTTGTAAAATGATACCTTATGGATTAGAGTCCATATTGGTGAAGTGCCTGGTTTGTGTTAAGCACTTCATAATGGAAGCTTTACAAAGAAATGGCCCCAGTGCATAGGAATGAGAGTATGTGTGTACATATTTGTACATATGTATACTCATAATTGAAGTTTAATATTTTATGGTTTTTAGTTTGTGAGCTGTGTAAGATGAATTTTCTAAAGTTATATCAAGAGAAAAAAAAATGTGACCATCATTTTTACCAACTAACCACTTCAGCTTAGTACATTTCTCTTCCTAGCTTCATTTTAGCATCTTAGATTACACACTCACTGGATGTTATGCGGATCAACATTCAGTTCAAGTTTTCGCATCAGGAAAACCAAAAATAAATGCACGTAAGTTGTACAGATTCAAACTAACTTAATGGGATTTAAATGGTGGTATGTTGTTATTACCTAAGGTAAAATTAAAATAAAACAGAATTTAGGAATTGAAGAATAATTCCAATTTGTAAAAAATTCTGACCTTATCCACCCCAGCATAACACTTTGTGAACTTTGTATGGCCCTCAGCCTTTTCCTATTTAAAATAGGATCTGCCGGGCGTGGTGGCGCATGCCTGTAATTCCAGCACTTGGGAGGCTGAGGCAGGAGGATCACGAGTTCAAAGCCAGCCTCAGCAATGGCGAGGCACTTAGCAACTCAGTGAGACCCTGTCTCTAATAAAAAAAAAAAAAAAAAATTCTAAAAAGGGCTGGGGATGTGGCCCAGTGGTCGAGTGCCCTGAATTCAATCCCTGGTACCAAAAAATAAAATAAAATAAAATAGGATCTGGATGAGCAAGGATTAAGATGGGATGGGCTTTAGTATAAAATTGGATTTGCTTTGTTCTATTTAGAATAACTCTTATTTAGAGGTGGTTCACAATGGCTTTGGTATTGAACAAACAAGGATTCGAGTATGGCTCCAACATTTTATTGGCTGTGTTACTTCAGTGAACTTCCTGAAGTTTTAGTTCCTCATCTTTAAAGTGGAAATAAATTACCTTAGGATTGTTACAAGGTTTAAGTAAGATTATACTGATCAAGCACTTAGCATGTAGTATAGATTCAATAGATGGTAAGTAAGATTATTACTTAAAAATTTAAGTAATTTTTAGCAAATGTTATAATCAAAAAACACTATTTCACACCTCTCTAGTCTACAGGTAGGCAAGTTCTAATGATGATTTCCTGTCTTCAATGGGTTTATTGGTTGTAAAATATACACACACTTTATATGAAAACATAGACAAAAAGAATTTATCAATGAATTCAAAATTATTTCATTCAGGTCAAATACATATGGCTGACATAGAAAAGTAGCTAGAATGAGGTATAGTTAGATAAAGTTAAGGAGAACCTTTTTGCCTTACAGATTGAGAATAGAGCTATAATATGTGTATATTTAGATAAGAATGATGCTAATTTATAAAAATTATTTCTATATTTAAATTAATATTTCTTAAACTAAGGATTAGGGTCCCTTAAATAGAAAGAATAGGGCAAGACTCTGTATTTGAATATTTCAAAAGAATTAAAGAACTTAGAACTATGGAATTCTAAGCAATTTCTTGTGAATTTTAGAAACATATTCTATATAGTGAAACCAGAAAAGGCTGACATTTCTCACCTCTGTAGGCTTTCCCTCATTTTCTCATCAGTTTTTGTTGTTGTTGTTTGTATTTTTTAAATGAATTCATAGAAGAGTATTCATAGTGCATTTGTGTTTAATGAAAAACATAATATTGGACAACCAGTGGCTTTGTTTAAGTACAAACAGACTGATATTTTAAAATATTTATGAGAAATATATTGTCTTTTAGTAACTAGAATATTTTAAGTATTTTATTAGTACTAACTAAACATGTAATTTTCAGAGCGCATAATACAGAATAAGTTTCAGTAATAAGCATACACCTGCTTATTAATGCAAAATATTGAAAGAGCTCATTTTAAATGAATCATTACAACTTTTCTTTATTTCCTAACTCTGGTTATTTCAGCCAGTGACTGCCAGTTTGTGCAGTCATGTGAAACCTTTATTTTGCCATCATCTTGGCAATGAAATCTATATTCATAATTACAGCTTTGTTCTGAAAATAGTGTAGTAATGATGCTAATTTCAGTAATAGCTGATATTTATTATTTACTAGGTGCTCAGCATAGTTTCTATTTTATGTGTACTAACTCATTGCTTCTCACAGCATCCTACATAGAGTTATCTCCATTTTACAGATAAGGACACTGATGGAACAGAGGGTCATGTGGCTAGTAATAATGGCAGAACTAAGGATCAAACTCAAGTAGTCATTCTGCCTCTGGAGCCTATTCACTTAACGGCATGCTATGTTATCTCTCAGTGTTACTAGGTTCTCAAACATTTAAAGTAAACTAAACAAATAAAGGAAAATATAATATATTTATTATTCTTTGCATTATTAAGAAGTAGAAAAGGCTGAATTGGATATTTAGTGATATACATATACACAGTAATAGCAACTTAACTGAGTCTAAATCCAAAGAACCATTACTATATCAATTTCACATATCAGAAAAGTTTAGTTCAGAGAGATTGCCATTTGACTAAAGTTGCAAAGCTGATAAAACAACATTTACTTTTGATCAGAGCTATAATGAAAACCCAGCAAAGCCACTTTTTTATCATGTTTCTAGAAAGTTGAGTGTTGCTTTACATCTTTGACACTTTGAATGAATAAAGAATAACATGACCAGAATCAGGACAGTGGTAAAGAAGTTATAGAAGGGAAACAAGTATTTTTACAATTAAAGTAATGATTCACAAGAAATAGTATGTAGGAGAAATGTAAGGAAAAAATTTACAGACTTAGCATCAATAAGAAATATTTCATATAAGCTTAAAGATGGATTGTTCAAAGATTTAAAGAGCTCACATTTTTAAGTGGTAAAAATTAATAATCAAGCCTTGATAAAGTAAAATTAAAATGAATATTTCAAAGGATTGCCATGAAATGATTGCACTGCACAATTTCAAAAAAAAATTATAACTTTGCTCTCCTGTTTTTTTGTTTTTTTTTTTTTTTACTAAGATGAAATAGTCTATCTTTTTTTTTTTTTTTTTTTCCTTTTTTAGACCGGAAACTAGTATCTTCTGATTATTACATCTGGAATTCTAAAGCCCCTGCTCCAGTAACCTATGGATCATTATTACTGTGATTTTTTTCATATTTAAATGGGATTTTATACAATAGTAACAGCATAAATGAAATCATAGTTTTTTATTTCAATGTGTATTCATATAACCTGAGTGAAAAAATCTGAAGGATTTTAATTATAAAATATTCATACTTAACATTTTTTAATCTGATATAGTTTGAAAGAATGTCATAATATTTTATAATAATATGTCATATATAACTTATAGTATATTTCATATATTATATGAAATATATTTCATATTATAAGTTATATGTCATAGCATTAATATATAATTATATATTATATTATAGTGTATTATTATTGTTACGTAATATTATTATTGTAAAGGCTAATATCTCCTGTGATTATTACCCTTTCATTTTCTGTTACTGTGATTCAGAATATAGAGAATTCATGATTTGCTCTGACTTATTGTAGACTCATACTGGGTCAACATGCTGTACATGTTTCTTCCCTCCCCTATAGCAGATACTGCTAATCAATCACAGCCCTTTGCCTACTGTGAGCCTTCCTGGGTAAGAGCCCAGACTTCTTAGTGCAGAGCTTTAGGCAGCCATTCCAGTAGTTTGTACCTGACATGCAAGATAACTATCTGTTCTTCCAAACCTAAGCCAGGCATGGTGGGGCTCACCTATAATCCCAAAGACTCGAGAGACTGAGGCAGGAGGATCATGAGTTTGAGGCCAGTCTTGACAATCTAGAGAGAGACTGTTTTAAAATAAAAAGGAATGGGGATGTAGCCCAGCGGTAGAGTATCCCACCTGGGTTCAATCCCCAGTACCAAAAAAAAAAAAAAAAAAAAAAAACCTAAGTACATATCTCCTAGTACATTGTGCTGGTACAGAATATCAGCAACCAAGTTAGAAACAACTATAAATCTCTTTAAAAATCAGCCAGTGTAGACAAAGGAAACTTGCTTAAATAGTAACCTGTTCTTAATCAGAACTATCCCATTGACTAATAAAGAATCTGCATAATTCTATTTATCCCTGTTCTAGAGTTAATTTTTAAGTAAGCTTGTTAATCTGCCACAATAACATTTTGCTTAGGATGTCTATAGGCATATTTAAAAAATGGGTGGGATACCTGCAGAAGATGAATGTAGTATTTTGCAATTATTTAATGTCTTCAGCCAATTTCTGAAGATAAAGGTAGATATAATATTGCTTTTTCCTTGTTTTACCAATTAAAATCCATTAATAAATAAATTTATGTAAAAACTCAAAAACCTTTCTGTGGGTAGAGTATTATTTACTCTTAGTCTTATATAATAATGTGTTTTCTTTAAATTTGTCTTTCTTCTCATTATAATTTTCTTGATGTCTTCAGAAACCATTAGCCATACTCTTTATTCTCTACCTGTTTCTACAATTAGATGTCACATTCTGTTTTCAGAGCAGTTTATTATCAAGTTGGACTTCAAGTGACCAAGAAAAAAGTAATCTCAAGATCCTCAGAACTTAATTCATGTCAAAGTTCTTTTTACAGAAAAGAATTTAAAAGCATTATAAAAATATATGCATTACAGATTAATATTCAATTCCACTATATTCTGGGTTCTGTTTTTTAATGAGTCTCCTCAGAAAAAGCTTAGAAAAAGCTGCTAACTCCTCAAAAGAGAGCTATAATAATTTGAAGAGATAGTCCATATGAACTTAGGATTTGAAGTTTGATTTTTTAATTAAGGTCAGTCCCACTCATTATAAACCCTCATTTTCTGCAAAGCATTATCATACATAAAGTTCCATGTTAAAAATTATCCCAAGTAACAAAGAAGAATAACTGTCTGACCAGGACTTTGACTTATTATTATAGCTTAATCAGAGATAATCAGTAGTAAAAAACTTTCCTTTTGAAAGAACATTCCCCATAAGTTATTTATGTCTCTTCAACTCAAAAGCTTAATATTCTTGTGTTAATAGAGCCATTTGGAAATTTCGATTATTCAAATGCTTATTAGCAAAGTACACTAAGGTAAACAAGAGGCATTTATCTAGTGAATAGGCAGAGATTTAACATTATAATTACTTAAGCAAAACTTTCTTCATGAACAAATTAGAAAAACCAGTAGACTTTGATTTGACATTTCTAGAAAACTGAGGAAAATCTGAGGAGTACTGGAAAAGTATAGAAATGATGGAGAACCCCATGCCATCTGTTGCCATTCCATTCCAGCAACACTACAAAACTAAACCAGCTCATGTTTTCATCCCTTGGAGATCAGCTGGGCACACTATGATGCTTTTGATTTTGTCTAGGAACCTGTCACTTCAGGATAATTTCTGAAGACAAAGTCTGTTTCCCGTTTGGTAGGTGACCTGTTTAATGTTTTCCCTGTGTCTGGGAACTCCTTAGTGTAATTAGCGACCTTTGAACTCCGCAACTAATCCTGAGCTATTTTGTATTCCTTACTCATCTTTAAGGCTGGACCTTTCTTTTCTTCAGAGTCCGCTGCCACAATTAAAGAAGAAACAGCTGCATTTCAAAGGGATTCCGATTCCAGAAGCTTAATCGTGATTGACGTGTTCTTATTCTAAGCTATAAGACACTCTAAGAGTCCTTTCTTGGGTTAAAACTTCAATCATTTTCTAAAAAATTATCTCACTACGGATTTTATTCATTTTCTTTGATAACTATTCTTTGCATTTTTTAACTCGAAAGATGCTTTGCATTTGCAGTGAATATGAGCAACTACTTCTAGTGAAAGATTTGGATGGTGTCAGTCCTGCTCTAGATGCAAAATTTCTAAATTCCCTTTTAGTGCCAAAATATGATTATGAAATCTGATGTCTATCGTATGGGTAATTATTCTTCCCTAAATCCCAAAGGCAAAAGGAAAAATAGCTAAATTTCTGAAAATGAACTCCAGAAAAGATAGTTCGTGATTTTGGCAAAATCTTTCTTACTAAACAATATTTTAAAACTTTTTTAAAGTCAGCAAGATTGTAGTTAGGCAATATCCTGGTGGTATTTTATACTTTTAAAATAATCAACTCAGTATCAAGTTTGAAGTAAATAGCCTCATCAGGAGTTCTTACAAGAATTTTTTTTTCAATTTTAAACTTTCTTCCTAATAGAATATTTTACATTTTCATGCCAATTCAATACTTCTGTGTTTAATTTATTATAGTTTTTATACATTGTGTGATTTAAAATGTTTAACAGCAGACATTTTGTGCATAGTAAAAAGTGCTAATATTTGTCTTCTCATTTTTGTTATAGTGTTTTTAAATGCTTCATATACATTCATAGATTTCTACACTACCCCTCGGAGGTAGGTAGGTGGAATTATCATCCAAAACCTTCAGGGACTGCTGCCACAGCAGAATAGTTGTTCCTAAGACAAAGGTCAAAAAAGGGATGTTAATAAACAGTCCTCAGGTTTAAGGGACTTTTTTAGGATTACATCTTAAATTCCAACAAATCAGATTTAGGAGTTACTGAAAGTGAAATTGATCCATCCCTCATCCAAACTTTGCAATACTTTCCTGTTCTGACATCATTTAGATAGTTAGCTGTATTATCAGATTAGAAACCATTGTACCAGGCTGCTGAAAGGAAAAGGAGGCAAAAAGCTAAACATGGGATGAATTCTGAACCTTTTAACCTGGCTGAAGTACGTTGGTCCCTGTTATGCAAATACCTTCAATCCTCTGCTAAGTTCAGTGGAAATAATTTTCTTGAATGACAGGTTTATTCAGCAAGGATTCAGTTGGTGATTAATCCCCCTTTGATCTAGGGTATTTCACTTAACTACCAGTTACCTCGTTCTGACAAAGTGCAACTGAGATTAGGGAGATCACTAGAACACTACCAGGGTGTGCGTTTATTCTCTATAACCTTTTAAAGCAAGGGCCAAGAATGCAATTTATTTTCAGTATTTGAAGATGTAAAGTCCTGTCTGCTAAGTTAGAAAGTCAATTGAATACCAAATGAAGTTTATTTCTTACGTAATAGAACAAACATTTCTTTTTGCTTTACCTAACAATGATATTAGGAAACATAGGCTTTGAAGAAAGAAGAAACAAAGAATATATTCCAAGTATGGCTTTTTATTTTGTTTCATATACTAGAGTGTATACTTACTGGCCCTGAAATAACTTAAAAATCAAAGGAGTGGCTACAACTTCAGTTGAGAAAATACTTCTTTTTCCTTAAACTGCATAGTTTCTCACCCCTCCCACCACCTCTACCACCACGAGAAAATGCCATGGTATGTGGTGAAGAAATCCAGTTGGGGAAAACATGTTGTAATATACAGATCCATCTTAAGACTGCTGATTTCAAAGCTATCCTTATTAACTTTTTCTTCCCTTAGGAGAGCTTGTTATATTCCATAAAAAATTGCATTTATTTTTAGAATGATTTTTTTCCAAAAAAAAAAAAGGTAAATAATATTGCCAAAATACTACATATTAATTATTTTAAATGTTTTCTGCCCTTTTCTCATTTTTCTGGATACCTCTTCTCTCATAAATGTAAACTTTGAAATGTAAATTTACTTTGAAATATTCTCTGAAATTTGAGAAAAAAAATGTCAGATGTTTCATGCTACATTTCTCAAAGAATTCACTTTTTAAAATTATTATCATTATTAATGTTAGCATTTATTTTGCAAGATGTTAAATTAGAGGATTTATTAAAGTATATTACAAGACCTTTAAAATGTATATATGTATATATTTTGTAAACATTTATTTTTAAGGATTAAATTTTTACTAATGATAAATTTTATTTTTTATAAACAAAGCAATTTTAGAAATGTTTTATAATTGCTCATCATCCTAGTAGCAATTTGCAATACAAGTTGTGTTCAGACTGCTTCTTAACACTTTTTTTTTGGTTTAAAACCTTTTTGTGGTCTAATTTATAAATTGAAATGATGCCAAAGAAAAATGTATACCTAAGTTTATGCCAAACCAACCTCCTCTTGTTTCAACTTAATAACCAGTTTCTAAATACCTTTTGGTAGCAAGTTATTGGGTCACAACAAAATTGGGGATCAGAAGAAAATAAGATAGCATTAGGAATACAGGATCCCATGGCTTTGTTTCTGAGAAACACATGTTTTTAATAATTAACTATCCCATTCAGTAAATATCTAGTTAATAAAATGTTGCAGTATATTTTAAAATATGCCATCATAGAATATATTTATGTACAACATATATGTATTAACGTATTTATGTAATGCATACAGTGCTAGTGTGTCTGAGTTGGCAAGTTTCCCTGTGAAACATTTCAATGTCATGTCAGAAGAAGAAGAATATTTCAAAGTAAAATACTAAATATCTTCCCTACAAACACAATTTTTAGTTAATTAATGAAGGGATTCATTAAAATGAAAATTGCCAAGGATCTCATGAGATTAATCTTACAAAATGGTTAAAACTCTTAAGAACTAAAGGCTTTTCAACTAGCTTCTAATTTTCCTCATCAACTGTTTTATAGATTTAACATTATTGTTCATATATTGCCTGGAGCAACAAATTGGCATAAGAATCTCACTGGTATCCTGCCTTGTAAGCTGGTTACTCTGGGGTCCAGGCTGATTTCTCTAAGGATCATCGCCTGGCTATGTAACTGATGTCAGTGTAGTGGCAGAGCACATACATTTACAGATTGATGAATGTGCACGAATGGAAACTACCTGCTGCTGTTTTTCCAGTAGAAAGTGAAAATCTGCTTGTTTAATAATGCATTAAACATTTAAAGTCAAACTTTATGCTTTCTTGATATGTCCTTCTTTTAAATGATAATTTCTCTAAAAAATTGTTTAGTAAATACATAACAATGATGAAAATGTTCAAATTATTATTATCCCTCTTAAAATTTTTACCTTTTCCTTCAAGGGACTTGAGTGCCCTCTGCAGGTTATAAAGAGATAATTAATGACTATCTATTTTTAAGCCTGTGATTTGTCCCTTTCAAAATTGCAGAGCCCATTTATGTCTAATCTCAAAGCTATGCATGATCCAATTTATATTGTTAACTCTATTAATTTTCCAGTGATTGGAGTAGGAGTTTCTTTTCTGTACATGTTTTATTGTGTTTAATGTAAATGTGATACTTGTGAGCTTTCCATATCACTTAACTAGGGCCCTTTAAATACTGGATCTATAGTAACACATGTTCTCTCACAGAAAGGAGATCAGGAAAACATTTAGGTATTTTGAAATATTTTAAAGATTTTGAGACTAGTTTATTTCCTGTTGCATTTGGAATAGTGTACATTGAAATGAGCCTTGCTTTGTCCATATGCATCATGTAAAATTATGGAAGAAGAAAAAAACATTTTTTATTATGTGAGACTTCTGTTTTTTGATTGGGTTTATGAGTGATGATTTCATTCAGACTTAATAAAACAAGTTTCTTAAAATATCTTTATTTTTTAAAAAGGATTGAACAGATAGCACTTTAGTATTATTGTTGGCATTATTGTCCAGCAACTAGAAAGAATATTTCTATTTGAAGAGCAAAAGGCAACATTTTCATGGCCATAGTGTGGAAATACATGAGTCATTCATGCCTGTGAAACCCATACTTTCTCAATGGGAGTAGCAGATTTGTTTCTAAGGGATGTAGAAATTCATTTGTATATGAAACTAGAACTGGAGTGCTGGTGGCACTTCTGATTCAATTAACTTACTTGGTGAAGCTGCCAGGGAAACTAAATATGATGAGAACAAGAGGAATGACTGGATCAAATTAATAGAAATAGATCTTTTTGCAAGCAGTACAATGATTCTGATCATCAACCTTGAAAAGTAAATTAGAACAAGCAAATTACTGTTGAAAAATTCTTTCAGCACTCTGCTGTTGCTACTCAGCTAGTCATGGCTCAGCCTGGGGCAGGGGAAAAAATGCACTCAGTTTTGGTTGACAAAGGAAACATTATTAAAGTGAATGTTTACATTGTGTTTATTGAAGTGTTCAAAGAATATTTGTTGCATCTTCAACCTGCTGCTCTCCAGACTATTACAGTACAAGAGTAATAATAAAAATGAGTCACTTGCACATTTTAGACAAATAAGTGTCTTAAACTTGTTTGTTTCAACTGTCTCCAAATGAGTTTCAAACTAAATAGTGCTTTCTCTTTTAAAGATTTTTTTCCTCTAGAAAGTTATCCAATTTTTTAAAAACATTCATTTCTTTGAATTTTACTTGAATACACCTTCCACTTACTTCTACATCCTTTGTGTAATGTTCCTCCCAGGATCTACAATGTATAAGAAATAATCCTATTTCTTAATATGCTAAAAATCACAAAAACTAAAGGCAATTGTGAAATTACTGACTAATGTCCAGTTGAGTATATAATATGTGCATTAAAAAGATCTGATTAGGGTGATAACTTTTGAGAGCTGTAATTACCTTGATCTACCTCAAAAAGATTAAACTGAGAATGGAAAAGATAGTTTTTTTTGACTAACAAGCATGCCCATCTGGTATTTAAAGTTTAATAGATCTTTATTAGTTATACTGGGAAAATGGGAAAGTTAGTAATTAAAAATCTAGAAAGAATTTTAGTTTTTATCTTTCTAAAGAGATCAATTTAAATCATTTTTATATTTTAGAAATAGTAGAAGCATAGTACTTAACAGGGATTAAAGTCCTTTATTTTCTTGACCAGCAACCCCCAGAACAACAAAAAAAATTGATCTCTTAGGTATTATCAAATATAAGTTAAATGTTCTTAAATCCCTTATTAACTAATTTTTGAAAAACTATTTTCTTATATTTACAGGACAAGTTGTCAGTCTTCTTTATTTCAACTATTTATCACAGATACCAAAGATTAGCCCATACTATAAATTCTTGAGAACTTCCTAGTCAGATATTTAATTATTTGCCATTTCTATAATATAGTTTTAGGGCATCTTATATTATTTTGATGTCCAGAATCAATAAAAATTATTTATCCGCAATCACCAAAGAAAAGTCTTTTGAATCTAAAAGTACATGCCAGTCCTCTGCCTTTGCTAAGGCAATAACCAGTAAAACTGTTCAGTAATGTTTATACCTTGTTAACTGATGATAATCAATTTTGGTTTTCTGTTTTTGTTGTTTTGTTTGTTTTAGTGGGGGTTGGGAGTGCTGAGAATCAAACCCAGGGCCTTGCCCATGCGAAGCATGTGCTCTACCACTGAACTATACTCCCAGCACAGATAATTTTTTTATTAATTTATCACTAGCCTTATGCCCTTAATACATTGTTTTCTAATGCTTATTTAAAGAGCACATGCCACTTGTAGTATTTAGTATTGAAGGCCCAAACACAAACATAAGTTATGGCTTAGAATTAAAACTGCTGATCAAGTTGAAATGAAGATCTTAATTTAGTCATTAAAATTTTATGTTAAACTTTTGTTGTGCTCCTATTATATGCCACTCCAGAACTAGACACAAAGACAAAAAACAGTCTAGATTTTGAACCATACATTATAACTTCTGTAGTGTATTGGCATTGTATTAATGGAGGACTACTTCTCTTCATTAATACACAAACCATCGAAAGAGGTGATGATTGAAGCTTACCAAGTAGACGAAGGACATCTCAGGGGCAAGATATCTCTGTAGAACTAACACTGACAAACAGAATCACAGAAAGCTGAACATCTGATGTAACAGAAGAACAAAAGAGGTTACGTTTGTACAAAACCTTTTTGCCTCCAAATATTCAGAGTTTGGATATATAAGATGAATATATATTTCTAAGGAAAGCAAGCCTATTTAACTTAGTGACAAATAAAAAAAATATTCCTACATAGTGCATATGCTAGTATATTTACCTCTGCATTAGCAATGAAGAAAATATAATAGTGTGTATGTAGGACTATAAGGAAATTATATATGAGGAAATATAAATATAATCCATTGATATGCTAATGTGTATTGTATTTAGTTAATTGACATACTAAACTTTATTAGGTGTTCACATCCACTAGAACATCTCCCTTAGAACATATTCTTTGCCTGTTTCCTTTGAGTATAGATAGACACACTTAGAGATATCCGTGTGTGTGTGTGTGTGTGTGTGTGTGTGTGTGTGTGTGTGTAAGAAAACAAGAAAAATGTAAGCTCTAGAATAACAGCCTAGGATGGATTCATTAGTATGCAAATCTTTATCTCCCACCCCAAATTTTGAAATTGGCTATCACAGTCATCTTCACATTTTTGTATTCCCAGTGCCACTAGAAACACAAAGGAAATTGTTGATATAATGAAGTAGCAAAATGTTAGGTACATAACAAAGCAGATTGTCCTCCCACCTAAAACAAATCGATGATGTTTAAGTAAGTGATTTTGGTTTTTGCATGTGTATATAAAAATTCCATTGCTCAAATAGTGTTCAAATCCACATTCTGCACCAGTGAAATCTGCCCTGCAATTGCCATCTCTAGCACTATTCAGAGAATTTCTTGCCATTGTGACTGCTTTTCAGACACACTAGACAGCCTTGGCCCAACCTGTTAAACTGCAGCTGCTGGGGCTGCCCATCCCAGGACACATTGCTTCCAATCATGCTTCAGTGAACCTTAAAACATTTGGCACTCTCATCTTAGAAATTCCCTTCTGGGACTCCATGTACAACAGCTTTGTAGGCTCCCCATTATTTACCAGAGTAAAACTTGTTTGGGGTTGGTATCATATGACCTGATAGGCTATGATTCCCTTCATCCAATAAAGCACAGCTTTCCTTGATCCTTATATACTGATGCAATGGATTGGATTTGCCAGTATCTAAGAAGTGCAAGTGATTACTTTGTTTGTTGCAGGGCTGGGGATAGAACCTAGGGTCTCACACATGCTAGACAAGCACTCTACCATTGAACTATACTCCCAGCCTCCAAGTTATTTTATTATTTTGAACATTTCCATTAACTATAGAAGCAGAGTGGTAAAGAGAAAATAATAGTCTTTGAAGTTCACACAGGCCTGGTTTCAAATCCCAGCTCACTATTTACAAGCTGGGTGGTCTTAGAGAAGTTACTTAACCTTTGTGGTCTTTGGTTTCCTCCCAGTTCTTTGGGGTTATTATGAGTATTGAAAGATACTAAGTTCTAAGTGCAAAGATATTCAGCGTTCATTCCTTTCCTATATTGAAGATTTATAATGGCCTTTTCGTAAAACCAACTATAATTAGGTAGCTATGCCTTTAGATTTCAAAATTACATTAATTGCCCATTTGTCCTTGGTTTTGAATGTTCAGCTGTAATATTACAGAAACACCTACCTACTCACTTGCTTCCATGGGTCCTTGGAGTAAATAAAATGACTGTAGAATAGAGTGGGTGTAGATGTTGTAAAGTTTGCTGACGTTTAACATTTCATTATTCATGGGGAGACATTGACTCAAAATTCACACATAAGAAAAATAGTCATATTCTACCAAAAGTAGGGTTGAGTGAAAATAAAATTTGTCCACGGGAACATTGAACAAATTTGGTAATAACTATTAAAGCTCAGTTAACTTCTGGAGGTCTTTACATTGTTCAAGATAACCTCTGTATTTATTGCTAGTGTGGAAGTCATTTTTCTTAATCACCAACTAAACCTGAGTTGGATATTTGGTAAAAACATGAGATGAATAAATTCAGAAATGTAGGGGGGGAAATGTAAGATTAGGTAGGCTATGCTTGCTTTTTCCAGACTTTACAATCTGAAAGATATAGAAATGTTTTAAGGTACCAGGTATTACTTTTTGGGGTTTGTTTATTTGTTTGTTGGTTGGTACCTGGGATTGAACTCAGGGGCACTCAACCACTGGGCCATGTCCCCAGCCTTTTTTTTTGTATTTTATTAGAGACATTTAGAGTTGCTAAATGCCTCGCCATTGCTGAAGCTGGCTTTGAACTAGCGATCCTCCTGCCTCAGCCTCCCAAGTGCTGGGATTTCAGGCGTGTGCCACCGCGCCCGGCTTTTCTTGCTTTTTTATAAAAAATAATTTTTAAATTATTTGAAAAGTTTTCAAAATATAAGATTGCTTGATTTATTGATTTGAGGGAACATTATTTGAATTGTCAAATTTAGCTTCTGAAAATCTGAAGTTTCAGAACAAGGGCATTTATATCTTTAGTAATGCCAAAAAGAGTGGAAAATTATTCTCAGAGTAAAGGGACATTTTATTTTATTCTTTGAGCACTTTTGCCCAAATAGCACTATCGAATAAGGTACTCCTAGCTGCGGCTACAGATATCTTAAGGCAGTGAACAAATTCCTTCATCTTCTCTAGAGCTATATCTCTGCCACAGTGTCAAGTTTCTCTGTTGTCTGAATGTGGGAAAGGGCATCACGTGATATTGTGGCTTAACTGTGACCCTCAGGAACTGCTACTGGAAACCACTCCCTTCCACTCAAGGAGGTTCCTGACATTCAGTTCTGACATAGAAGGGTCCCCTGTCCTCCTCCCTGCTACCTGGAATGCACAGTACCTGAGAGCTTCCTAGGAGCTGTGTGTACTCACACTTTTTGATAATTATTTCTCTTCATATTTTCTTTTTCTCTCTGGCAGGCACACTGGCTTTATATTTTTAATAATAATATGAAATGGGCTGGGCTTGTGGCTCAGTGGTATAGAGCACTTGCCTAGCATTCATGAGGCACTGGGTTCGATCCCCAGCACCACATTAAAAAAAATAAATAAATAAACAAAATAAAAGTATAAAATTTTTTTTAAAAAATAATATGAAATCTCTAAATTTTGAGTTGATTTCATATAAAGAAAAAATATTGAGTAAATAATAATTCCGGTGGTAAACGGCTAATATGAAGGTTGACACTCCGAGTACACAAAAGTAATCTTGGGCCTTAATGAAAATCAAAATTTGATGTTTAGAGAATTTAAAAGAGGCAACTCTTCAATATACTACTTAAGATAATTTTCAGGAAACCCTAGGAGGAGTTAGTAAGTAGTGTTATCAATGGAGTATATACTGTTGCTCTGCTGTTAGGCATAGCACAGTCCAAATGCCATTGCTCTTTAAGGAGACCTTGTACCCAGAATCCTCATTTGTAAAATAAGAATAAGATTGGTGCCTGAACTAAATGAGCTAGCATATCAAGTGAATGGCACAAAGTTAGTGCTAGTTCATTGTTTTGACTCCTCTTCACTATCAATATCAGCTGTTTCTATTTTCTTAATGCCTTATGAGCTGAACATAGGTTATAACTTTGTATATCCATTTTTTTTATAATGTTCTAGTAAACTGGGGGATAACCAAGGATTAAATACCCATGTTTACTGCTGCACAAAGAAATTAAAAGTTTGTGTCAATAGTAAAGTCAGGTTTAGAATTTCATCTAGGTAAGATAACCAGCACTTAGAATTCACATGTATATACATCCCTATAATATAATTTTCCTCTCTGTTTTAGTAACTAGGAAACTGAACACTGAAATTCTTTTATTAAAAAAAAAGGTGTTCAGAACTTTTTTATATACTTGTTTGTTTAGTAAGTTTGCATTGCTTTCACTTTACTAGTCTATTCTTATTTTTCTCTTGCCTCAATCTATTTTATACTACTGCATCCTATTATACTGTTTATTAGTGTTGTAATACTATATCCTTTATTTTTAGTGTCCTTATGCTTTTTGAATAAGACTGAAAATAATTATTTTTGAAAAATAATGTCATTCCATTGCTGAGTAATGTTCCAGACAAAATTTAAGAGAGAAAGATTGGAGAAAATGTAACATAATCCTAAAACTATGTCAGCCAGTTCCATGGTAAATTCTAAGATTAAGTGTTTCATTCTTGCCCGAAAACAGCTGTGTTCTGCCACCATTGCTTTACATCAAAAGCCATTAGAATCTGTTTGACTATTAAGGGGTTGGGGACATAATTAACAGCCCTACCAGTACAAGTTTTCAAATACACATTGTCTTTCCAATGTGTCTTCTCTAGAGATGATTCCCGTGAAGCTCTCAGCTAGAAGAGTATCTAGGGGACTTATTTATGCAAAAGCCAACAAAGTTGATTTTGAAACTGCAAAAGAAAAATGAACTTTATAATTTCCTTTCTTTAAATAAAACTATTTTATCTACCTTAATTAATCACCTTATATTTATGAAGCTAAAGAAATCAAATGATTAGGGCTGAGGGTATAGCTCAGAGTGAGGCCCTGGGTTCAATCCCCAGCACTGTAAAAAATAAAATATTTGGAAGAATATGCCACAAGGCTTGAAGACCATTAATAAAGAAAGGAATGCCCAGGGCTGGGGCTATAGCTCAGCCTCACATCCACAAGGCCCTAGGTTCAATCCCCAGCACCACAAAACAAAAAAAGAGAAAAGAATGCCCAGAAAAGATTTGGCACAATGTCAGAATCATTGGCAAACTATGTAGTTAACCAAAGAGACTACTTTGAGAATCAGTTGCAAATTCTGGTATGTTTATTTTTAAATGAATCTCAACAATAGTCACACCCCATACAGCATAATCCTACATGTTTCTAGAAAGCCAAAGTATTTTCAATATTAGGATTTATTTGGTTTCTGTTTGTACAAAGCATAAAGATAAATTATAAAAATAAAAATAATAATTTGAGGGTCTTTTATAGCAAATATCTATTTTGACAGGAAAATTACAGCAATTGTACCTGTAGTGCATAGGCTAGGACTGAGACTGCTTAAAGTGAAGAGAAAATAAAAGTGTTTGTACATGTGTTTTCTTATTCTAATTTGACTACTCTATCAAAGGAAACTAAAAATTATATTTTACAGGTCATTGTCATTCTTATGACAATCTTGTGATTATTTGTACTTAATGTTAAATATTTCCTGACATTTTTACTTCAATTATTTTTAGCTATTCACCCACAAGTGCAGTACAGCTGACATAATTACCCCCCCCTTTTAATTCACAAAAGACATGTATTTACCTATTTGTTATAATGCTTCTCGTGCTAGCATGCTGTTTCTGTGACAAGACTACTTTGAACACACAGTAGGTAAAATAATATTGTATATTGCACAGCAACCCCAATAACTGAATGTTAATTTAACCAGTGAAGACAACATAATTATAATAATAAGAATTCTTATCTTTTAATGGAGTTAAAAATGGAACTCAAATTGGTCTTATGTAGCTCATTGGCTTAGTAATCACTAGAAAAATCAACCAGTCAAGGTGCAAAACATTTGCAAAGCTGCAAGTAGTTAACAGAGATCCTAACAGATCTCAGTGTACTATCAGGGTATTAGTGGCCTTTCTAGAATATTTGACACCTGTCAACCTCCACGTGACAAAATAATTTTCAGTAGTAATGAACTAGAGTGATGGCCAGAAAAAGATGTATAGATAGTTAAAATTGCTTTTTACAGAATACATGTGTGTAATAATAATAATGATGCTAGCAAAAAACTAAAAGGAATGTATTACAGAATAAAGAAAACTAACAATTTTAAATTATATAAATGTATCTTCATTGGGGTTTATATGTAAATATTGATCTATTGTAATAATGCACAATAACATTACATTAGCCAGTAAGTGAGGTAGTTTTTCCCCCTAGTACTGGGGATCAAACCCAGGGCCTAGCACATGCTAGGCAAGTGTACTACCATTGAGCTGCATCCCTAGCCCCTGTTTTTTTCTTATTTAATTTTAATTTTGAGACAGGGTCTCACTAAGTTGTTTTTCCAGGCTGGTCTCAAACTTGGAATCCTCCTGCCTCAGCCTCTCAAGTAGCTGGGATTACAGATGTGCACCACAATGCCCATCTTGTATTTTTTAAAAATATTTTTCAGTTGTCAGTGGACCTTTATTTTATTTATTTATATGCAGTGCTGAGAATCAAACCCAGTGTCTCACACATGCTAGGCAAGCGCTCTACCACTGAGCCACAACCCCTCCAGCTGTGTATTTTAATAAACCAAAATGTCTTGCAGAATGTACAATTTAGACAAATTAATTATACCCCTGATGTATTATTGTTTTCTTAAGTTATATTTAGTTTAAAGCAAATGTTTAACAATAAAAAGAAGTATTATTCATATTTGGTAGGACTTCATGTTTGAAATAAAATCTGCACTTCTCAAACAAAAACAATACTCTAGAGTTAGCACGCTATCTTGTCTTTATAACAAAAACTTCATAGAATGACCTTATTGAAGTAACTTGCGATGTTTTTCTTTAAAATCACTGTGCTAAATTGTTAATTTCAAATATACTGTTTAAAAACAGAATTATGTAATACAAAGTTTGGAGATAAGAATTGCTTTCAATGCAGGTTTCAGTGTTTCTCAATTGTTAGTTTTTCCTGAAAGGAGTGGGTACAGCAGAGTTTATATGTGGAAGCTTAACTGTACAATTGGGAATTCTCCAAATTAATTTAATTTTTATTAGAGGACTAAAACTCTTATGTGTTTTATTTCAACTCAATAATAACCAGAGCAGTTGTTTAGAATTTAGATCAACCAAAGATGGTTTAGGGAAGAATTATTTTATCACTAGCATTGTTTAGAATTGTTGGCACATGGTAGTAATAAAAATCAGCCAAATCTGGTTAGTATTGTTATTGTGTTTAACTGCTGTATAGTGTGTCCCCTACATCAGGAGGGGACTCTCCGTTCCTCAACACATTACTGAATACACTCATTTCTTCTTGCCCATAAAACGTGCTTTGTACCGTGTTGTTTACAACACATACCAGGTACATCCAACTACAGAAAATATTCACAGAAGTGCTGCACCACTCTGAAACCTTATGTGTTCATAAATAATCACAGAAGGAGATCCAAGAGTGCTATTAGTAAATTAATAATTGTTGAATAACTGCATGTCAGCCATATGCTTCCCAGTGCCTTCATACATGATTAGTTCTGCATCATATCCCACTACCCCACTATTAACACTATAAAGGCTTTTTTTTTTTTTTTAGCCCATTTAACTGTGGAAGAAACTCAGAGCTGGCCTGAAGTGTTCAGTTGACCCTCAGCATTTTTGCTTCCTCTTAAGTACACTCCTAGAATCCCCTTTGCTATTTCCCCAGTTTCAGATGCTCAGTGCTTCTGTGCTCCTGGATTTCTGGGATCCCTTCAAAGTCTCAGTGTCCCCACTAAAGTATTAGGAACCTTTTGTGTTCCAACATTCAGAGGATTTGCTTTTCAAATAGGATTGCAGAGTGAGTAAAGCTTAGCACAAAAGCCAATGGTGTGGTTTTTGATATTGGGAGTATTCTATATTGTGGGTTATAGGGTCTCCATACTACCTCTCAAAACAGTAAGTACATCACCATCCTACTCACACAGTCCACCCTGATACAGTGACATAGCCAAAATCATTGCCTGTGATTGCAAACAGGAACATAGGGCTCACATGCTTTGGGGAGCTTCTATGCTGATGAGGACACATTATCAAATCTTTTTATAAAGTCACAGCTTTTTTCTATCTTAAAACTTTCAGATTCAGACAGTGAAGATAGCTGTACAATCACGACTACATCATCTGCTGTCACTTTCCATGTCTGAAAAAATATGGGAGCAGGGCAAAATAACTAGATCGTCTCTTTCTTAGTCTCTTTTTAAAAAAGTCAGGCCTCTTTTATAAGGTATAGATATCAAATTTTATCAATTGTAGCCACCTAATTTTGGAAGAAGAGTCAAATTAATAATAAAAAAAAGTCTTGGTAGTGATGATGATAGAGCTTATTGTTAGGAAAGAAAGTTTGTAGAGTTATAAAAATTTTTCCGTCTATAATTTTGATAATTTATCCTTTAGTAAATATGAAGTTGGGTCATGATTTAAATAATTTAAAATAAATTATACCAAGAGATAACTACTGAGAAACTATTAAGTGCCAGGCATTGTTCTGAGGGGATTAGGCAATAAATAAAACAAAACCCCCCTGTTCTCATGGAGCTCTTAACTATAGTTAGGAGAGGGCAGAAAATAAAAACACAAATAAGTAAAATATGTAGTATGTGAGGTGGTGATAAATTCTTTGGAATTAAAGAAGGGAAGAGGAATAATGAGCTCTAGAAAAGGAAATGGGGTGCAGTTTTGACAACATATGCATAATGGTCACAGAAATTGGGGGTAGAAGGCATAATGAACCATCTGTAATCAGGAAAGGAGCAGCAAGTGCTGTAAAAGGTATCCACACACTTCCTGCAGGAGAGGTGAACCAATGCTTGATTGATGCAGGACAGCAGCCATCGCAGGACAGAGGAAGATATAATTAAGAAGTACTTCCATTTCTCAAACCAATATCTTGATACAAATTAAAAGATCTTAACTGCTCTACTTTCACAAACACCAAAAGTCTAATTGCCATTGCAAACTCCCTTCTGAAGCACTAATAAAATCCACAGACAGAATAATATTTGTTGAAATATTATATCCTAGATAATACTATTTATCCACAAGACAAAGTCTGCTATTTGACTTGCTTTTATTTACTTATTTGCAGATTTCTATTTATTTATTTCCAGTAACTCCAACTGGGAGTTGAAAATTAGAAATACAATCCAGGAAACCCCTTAGAGAGTGTTTTAAGGGAAGGATGAGAAAGAGTTCTGGGTTTTGAGGTGGCTGAGATTTGAACCAGTCCTGATTCTGGTGAATTAGTGTTCTGGAGGGTGGGGGTACAAAACAGAAAAGGATGTACATGAGAGCTGCTCCTGTGGTAAATTCATCTCCAAGGAAGAGGAGTAGAGCTTCTAAGAACTACTTTGTCCTTCCCAGAGAAGGGGACAGGAGAACATCCACTTTTCAACAGTGACTCCATGCGGCATTCACAAGCAACAGCAGTAGTGCACTGGCGTGATGGACCTCAGGATTCCACTTGATTGGATGGAAAAGTTGGACCAAACAAAAGTCCCTTGTGCTTTTGACAATGGAGTATATGTGAATGGGGAGGAGGATCCACTAGTTGTCTATATTTATCCATTTATTTATGGACAATTTGTAGATGTATTATATCTCCAAATTGCATAAATAAACCTTCCTTTTAAATTGAGAGGAAACCAAGTAAACTATTTATTCACTATCACCTAAGTAAACTTTGAATCATGGTCTCCAGAAAGAAATTTTGATAGTACTCAATTTCACACAAAAATTTACTTATGCTATACAAATGCGCAATGTTCTAGGCTTATTATGAACAAAAATAATAACTAACATTTGTTAAGCACTATTGATTAATTCCTAATGCATTTTCTCTTTTAATCCTCCCAATAATCCATGAAAGTTTGCTTTATTAGCACCTCCATTTTGCAAAGGTGAAAAATTGAGACTTGGAGAGATTAAATGGTAGAGTTAGAATCTGAGCCCAGGGAAGCCTGTCTCAGAAGACTTCTTTCTTCTCTTTTTCAGTACAACACCTTCCAGGAGACAAACCTGATTCTCTTTGCCCTTTGCAAAGTGAAGCCTCACATATTTTTTCTCTTTCAGTGGTCTTCTTCCTAACACAGATAACACTGAAGCTAAATAACTGACATTTATCCAAGTCCACCTTTTCCCTAATTAGGTTGTGTGAACACTTCTCTGCAGATCTTTCCTCTTTCTTAACCTTTCCTTTTATAGACAGGGGCATTCAGATGACCTGTGTTCTCAGCAAGCCTGCCAACATGATGCTTTGCAGTCATCCGTAAAATAAACTTTTCACCCTTACTTCCTCCATTTCCACAAGCAAATGACTTATTCAAATTTCATATGCAAGAGGTGAGAAAAATGTAAATGTGATTCTTTGAAATGTCTCCTTTGGGTACAGGGACCGTACATTGTAGGAGCTAATTGTCAGAAAGTTTAATTGTTACCCTGCAACTCAACCTTCCCTCGTGTGCTGGGGCACACCATAGGTGCTAATAGTGAGAAAATTTGACTGTGACTCTGCCATGCTCTCTTCATTAAGCTAATGGAACATTTTCCTCTCATTTTCTCCCTAGGGAGGCTGTAGGAGTACAACCTTATAATTGTTGCTCTTACTGTAATTGGAGGTAGTAGGAGTATATATAATCTTATTGTCTTTTCTATGTGGTGGTAGTTTATTTATGACCTATTGATAATTCCCAGCCAGCAGCAGAAAACTCAGTGAGTATTACATTAGCATGCCTCCTAGGAGAACAACTACTAAACAAAGACTATTATTAACCAGAAAGAACACTTACTAGGGATGGCCCATCATACCAAATATAAACTTCATTACTGCAAAGATTGACCCCTCTAGATATCATGGGTGTTTTATTTTTTTGTACTAGAATTTATAAAGTCTTAATGTGTACCTTTCTTTTGACATGGGGTCTGTGCTTCATGAACCATTTGGGGAGATTCTCAAAGACCACCACACACCTTCTTCAAAGCAATGGAGCATCCTATTTAGCCACTGAAGTTGTTGGAGTGCAATAGGGCAGGAGAAAAACATCAATAGTTAGCCTTTGCCTACTGGTTCAGGGCCACTGGGCTGTGCTGAGTATGATTTGGACCAGCAAGATCCTCCCCTCAAAATAGACACTGAGATGACTTTGGAAGCTGTTAACCCAAACACAGGTTCTCAAGCCCACATTGCCAAACCTTGACCTCCTGCAACCTCCTCTCATTCTTGATGAGATAATCCTTTGGCACCACCTACAAGATGTAACATTGTTTAGGACATTGAGTGTTCTTTGAAATTTTCCCACAATTCATGTGTTGCTTTTGGTCTTCATTAAACAGTAATGGAAGAAAATTTGTATGTTGGATGTTTTGCTGCTTAAAGTAGTTCCAAACACTGCCTTATTTTTAGATAGAAAAATCTCTTCTAAGGCAAGAATTCAAGGTTCATACATGTGAAAAAAAATAAGGTGACATTTACAAGAATGTACCATTATATATTCTGCCTTTCGGAACATTAAATATTTTAGTGCTAGAGTGCATGGTCAAACATGTAAACTGTTAAAACTTACAAGCTGCTAATTGGCATTGATCCAGCATCTGTTATGTGACAAGCACAGTGCTAAAAACTTTCATAGATATTTCATTTTATATTCCCAGAGTAGGCAAATAATGGCCTCCCAAAGATTTCTAATTGCCAAAACTTGTGGATTTACTACCTTAGATGGGAAGGACCTTGCAGATAATATTAAGTTAATGATCTTGATATTGAAAGATTTTTCTTGGTTATCTTCCATCTATCCAAATCATTATAAGATGGAGGTAAAAAGATCAGTCAGAAAAGAAGATATAACCATGGAAACAGAAGTCAGTGTGATAAGGCCATGAGCTAATAACTAGAAAGAGCAAGAAAATAAAATTCTCACCTAGAGATTCTGAACTAATGAAGTTCTCTCCACCCATTTTGGACTTTTGACCTGCATAACTGTAGATAATAAATTTGTGTTGTTTAACATCATTAAGTTTGTGGTAATTTGGTACCACAGCAGTTGTATACTGTCTTGGTCCATTTGGACTGCTATAATAAAATACCATAGACTGTTGGCTTATAAACAGCCCAGATTTATTTCTGGAAGTTCTGGAGGCTGTGAAGTCCAGGATCAAGGTGCCAGTGCTGCTGTTTGGTGGGAGCCCACTTCCCAGATTTTAGAACTTAACAGTCTTTGACCTGTCACTTCACATGGCAGAAAGGGAAGAGAGCTCCCTGGGGTCCCTTTTATAAGGGAATTAATTCCATTAATGAGGACTCCGCTATCATTCTCTAAACACATCCTAATGACCCCATTTCTCTCAACACTATCATATTGAGGGTTAAAATGTCATTGTATGAATTTGGGAGGGGAAGAGCATAACCATTCTGTCTCTAGTGGATGCTATGCAATTCCCAACAATTTTGTAAAACAAAGCTCTCATCTCCATTTTACAGATGGGGAAACTGATATTTGGAAGGCTTGCAGGGGCTTATTTCGCCCTGCTTCCTTTCACAATGCATAATAAGTTAGAGCTGTTTTTAGAGTGTACCTGCATTCTCTCTTGAAGCATGCTGGGTTCTCCCCAGGTTCTGAAAAAGCTACAAAATGCACAAGTTAGGGGCTGGGATTGTGGCTCAGTGGTAGAGCGCTCGCCTAGTATGTGGGCGACCCGGGTTCGATCCTCAGCACCACATACAAATAAAACGCATTGAATAAAACGCATTGTGTACAACTAAAAGCAAATAAATAAAAATATTTAAAAAAATGCACAAGTTAGCTAACTCACTAATCGGACACCTACCTTTTGTCTTCAGTCATTGGGTTAGATGACTTTAGTTTGAACTTTTTTCTTCTAAAAATTTGTCAGGTTTGTAAAGATTAGTTCAGTATTTCTAAAACTGAAGCTTCCTGCCTTGTTCCTTCTTTTTGCACATATTTCCTTTTGTCTCATCCTGTTACTGTAGACTTTGAAATTATTTATACCAAGAGGTAATAAGCAGTCTGTAATGGAGAGGGGCTTGATGTGTTTCTAGTTTTATAAAAGAGCAACATCATAGGGTTCTAGAAGATGTCATATTCTAGTGTCAGCTTTCCAACCCACATAAATAGAGAGCAGAATTTTGAGTGGTTGAGGGTCATTTTCCATGTCCCTAGCACCTTAAATTACACTGAATTCTGTAGTAGCTCTAGATAAAAATGTCTGACTCACTGGGATTTAGAAGGGTTGTTGGAGTTTTTAAAACATTTGATTTTATAGTAGATAATGTGTTGATGACCCTCAACCCTAGCTTTAGGGACTACCCCTTCCCCTTTCTGTATGGTGCAAGTGAGGACAACCTCAACATCTCCATATGACCTAGACTTAGCCAATCAGAGTACTCTACCCCTGACTACAGTGATTGGTTTGGGATCAGGAATGGGTATGTGACCCGAGACAAAGACTCCTTCTTGGGACTTCCCTGCCAGAGAAGAAAATATGTTCTCTTTCTCTTTGGCAAGCTATAGGAGTAATGTAAGCCTGTGTGGTTCATGTAGCTTGTGACCATTTTTTCCAGAACCTTGAGGGGCAATCACATGCTGCAAGAAGAATTGTAAGTAAGAGTTGAGTGTGAGGAATTACAAAGGAACAAAGAACTAGAAAGCAAGAGAGTTCTAATTCACTTAGCCAAGTCTTGTGCGTATGCCTCTGCCTCTGGACTCTTCCAGCACATAAGCTAACAAAATATCCTTTTCAAACTTAGGTTAGTTTGATATGGATTTGTGATTAAAATGGAATAAAGTTTTAATTTATTTTTTTGAAAAGGTGGTATCATAACTCAAGAAAAACATATATGGCAAAGACCTCCCCAGATTGTCCTCACCTACACAGTACCTACCCCAGAGGTCATTCTTAAATTTGCTTATATAACCTTAAATTTTTTCTTCATGCACAGAAAAGCAAATATAAAAATATGCCTCTATTTTAAAACAAAAGTTAACATATTAAACATATTGTTCTTCACTTTGTTTTTTTAACAACAATGTATCGGTTGCAGTTTTCTTCCTTTATAAAAAAAATTATATGCATTTTTAGTTGTTGATGGCTTTATTTTATTCATTTATTTATACGTGGTGCTGAGAGTTGAACCCAGTGCCTCACACATGTTGGGCAAGCACTTTAACACTCAACCACAACCCCAGCCCCCGCTTCCTTTTTAAAGTTTAGAAACTGCATAATAGTGTTGCTCCATGGCCAAGAGCACATAGAATTTTTAGACCCGTTTTCCAATAGATTTCAATCTCCTTTCTTGCATCTTAATAAATTTAATATTCCCCAGAGATAAATGTCAACCTTGAAGACTACTTTTGTCATAACAATTATGAATGACCCTGTGCAATCTTGTACAGGGTACAATATGAACCAGGGTAAATAGGACACTATGGCATGAGTTACAAAATGGACACTGCAACTCAATTTGGTTCACAAATATGTTTTCCTTGGCCTGTATAGTATTTCTCATTTTTAAACTACTTGTCAATGTTTCAAATGTTTTAAGTGGCTTCATATTAATATTTTAATATTTTATTTTAATATCATTGTATGATTTCATATTAAAAGCATATTTCTAGTTTCTCTTGACAATGTGTATTGCTCATTTACACAAGTTACTAATAGGTTAAAGTTCATTAGCAAGAAACCACTGTAAATAGGGCATTCACCTTCAAATTATCCATAGTTTCTCCATGTTTTCTGTGGCATCCCCAACTCTAAGGTCAAAGGCCTTTTGCCATATATTACATTTCATGTTCTATTTTGCCATATATTATATCTCATTTATACCCATGTGGCTCCTATGGGTACACATTTGCTTATGTAACCTTCAGGTTATTGTTATTGAATCCTTGAGGACTTTAAGGCCTCTTCAAAGAAGACTTTTTTTTCCCCAAGACTATATTAAAGGTGCCCAGCAAAATGGAATAGTTTCTCTTTTTTCTATCTACTTCATTAATTTTCTTTGGTCTAATAGTGAAAGAAAAGAAGAAAAATATTACTGCATATTTACATAGAGCGCTTACCAGAAGTTTGCCTTACTCATTCCAACTGGCACAACGGTTACATCAATCAGCATCCTTTCATCTCTCAATAATAGGAATGACTGAGCATCTTGATTACTCAGTTCTCGCTAGGGCCAACTCTAGATTTCAGGTTAAAGCTGAGACTTCAAAATGATCCCATTGCATGACCCAAGAGAACATCTTGTCTTGTTCTATTACCGAATTTCCATCTAACAATGACAAGTTAAACACATACATTTCTTCTGACACCTTACTAACACACATACATACACACAAACAATAAGAGAGGGTTTTCAAAAGAGGCATAAAATATTAAAGACAATGAGAAGGGGGGTGATAGCAACATGTTGACAGGTGGAAGCAGGACAGCTGGCACCTTACCCGGTAAAGAGGACAACAGACCTGAGGTGACAGGGAGGGGATAGAATGATTCTAGGGATTGAGTCCTAAAGGCTCAGGGAGTGATGGTCCTAGTATTTATGATATGAAGACAATGTTGAAAACAGGAGGAATGGTAGAAAGCTTGTTGAAGGTGTAATGGGACTTTCATCGCTTCTCCTACCTGGTGGCAGACTGGTGCCTGATTCTTTTGAAGAGGTAATAAAAGGACATCTGGACTGTCGCAGGGGTAGATTTGGGGTGGGGAGATTCTAGAAACAGTTAATGGCATGGACATTATCTTGAAATGAAAATTAAGCTAAATATGCTCACTTATTAAATATTGAAGCCACTGCCAGCACCTCTTCTTCTACTTTGCTCCCATAAAGCAGATGATGAGATCTACACCACCCCCAAAAGTGATAGTTTCATCTTTGAAAATCAGGCCAGCCAAGAGAAAAGATCTGAAAACACTAATGAGGGGTGGGAATTCCCATAACCAGACCAGCTCAATTACTCTACACTGAGACCCATAGTCATCAAGCCTCCCATTTGAAGCATAGAATTTTCCCTGAATTTTTTGTGATCCACTTGCTTTTTTTTTTTTTTTTTTTTTTTTTCTTGTGTGGTAGTGGGGATTGAACCCAGGGAGGGATACTCTACCACTGAACTACATCCCCAGAACTTTCTTTTTTCTTTTGAGATAGGATCTCACTAAGTTGTCCAGCTGGCCATAAATGTGTGATCCTCTTGCTTCAACCTCTTTGGCTGCTGGGATCACAGATGTGGGCCACTGTATCCAGCAATCCACTCTTAATTATTGTGAATCAGGTAAGATTCCCTAGATATCTAAAGGAAAAGCTCCAACATAAACATGAGGCCAAAACAACAAATAAGTTGCAGCTTGGAGGAAACAAAAGACTAGAGGGAGATGAAAATATAGAAAAGAAAAAAAAGTTATCATCAAAACCTTTAGAGAAATAAGTTTCCTGAAATGGGAGATTCTATTAAAAATGAGCATTCAGAAAAATGTGAAAATAAAGAATTATTGGACATTAAAAGCATGAGGACTGAAAAAGATAAATTGACAAACTATCTTAATATTGACAAACTAGCTTAAAATTATATCAAAGGATAAATGGAAATATAAGCATAGTTATTTAAAAATTAGAGGAGAAACACAGAAGAACCAAATACTCTATAAGGGAAAATGGAGGAGTGGAAGTCAACAACAAAACCATTTATGAGAATTTCCCACAACTAAATGAAGAATATGAGTTTCCACATTTAAAGGGCCTAGGATGTGTCCAGTACAATAAATAAAAATAGACTTATATGAGTTTCATAATTATGACATTTCAGAACTCAGAAGACAATGAGAAGATCTATAAAGCTTTCAAAGGGAGAAAACAGATTAGATATAAACAATTAAGTTTCAGAACTTAATTAGACTGGCTGGTCATAGTGGCCCACATCTGTAATCCCAGCAACTTGGGAGGCTGAGGCAGGAGGGTTGCGAGTTCAAGGCCAGCCTCAGAAAATTATGGAGACCATATCTAAAAACAGAATTAATGGGCTGGCTTTGCAGCTCAGTAGTAAAACTGGGTTTCATCAGACTTCTTAAAAGAGAGAACAAGAAACTGGAAGAAAGTGGAGCAATTCCTTCCCACTTCTGAAGGAAGGTCATTTACATTTTGGAATTCTAGACCCAAAATATTACTTAAGTGAGACATAGAGATTCGAGTTTCCCAAACTTTATTTATGTATAATTTTTCATTAAACCAATGGAAAAGGTCCTTCATTGTCCACCCCCCCAACCCCCCAGAAAGGAAGGGGAAGCCAATTAGGAAAAACAGAATCCAGTGGACTGGGGAATCTACACAGCAGAAAGGCAAAGGAAGTCCCAGAACAGTAGTCCTTAAAATATGCCACTCCAGGTTATGTTAGAACCACAGTGTCAGCTGATGCTTCATATAATCAGGCACATCTGTCACATTAACCATTAGCTACATACAAAACATGAACTTCTTCCAAGCCAACTGACATCATGATTACTGATATCCAGAAAGGTGAACGCTTTGGGTGGAGGAGGGGAGCACTTTCCACACATCATTCATGCTTCTCCTCTTTCTCCACCCACAACTTCTTCCCCAAACTATTAAGACCAGTGTAACAGAAATGAATCTTAAATACCCTTTCTTTAAAAAATTATTAACTTTTAATTTTAGAATAGTTTTATACTTAATGAAAATCTGTAAAAGTTAAGTGCAGGGTTCCCTTATACCCATCACCACTTCTCCTGGTTCATTTGTCACAATTAGGGAACCAATACATGTACATGACTATTAACTAAATTCCTCAGTTTATTCTGTTTCACAGTTTTTCCCTGTACCAGGACTGTATTCCAGAATATCACATTGCATTTAGTCATGAAGTCTCCTTCACCTCCTCCACTCATGACAATTTCTCAGATTCTCCTTGTTTTCCCTGACTTGGGTTGTTCTGAGCAGTGCTGGTCAGGTATTTCATAAAATGTTCTTCAGTGTGGGTTTGTCTGATGCTTCTCACCATGGTTCAATTAGGGATAGGGTATTTGGGAGTAAGACATGCCTTCAACATGACTTTTTACTGATTTTATTAATGTTGCCCATAGATAGTGTTGGCCACATTTCTCCACCATAGGGTTATTTACTTCCTCTTTCCACACTCTACTCATCAGAAAGTCAGTCATTAAGCATAGCTCACCCTCAAGGAGGGTAAGAACAAAGCTCCACCACCTTTAGGGGTGGTGGTAAGTATCTACATAAATTATTTGGAATTCTTCCATATGGAAGATTTAGTTCTGCTCCCTATTAGTTTATTTATTCAATCATGGACTCATGAGTGTTGATTTTATACTTTGGAATATAATTTAGTACCACCTTATTTGTTTTGTCACTTAAATTGTCCAGGTTTGGCACTGAGGTTGTGGCTCAGCATTAGAGCGCTCACCTAACACATGCGTAGCCCGGGTTAGATCCTCAGCACCACGTAAGAATAAAGGCATTGTGTGCAACTAAAACAAATAAATATATATTTTTAAAAAATTGTCCAGGTTTGTCCATTGGCAGCTTTTATATTGGCTCTGTCCCTTTCCATGCCTCATTTGCCTGTTTGTTTTTGTGTTTTGAACACTTCTTCACTCTTGGGCACTACCAGAGGAGCTTCATTTCCTGTTATTGGAGAATGCCATCTGCCCTTTCTTTACTGGCATGAATATTCTTCTTCTCCTCCTTCTTTATAATTTTTAAGGACTCTATCCCCTGTCAAGCTAAGAGCTATTTGGAATATCAAGGAAATACATTGATAATTTGCCTCATAATTAACATTTTTTTTAAATACTTTAGCTTTCTGCAAGACAGGCACCTTATTAGTTGTCCCATATCCTAGAAAAACATTACTAGCAATTGGAATTTCAGTCTTAATCTTGTACCCTTAGAAATATTAACTGATGTCTTACTGTCCATTTGAAGAATGCTAAACAGGGTATTACAAGAATTAGATTCCATGATACTAAGTATCTTAAAAGTAGGAGCCACCCTAACATATGGGATAATTAATATAATTATCCTTGCATTTTTATTAGGAATATCTACAGATTTTACAGATCCCATACCCTGAGTCATTTAGCAAAACTATCTTTTTTTAATCTTAAAAAAGATGTTTTTGCTCTACATATAAAATGAATAACCAATACTAGATCTTAAAAATTAATTCAGAAAATCTCTGCTATATAAATATGAACATAAATTCAAATATGAATTTATATAAATATAAATATGAATTCAAAGTTAATTATATTTTGCTTCCCAAAAGCAACATTTACACTTAAAGGCAGAGGGCTCAATTCAACTGTTCTGTGTCAAATGGTACCAGATGGTTATTAGACTTATGGAGACTTCAACATTTTAGTGAGAGGGGAACAATAAAATATTCCTTTGTTTAAATTAAGTTTACAATCCAAAGGATTTGTTCCTTTGGGCTTTAAAGTTCTACTTTTCAACATGAGAGAGTCTTGAACATAATATCTTTGCTTCAAAGCCTTTTGCTTTCAAATCTAACTTTTACTTTGAAACTAACTGAAAAGAAACTAAGTGTGTCAGAACCATACCTAATCCCCTAGGAGTCAGCATTGCATCAAGTTTATTAAAATTAAACACTTCTCTTTTTTTTTTCTCTCCTCCTCAAATAGGCACCTGGTAATAAAAGGCAAATGAGCTGGGTTAGGATAAAACAAGCAATGTTTTTTCTTCGCTAGTTCATTTGGAAAAGTCGCTTTGCTAATTGAGAAAAATTTAATGAATTTTACTTGTATTAAAATAAGGGTAATTGCTTCACGGCAACAATGTACTCATTTGAGAAAGTCATTACATTTATGTATTGTGTTTTCATGTAAATACTTTTGCCAAAATGTATTAGCAAGGAATATAATATTATGGTTCATGGTTCATGTAGTATCTGAAAAGAATAATTGTATAAGTAATCAGTGAAAACAAAGCAAATGTTCCTCTTGGGTTTGTACAATAAAAATGGAATTAAAATTATTCAGGCTCAAAAATGCAAATATAATGCATCTCCACCAGCTGAAAAATAAAATTTTCAAGGCAAGACTTGTATATTCTTAAATATACAAGTTTGATTCTAGAACCCAAACAATTCACATAATGCATATTTTCAAAGTAATCAAATATTTCATTGTTTTTAAAACAATAAAATCATCATTTAGTTTCCTGAACAAGCTCACTGATATTCAGAACACATTCTGGGGAAAATTCATGCAGTGCAGCAGCAGCAGCAACCAAAATCTCACTTTCATGTATTAAACAGTAACAGATTAAATTCACAGTAAACTTAAGAGCAAATAACCAATATCAATTTAAACAGATTAAATCTTGGGAAAGGGCAAAGTTTAGAAATGATCTGAAGCGATAACCAAATTCTGAGAACAATAGGCTGTTGTATTAGACAACAGCACCCCCTACTGGAAGCTTGAGGTTGCTTGGACTGGCATTCCTGGAGGCTGCAGGGAAGGATGTAGGGGGCAGGGAATCTGTGAGGATGTGGAGACACCCACCTGGCAGGTGGGCCCACCATGGGATTCAAGGGCATCATCTGTTCCAGAAACTTTTTTCCCCTATTGTGTAATCACAAACTTAAGGTTCTAAAATATTTCTTATTCTTCAACAATAAGCAAACAAGAAATTGATTCAGAAGTTTTCATTAAATATCTGGATGTCTTTTTATTTAAGAAAGCTAAAATTTTGTGATACTATGTGATGTGAAAAAAAGAGATAGCTGGTTATGCAGTTACCTTAATTACACTTCCTTAGAATTGCCCAGTGCCCCAAAATTGTTTCTAACCTTAACAGAGAATATGTTTCTGAGGGTGCTTTGATCTGGCACCCAACAAGCACACATGATGGCTGTACTTACACATTTATATACAAATATTACACTCAAACACACAGACACGCACATAAACACACACACCATATGTACACACGATGATGACATGCAATCTATGATTCAAAGCAAAACCCAGTAGCCTGGAAGCCTCAGTAAGATGCAAAGTCTACATCTATAGTTGTCCCCCTGTTTGTGGTTTTTTTGTTGTTGTTGTTATTCTTTGGGTAAGTAAACATCCTTAACAATCCAGACAGAAAAAAACATGAAAACCTCGAAGGGGTGATGAAAGGCAATAATTTGACTAACAGCTATCTATAAAATATTCTCTTATAAACATTATTAGAAAATGCCCTAAAGTATTTTGCATCCAGCAATTCAAATAAATCAAATGTCTAATAAATTTGCCTATGGCCGATCTTCTAGGAAACCGCAGTCAAACTAACTTGCTGAATGCATGTAAATGCCATAAGCAATAAGTTCAGTGATCACAAAAATAAACTAAAGGAAAAATAAGGAGGGAGGATTTTGACAGATGTGGCAGATACATAGAGAAATTAGGGGGGTAGATAGAAGTAAGCATGAAAATCAGGCAAGTCTTGAAATTAAGTCCAGGTTTCTATGAAATAAAAGATGAAAATGGCTCTCAGCTTTATGTCTTACTTCATGGCACCCACCCCACCACCTCCAGCACCAAATGCTTTAGTTTTGTAACTTACATGTGAATGGTTTTTATAAAAACCCACAAGGAAGGAACATTACCTGAACAAGTGGATCCCATTTCAGAAGCCAAGCTCACCCTCACCACCTGGGGAAGGGAGAAGTTCTCCTTTTCCTTCCTTGGCATTTCTGAAGTACGTGGAGGCCAAGGGAAGCCAAATTGGAGGCACTCTGTTAAACTCCCCCACCCTGAAATACATAGGAAAGACAATTCAGACAGGGGTTAAATATACACTTGGAGCTGTCTACAGGTGGGAATTTCCCTTCCTAAGGCTAGAAGCACACAAAATGCCTTCCTCAAAGAAACAGGATCAAAAGTATTTACATTTTCAGGTGCTTGAGAGGGTGGATAAAGCACCAAATCAAGACTCAAGGACCCAAAGATGCATCCCAGCTAGCCCAACAGTGTGCTCCTGGGTGTCATTTAACTTGGCCGTGCCTGAGTTTCTTCATCTGTAAAAATGAAGACATTAAACTGTTGTGTGTTTTGTTTGTTGGTTGGTTGGTTGTTTTTCAACTGAACCTTTGATGGCAAAGAAATTTTGATGAGGATTTAGTGTTTAACAAGACATGATCTAACAGTTCTTCATAGAATAATGATTGCACAAGAAGGGAATGGGTCAGAGAATCAAGAACTATAGTGAGTGCTGTACCTTCCCTGAATGCACTCATTCATTTATTTACCCTTCATTTGGTGTTGATTAGGACCTAGTGTATGTTAGACTCAAAACAGGCAGTGGAATTCAAATTTGAATAAGACTCAAATCTCTTCCCTCAAAGAACTTGCAGCTTAGTGAGGAAGTGAGACAAATGATCTGTAATCATAAGACAGGGCTGCAAGTCCTCTGCCAGCTTAGTTCGTGATGCTGTGGGAGTGTATATGTCCAGGGAGGTTAATGTGAAAGCTGTCATCAAAGGATACTTGGAGAAGGCCGTGCTCAAGTCCACTTTTCAAGCATAAACAGGAAGGAAAAAAAGAAGAATTTCAGGCAAAAGGAGCAGCCTTTGAGCTCAAGCCTGGAACATGGAAAGAATGGAAAGATTCTGGCAGCAGCAACTGGAGGGCAGGGGTGCATCCAGAGAAGTGGCTGCAAGGGGAGCAGGAATGAAATTTGAAGGAATGAAGCAGGAATGGAATCTTGAAGTGCAAAGGGAAAAGAATATCCAGGGGCCTACGTAGGGAGGCAGAGATTGGACAGAATAGACTAGAGGTTTTTAAGAAAGGAGACAAGAAGACTAGTGAAGAGCTTGTGGTAAAAATCTGTACCAAGGCCAAGACATTGGAAAGGAGGGAAGAAATTTGCAAATGTTTATAAGGTATAACAGGAGTACCTGGGGAGAAGCAAGTGAAGCAGGAGACATCCTCTAAGGTCCCTACAGACTGAATCTACCAAAGAGGAACACAGTTTTTTTTTTTCCAGTTCTCTTACTGAAATGTCATTGGCCAAAGAAGATGAAACTTAGATCACCGAGGAAGAGACTAAAAATCAAATACCACACCTAGAGCTCAAAGGAATTTTGCCCCAGGCCACTGTCTGTTTGGGGGGTCCATTTATTTCCTACTAAAATTCATTTATTCCCATCCCTAAACTGTCTGCATCCCCTATTTTCCTCTCCCCCAAGAAGATGGTTTGTAAGCCTCAATCTTCTGGCCAGTCTTTGAGTTTCATATTTGTGTGGCTCCCATGCACATAGGCATTGTTATGATTAAGATATTAGGTGTCCCCCAAAAGCTCATGTGTAAGACAATGATATAATGTTCACAGGTGAGACGATTGAGTTATGAGAGCCTTAACCTAATCAGTACATTAATCCCCTGATAGGGACCACCTGGGTGGTAAATGCAGGTAGGAAGGATGTGGCTGGAGGAGGTGGGTCATTGAGGATGTGCCTCTGAGGTTGATATTTTGTCAGTGGTTAGGGGAGTTCTTGCTCTGCTTCCTTGTTTTATGTCCTGAGCTGCTTTCCTCTGTTATGCCTTTCCACCTTGATGTTCTACCTCATCTTGGGCCCAGAGCAATGAAGTCAGTTATCTATGGACTGAGACCTCTGAAGTTGTGAGCCCCAAATGAACTTTTCCTCTTCTAAAGTTGTTCTTGTCAGGTCTTTTGGTTATAGCAGTGAAAAAGCTAACTAAGACAGGCATGTTAATAAATTTGTATGCCTTTTCTCCTGTTAGTCTGCCTATTGTCTGTCAGTCAGTTTGTTTTGGCAGACTCAATCACTGAGCCTTCAGAAGGAAAGCTTGCCCTCAAGAGTCATCTGGAGCAATGCTTCAGGATCATATTCTCACACTTCAGTCCCCAAAGAAGCGATCCTTCTTCTCTCTACCACCCGTTTCCCCAAGTACTGAAAACTTCTGTGGAGGAATTCTGATTGGCTTGGATGATACATCAACCCCTGTGGCCAAGAGGATTCACAGCCTCTTCTAGAACCATTTACTTTGAAGGATTATTTCCCCAAAGTTGTAAGAGTACTTATCTTATGAATAAGAACTCATATACTGACCATATCCTAAAAATTTCTAATGTTAGAACTCCTTTACTATTCTTGAAAAAATTCCACTCTCTTGTCACAGCCTTCTCTTCTCTTACATCTGACTCTACCACTCCCACTCTCATACTCACACTTAACCTAATCTTTTGCTTCATCCAGGACTCCAGTCTACAAGCTACCCATTTTCTCAGTATACCAGCCTCTTCCCAGCTTTACTTCCTTCCCTGTCCAATCTGGACCACATGGGTAACCTTACCTGGTCTAGTTTTGGGATCACCCAGGATCACAAGAAACTCACAGAAGAAACTGACAAGTTTGAGGGTGGGCCATGACCATCCTGACTGGTCTGAGACTCAAACATTCACATGCTCCCTGACTTCTCAGGAGAATCTTGGTCACATGATTCTCAGCTGACTTCCATATAATTACTTCTGCATAGTCCCAAATCAAGTGTGTTTTAAAGTGGCTCAAAGTTGGGTTTCTGAGCCAAATCCTCTCCCCTTGGGAAATCCAGAAGATGCCAGTGAATCTCACTATAGCTTTAAAATGGCAGTTCTAATAGCTTAGAGAAATCTCACAGTCCTGGGGCTTGATGAATTACTCCATTTATTTTTGTCAGTAAGTACTCAAGAAATATTTGTTAAGCAAATGATATTTTCAAGTTATGCCTGAAGCCTTTAACATTTATTCTATAAACTTTTTTTTTTTTTTTTTTTTTTTGGTACCGGGGATTGAACTCAGGGGCACTCAACCACTGGGCCACATCCCCAGGCCTTTTTTGTATATATATGTTTTTTTAATTTAGAGACAGGGTCTCACTGAGTTGCCAAGTGCCTCGCCATTGCTGAGGCTGGCTTTGAACTTGAGATCCTCCTGCCTCAGCCTCCCAAGTGCTGGGATTACAGGCGTGCACCACCGCACCCAGCTTCTATAAACTTTTAATAAAACCTGTTAATGCTATCTATGGAAATGTTCAATCCAACGGAGACTATTGAAGCACATGGTGTTAAAGAGAAACAAGCTGGCCTCGTTACCCCCAGAGTTAAAGTAGTGACATCAACAAATAATGAACATGAACAGCCATCTAAGGAAATAAGTCAAGAATTTGCCCATAAATATGTGACATTAACCTCTACAATCAGGACCTCCCACAACTGTGTTTAGGAAGGGAAAACACATGTAGTTAATTATATGGTACCAAGACTAGATAGACTATATGAACTATCTAGGAAAGACAGCAGCCTATCTGATTGACATATGCATTTAAATCTTGATTCTGTTTGTAGATAACCTGATTTTCTTTTTGGTAATTGTTGTTGAACAACAAAAAGAAGATATACTTGTTCAATAGATGGAAATGCACCATTTTCCTGGCAGTTATTTTTCTTATTGCCACAATTAATAAATTTGTATAAATTCAGCCATCTCTGCAGGGTTTAATTATATGAGTGGGCATTTCTAAATCTTGAGTAAGCAGTTAGATGTATGTTCCTTAAACTCTAATATTTTTCCTGTGAAACTCACAGAAAAATAAGTGCCTCCTTCTGAACTCCTTTGGCAGGCTTGCTATCCCTTTCAGTGATACACCTGAATGTGACCCCTCCTGGGTAACTTTTGTGATATTTGAACAGCAACCCCAATGGATAAGTAAGCAAATGATTATTGACTATGGCACACTTATGTATGGTTGTTAATGATCAATATAATTCCTATTTGTTGGGTAACTACAATGTATCAGGGATAGCTATTTTACAGAGGTGCAACAGAAAGTATATTTACAGGATCATGAATCTTTTTTTAGCATCTGCTTTGTTCTTTTATGCATTTAAAATTTTTCTGCAGTGAACATGTGCTTTGTAATTGTAAAGTTTTTATTCATTGTTAGTCCACAAAAACAAGCTCAAAATTATTATTAAATCTTTGTCATTTTCTTTAAGGTTTTATTTCAATAAAATATGAGAATTTTTATGAAGATGATACGGAATTTAGATGAAGTACAATTAAGACAACCTTTTGGTTTACCAAAGACTTAATTTGCCATTCTACGTGCACATATTTGGTCCTTCATTCAAAAGAGACTCATAAAGCACTATCAGCCCAATTTTGCTTCATTACCATAGCAACATAATAGTGACAAAAGCACACAGCTCCTTCCCTCCTTCTCCCACACATGCCTGCTACCGTTTTACTTGTCATTCATCGCCATCTTTCTGCATCCATTTTTTACATCCTTTCTTATAGGCTGCTTTCCTTTTCCCCAAAAAAATTCAAATGTAGCAAAACAAAGCTACGTATGTGAATAACCAAAACATCCTAAATTCTAAATATCAATTTGGTTTTTTTCTGTTTATACTCTTTAGGATTCTTCCTAGTTGATCATAGGTAAGGAATAGTTACACTTTTCCTGGTAAACTTATCCATTCAATACGTTTGAGTACAAAAAAAAAAAATTTCGATATTCCAGAACTTAATCCAAATGAGGTAAGAGAGAATTCATCATGGGGGAGCCACTAGCAATAACTGGGTTTGGGGGAGGAAGAGGCTTTGTCCCACTCCCCTTTTCTCATCTTCTCAATATGTACAGAATATATCCATTATTGATTTCAGCAGTTGTGGAGATGTGGGATTATAATAAAAGCAGTGCAGATAAACATTTCAACTTCACTTGATGAAATCAAGGACCTGGACACTTCAATACTCCATACAAAGGGAGTACAGGTGAACTTTCCCAGCAAATCTGCTCTGGACCCCTCCTGTTGCTATGCCCTTTCCTTCTTCCTAAGAATTCTGATTTCACTCAGGTATCTGCTTTACTGGGAAGCCAAGTCCTTCAGGAGAGGATAGTCCAACAATTGGTGAGTCTGAATGGATGGAAGTTACTATGGCAACACCCTTTCTTTACTAGGATTGGTCTGGGCATGGCTGGTAATACTCTTCTGGCCAAAAAGAAATAAGAGGAAGTCTGCCATTGGCTTCTGGGGAAGGTTTTTGAGGAGTACCAGAATGGACCCTCCCGCCCACTAGGCATGCTCCACTTATTCCATGGCAGTAGAAAGTTTAGCTGGGCACATAGACATCCAGAATAAATAACACGTTTCTCAGCATCCTTTGTAGCCCATTGTTCTGGCTAATGGAATAAAAGCAGACCCACAGAGTGGCATATCCTGGGAATGTTCCTCTGTGGGCTTCTGACAAGTGCTCTTGGTCTACTCCTTCTCCTTTCTTTATTCTGCTATGTGGAATGTGGGTATGATAGCTGGGTAGCACAAACAACTCCTTGGACCATGGATAACCTTGGGAATGGAGACCATGCATGGCAGAACAGAAAAGAAGCCACACTTAACTCACTGCTATTTTAGGTTTTCTGTCATAATTAAACCTAGTACTAAGTAATACAAAGAGAAGGAGGGCCTATTTTCAGTCTCTAGATGTTGCTGCATCTAGGAGTCAAGTCTGGAACTGCCGCAGCCTTTATGCAGCCATGAAGAGGATCAGCCAGAGACCAAAGCCAAGCCGAAGGACGGCAGGTGAGGGTGTGAAGTCAACCATCCCTGCAACTACTTTCCTGTGGATTTTTTATATTATGTGAAAAGTTATACTATGTTATTGCTAAAGCCACTGATGATTTCTGTGTCTTGTAGCTGAAAGTAGCTCTTACAGGATTTCACAGTTTCTAATAGTTGTAAACATCATGAGCCTTCAAAAAAGACTGAGCTAATCATGGGTGTGGTGGCGCACGCCTGTAATCCCAGCACTTGGGAGGCTGAGGCAGGAGGATCGCGAGTTCAAAGCCAGCCTCAGCAATGGTGAGGCACTTGGCAACTCAGTGAGACCCTGTCTCTAGTAAAGTAGAAAAAAAGGGCTGGGGATGTGGCCCAGTGGTTGAGTGCCCCTGAGTTCAATACCCGGTACCAAAAAAAAAAAAAAAAAAAAGACTGAGTTAATCAAAGATTTACAAGATGCAGCATTAAGTATGAAGGGTGTGTTATAAAACATTTAGAAATTAGAAGACAAAGGGGAAAAACATAATCCCACAAGTCCACAATAGCCATGATGATCACTTTGGCCTTATTGTTTTTTTTAATATCATATTCAACTACATATATTTTTACATATAGGTAATCAATCACACTGTGAGTTTGGCTTTATCTCTCCCACTGAATACAAATAAAAACTCTGTAACAAACATAAGAAACAACTACCTGATCATTTAAGAACATAAATTAAAATAAGTTTGAAACAGAAATTCAAAACTCAAAGTAAGACCACATTGGTGGTGGTAATTCTTCTGGTGCTTTTGGTCAATCTTTGATTTGGGGCACTTTTGCCTCTTTATCTTTGTAGTTTTACTGCAGGGTGGGCCAAATCAGGGAACTGCTCAGCAAATTTGAACAAGGAGAGCTTTCTGGCCGGAGGAGCAGAATGGGAAACCACTACCACTGAAGAGTGTGGGAGCAGTCCTGTTTTCCCTTTTCCAGTGCTTTCTCTCCCAGCCCTGACAGGAGGCTGGCCATAGCTTGGCATTGTCATGGCAGGAAAAGAGGCTCCAGTGGGAAGAGTGTGGAGGGATCCCAGGTATAGTTCTCCATCACTTGTTTTGCAATGCTGGAGTGGAAACCAGGGCCTTCTGCATGCTAAGCATATGCTCTACCACTGAGCATCACCCGCAAACCTCTTTCTCATTTTTCTATCACTGCTTCACCCTGAGTATGAGTCCAGATATTTGGTAGGGGGCTTCTTTAGAACACAAGCCTAAAATTTTAAAAGAACCCCATCTTTCTGACTAAAAGAACCAAGAATAGAGGCATTTGGGAGTGGGAGTGTGTAAAGATTGGAATCTGAAAGAGGAGAGATTTTGAGAACAAACAGTCTCAAATCTAAGAGTGAACTGATCCAAATGCCAGGATCATGTCCAAGTTGCACAAGAAAGAAGAAACAAACAAACAAAAATGTGTAATGAAGACTTAGAAAACTGAACCAACATTGGAAATTCTGCTCAAAGAGGGAAGATAGAATTTATGGCTTAAATCTTTTCAGGCTTTTGCCTGCTGAAACAAACAACAACAATAAAAAATCAACTTCTCCCAGAAACAAACAACTATTGCCAACCCTGAGATGAAACAGATGTTGGAATTATAATACAAAGACTTTAAAGCAACTTTGTATAACAGGTCTCCATGAGGTAAATGTGAAGACTCTTGAAACAGCGGGGGGAATTGATGTTCTCCACAGAGAAATAGAATGTATTTTTAAAAACCCAAATAGAAAATTTAAAACTGAAAAATATAGCATCTGAAATAAAAAATTCCCAGGATGAGCTCAGTAGCAGAATAGACAGGACAGAGGAAAGAGTCAATAAACTTGAAGATAAATCAATATAAATTATCCTGTGGGGAAGAAGAATGGATAAAGAAAATGTGGTATGTGTGTATGTGTGTGTGTGTGTGTGTGTGTGTGTGTGTGTGTGTGTGTATACATATATTTATATATGTACCATATATAAATATATGTGTATATTTATATATATTATATATATAAAATGGAATATTACACAGTTATAAAGAAGAATGAAATTATAGCATTTGCCAAAATGGATGGAACTGGAGACTATCATGCTAAATGAAATAAGCCAGTCCCCCCAAAAATCAAAGGCCACATGTTCTCTCTGATATGTGGATGCTAACCCACAACAAGGGAGGGCATGGAGGGGAAGAATAGAAGTCCATTGGATTATAAAAAGGGAAATGAAGGGAAAGGAGGGGGGACAGGAATAGGAAGACAGAATGAATAGGACATAACTTTCCTTTGCTCATATATGAACACATGACCTCTATAACTCCACATTATGTACAACAAGAATGGGATCCTAATTATAATGGGTTGTACTCCATGTATGTATAATATGTCAGAAAACACTCTACTCATCTACAGCCATAGCTTCCTGAATGTGCCTGATCTCTTTCTGATCCAAAATACACTCTACTGTCATGTATATCTAAAGACAACAAATTAAAAAAAAAAAAAAAACAATTGTTTTTTAAAAAAAAACAATTGTCCTGTGGGAAGAAAGAGAAGAAACAAAACAGAACAGAACTTCAGGGATCTGAGAGGCAATATCCAATCGCATACACTCATGTTATTGGAGTCTCTAAAGGAGAAGAGGAAATGATGGGTGAGGAAATATTATTTGAAAAGTTCCCAGATTTGGAGAAAGATATACATTTACAGACTCAAGAAGCTCAGTGAATACTAAACAGAATGAATTCAAAGAAATCATGTGAGATTGTTGAAAACCAAAATGTAAAGATGGCTGGAGAGGCCTCATGGGAAAGGGATCTATTTTTTTATTTTTTTGTGGTACTGGGGATTGAACACAGGGGCACTCAACCACTGGGCCATCCCCAGCCCTTTTTTATTTTTATTTTTTTTATTTTTTTTTAATTTTTATAATTTTTAAATAAGTACAACTCATAGTGCATATATTTAGTATCTTTTTACATACAACTGTTTGTATACAAAGTATATTCGTACAATTTAGGTCTTCAATCATGCATTAAAGAAAATGATATCCGTCTCATTCAACCACCTTTTTTTTTCCCCCCCCTCCCTCCCCTCTTGCTCCCTCCCTTACCCTCCCTTCCCTTGACCACTCTAGTGTTCCTCTAATCCTCCTATGTACCCCATCCAACAATACTTTGAAATAGCCTCCTTATATAAGAGAGAACATTTGGTACTTGGATTTTTGAGACTGACTAACTTCACTTAGCATTATGTCTTCCAACTTCATCCATTTACCTGCAAATGCCATTAATTTATTTTCTTTTATTGCTGAGTAAAATTCCATTGTGCGTATATACCACATTTTCTTAATCCACTCATTTACTGAGGGACATCTAGGTTGATTCCACAACCTAGCTATTGTGAATTGTGCAGCTACAAACATTGAGATAGCTGTGTCACTGTAATATGCTGCTTTTAAGTCCTTTGGGAATAGACCCAAGAGTGGGATGGCTGGGTCATAGGATGGTTCCATTCCCAGTTTTCCAAGAAATCTCCATACTGCTTTCCATAACGGTTGCACCATTTTGCAGTCCCACCAGCAATGTATGAGTGTGCCTTTTTCTCCACATCCTCTCCAACATTTATTATTGCTTGTGTTCTTGATGGCTGCCATTCTGACTGGAGTGAAGTGAAATCTTAGAGTAGTTTTGATTTGCATTTCTCTAATTGCCAGCGATGTTGAACATTTTTTCATGTATTTGTTGATTAGTCGTGTATCTTCTTCTAAGAGGTGTCTTCTCAATTCCTTAGCCCATTTATTGATTGGGTTATTTGTTTTTTTTTAGTGTAAAGTTTTTTGAGTTCTTTATATATTCTAGAGATTAGTGCTCTATCTGATGTGCATGTATTAAATATTTGTTCCCAATTAGTTGGCTCTCTATTCACCTCACTGATTGTTTCTTTTGCTGAAAAGAAGCTTTTTAGTTTAAATCTATCCCATTCATTAATTCTTGGTAGTAATTCTTGCGCTACAGGATTTTTATTAAGGAACTTGGGGCCTAATCCAACATGTTGGAAATTGGAGCTTACTTTTTCTTCTATTAGGTGTATTGTCTCTGATCTAATTCCTAGGTCTTTGATCCACTTTGAATTGAGTTTTGTGCATGGTGAGAGATAAAGGTTTAATTTCATTTTGTTGCATATGGATTTCCAGTTTTCCCAGCACCATTTGTTGAAGAGGCTATCCTTTCTCCACTGTACATTTTTGGCACCTTTGTCTAATATAAGATAGCTGTAATTAAATGTATTAGTCTCTGTATCCTCAATTCTGTACCATTGGTCCACCAGTCTGTTTTGGTGCCAATACCATGCTGTTTTTGTTACTATTGCTCTATAGTATAATTTAAAGTCTGGTATGGTGATGCCCCCTGCTTCACTTTTCTTGCTCAGGATTGCTTTGGCTATTCTGGGTCTCTTATTTTTCCAGATGAATTTCATGACTGCTATTTCTATTTCTTTGAAGAATGACATTGGGATTTTGATAGGAATTGCATTAAATCTGTATAATGCTTTTGGTAGTATGGACATTTTGACAATATTAATTCTACCTATCCAAGAGCAAGGTAGGTCTTTCCATCTTCTGAGTTCATCTATAATTTCTTTCTTTAGTGTTCTATAATTTTCGTTATACAGGTCTTTCACCTCTTTCGTTAGGTTGATTCCCAGGTATTTTATTTTTTTTGATGCTATTGCAAATGGGGTATTTTTCATCATTTCCCTTTCAGAGTCTTTGTCGCTGATGTACACAAATGCCTTTGACTTATGTGTATTGATTTTGTATCCTGCAACTTTGCCAAATTCGTTTACTAGTTGTAAAAGTTTTCTGGTAGAGTTTTTTGGGTCTTCTAGGTAGATTATCATGTCATCAGCAAATAGTGCTAATTTGAGCTCTTCTTTTCCTATCTTGATCCCTTTAATTTCTTTCGTCTGTCTAATTGCTCTGGCCAGAGTTTCCAGTACTATGTTAAATAGCAGTGGTGAAAGGGGACATCCCTGTCTTGTTCCAGTTTTTAGAGGGAATGCTTTCAATTTTTCTCCATTTAAGATTATGTTAGCTCGGGGCCTTGCATAAATAGCTTTTATTATGTTAAGATATGTTCCTGATATTCCTAGTTTTTCCAGTGTTTTGAACATAAAGGGGTGTTGTATTTTGTCAAATGCTTTTTCTGCGTCAATTGAGATGATCATATGATTTTTGTCTTTAAGTCTATTGATGTGATGTATTATGTTTATTGATTTCCGAATATTGAACCAGCCTTGCATCCCTGGGATAAACCCCACTTGATCGTGGTGCACTATCTTTTTGATATGTTTTTGTATCCGATTTGCCAGGATTTTGTTGAGGATTTTTGCATCTATGTTCATTAAAGATATGGGCCTGAAGTTTTCTTTTTTGGATGTGTCTTTGCCTGGCTTTGGAATTAATGTAATATTGGCCTCATAGAAAGAGTCTGGAAGAGCTCCCTCTTTTTCTATTTCTTGAAATAGTTTGAAGAGCATTGGTATTAGTTCTTCTTTGAAAGTCTTATAGAACTCGGCTGTAAACCCATCAGGTCCTGGACTTTTCCTTGTTGGTAACTTTTTGATGACATCTTCTATTTCTTCGCTTGTAATTGATCTATTTAAATTATGTATAGCCTCCACATCCAGTTTAGGCAAATCATATGACTCTAGAAATCTGTCAATGCATTCGGTATTTTCTATTTTATTAGAGTACAAGTTTTCAAAGTAATTTCTAATTATATTCTGTATATCTGAGGTGTTTGTTGTGATATTCCCTTTTTCATCACGAATGTTAGTAATTTGAGTTTTTTCTCTTCTTCTTTTCGTTAGCATTGCTAAGGGTCTGTCAATTTTGTTTATTTTTTCAAAGAACCAACTTTTAGTTTTGTCAATTCTTTGAATGGTTTCCTTAGTCTCAATTTCATTAATTTCTGCTCTGATTTTAATTATTTCCTGTCTTCTACTGCTCTTGGTGTTGGTCTGTTCTTCTTATTCTAATGCTTTGAGGTGTGATGTTAAGTCATTTATTTGTTGGTTTTTTTTCCTCTTAAGGAATGAACTCAGTGCAATGAATTTTCCTCTTAATACTGCCTTCATAGTGTCCCAGAGATTTCTATATGATGTATCTGTGTTCTCATTTACCTCTAGGAATTTTTTGATCTCCTCTTTGATGTCTTCTTCAACCCCTTGTTCATTCAGTAGCATGTTGTTTAGCTTCCAGTTGATGGAGTAGTTTTTCTTATTCCTTGTTTTGTCGTTGATTTCCAATTTCATCCCTTTATGGTCCGATAGCATGCAGGGTAGTATCTCTATTTTTTTATATTTGCTGAGAGTTGCCTTGTGACATAATATATGGTCTATTTTGGAGAAGGAGCCATGTGCTGCTGAGAAAAATGTGTATTCGTTTACTGAGGGATGAAATATTCTATATATGTCTGTTAGGTCTAAATTGTTAATTGTTTTGAGGAGGCTTAAAGTTTCTTTGTTTAGCTTTTGTTTGGATGATCTATCCATTGGTGAGAGAGGTGTGTTTGAAGTCCCCTAGAATAACTGTGTTGTGGTCTATTTTACTCTTGAACTTAAGAAGCGTTTCTTTGATGAATGTAGGTGCTCCATTATTTGGGGCATACAGATTTATGATTGTTATATCCTGTTGATGGATGGTTCCCTTAAGTAATAAGAAATATCCATCTTTGTCCCTCTTGATTAATTTTGGTTTGAAGTCTACCTTATTTGATATGAGAATGGAAACCCCTGCTAGCTTCCGCCGGCCATGTGAGTGATAAGACTTTTCCCAGCCTTTCACTTTCAGTCTGTTGATGTCTTTTTCTATGAGGTGTGTTTCTTGGAGACAGCAAATTGTTGGGTCATTTCTTTTAATCCATTCTGATAATCTGTGTCTTTTGATTGGCGAGTTTAGGCCATTAACATTCAGGGTTATTATTGAGATGTGATTTTTATTCCCATCCATTTTTATTTGACTTATGGTCTTTAGCTTGATTTGGTTTCTCTTCTGGTTGGTATTTCCTTTAGTTTAATATCTCCCTTTGGTGATTTTCGTTATCATCTTTCTCTTCTTCTTCATGAAAAATGTTGCCCAGGATGTTCAGAAGTGCTGGCTTTCGAGTTGTGAAATCTTTTAACTTTTGCTTGTCGTGGAAGGTTTTTATTTCATCTTCGAATCTAAAGCTCAATTTTGCTGGATATAAGATTCTTGGTTGACATCCCTTTTCTTTCAGAGCTTGAAATATGCTATTCCAGGATCTTCTTGCTTTTAAGGTCTGGGTTGAAAAATCTGAACATAATCTGATTGGTTTCCCCCTATATGTAATTTGCTTCCTTTCTCTTGTGGCTTTTAGTATTCTCTCCTTGCTCAGTGTATTAGGCATTTTCATTATAATGTGTCTAGGTGTGGCTCTGTTGAGATTTTGTTTGTTTGGTGTTCGGTATGCCTCTTGAACTTGGTTTTCCATTTCATTCCTCAAGCTTGGAAAATTTTCTGTAATTATTTCATTAAATAGATTACTCATTCCTTTGGCTTGAAACTCTGCCCCTTCCTCTACGCCAATCCCTCTTAAGTTTGGTCTTTTTATGCTGTCCCATAATTCCTGGATGTTATGTTCATGATTATTAACAAGTTTTGCTGTATGATTTAAATTCTTCTCTAAGACATATATTCTGTCTTCATTGTCTGAGGTTCTATCTTCCAGATGGTCTATTCTGTTGGAGATGTTTTCAATTGAGCTTTTATTTTGGTTTATTGCTTCTTTCATTTCTGGAATTTCTGTTTGGATTCTCTTTAGAGCCTCTATTTCCCTATTGAAGTAATCTTTTACTTCCTGTATTTGTTTTTGGAGTTCTTTGTCAAAATGATCTTTTGCCTCCTGTACCTGCTCCCTCATCTCATTTTTGAGTTCATTCTTAAGTTCCCTAAACATTTGGCATATGTAATTTCTAAATTCCATCTCTGGCATTTGTCCAACTGTGCTTGCCATGACATCTGCCGATGAGGTATCTTGATTTGTTTGTGTCATTTTCTTTCCTTGTTTTTTCATGTTGCTTGTGTGTCTATTCTTCCTGCACTGTGGGACCTTGACTGTTTCGATTTTACCTTAAAGCCTTATGTTGTTCCTGTAGTACAATGCTATCAGATCACCTTATAATTCCTTTATACTTTTAAAACCTAACACTTTCTATTCAGAAAATCCAAGTTTGGTCACAATGTACAGATTTTGTTATCCCAGATATTATTTCCAATTTACTCTGTACGTTTCTGATAGGGTTTTATAGCTTCAAGTATTGGATACAGAGGTGTTATGTTTAGGAAGAAGGAAGTGTCTTGAATTGTTCTTTCTTGGAAAGTATGAAAAGAGATATCTATTGAAATGGTTTAGTGGAAGTGGTTTAGTATCAGTAGACGATGGAAGAAAGAGAATGATCCCCAGCCCTTTTTGTATTTTATTAGAGACAGGGTCTCACTGAGTTGCTAACTGCCTCGCCATTGCTGAGGCTGGCTTTGAACTCGCGATCCTCTTGTCTCAGCCTCTCAAGTGCTAGGATTACAGGCGTGCGCCACTGTGCCTGGCCAGGAAAGGGATTTTGATAGCTGACTACTGGTGTCTAAACAGAGGGATAGTGTTCATGGGCAGATTTGGAAGAAAATCTATAATCTGCAGAAATTTCACTCTCCAAAGTACATTCATACTTTGTAGCATGGCTCCACTTCTGAAATAGGGCAGAATCCAGAGTCCTGCCTCAGCCTTGGGAAGGATGAGACAGAGCTTATCCTATGTCCCGTCATTTCTGGGAGCTACTTCCTGGCCTTGACCTGCTGCTGCTGCTGCTGCTGCTGTTCACTCTCTGGCCTTTCTCTAGCTCTGAATTGAGAGATTTTTCTGCAGGATAGCCACTTTAGGAAAAGTGAAAACGTGAAACTCATTTGAAAATACTATGTTTTACATCAAAACTATAATATCTAAAACCAAACTTAGGTATTTAAACTGTTTCCCTTTCACTAAAGAATCAGCTTTTCTTTCTTCCTTTTTTCCCCCCTTCTTTTTTTCTTTCTTTCTTCCTTTCTTCCTTCCTTCCCACCCTTCTTACTTCTTTCCTTACTGTGTTCTTTTTGTTTGGGGAAAAAGAGCTAAGTAACAAGAGCACACCGAAATCCCTGATTGTAACATTTCTTTTTTGAACAAATTTTGTTGTTTAATTGCTTGGCCCCCTTTTGTTTTTTACTTTCCCTTGATTCACCTTCTAATTACTTTGTTGCACATATCATATTTCTCACCAGACTTCTTAAATTGTGTTCCTTAAAACAAGTTTTTTCCCTTCCATTTTAACAAGACAAATAGCAAAGTCTGTAACACCCAAAAGTTCTCCTCAATTTACTTATTTTGAAATCATTACTGTCATCGGTTATTTTTCTGTGTTGATAGCAGCTACACCAAGGGCTTCCATTTTAGTTATACCCCACCTCCAGCCAATCTGGCCTCACAACCAGCAAAATAAATAAATGAATAAAATAAAATAAAATTGCATCCCTTATTTTCTTCTCTTTACCAGAACAGCAAGAGGCAGGCCTGCTTGGGTTTTATCATCCCTGAACTCTTTTCTCCCATCAGTAAATCTAATAGTTTCTGAGAACACATGTGAGGTCATGACTCAGAGCTAAGCACTATGGCCTCACTCTTGATGTGAATGGCAAAGAATGTGAAGAGGAATAAAAATAGAACAACACAGGACAAGGCAGAAGAGGCCAGGGTCATCCTTGCAGCAAAATGCTCATGTACCTCAGAGAGGAGGTGTCCCAAGTAATTGAGAAGCCTAGGCTGCTCTGTGGGAAGCTGAGCTTCTTCCTCATGGACATCTTGATAACTGTAGCTCAGAAGACTCGTTCCTTTTCAAGATACAGTCTTTGGGTGCTTCTCAGTAATCAATCCTATGTGCTGCCTTTATTAAGATCACACAACGGGGCTAAACATAAAATCAAAGCCAGCCATGGTGGTGCACATGAAGGCTGAATCAGAAGGATCACAAGTTGGAGGCCAGCCTCAGCAACTTAGCAAGACCCTGTCTCAAAATAAAATTTAAAGAAAATGCTGAGGATGTATCTCAGTAGTAAAACACTTACCTGTCATGTATGAGGCCCTGGTTTCAATCCCCAGAACTGCCAAAGAAGAAACCTAATAAAATCAAAATGTTTTAACATGTAAATGTTATTGGGTTTTGTACTTTTGCTGTTTGTGTGGCTTTAAAAATAATCATTTTATCTATAATATGACAATTCAGAAAATTCTGACATTTAATTAATTCATGCTCCTTTACAATTCATTATTTGTGTTTTTTAATATTTATTTATTAGTTTTACACTGTTTATTTTTAATTCATTTTTACATGGTGCTGGGGATCGAACCCAGGCCACGCACGTGCTAGGCAAGCACTCTACTGCTGAGCCACAACCCTAGCCCTACAATTCATTATTTGTAAGGCATTATTTTGTTAAAAGTACAAAACATTTTTCTGAAAACACCAAGTACAATTTTTAGAAGTGTAGTCATCTCAAATGATACCTGTCCAAACAATTATTAAACTGCATACCCATGATATAGGCATGTAAGTGCAGATATTTGAACTACTTATAAATTTCAAACACTGCAAACTGAAGATTATCAAAGTTTTTGAAAAGATTATCTTCAACCTGATACAGTTTGAAAAGTTATAGCCTTGTGTCTAGCAGAAATGTCTCTCCTAATTTACTAGAATAGGCAGAAAACGTTCACAAACAAATAAAAATAAAGAATTCCAGGCAAGAATAAAAACCGAAAAAGAATAGACTCCATTTAAAACCTTTACTTATGTGTTCACGCTGACAAACTCTAACAAAGTACTTGAAATGTTTGTTGTGATCAAGAAATTGCGTGTACATGAAAAGCCAGGAAGGTAAAGGGAGATGGCTTAGCTGCACTACAATAGGAAGAGGAAGCTTTGGATCCTGTGCAAAGAGGCGGCTTGCGGGGCAGAAGGGCAGGAAGCCTGAGGGAGGGTGCACTCAGGAACACTGAGTTGTCACCTCCGAGAAACATCCATCTCCCTTATTACCCCATGGTGCTTTTCTGCCACACATCAAACAACAGATGGACAGCCAGCTGTCACAAAACATTGTCTGCTCGCCTCCACGATGGCAAGTATAGTGTGTGGAAGGTACCGTTTTAGAGACTTGTACTTTCATGTGAGAAGTGCTTGTAAGGCAGCAGGAGCTCAGGGCAGGGGGTGCGTGTTGCAAAAATGTCCAGAAACATCAAACGCTATGCTCTCTGTAGAAAGGTAGGCTCCGGCTTTAGCTGCTGATTCTTTTGGCTCAAGCTGAGTCGAACAGTACACAAAGAATAGACAAAAGCCTGCACACAACTGGCAGTCACCATGGGGGATGCCAAACCAATGTCGACTCACTCCGGACATTGTTCTCGGCCTGTGGAAGAGCAGCTGCACCTGCGGCCAGTTGAAGCTTGGCCATGTCTCCTCCTCCAGACTTCTGGAAAACTCTCCACGGCAGGATGACAGGGCTCTGTCCATGGGAGGCCCCTGTGTCTGTATATTTTTGGTTCTTATTCATATGAAGATTGGTATCCCTTGGTCTTCAATGATTTTAATCTTGAAATTTTTAAAAATGAACTATGAAACAAGGCATGATACAACTGGAATAACTATTCCTTCAATGACTCAGTCTAGTGCAATTTCTCTTTTCTGAGAGATTATGGAATTAGCCACATGTCTCTGATATTAGCACCTATGTCCCCAGCCAATCCTTGGAAACCTCACACTAATCACTCTTTTCAATTATCCATTTTCTGTTTAATACAAATTCTCACAGATGACTTTCTTGAGTGTCTTCTGTTAGTTGTCATGATCTATCAGCATTTTCAAAATAATTACTTTTTTCTTCAAGAAAAAAAATAAAAATAAAAAGCATTTTCTTTCATTTGAAATTATGGGTATCAAAAATAATATCTATGGCATTTAAGAACTGCCTGTCAGGCATGGTGGCACATGCCTGTAATCCCAGTGGCTCAGGAGGCTGAGGCAGGAAGATCACAAGTTTAAAGCCAGCCTCAGCAATGTATCGAGGTGTTAAGCAACTCAGTCTCAGTGAGATCTTGTCTCTAAATAAATACAAAAAATGGCTGGGGATATGGCTCAGTGGTTGAATGCCCTTGAGTTCAATCCCCGGTACCAAAAAAAAAAGGATCTGTCTGCCCATAGGGTTCATTTCTTCAATGAACAGTTCTCTGAAATATGTACAAACATCCTATTACGCAACCTATTATTCATTCCATTGTACAGAAAAGGAAATTCCGATCCGCTGCTTGATTCCTACAGAGCTCTACCATGCAGTGTGGACATGAGAAATTTTAGAAATACCAACAAATAAAAATTTTTAACCACAATTTATGTTGTCATTCATCAGTTTAGGAACAACATCAAGAAATCTGCATATTTCAGTCCTTTATGGGATGCAAAGTTGGGGAAAGAAAAATACTTCTCTCAACACAACAGCAGGGTAGGATTGCTGATCAGTATTTGCAGCTTCAGTGGGATTCCAGGTATCTCTAAGACAGGGCTTCCCTGAGCAGGAGATGTCTTGGTGGCTAAAGGCCTGGGCACACTAAAGAAAAGACAGATATGAAGATAACTGGTGTCTTATTTGGGGCTGTCTTTCCTATTTAGAGTTATGTAGGTGAAAGATCCTTATTTTGGCCAAATATCTATCTCTTTTCACACAAGGACATGCCTACTTTTTATGTTCACAAAACAGTCTCTTCAAAAGTTGACCTTCAAATATCCTTGAAGGTAGAAAGGCAAACAAATGTGCCATTGTTCCCCTAGATGACACAGGGCACCTCCCACGTGTTGGCTCTAATCTGCTAATACCCTGTGGCAGGTGGAAACAGTAAAAAGAATTCCCACAAGAACCATTTTCTCGGTTGAACAAGATGGAAATGGCACTGGATTAAGTTCAAATATCGTCTGTGACTGTAGCATATAAAGACATTAAAGAAGTTTATAATACTGTGACGATTAGTTGTACAACTATTACTATCTCTTAAAATCCATCCCTGTAGCCTTTCCCCACAACTTAAGAAAATACAGTGTGACAGGGTCAACAACATAGCTATTTCACAGTAGATTTAGTAATCCACGTGTTTTAGTAATTCATTACAGAGTCCAATTTTTAAAAATTAAGCAGGTAAAAATAACACAGTGATCATTTAATTCATAGTCAATCACATAATCCCCAAGGTTGGACAATCCACAAGGGAAACAAAAATCTCTGGAAGATACAAATCAATCACTTGCTGCAAGTAATTTCTATGGAAATTCACAACTGGATGATTACCATAAAGGATGATTTCAAGAATACAGTAGTAGATAATCTGATTTTTGAGTATGACTAATCAACTAATCATATAATTAGAGAATGCACAAATCTTGAACAACAGAAGTCAGTACTGATGGGATTATAAATTTTTATGATTTGTATAGCCAGACAAGCCAAAAGACTTCACACAAATGTTTTAAGGTTTTAGCAAACCAGTAATTTTGAAGTAACTGATACTGCTGTTTCCGTAAAAACATCACAAAAATAAATTAGCTTTGGCAGTGGGACAAAGGAAAAAGTCAAATGAAGAAGCACTAAAAGAAGACACATTATCATCTTGGAAAGTCTCTGGTTTCGTGTAAACTAATGAAAATAATTCATTTTAATGAAAATGTAGAAGATTGTGCTTTCAATATGTTTCTATTCTAGCTGCAAATAGTTATAGATAAACTCCTGTGCTTATGCATTTATAGCTATTTCAACCAAAGGATAGTGGAATATAACCTAAAAAAGAAATTAAATTTACAAAAATATAGAAATAAGGAGGATAGGAAAGAAAACATTAATATTTTGTAAATTGTCATGGGGGGAAAATGATAATTCTTACATTAATACTCTATTGTGGTAGAAAATTACCATGCATTTAATGACTTAAAAGAAGACATGTATTTTCTCACAGTTTCCGTGATCAGGAATATAGGCACAGTTGTTTTTTTTTTTTTTTTAACAGGGACTGAACTCAGGGGCACTCAACCACTGAGCCACACCCCCAGCCCTACTTTGTATTTTATTTAGAGACAGGATCTCACTGAGTTGCTTAGCGCTTTGCCATTGCTGAGGCTGGCTTTGAACTCACGATCTTCTTAGCCTCCCGAGCCGCTGCGATTACAGACATACACCACCATGCCCAGCTGGGCACAGCTTTTGTGTGTCCTCAGATCAGGGGTTCACAAGGCTGCAATTTATGTATCAGCTGAGCTGTATTCTCTTCTGAGACTCAACTGGTAAAGAATTCACCTCTAAACTGTTCAGGTTGTTGGAATAATTCATTTTAGTTTCATCTGAGTGACTGAAAGCCCCAGCTTCTTAACCTGCTCTCAAGTGGAGGCCATTCTGAGTCCTAGAGGCCACATATAGAGATTCACCACAGCCTCTCACATGCCCACACACAAAATGGCAGCTAACTTTCTCAAGGCCAGTAGGAGAATCTCTGTTACTGGCCTGCTGGGACTTAAATAATGAAATAAGTTTTGCATCTCATCACCTAGCCAAAGGAGTGACATCCATGTGCTCTTGCTTAGGAGCAAGTCCCAGATTCCTGCATACACTCAAAAGAGGATTATGCAAAGGTGAGACTCACAGGGGTCAATGGGGGTATATCCTTAGTAATAGCATTTATCATGAATGCCTCCTTTCTGCAGGGGGCATTGCCACTAGATGATGATCTCTCTACCACTCTCTGGACTAAATGTAAAATTTAGAAGATGGTCCCCATGTCTACTTCTGAAAGAAGAAAATGCAAGTTTAATTCATCAACAACTATTTTGCATTTTAATGTTGCTAAGTTTGGCTCTGTTTTAATCATTAATAGTTAGGGCTGAGGATGTAGCTCAATGGTAGATCAAGTGCTTAGAATGCACAAAACCCTGTGTTCAATCCCCAATGTGTGTGCCTGAGTGTGTGCGCGTACACATGCACGCACACACACACACACACACACACACACACACACACACACATAAATAGTAGCTAGATCCCAGAACATGAGAGAGATGCTTCACATTGCACTTGTCCATGTTGAAATGAAAAAAGGACATATATTCAAAGAAGGAGAAACTTTGAAGTGAATGTTGTAAAGGAGATCCAAGAATGAAAATAAAGCTCAAAGAAATAAGGATATTTGAAAGAAATGTCCAGAAGAAGTTTAATCTTGTAAAATAGAATATGAAGGATTTCAAATTTAAAAGGTCTTTACAAATTTAAGAAAAACTGAAACAAAACAAAAGAGCTGGTATTCACAAACTTAAAGATGAAAGTTAGAGAATATGTGTAATACCAAACCTAAAAAAAAAAAAAAAAAAAAAAAAAAACTTGACTAAAATGAGCATAAATTTTTCCAGGTTTAGAGAGAAAGTGCCATTTCAAGAAAGAAAAATGTAAAAAACAAAATTTAGAAAAGATATCTGGAGTCTGGTAGTCAAGGATTTGACCCCCATCCCCAAAAAGAGGTGTGGAAAAAAAAAAGAATTTGACCCCTAAGGAAGGAGTGCCATCGTCACTTAGGAAGATGTTAAGTGACCCTATTTAATGGGAAAAGGAAAAGAAAAAAAAAAAAAAAAAAAAAGAATCTTGATCATGAGGTCAAAGATTTCATAAAGCCAGCAAATTTGAAAAACAAAGTTTTGGGAAAAAAATTTTTTTTTTATTCAGTGGAGACCTGTCTCAAAATTAAAATAAAAATAGAAAAGGAGCAGGGCCCAGTGGCACACGCCTGTAATCTCAGCACTTGGGAGGCTGAGGCAGGAGGATCACGAGTTCAAAGCCAGCCTCAGCAAGGGCAAGGCATTTAGCAACTCAGTGAGACCCTATCTCTAATATAATACAAAAAAGGGCTGGAGATGTGGCCCAGTGGTCGAGTGCCCCTGAGTTCAACCTCGGTTCCTAAAAAAATAAATTAATTAATTAAAAAAACAATAGAAAAGAGCTGGAATTGTAACTCAATGGTAAAGCACCCCTGGGTTCAGTCCCCAGTACTCTCCCCCTAAAAAAACAATAGAATGATATAATAAATATAAGAACACTTTGAAAAACAAAAAGAACTATAACTGTAAGGTATATTACCATATTTTGCATTAAGATGTTTGTCTTGTTATTAATTATATTGTCCATAATCATGTGATGATGTGGGTTATTAAAATAATAAGGTAGGCATATCTAAATATATGTTTATAGCTGGGCACGGTGGTGCATGCCTGTAATCCCAGTGGTTTGGGAGACTGAGGCAGGAGGATGGCAAGTTCAAAGCCAGTCTCAAAAAAAGCAAGGTGCTAAGCAACTCAGTGAGACCCTGTCTCTAAACAAAATACAAAATAGGGCAGGGGATGTGGTTCAGAAGTCCCATGCCCCTGAATTCAATCTCTGGTAGCAACAAAAAAAAAAAAAAAAAAAAAAAAAAAGGAAAAAATGTTTACCACTTGTATTGAAGCCAATATAAATGATATAATTTAGTATTTAAATTCAGTGCTTGAAAATTCAGCTAAACAATTTTGGTCATCTCTACTGTGTCAAGTCAGCATTATCACCCCCAAAATTATTGCAAAATTAATTTTTTAAAGATATACACATGTACAAAAAAAGTAAAATTGTGTATTGTCTTAGTCATGTTTCTTATCTCAAATTATAAATTATATTTTTCCTTACTACTATTGGATAACTGAACATTACAAACACAAACACAATATGCACATACACACATATACATTCTCACACACTTATATACACATGTATGCAATATGAATATATATGTGCATATCATGGATTTTTGTCAGAAGTTTTAAGGTGATGAACCAAGAATTAGAAGTTATTTTAATAAACCTCTACTGATAAATGCACTGTAGAAATGAGAATAGAAAGCTATTGGTACACATAATGATTAGAAGTCAAACAAATAAAATTTTGAATATCTAATAAAAAAATTCACCTAACCAGATTTACCTGAGAAAAACACAGATTTGTTTTGTTTTGTTTTGTTTCTTCTTTGAAATATTTTTTTAGTTGTTGATAGACCTTTGTTTATTTATACGTGGTGCTGAGAATCGAACCCAGTGTTTCACACATGCCAGGCAAGTATGCTACTGCTGAGCCACAGCCACAGCCCTTTTGTTTTGTTTTTGTTTGTTTGTTGTTTTTAATTTTTGTAGTCAGTCAATATCATTATGTGTGTCACCTCTTTGAGAATCCATAATCTCTTCACCATACTATTTCTCTAAACAATAAAAAATATAAGAAGGATTCTGTATGTGAATATATCTTAAGTTTCTTATTTTGACTCCACACTAAGCCCCCATCTTATCATTTTTTAAAAATTTATGAAAATACAGAGACCATACTACCAAAATATACTATTTCAACACATTTACACATGCTTTTATTTCCAGGTGAGAAATGAAACAGTATTGCTGAGAAAATTATTAGAAATATGAACCACATCTCAGTTGTGATTGCCTTAAAATCAATATCCTTTTATTTGAACAAGCAGCAGCAAAAATCATTAAGATAGGACCCTAGCAATTCAGGTTAAATTACCGCTCAATCATGAATTTGTTAGATCATTTGGACAAACTGTTTCAACAATTTCCATTTCTGCCTCTTGTAAGTATAATAAGCATAATCATCCTTGCTGGATGCTATGATTTTGAAGAACATGTTTTTGGAAAAACTTTCAAGATTTTTAGGTATCTAATATGAGAGGAAAGATACTATTTCTAAGAGGTAAATTTTTTATTATATATATATTTGAAATCATGTCCTTATTTATTCTTATCTGGGTAGCATGTGCATTCACATACAACTGCAGCGTAACACAGTACTTCATGAAATAAAATCCAGAACTGGCTTTTAAAAATAATCACAAGCCGAAGGAATAAAGCAGGTGAATGAGTTTAAAGACCTGAATCTTGAAAACTCTTTTCATTCATTCCTCATAGCATCCAAAACATGTCAATATCATAGATTGTTTTGTTGATGTTAAAAAAAAATTTTTTTTTTTTGTGTGGAAAACATACTAAAGAAGCAAAATTCAATTTAGAACTGGCTTCAGAGAGAGCCATGGACGTGACCGGTCATGTCAAAACTCCAGCAAGCTTCCACCTGCGCACTGGGGCCATCTGACAGCCACTCATGGCACCCAGTTGTCCTGAGGATGGTGTTTCCATGGCTATCATCTACCACTTCTCTGTTCCTGCAGCATGTTAGACAAAAACCCTCTGCTGGTTCTGACTAATAGAGTGCTTACAGAGTCACATAATCATCTTTCATAGCTCTGATTTCCAAGGATTTGACCACTAACTAAAACAGCCATGTACCTAACCGTTTTCATATCTCCCATTTTATCATTTCTAATGGCTTTTCATATTATTACAGCTGCCACCTCTTCCTCCACAATGCACATCCTATTCCCATTAGCTTTTATCTAAGTCTCCCTTAAATCTCAGCTAACAAGATCTCCAATATATAACTAACCATTCCTTTTCTTCAAATGTTCTTTAAGACAGTTGAACCCCTGCAAAGGCACACAGCTGGCTAAAGTACACCATCATGTGATCATACCACAGGCAGCAATTGCTGAGAAATGCCAGAGGTTAAAGGGAAATTCTGCTTTTCAGAACCAATAAGATAGGAAGTATATTAAGACAGCACAGAATTAGCAGATGGTCAGCTTGTGGTTTATGCTGGAGGATGGATTCCAAATCAGTGACCTGGCGAGTTTATTGAGTATATCTTGGTTTTCCATTCTGACTGGTGCATCCCCAAGAAAAGAAATTCATTCAAGTTTAAGTTTGGAACTAAAAGAAATTTGTTTATTCACAACACTTTTCCTGCATCTACTAGCTTTCAAAGACAAATTTCCTTTAGTTCTAAACATTTATATTGAGTGTTCAGCAAGGTTAAGTATGTCTTTTTGAAAAATCAGGTCTTCTTTTTAAAAGTGCAATATGAAGTTTGTTAATTATCAGTGTCCTTTTAAAATTAAAATTTTTCTTCTTTTTTTTTCTGTATTATAAGTATAAAAAACTAAAGATTTTTAATATGTGCCTTTAGCTCTTCCTGTTGCACTAATTTAAACTGCATTAGTAAGTCATTTCTATTTTCCAGGTATTATAAACTGTCATGCCCCTAACAGGCTATTTTTATGTCACAGAAAATGAAATTTCCAATTTGCCATAAGTAGCTTCTTTTCTCAAGCCCAGAGTCAAATCCTGCTTATAAAGATGTGTAAGCAGGACTTTTTCAGTCATGTTGGATTATGCGTTGACATAAATAACATTAGAAGGTGAGCAATAACATTTCTTGATTTATGTAATATTCTCTTAATATTTCTGGAAGGTAAAACTAGTTTTGTGAGGAGGGGTAGTGAGATACAATTTACCTGGAAACAAGTAACTCAAATTAATAAAATACCGTAATCCAGATACTTCATGGGTGTCTGCTAAGTGTTGTTATTCTTCCTTCTTTTAAATTTCCTGATGAGGAGGAAAAGAAAACTCAGACCTGCCGGGCGGGCACAGTGGCGCACGCCTGTAATCCCAGCACTTGGGAGGCTGAGGCAGGAGGATCGTGAGTTCAAAGCCAGCCTCAGCAATGGCAAGGCACTGAGCAACACAGTGAGACCTTGTCTCTAATAAAATACAAAAAAGGGCTGGGGATGTGGTCCAGCTGGGGATGTGGCCCAGTGGTTGAGTGCCCCTGAGTTCAAACCCCAGTACCAAAAAAAAGAAGAAAAAGAAAACTCAGACTTACTGATGTGCTTGAGGGACATCACTGGATACTTTGTGAAGTCTATCAGTACATATGTTTTACTATGTACCAGGCATTGTGTTAAGCTCTAGGAATAGAGCATTGAGCTAAACATTCATTTAATACTTTTAACAATGCTGAAATGTATATATTATTAATTCACACATGACAAAGTGGTGCTATCCAAGTCTTTTTAAACTTGTGTTAAAAATATTAAAAATTCAATGTTCTTACTGTATGTTTAGAAAACAGAAGTCCAGCAAGTATATCTTTTCCTATAATAGAAAAAATAAAATTTGGACTTTTTCCCTATTAAGAATCTGATAGTAGTTTATCCTTTATTTTTAAGTGTTGATAATCTATGGATCTGGATTTTGACAAACTTACACAAGGAAATCAATCAAAAAACAATAACCATTAGTAAAAAAAAATTAGCAAAGAATTCGGATTGACCTTTCTCCAAAGAACATATACCAATGACATGAAAAATCCTCACTATCACTCACTAGTCATCAGGGAAATCAAAGTCAAAACCACAGTGAGATAATTGTTGACATCCACCAGGATTTCTGTTATAAAAGAGGTAGATAATAGCAAGTGTCTGTGAGGATGCAGAGAACATGAAATCTTCATACAACGCTGGTGTGAATATGAGGTGCAGCCCTCGTGGAAGGCAGTTTAGCAGTTCCTCAAAAAGTTAAACATAGAATTGCCATATAACGCAGCAATTTCAATTGTAGGTATATACCCCACAGAACTAAAAACAGGTACTCAAATAAATACTTGCACAGGAAGAGCCGGGCGCGGTGGCGCACGCCTGTAATCCCAGCACTTTGGGAGGCTGAGGCAGGAGGATTGCGAGTTCAAAGCCAGCCTCAGCAATGGCGAGGCACTTAGAAACTCAGTGAGACCCTGTCTCTAAATAAAATACAAAAAAAGGTCTGGGGATGTGGCCCAGTGGTCGAGTGCCCCCTGAGTTTAATCCCCAGTACCACAAAAAAAAAAAAAAAAAAAAATACTTGCACAGGAATATTCATAGCAGCACTTACATAATAGCCAAGAGGTAGAAACATATCCATCAATGGATGAATGGAAAAAAAAGATGAGGTAGACCCATGCAATAAAGTATGACTTGGTTGTAGAAGAAAAATGTACTGAGACCTGCTATAATATGGATAAGCCTTGAAAATATTATCCTTAGTAAAAGAAGCCAGCCATCAAAGGCCCATGTTATATGATTCTACTTACATGAAATGTCCAGAACAGGCAATTCTATATATATAGAGAGAGAGAAAGAGAGAGAGAGAAAAGTGATTAGTTCTTGCAAGGGGCAGGGGAGAGGGGGAAAGTGACTGCTAATGAATATAGCATTTATTATTTGGGTGATAAAAATGTTTTGGAATTCGTGGTGATGGTGGCACAACAATATTCTAAAATCTATTGAATTGTATATAGTAAAATGGTGAATTATATGTGAATTCCATGTCAATTTTTAAAAGGAAAAGAATAGAGAATGGAATCATTTTCTGATAAAAACCTTAAAGAGAAATAATATGGTTCCTGCTCCTTTTGATCCCAAACCCGTCACACACCATTGGCCTCAGGGGAATAAGGGAGGGTGACAGCATGTGTAGCTTGGCAATGACTCAACTTGTTTGAGAAACCATTTCAGGGTGAAGTTCTGAGTTTGGAATTTTGAACAAAGGCAGAGAAATGGAATTGGATTGTGCAACCACCCTGTGGTTTGAATGGACTCCTTGGAAACAGCAGCTAGTATGATTTATGACAGCTTATATGTGGGTACTTTATATTTTGTATGCCAGTTCTTACAGACACAAATTAAATTAGCTGTTTGAAAATGGCTACCCTTTTGCAGATGAGTAAAAATATTGCTCAAGATAGTTTTATGTGGAGATGGGAATATAGCTCAGTCAGTAGAGTGCTTGCCTTGCATGCACAAGGCCCTGGGTTCAATCCCTAGCACCAAAAAAAAAAAAAAAAAAAGAGTTTCACGCAAGTCAAATGAGAAATGTCTTACAATTTCAGTTTTATTCAGAATGGGTATGTGAATATGTACACGTGCATAATAGAGAGAATTAGAATTTCTTAAGGCTTCACTGGGCTTCCAGTGAATTTTAAGTAAAATTTTAAGTGAATATCCCCAAGCCAATCTCCAGTATATTTGGCATTTTACAGAATCTAGTCCTGTGTGAAGTGAATTTCAAAGGGTATAATTTTTGACATTTCTTCATTAGCAGCTATCAAATAATCTTTGACTTTTAAAAGGCTTTCAAGTCTCCAGGAGTAAAGAATTGGGTTAGGAATTAGTGCAGAGATCCAAGAGATGAACCAGTTCTTCAGACTTGCATGCAGCACCTTGCGTCATCCACAAACACCCCTGCCTCTGTGCCCTAGAATTCTTTATCGTTCCCAGCTGTCTGCTTATGTCTTACACCAAGTCAAGGGAAAGTTCAGAGATCTTGTGTGCAAGTCATGTCTTTTATTGATCCGACTCAACTGAAAATAGTCCTTGGACTTGTATCCTATTAAGAAATTTGAAGCTGGGAGTGATGGCAAGATGCCCATGGTTTCAGTTACTCAGGATGCTGAGGTGAGAGGATCACTTCAGCCCAGGAGTTCAAGACTAGCCTGGGTGGGTGACATAATGACATAGAGTCCAAAGAAAAATAAAATAATGTATAAAATGGGGGAAAAATGAAGCCAAGTATAGTTCTCCTAGGAAATATGTGTGGTTTGAAATAAACTGTCAAGATAATTCTTTGTAGTTCTGAACCCAAAGTGAGACACTCCATCCTTCCCTTCTCATATATTCAAAACAAAAAGAAAGGAAAGGAATGCTTGAATTACTGTTGAATTCTGCTTTCCTCACTGTAAACCTGCATTCCTCTATGAAGCTCAATGGCTGTATGTTCAGAAAAATCCTCAAGACAAGAAGAACCCAGACTCCTTGATCAGTAGTATAATCCCTGGTTGTCCCTTCCTCTCATCCTGTTGGAAGCCACTCAAAGTCTGTAAACAGAGTGCTTGCGGATGCAAATTGCTATTCCTAGAACAGAGTTGCTTAGAATGTTGGGATTTTGCTTTTTGTTTTGCCAGGTATCAAAAACTTCTTAATGTTCTGAGACCTTCACCCAGGAAGAAAGCTGGGGAACTATTGGTACTTCTGAGGTGTCAGTCATCATGATCTAACTGATGATAACACTGTCACCCAGATTTGTCCTCAGAATCCTTTCATCATAATACTATGAGCAGGGCTGAGGTTGTGGCTCAGTGATAAAGTGCTCGCCTATTACGTGCACAGCCCAGGTTCAATTCTCAGCATCACGTAAAAATAAAACTCATTGTGTACAACTAAAGCAAATAAATAAATATTAAAATATATGTATATATTGTTAATGCTATTATAACTTGCTTCATCTTCAGTTCCAACATTTTCATCTCAAGATCAGAACAGTACAGAATAATGTAATATAGAAAATGGTATTTTTTACAAGTGACAGTCTATTTTTTTCATCAAGTAGTAGTGTCTGGGAATAATGTAATGTGATATAGAAAATGGTATTTTTTACAAGTGACAGTCTATTTTTTTCATCAAATAGTAGTGTCTGGGAAAACTGATTCAATAACAGATTTGGATGGAAACTCACGTGTCTTTTAAAAGTCACTCTTGGGTTGGAAACAGGTCAATTCAAAAGGACTTGCCTGGCATGTGTGAGGTCCTGGGTTTAGTCCTAGCACTGCAAAAAGCAAAAATAAATAATAAAATAACTAAAAAAATTACTTCTTATTTAAACACAACACAGTCTAGCTTTATGTAATTTTTGTACTAAACAGTGAGCCACTGCAGCTTAGTGGACAAGACACTAATTCATATCTAGTACTAATAACTGCTATCATTTGTAAATACTAACACAGGCACTATGTTACATGCTTTATAACCATTATCTCATGTAATCTGCATTATTTATTGTGAGATCAGTACTATTATTATCTTCATTTCATCCAACATAGAGTTTTTTCCTCATGAAACACTTTAAGCACAGTTGCCAATATAGATGCTTCAGACAAGTGATTGACGATGCTGAAAAGTGCCTTCAAGCTCATCTTCCTCCAACTCATTTCTCCCTGGGAAGAGGATATTGATTGATTATACCTTTACTCTTCCTGCCTTGGGTATTGTGAGGATTAAACATTTGCACACAAATAACGTGATCCATTATGGATTTACTTGAGAATAAAGAGGAGAATTCTAAACTTGGTGGTGGATCTATTCAGCTGGGTTGAGCAGGACTCTGACCCAGCCTCAGAAGCTGGAATCCCACCCATAGGGTGGCCTTGCTTCGCTTCCTAGCTAATACCTAGGTGGGCAGAACATGCTCTGCTCTTCAAAAGTTTTTTCAACACAGGAGAGGGTCTCATGCCAGCCCTAAACAAACAGTAGGAATAACTCCTTGGTGCTCAAGGATAAACCATCATGAAGGCAATTTACCTTGCTGATGAACTACTGTTGAACAATTGATGAGTTGCATTGTAATGTGAGAGCGAGGGAGAAGAAAGTCCCAATGTACAGTAAAATCAAAATTACATTTGGCAGGGAAGGGATCCATGTAGAAAAGGAAGCCTGCAAATCTTAGTAGGTACGTGCTGGGCACAGCATGGGCGATAACTTTTGAGGTTTGTAGAAGAAAAAATGGCATCACTGAGACAAAGGAAGAAAAGAGAGAAATTGATGTGAATGCACAAAGGAGGATTAACTTCGTTCCACTTCAGTACAAAAGTATATTGTGTTTGTATTGAAATATCAATTCCAAACAATACTTTCTCTGCATCCCTGTCTATTTGTAATAAAGATGTCCTCCTTGAAGCATATTTAAGGAATCTCAGAAAGTTAGCGGTTAGAGGAAAAAGCAGAATGAATCAGTCTTGATATAACTTGATCAAAAGTAAGGAAACAGGGTTGTTCTTTGGGCATGAAAGCCTTAAGGACAGAGTACCAGTGATTACTGGAACTTTTGGTATTTAATGAATTTACAAATTATAATCCCATCTATGTCTGCCATTCTTCATCCACTTGAATATTTTTAGTTTATTAAAATCCATTTCTGAAAAAAAAATTTTTTAAGAGTGCCCAGTCATGCTTTATTCTGAGAAAAGATTCCCTGAGAAAGAAATACTTTGGAAATGAATCTCTGAGCTTTAAGTTTCAAACTATCATCCCTTTCAAGGCCTTTAATTGCTTTCTGTCAAACTAGGAAGTTAATCTGGAACATTTTCAGGATGCTCAAGTTCTTGCAAGCTTTATTCCTAAAGCAGATTCACAGCTGTGCAGAGAACAACCTTTGAAGTTACCATGCTTTGCTAGTCTCTCAAATGTTTTGCTTTGATCTGCAGGTACCATTTTTTTTTTTTCTAGGAAATTTTCTTGTGCTTGTTGTATTTCCTATCACTGACCATTTTTATTCTATAATGCCCAGATTTCTTATGAACCAAGGTTGACATGTAAGGGCAAATACTTTGCCAGTTGTGTTGGCTTTGATGAAATAGAGGTAAGAGAAACAATATGACTGATTTCTTTTACATTCACATTATGATTTATTTTGATTAAATAGTAACTTTATATTTTCCTTTAACGTTTACATGATTGTCAAAAAAGGACAAAGTCATTTGACTGCAAAATGAGAAAGAGACAGATAAAAATCAAATCAATTCCTTGATGAGTTTTATTTTTTTAATTGTGACAGGCAGGGTTTTAAGTTTTATATAAAATATCTAACAACTATTTAGTATGTATTTAATACTTAATGAAATATTTATGAATCATATTACATTTGAAGTTACAATTATAAAATGTGATGGGAAGAGAGAGGATAAGAAAAGAGATGAGGAAAAAAGAAGGAAGAAAATTTAACAGAAAATGGAAGCAAAAGGAAAATCAACTAGACCTAAAATAGAACAGGAAAAGAAGTAGATCAAAGTAAAGAAGGGAGGCAAAAAGAGAAAAAGGAGGTCAAATATGAAGTGATTATTTTCTACAAATCCTACTACAGTTGTTGATCTCTATATATCTCCATTTCTTTAAGTAAACGCCTTTATTCCCTGCATACACATTATACAAAGAAAAGGTAGTCTCAAATGCCTTTCTTTCCTGTTACTCTTTTTAAGAAAAGAGGCTTTTAAAAGTGATCTTCACTTCTCAATGTTCTTCTGTGCAAGAATAATACAGCACGGTTATTATTTATGGTTAGAAAAAGCATTACTTGTGTAGCTTTTCCACCCCGATGTTTGCTGCTACGGTGTTCATATGTTCATTTATTCTAAAAGATAATTCAATGCCTATGGGATACTTTAGCTCCTGCCACTGAAAGGTGCCGACAATGTGGAATAAATGAATTAACTGTAGAGTCATGTCTATAACAGCCATTTCCATCTTGAAGTCAAATTGCTCTCTGAAAACTCTCTTCCAGAGAGTAAATGCTAGAATGTATAACATCACATTAAGAAAATGTAAGATCATTTGGAGTCTTTATCATGATTAAAAACATTTTTAGTTTAGTTTTTACCTTTTGAACTCAACTCTGCTTCCAGGACCACCTGGCAACTCTCAATGCTCTTTTATCAGTTAGCACTCAGCCTGCTGCTTTCCCTTCAGCTCTTTGTGATCTGTTGTATACCTTGAGCACAAACTTCTGCTATAATGTGTAAGTGCCGTGTTTGACACAGCACATGCAGTACTTTCAAAGCAACTATTAGCACTGGGATTTGGATTTGAACATTAGTTGCCTTCTCAAGGTTTCTCATTTGTAGGAAGGTGGTATTTTGAGTACCAGCTAGCTACCTGCATCACTAGGCATTTGGGCTAACCCACCCACTTATAATGCTTTGCTTCGTATTCCCTACCTGTGTCTTGGTACATTGTGTTATGTGCATGCACCAGAAGTAGCTAAGGATCGAGCCAGCTGGCTACATGGTATTAAGAGTCAATTGCAGTTTTAGTCAGCTTTTCTGCGAACAAAAGACCCGACAAGAACAACTTAAAGATGATACATGTGTACCCATGTTTATTTATCACAGCACAATTTGCAATAGCCAAACTATGGAACTAGCCTAGGTGTCCATCACTAATGAATTGACAAAGAAAATGTGGCATAGATAGACAATGGAGACTTATTCAGCCATAAAAAATGAAATTATGTCATTGCAGGAAAATGAATAGAACTAGAGACCGTTATGTTAAGTGAAATAAGCCAAATTCATAAGGTCAAGGGTCATATATTTTCTCTCATATGTGGAAGTTAGAGAAGAAAAAGGAAAATAAGTGTGGGATCAGGAGCTCATGGAAATCAAGGGGCGATCAGTAGAGGAAAGGCATCAGGGAATGGGAGCAGGAGCAGGAAGAGGCAAGTGCTAGAGAGTGATGTTGACCAAATTATATTGTTATATTGTGTGCATATATCAATATGTAATAAAAAAATCCCATCCTCATATACAGCTATAATGCACCAATAAAAAAATGAAAAAAGAAAAACTTAAAGGTGGAAAAGTTAATTTGGGGCTAAGTTTCAGAGGTTCAGTCCATGCTCAGCCAACTCCATAGCCTGGGCCCAAGATAATGCAGAACATCATGGCGGACGAGTACACAGAGGAAAGTAGCTCAGGACATGGTAATCAGGAAGCAGAGACTCTCCTCTCTAGAGACAAAATATATACTCCAAAGGTACACCCCCCAGTGACCTACCTACTCCGGCCACACCCTACCTGCTTACAGTTGCCGCCCTGTTAATTTCTATCAGTGGATCAATCCACTGATAAGGTGAAGACTCTTGTAATCTCATAATTTCACCTCTGAATATTCTTGCATTTTCTCACACGTGAGCTTTTAGGAGATACCCTATATCCAAACCATAACAATTGCTGAGAAAGATGAAGCCAACTAGTTTTCTCAGTAAAGAAGAGCCAAGGAGATTCTGAGTTTATTCCAATATCTCGAGAGAATCCCAGAGAGGAACACTGCTCAGTCTTAAGAATATGGCTGATACAGAACATGTATCTAGCTCCTCTTCTCTACAGAGCAGAAAACAGGACATTCTGAAATGTGCACTACCCCTGATCCTAACTACAATGGTACCTTTCATCTATTTCTGGTGACTTTTATTTTCTTTTGTTGCTGGATCCCCTACATAATTGTAAGCACATCGCAGGCAAGCACAATGGTAAACTGCAGGTGGACGCTTCCTCCATAGATGCAGACAATATCTGCCTGGCTGGCACTGCTTAATTCAGCCATTAACCCACTTTTATATGCTCTTTTAAGCAAAAGGTGCAGAAAAGCTCTTAAGAACTTAAAGGAGAAGATGTTTTTCAAATTTAATTTTCTGGTTCGAGAAGTGTTGGTGAGTCAGTCTGAAAATACTAAGGAAAAAAGGCAGAAAGACCTTCCCAAGAGTGATAAACAACCCCCACGTCTCCTTTGGAGTGAGCAACACACATAACGTTTGGCAATGTGCAACACTGACACTCTTAAAGCAACCCAGTCAGATGGAGAAATATAAGGGTCTATTTCAAACAATTTCTCTGATGGGGAGGAACGATCCATCTGGATTGTGGGAATTTGGAAATCACAAGCAAGCAGCCTTTTCCTACACAGGTCAAGGGTCTGAGGATGAGTGCATATGCCCTTAACCCATGGTTTCTAGAAGTTCAAGGTTTGTTGCCTGATCTCTCTGGAACAGCTGCAATAGTTCTCTCTGGTCTTTCTGCCTTTACTGGTTTCCCTGTCCAGTCCATCCTCCAAATGGCTGCAGAGTAGTCACCTTAAGACATCTGTGATAGCGCCGAGTCCACCTTGATTGAATAGTTCAGTGGCTGCTTATTCCCTGGAGAGCCCCTGGGTGGGCGAAAGACTCCCAATGTTCCCTCATTTGCAGCATACTCTTGCAGAATTGGACAAAGCGCTTGATGCTTTCTGAACATGCTGTGTACATCCCACTAACAAGTCTGTACTCATCTTAGTCTCTTTTATGATGCCTACCCATTCTCTTCTGAAATAATCTACATCATTGTTGTGGGTTGAATTGTATCCCTTCAAAAGATAATGTTCGGGGATCCAAGATGGCGGATTAGAGGAAGCCGCACTTCAGGGCAGCTCCATGGAAAGAATCCAACAAAGCAGATAAATTGCCTTTCATCATATATATATAGGCTGAAAATACCGATCTCCTGGATGGTTTGATTACCACTACCAGAGAGAGAAAGAGACAAGCTGTCTGCAGCGGCTGGAGCCGGGAGGCTCCTGCAAAACCGCCTGGGTGGTTCACAGGCCGTGCGAAACAAAGTCAGTGTGGGGAGACCGCACTACTACTGCAACCCCAGCCAAACTCACGGCACACCAGCATGAAACCAGCGATAAAAACCAGCGATAACAGCCGGTGGGATTGGTGCTGGGGAACCACGGGAGACCGCGGGTCCACAACACCAGTTCAAATCCACACTCCGCCTGACGCGACCCTCAGTACTGGGGCCCCGGACAGAGCGGTGCAGAGATGGGCAATCAGCAAGCAGGGGCAGAGTGGAGCGGGCCACAGTCCAAAGCAGTGCTGTCTGCACCACAGTCACAGTTGTGGCTTCCCGGTGCCACTTTGGCAGGGAGACATCCACCCAACAACTTTGAAATCGATCGGCGAGGACATGGGAGTCTGCGGAGCTGCTGTTGACTGGAAGGAGAGCACCGCCATCTTTGAAAGCTGCAGTGGCTGGACCAGACAAAGGGGAGGAGACGGAGAGCGACGGCTGCAGCCATCCAGGGACTCTCCAGCTCCCTGAAGACAACGCACAATTGGGTGAGGCTCGGGTGGTCAGCAGGGAAAGGCGTTTCTGAGGCTAGCGCAGCGGCCACAAGAGGCTGCAACTGTGGGTGGGCTTGGGGAGGGGGTGCCTTCTGGAGGGTCCCCTTCCCGGTGCCATTCATCTGCTGACACACACAAACCCCCTGGGCCACTCCTTCACTGAACCGTGCAGCCACTGGCCTAAGATGCAGCCTTGATTTCACTAACAGGATCACAGACTGTCTGGACGTGATCCAATAGCAATTGGTTTGAACTGGAAAGGAAAAAAAGAGGGGGGCTTCCCAGGGCCCGTTTTGTCTGAGACTTGGGGTTCAACTTTTTTTTTTTCCTTTTCTTTTTGTTGGTTTGCTTGTTTTGTTGGATTGCAGGGAGGTTTTTTTTTTTTTTGTTTGTTTGTTTCTTTTTCTTTTTCTTTTTTTGGCTTTGTTTTGTTCTGCTTTTTTTTTCCCTTCCGCATTGATTGTTAGTGTGTTTGTTTGCTTCCGCTCCTTTTTTCTTTCCTTCTTTTCTTCCTTCTCATTCTTGTATCTTTTCTTCCTCCTTCATCTTTCATGTTTACATCCTGCCAGTGCATACTAAACAGAGGCAAAAACAAGTTATACGCAGAACTTGGGATTTCTAGAACCGGCGCAATTGAACTGGGTGGCAAAGTGGTGTTATATATAGTTTACTCTGTATTTCCTTGATTCTCTCTCTCCTCTCTCTTACACCAATTACTACTCTTTTATCACTTTTTTTCTTTTCCAACTTACTTTATATATAAATTGGTCTTTCCACCTAATTATCAACTCCATACTCTTTTTTCCATCGTCTACTGATACTAAACCACTTCCACTAAACCACTTCAATAGATATCTCTTTTCATACTTTCCAATAAAGAACAATTCAAGACACTTCCTTCTTCCTAAACATAACACCTCTGTATCCAATACTTGAAGCTATAAAACCCTATCAGAAGCGTACAGAGTAAATTGGAAATAATATCTGGGTTAACAAAATCTGTACATTGTGATCAAACTTGGATTTTCTGAATAGAAAGTGTTAGGTTTTAAAAGTGTAAAGGAATTATAAGGTGATCTGATAGCATTGTACTACAGGAACAACATAAGGCTTTAAGGTAAAATCGAAATAGTCAAGGTCCCGCAGTGCAGGAAGAATAGACACACAAGCAACATGAAAAAACAAGGAAAGAAAATGACACAAACAAATCAAGATACCTCATCAGTAGATGTCATGGCAAGCACAGTTGGTCAAATGCCAGAGATGGAATTTAGAAATTACATATGCCAAATGTTTAGGGAACTTAAGAATGAACTCAAAAATGAGATGAGGGAGCAGGTACAGGAGGCAAAAGATCATTTTGACAAAGAACTCCAAAAACAAATACAGGAAGTAAAAGATTACTTTAATAGGGAAATAGAGGCTCTAAAGAGAATCCAAACAGAAATTCCAGAAATGAAAGAAGCAATAAACCAAAATAAAAGCTCAATTGAAAACATCTCCAACAGAATAGACCATCTGGAAGATAGAACCTCAGACAATGAAGACAGAATATATGTCTTAGAGAAGAATTTAGACCATACAGCAAAACTTGTTAGAAATCAAGAACATAACATCCAAGAATTATGGGACAGCATAAAAAGACCAAACTTAAGAGTGATTGGCGTAGAGGAAGGGGCAGAGTTTCAAGCCAAAGGAATGAGTAATCTATTTAACGAAATAATTACAGAAAATTTTCCAAGCTTGAAGAATGAAATGGAAAACCAAGTTCAAGAGGCATACCGAACACCAAACAAACAAAATCTCAACAGATCCACACCAAGACACATTATAATGAAAATGCCTAATACACTGAGCAAGGAGAGAATACTAAAAGCCACAAGAGAAAGGAAACAAATTACATATAGGGGGAAACCAATCAGACTATGTTCAGATTTTTCAACCCAGACCTTAAAAGCAAGAAGATCCTGGAATAGCATATTTCAAGCTCTGAAAGAAAAGGGATGTCAACCAAGAATCTTATATCCAGCAAGATTAAGCTTTAGATTCAAAGATGAAATAAAAACCTTCCACGACAAGCAAAAGTTAAAAGATTTCACAACTAGAAAGCCAGCACTTCAGAGCATTCTGGGCAACATTTTTCATGAAGAAGAAGAGAAAGATGATAATGAAAATCACCAAAGGGAGATATTAAACTAAAGGAAATACCAACCAGAAGAGAAACCAAATCAAGCTAAAGACCATAATTCAAATAAAAATGGATGGGAATAAAAATCACATCTCAATAATAACCCTGAATGTTAATGGCCTAAACTCGCCAATCAAAAGACACAGATTATCAGAATGGATTAAAAGAAATGACCCAACAATTTGCTGTCTCCAAGAAACACACCTCATAGAAAAAGACATCAACAGACTGAAAGTGAAAGGCTGGGAAAAGTCTTATCACTCACATGGCCGGCGGAAGCAAGCAGGGGTTTCCATTCTCATATCAAATAAGGTAGACTTCAAACCAAAACTAATCAAGAGGGACAAAGATGGATATTTCTTATTACTTAAGGGAACCATCCATCAACAGGATATAACAATCATAAATCTGTATGCCCCAAATAATGGAGCACCTACATTCATCAAAGAAACGCTTCTTAAGTTCAAGAGTAAAATAGACCACAACACAGTTATTCTAGGGGACTTCAACACACCTCTCTCACCAATGGATAGATCATCCAAACAAAAGCTAAACAAAGAAACTTTAAGCCTCCTCAAAACAATTAACAATTTAGACCTAATGGACATATATAGAATATTTTTCATCCCTCAGTAAACGAATACACATTTTTCTCAGCAGCACATGGCTCCTTCTCCAAAATAGACCATATATTATGTCACAAGGCAACTCTCAGCAAATATAAAAAAATAGAGATACTACCCTGCATGCTATCAGACCATAAAGGGATGAAATTGGAAATCAACAACAAAACAAGGAATAAGAAAAACTACTCCATCAACTGGAAGCTAAACAACATGCTACTGAATGAACAAGGGGTTGAAGAAGACATCAAAGAGGAGATCAAAAAATTACTAGAGGTAAATGAGAACACAGATACATCATATAGAAATCTCTGAGACACTATGAAGGCAGTATTAAGAGGAAAATTCATTGCACTGAGTTCATTCCTTAAGAGGAAAAAAACCCAACAAATAAATGACTTAACATCACACCTCAAAGCATTAGAAAAAGAAGAACAGACCAACACCAAGAGCAGTAGAAGACAGGAAATAATTAAAATCAGAGCAGAAATTAATGAAATTGAGACTAAGGAAACCATTCAAAGAATTGACAAAACTAAAAGTTGGTTCTTTGAAAAAATAAACAAAATTGACAGACCCTTAGCGATGCTAATGAAAAGAAGAAGAGAAAAAACCCAAATTACTAACATTCATGATGAAAAAGGGAATATCACAACAAACACCTCAGATATACAGAATATAATTAGAAATTACTTTGAAAACTTGTACTCTAATAAAATAGAAAATACTGAATGCATTGACAGATTCCTAGAGTCATATGATTTGCCTAAACTGGATGTGGAGGCTATACACAATTTAAACAGATCAATTACAAGCAAAGAAATAGAAGATGTCATCAAAAAGCTACCAACAAGGAAAAGTCCAGGACCTGATGGGTTTACAGCCGAGTTCTATAAGACTTTCAAAGAAGAACTAATACCAATGCTCTTCAAACTATTTCAAGAAATAGAAAAAGAGGGAGCTCTTCCAGACTCTTTCTATGAGGCCAATATTACATTAATTCCAAATCCAGGCAAAGACACATCCAAAAAAGAAAACTTCAGGCCCATATCTTTAATGAACATAGATGCAAAAATCCTCAACAAAATCCTGGCAAATCGGATACAAAAACATATCAAAAAGATAGTGCACCACGATCAAGTGGGGTTTATCCCAGGGATGCAAGGCTGGTTCAACATTCAGAAATCAATAAACATAATACATCACATCAATAGACTTAAAGACAAAAATCATATGATCATCTCAATTGACGCAGAAAAAGCATTTGACAAAATACAACACCCCTTTATGTTCAAAACACTGGAAAAACTAGGAATATCAGGAACATATCTTAACATTATAAAAGCTATTTATGCAAGGCCCCGAGCTAACATTATCTTAAATGGAGAAAAATTGAAAGCATTCCCTCTAAAAACTGGAACAAGACAGGGAAGCCCCCTTTCACCACTGCTATTTAACATAGTACTGGAAACTCTGGCCAGAGCAATTAGACAGACGAAAGAAATTAAAGGGATCAAGATAGGAAAAGAAGAGCTCAAATTAGCACTATTTGCTGATGACATGATAATCTACCTAGAAGACCCAAAAAACTCTACCAGAAAACTTTTACAACTAGTAAACGAATTTGGCAAAGTTGCAGGATACAAAATCAATACACATAAGTCAAAGGCATTTGTGTACATCAGCGACAAAGACTCTGAAAGGGAAATGATGAAAAATACCCCATTTGCAATAGCATCAAAAAAAAATAAAATAAAATACCTGGGAATCAACCTAATGAAAGAGGTGAAAGACCTCTATAATGAAAATTATAGAACACTAAAGAAAGAAATTTATAGATGAACTCAGAAGATGGAAAGACCTACCTTGCTCTTGGATAGGTAGAATTAATATTGTCAAAATGTCCATACTACCAAAAGCATTATAGAGATTTAATGCAATTCCAATCAAAATCCCAATGTCATTCTTCAAAGAAATAGAAATAGCAGTCATGAAATTCATCTGGAAAAATAAGAGACCCAGAATAGCCAAAGCAATCCTGAGCAAGAAAAGTGAAGCAGGGGGCATCACCATACCAGACTTTAAATTATACTATAGAGCAATAGTAACAAAAACAGCGTGGTATTGGCACCAAAACAGACTGGTGGACCAATGGTACAGAATTGAGGATACAGAGACTAATACATATAATTACAGCTATCTTATATTAGACAAAGGTGCCAAAAATGTACAATGGAGAAAGGACAGCCTCTTCAACAAATGGTGCTGGGAAAACTGGAAATCCATATGCAACAAAATGAAATTAAACCTTTATCTCTCACCATGCACAAAACTTAATTCAAAGTGGATCAAGGACCTAGGAATTAGACCAGAGACAATACACCTAATAGAAGAAAAAGTAAGCTCCAATTTCCAACATGTTGGATTAGGCCCCAAGTTCCTTAATAAGAATCCTGTAGCGCAAGAATTACTACCAAGAATTAATGAATGGGATAGATTTAAACTAAAAAGCTTCTTTTCAGCAAAAGAAATAATCAGTGAGGTGAATAGAGAGCCAACTAATTGGGAACAAATATTTAATACATGCACATCAGATAGAGCACTAATCTCTAGAATATATAAAGAACTCAAAAAACTTTACACTAAAAAAACAAATAACCCAATCAATAAATGGGCTAAGGAATTGAGAAGACACCTCTCAGAAGAAGATACACGATTAATCAACAAATACATGAAAAAATGTTCAACATTGCTGACAATTAGAGAAATGCAAATCAAAACTACTCTAAGATTTCACTTCACTCCAGTCAGAATGGCAGCCATCAAGAACACAAGCAACAATAAATGTTGGCGAGGATGTGGGGAAAAAGGCACACTCATACATTGCTGGTGGGACTGCAAAATGGTGCAACCGTTATGGAAAGCAGTATGGAGATTTCTTGGAAAACTGGGAATGGAACCATCCTATGACCCAGCCATCCCACTCCTGGGTCTATTCCCAAAGGACTTAAAAACAGCATATTACAGTGACACAGCTATCTCAATGTTTGTAGCTGTGCAATTCACAATAGCTAGGTTGTGGAACCAACCTAGATGTCCCTCAGTAAATGAGTGGATTAAGAAAATGTGGTATATACGCACAATGGAATTTTACTCAGCAATAAAAGAAAACAAATTAATGGCATTTGCAGGTAAATGGATGAAGTTGGAAGACATAATGCTAAGTGAAGTTAGTCTCAAAAATCCAAGTACCAAATGTTCTCTCTTATATAAGGAGGCTATTTCAAAGTATTGTTGGATGGGGGTACATAGGAGGATTAGAGGAACACTAGAATGGTCAAGGGAAGGGAGGGTAAGGGAGGGAGCAAGAGGGGAGGGAGGGGGAGAAAAAAAAAAGGTGGTTGAATGAGACGGATATCATTTTCCTTAATGCATGATTGAAGACCTGAATTGTACGAATATACTTTGTATACAGTTGTATGTAAAAAGATACTAAATATATGCACTATGAGTTGTATATATTAAAAATTATAAAAATAAAATTAAAAAAAAAAGAAAGCCAAAAAAAAAAAATAATAAAAAATAAAAAATAAAAAGGGGGGAAAAAAAAGATAATGTTCAAGTCTTAATCCACAACATAAGGTCTTTGTAGATGATCAAGTTACAATAAAGTCATCAAGGTTGGTTCAAATCTAATAAGACTGTATCCTTATACAAAGGGAGTCATTAGACACAGGCAATCTTATGGTTTGGGTGTTATTTGTACCCTGCAAAGTTCATGTGTTACAGGCTTGTTCCTCAGAGTAGTGGTGGAAGGTGGTGGACCTTTAAGAGGTAAAGCCTAGTGGGAGATATTTAGATTATTGGGAAAGTGTCCTGGGAAGGGACTATATGACCCCAGTCTCTCAGGCTTGGGACCCTGTGACCTCTCCCTCCCACACATACACCTGCTGTTGTGACACTATTGGCCAGGAGGTTCTTACCAGAGCAGAGCTAGTGCAAGCATCTTGCCCATGAATCCTCAAAACTGAGCTTTTAGTGATCCTCTTACCTTTACAAATTAGCCTACCTCAAGTATTTCATCATGTAACAAAACATGGATTTCACCTCTTCTAGGTGAAAAATGTATAACATGATTTACATTATATATGTGCTTATATATCATATGATTGTTTTGTAATGATATGTGAGAAACCAATAATTGCATTTATCTTTGAAAGATTGGCAATCTTAGGCAAGAGAAAGAGTACTTTTAATTATTTAACAATTTATACTGTTGAAAATTTTACAGATATACACATATAATTTTTTTATTTTAAAATTTAATAAAATTTTTGAAAAGAAGGTAGTAAGAAATAAGTATATAAAATATTATTTGTAATATTAATTAGATTCATTTTGCTAATTACAATAAATGATCCATCTAACATGACTTAATTAACTTTAAGTTAATTTTTGTAGTAGTCTTTCCTTATCTGCAGAGGGATACTGATTTTTCTAAGTATATATACCTATGATAAAGTTTAATTTATAAATTAGCACAGTAAGAGATTAAGAGATTAATGACTCATTATAAAATAGAACAATTGGAACATATTTCTGTTCATCCTCCCCACCCCACCCCCAACAAATTTAATGCTTTTTCCATCTTAACTAGGTACCTATCACATACTGTGGTCATTACTTTTGAAGTTTGAGGTATGACATGAAACTAGCATGCATTTCTTTCCTTCTCTACAATTTCTTGGATAGACAATTCATTCTTGCTGCAGATTTTAGCAATATCAGCATACCTTTTTTCTTTCCCTTATTGAGTCAAGAACTTTCACCTTTTACTTAAAGAAAGAACTTGTGTTTTCTCTTTGGCATATGCCAGCATCATTGCTCTTGTGCTTTGGAGCTATTATTAAGTAAAATTAGGGTTACTTGAACACAAGCACTGTGATACAAGGACAGTCATTCTGATAACTGAGATGGCTACTAAATGACTAAGGAACAGGCAGCATATACAGTGTAGATACACTGGAAAAAGAGATGATTCAAGTCCTAGACCAGGCAGAGAGGGAGTATGAGGGATTTCATCATGTTATTCAGCATGGTGAATAGTTTAAAATTTGTAGATTAATTCTGGAATTTTCTATTTAATATTTTCAGACTGTGCATTGACTTGGTAACTGAAACTGTAGAAAGAAAACTACAGATAAGTAGGGAACACTGCATACTTGTTGAACTTTGAAATATGCAAGTGCATTTAAGTACCTGTCTTAGGATCAGACATTCAAAAGAACTTTCACAATTTTATTACAAAAGCAATACATGAGCCAGGCGCAGTGGCACAGGCCTGTAATCTCAGCACTTGGGAGGCTGTGGAAGGAGGATCGCGAGTTCAAAGCCAGCCTCAGCAAGCAATAGCGAGGCACTTAGCAACTCAGTGAGACCCTGTCTCTAAATAAAAATACACAAAAGGGCTGGGGATGTGGCCCAGTTGTCTAGTGCCCCTGAGTTCAATTCCCAGTACCAAAAAAAAAAAAGCAATACATGACCACTGAAGAAAAGTTAGAAAACAAAGACAAAAATAACAAGTTGCCACTTTTCAACTACTAAATAAAAATCTGAGTTTGATCATATGTCATAAATTAGCATGTAAAAATTCAATGAACATTTTTCCAAGACCTTTTCTATGCTAAAATATGTAAGTACAAAAACATATAATTATAATTTTTAATTGATAATATATCACTGACATATTGTTATGTTTATGTACAGAATTAGATTTTTAGAGCTAGAAGAAACCTTAAAAATGCTTTAGGACAGGATAACCAAAATATGGCGCACCTTCCTACAAATGTCCTTGACAGATAGGGTTTAGTGATCATAGCTCCTGGTTATAGAGCTTAGATGGAGCCTGGAAACTCTTCTCAACACAGAGCTACACAAACCTGCAACCCAAAGAAAAATGTCATGCAAGTTGAAACTGATTATTTTTGACTAACAGAAACCAATAATGAGGAGTCAAATATTTCTAGACCAAAGTCATGTAATTTGCAGTGGATCCAGGGTAGAAACTTTCAGTCCACAATGTCCATCAGATGTCTTTGGAATTATCCTGCCATAGATCTCAATTCTGACCCAGGATGGTCAGTTAGGCAAATGGTGAATTTTAAGAACCTCTTCCATATTAAGGACAATAAATATCACCTTTTAGGTATGACTTGAAATAGCTTTCTCTTATTTATTTATTTGTTTGTTTGTTTTAGTTGTACACAATGCCTTTATTTTTACATGGTGCTGAGGATCAAACTCGGGCCACGCATGTGCTAGACGAGTGCTCTACCGCTGAGCCACAACCTCAGCCCCAGAAATAGCTTTCTTTAAAAATATTTTTATTTGGTCTTTTTAGTTACACATGACAGTAGAATGTATTTTGACATATCATACATGGAGTATAGCTTCCCATTTTTGTGGTGGTACGTGATGTGGAGTTACATTGGTCATGTATTCATATATGAATATAGGAATCTTATATCTGATCCATTCTACTGTCTTTCCCATTCCAATACCCCCTCCTTTCCCTCCACTCCCTCCTGTTCAATCTGGTGAACTTCCACTGCTCCTTTCCCACTGTTTATTGTGAGACGGCATATGCATATCAGAGAGGACATTCAGCCTTTGGTGTTTTGAGATTGGCTTATTTCATTTAGTGTGGTAGTCTCCAGTTCCATCCATTTACTAGCCAATGCCATAATTTCATTCTCCTTTATGGCTGATTACTATTCCATTGTGTATATATACCGCATTTTCTTTATCCATTCATCTGCTGAAGGGCACCTAGGTTGGTTCCATAGCTTAGCTATTGTGAATTCAGCTACTATAAACATTGATGTGGCTGCATCACTGTAGAATAAAGATTTTAAGTCTCTTGGGTATATACTGAAGAGTAGGATAACTGGGTCAAATGGTGGTTCTATTTCAAGTTTTCTAAGGAATCTCTATACTGCCTTCCAGAGTGGCTGCACCAATTTGCAGTCCCACCAGCAACGTATGAGTGTGCCTGTTCCCTCCACATACTTGCCAACATTTATTGTTATATGTATTCTTGCCATTCTGATGGGAATGAGATGGAATCTCAGTATAGTTTTAATTTGCATTTCTCTAATTGCCAGTGATGTTGAACATTTTTTCATGTATTTGTTGATTGATTATATTTCTTCTTCTGTGAACTATCTGTTCAGTTCCTTTGCCCATTTATTGATTGGGTTATTGGGTTTTTTAGTGTTTAGGTTTTTTCTTGTTTTTTTTTTTTTTTTTTTTTTTTTTTTGGTACCGGGGATTGAACTCAGGGGCACTCGACCACTGGGCCACATCCCCAGCCCTTTTTTTTTTTTGTATTTTATTAGAGACAGGGTCTCACTGAGTTGCTAAGTGCCTCACCATGGCTGAGGCTGGCTTTGAACTATGATCCTCCTGCCTCAGCCTCCCAAGTACTGGGATTACAGGCGTGCGCCACCGCGCCCGGCAGTGTTAGGTTTTTTGAGTTCTTTATATGTCTTGGAGATTAATGCTATATCTGAGGTGCAGGTGGCAAAGATTTTCTCCCATTCTGTAGACTCTCTCTTCACATTCTTGATTGTTTCGTTTGCTGTAAAGAAGCTTTTTAGTTTGATACCATCCCATTTATTGATTCTTGATTTTTTTATTTTTATTTATTTATTTATTTATTTTTTGGTACCAGGGATTGAACTCAGCGGCACTCGACCACTGGGTCACATCCCCAGCCCTTTTTTGTATTTTTATTAGAGACAGGGTCTCACTGAGTTGCTAAGTGCCTCGCCTGGCTTTGAACTCGTGATCCTCCTGCCTCAGCCTCCCAAAGTGCTGGGATTACAGACGTAAGCCACCGCGCCCAGCTGATTCTTGATTTTTGTTCCTTGTGCTTTAGGAGTCTTGTTGAGAAATTTGGTTCCTGAGCCAACATGATGGAGAGTTTGGCCTACTTTTTCTTCTAATAGGCACAGGGTCTCTGGTCTAATGCCTAGGTCCTTGATTCACTTTGAGTTGAGTTTTGTGCAGGGTGAGAGATAGGGGCTAATTTCATTTTGTTACATATGGATTTCCAGTTTCCCCAGCACCATTCATTGAAGAGGCTGTCTTTTCTCCAATGTATGTTTATACCACCCTTGTCTAGTACAAGATAACTATATTTAAGTGGGTTTGTCTCTGTGTCTCCTATTCTGTACCATTGGTCTTTTTTTTTTTTAAGTATTTATTTATTTACTTTAGTTGTACACAATGCAATGCATTTATGTTTACATGGTGCTGAGGATTGAACCCGGGCCGCGCATGTGCGAGGCGAGCACTCTGCCGCTGAGCCCCAGCCCCAGCCCCCCATTGGTCTTTTATGTCTGTTTTGATGCCAATACCATGCCATTTTTGTTACTATAGCTCTGTGGTATAATTTAAGGTCTGTATTGTGATACCTTCTGCTTCACTTTCTCACTCAGGATTGCTTTGGCTATTCTGGACCCCCTATTTTTTCAAATTAATTTCATGACTGCTTTTTCTACTTCTATGAAGAACATTACAGAAAATTTAATAGGAGTTGCATTAAATCTGTATAGTGCTTTTGGTAGTATGACCATTTTGATAACATTAATTCTGCCTGTACAAAAACATGGGAGATCTTTTCCATTTTCTAAAGTTTTCTTTAATTTCTTTCTTTAGAGTTCTATAGTTTCCATTGTAGAGGTCTTTCCCCTCTTTTGTTAGACTAATTCCAATTTTTTGAGGCTATTGTGAATGGGATAGTTTTCCTTATTTCTCTTTCAGTTTATTTATCATTGGTGTATAGGAATGCAATTGATTCATGGGTGTTAATTTTATATCCTGCTTCTTTGCTGAATTCATTTATGAGTTCTAGAAGTTTTCTAGTGGAGTTTTTTTTTGGGTCTTCTAAATATGGAATCATGTCATTGGCAAATAGGGGTAATTTGACTTCTTCTTTTGCTATCCATATCCCTTTAATTGAAATAGCTTTTTACAAGCAAACATACTGTATTTTCATACGTTTTAAAGTATTATTTTGTGGAATATACTTCAAAATATCTTTTTGTGATACAGGGAATTGAACCCAGTGGTACTAGATCACTAAGCTACATCCCGGATCTTTTTTCTTTTGAGACAAGATCTCACTAAATTGCCCAAACTGCCCTTGAATTTGTATCCTCCTACCTCAGCTTCCTGAATATCTGGGATGACAGTTGTGCACTTCTGTGTATGGCTTATGTCAACTTTTAAACACTGAAACTTGATTGATACAGAGTTTTTAGATCACAGGGTGGAGTGATTAAATTAGCTAAATATATTCTTTGTGTTTATCCATATGTGAACAACACAGAAATCCTGCCTCTGTTCTAGGATATTGCCAAAGGTCCACAAGTACTTTTCTACTCAATATCATAAAAAACTGCTATAGCCACATCTGAAGGGCTCTTCTGGACTCTCGTTTATGAAAACTATCCAGGATTCTGAGGTTCTGTGAAACACATGGTGCATCATTTAGAAATGTAACAGAGAGGAAGATTATCTCTACTTCTGTTTGGGAGACTCTGGGAGAAGAAACCCATTCATGAACAATTCACGTCTTTGAATCCCTGAACTCTTAAAGCAGGCTGGTATCTATGACCTTTCCTATGTGGTGTCTAATGGTGTCTTTTGGATAGGCCAACTTGACATATTACATTGACAATACTTTGTAATCTGGAATGTATATCTTGGAACTGAATTCTACCAATAATACCAATTCAATAAATACTGCTTCAGTAAAGGCAGCAATATGTAATAAGCATTTATTGAGCATCTACTTAGTGTAAAACACTGTGTTAGGTTCTAAGATCACAAGGCCAGGTGGACACGGTTCCCAGCCTGAAGGTCCTTGCAGTGAATGGGGAGAGACAGTCATAAACAAGATAATTTTTTTCACTTTAAAAAAAGAGCTACATTTACAAAAAAGGTAATATTTACAAATTACAAGAGGCAATACAAATCAAATCTTGAAGTCTAAGTAATAGTTAATGTTTTCTTAATATTGTAACAAATAGAGTAAAACAGCAAGTTATACAACAGTTGTAAGAATAATATTTATAACATTGTTCCATTATGTTATGTACTTATTGTTTATTTTTATGACTTAGATAACATATGGACTCATTAACATGACTATTTCAGAGGAGACATTATATGCAACTGGGCAGAGTGGAAAACTTTCATATTTATACTCTATTTGCTTTTCTTTTATTTTTAAGTGAAAATATATGATTTTATAATTTTAAATAAAGTATCTGTAAACAAGTTCCATTATTTCAAGAATAATGGTACATTTTCTTAAGAGTCTTTTAAATCATAAAACAAGCTATTTAGGAGGTTTAGCTAATGCTGAAACATGATTTTTTTTCTTATACATTACTCCCCACTCCCAAGGTATAGCACAGTAAACATGTTTTGTGGTGATGAAAATATTTCTAGAGGGCCACTAGGTGTTAGAAGAAGAAAAAGGTTGAACATGTTTCTAATAAATTTGTAAAACTGTGCTCTTACTGAAAGGTCCCTCTTTAATCCTTCAGTTCCTTTGTGAAGTTTATTCTATCCCAGTCATCTTCTTGAGGTCCACCTGAGCCCAAGTTATCTTGAATGGGCCCAAAGCTAGATGAAAGCTGCAACTGCAGCTGATTGTGTCCTGACATTCTAAGAATCACAAAGCCACACAGTCTAATCAGTTAATACTGAGTACATCAAGCCCTCAACATAAATAGAACACCAGGGCTGGGGGTGTGGCTCAGTGGTAGAGCACTTGCCTTGCACACCTGAGGCACTGGGTTTGAACCTCAGCACCACATAAAAATAAATAAAGATATTGTGTCCATCTACAACTAAAAACATATTTTAATCAATCAATAAATAGAATACCAGAACAAGAAAAGCAATCCGACAGTTAATGATAATGATGATAATAACACTGTGTTATTCACTTGCAGAAAATATTGTGAATAACAGACTAAAACAATTATAAGATAGCTGGAGAGAGGAAATGCTTTGCTGCAGAAAGAGAAAATTAAGACAAATTTTTATGTTTTAGATTTATAGCAGAAACAACACTGATATATTTACAATCCACAAGGCATCAGACATCTCATGGTGAAAACATCTAGAGAGCTGACTGTTATTTCCTTCAACCCTCCACATAATCTGTGCATATGTGTTTTATTGTGGTAAGATATACATGACATAAAATTTATCATGTTTACCATCTCCAAATGCATATTTCAGTGGCATTAGCTATGTTTACAAGGTTGTACAATCCTCACCATCATCCATTTCCAAAACTTTTCCACCATCTCTAACAAAAACTTTAGCCACAGATGAAAAATTCCCATTCCCTTCTCTCCTCTGGCCCTGGTAAACTACAATTGTAATTTGTCTCCATGAATTTGGCTATGCTAGTACCTCATGTAAGTAAAATCATACATTTGCCCTTTTGTCTCTGGCTTATTTCACTTACTCTTTATCTTCAAGATTCATTCATGTTGTAGCATGTATCAGAACTTCATTCCTTTGTAAGACTGAATAATATTCCATTGCACATACATATCACATTTTGTTTATCCATTTATCTGTTTGTGGACATTTGGGTTGTTTCTACTTTTTGACTATTGTGAATAATGTTGCTACAAAAACTTGTATACTGCTGATGGGTAGCTATTTATTCTAAAGGCACAGAACTTTGAAGAGAGCATACTTTAACTTCCTAATGGTCTATTTGTTTTTGCCTTGAGTTTGTAGAGAGTACTAGGAACCCACAAATTCAGAGACCTTGCCTATCGATATTAACACATAGTGAAAACACAGAACTATTCTAGGCTGAAAGAGCTCCTTATGTATAACTTGATATATGGATTAGTTTATTTAAAGAAAGAATATGTCAACAATTGGAAGTGGCTTAGGTAAGTGTAGAAAAAAGTGGAAATTAAAAATGTAATTTGAAGTTGGAGAACCTGATAAGTAGATTATACCCAATAAGTAAAAACCTGATAAGTGAATTATAAAAAATTATAGAATGGACACATCCATTATGAAGACAGACACAGAACATTATTACAGTACGAAAACATGCAGGAGCCCTGTTTGGGGAGATGGCTAAGATTGCGGTTGACTACGGGCCATGGAGATGTTTGGGCATTGCCACCTTCCTTAGTCTCATGAGACTTGGCCCGAGATCTCGAGAGACTTGGGCCGAGATTGCTGATCGGGTCGGCGCCATTTGGTGTGTGGGTTTTTGGTGGTGTGTGGTGCGTGTTAAAGTCGTTGTTAGAGCCAGAGAGAGAAGTTATCAAAATAAAAAGCCTGTTTGTTTCCAGTTCGCCTCTGAACTTCTTCCCACGGCTTCGTTGCTCCAAGCGGCCATCGCTTCAGGTGGCAACAAAAACACATGTTTAACTAAACAAAAGGTCAAATTGTAAACTTAAAAAAATTCTTTTTCATAATCTACTAATGGTCATGCCTAATCACTTGCTCTATACCTCCCAGAACTATATTTTACTTGAGTTAGTAAGAGTAGTACAATTATTTGTTTAACGTTTCTCTCCCTAAAGCTCAGTGAGAATAGGGATTGTCTTTTGAAAAGATCATGATCTCTCTCTCCGCCCCCCTCTCTCTCTATGTGTGTGTGTGTGTGTGTGTGTATATATATATATGTATTATATATATAGATAGATATAGATATATAGATATATATAGATATATGAATCTTTTGTAAATTTGTTTGGTGTGATCCACTTAGATCAGACCTGGAAATAAAATGCCAGAATAAAGAAAGTAGAAACTGTAGATTTTAGGGGCTGAGGTTTGTAGCTCAGTGGTAGAGCATACGCCTTGCATGTGTGAGACACTGGGTTCCATCCTCAGCACCACATAAAAATAAATAAAGGTATTGTGTCCATCTACAACTAAAACAAAAGAAAGAAAGAAGAAGAAACTGTAGATTTTAGGTAATTCACCAAGTGTTATGGTTTAAACGTGTCTCCCCAAAGCTCATGTGTGAGACAATGCAAGAATATTCAGAGGTAAAATGGTTGGGTTATGAGAGTCCTAACAGTGAATTAATCCCCTCAGGGGGATTAACTGAGTGGTAACTGAAGGCAGGTGGGGTGTGGATGGAGGAGGTGAGCACTGGGGATATCCATTTGGGTATATACTTTACGTCTGGTGAGTGAAGTCTCTCTCTGCTTCCTGGTGTGAGCTGCTTTCCTCCACCACACTCTTCTGCCCTGATATTTAGCCTCGCCTCAAGCCCCAAGGAATGGAGTCCACCATTTATTGACTGAGACCTCTGAAACTGAGAGCCCCCAAATATACTTTTCCTCCCCTGAAATGGTTCTTGTCATGTCTTTTAGTCACAGCAGTGAAATAGCTGACTAAAACACAAAGATAAAATTACATTATAATAAAGTTAATCAGGCAGACTGCCCTAGCAAAAGTCTTCCAAGACCCTGGGCTGTTCTCAGGCCCCCAACAGAACTCAGAATTGCTCAAATGCCACAAAGATAGACACTTTTATTGATATACTAAAATGATCTTGGTAGAAATGTTCACAAGCACTTAAATTGCTATTATCATTTCTAAGTGGAAACTATAATATTGATGGACTAATGCAAAAAAAAAATAATAGTTAATAGTTTCTTTCTTTCTGTTCTTTTTTCCAGTGCTGGTGATTGAATCTGGAGCCTTGTACATACTAGGCAAGTATTCTACTACCAAGCTATACCCCTAGCCCACAATGTAGTTAATAGTTTACTTAATAACTCATTCATCTTTTCTCTCAGATTTTTCAAGTAACTTAGAATCCATGATAATGGGAATAAGACACTCACCCAAAGAACAAGCAGTATGATGAAGAACATTTTGCCTGTTCTGAGAAAGTTGCAATGACAGTGGTAGGAATAAAGCTTATGTGCATGGGTTTCCAATATCAGGGTTTTTCTTTTCCAAAAAGAGACTATCTTGTGAATATGAACGTGACATGAATGAACTATCCTCCCCAGCAAGTCATATTGTATATGGCAGAAATAAGCCTTGTTAAAGAAACTTCCTCTATGAAGACGTTATCATTTGCCCTTTTGGAAAACTCATATTCTAACTCCACTGTTCAAATAATACCCACCAGTTTGCATCCTGTCAGAACAGTACTTTGAGGACTCTTTAATGAAGAGTTTTTAGAGGATTAAACAAAAGTTCTTTGGCATAACTAAAGATTCCTTGTGAAAGTATAAACTGCTATGGTTTTCTTTTTCTTTTTCTTTTTTACATTTTTTTTATTCTAAGATGTTATAAATGACAGCAGAATGCATTACATTTTATATTACACATACAGAGCACTTTTTTACAAATCTCTGGTTGTATGCAAAGTATATTCACACCATTTGTGACATCATACATGCACTTAGGGTAATAATATCCATCTCATTCTACCATCTTTTTTATTTTTTCCTTCACCCTTTTGCCCCCTCCCTTCCCCTCCCTCCCCATTGGCCATTCTAGTAGAATGCATTACGGTTCATAATACACATATAGAGCCTCTTTTCACATAACACTGTTTGTATACAAAGTATATTCATACTATTCAAGTCTTCAATCATGCATTTGGGATAATGATATCCATCTTATTATACCTCCCCCCTTTTTTTTTTCACCACCCCATACCCCCGATCTCCCTCCCTTCTCCTCCCTCCCCTTTGACCACTCTAGTTCTCCTCTAATCTTCCTAAGTACCCCGACACCCAACACACGCTGTGAATCTGACTCCTTATATCAGAGAAAACATTTGGTACTTGGATTTTTGAGACTAACTTCACTTAGCATTATGTCCTCCAACTTCATCCATTTACCTGCGAATGCCATTATTTTATGTTCTTTTATTGCTGAATAAAATTCCATTGTACTTATATACCACATTTTCTTAATCCACTCATATACTGAGGGACATCTAGGTTGGTTCCACAACCTAGCTATTGTGAATTGCGCAGCTACAAACATTGAGATAGCTGTGTCACTGTAATATGCTGTTTTTAAGTCCTTTGGGAATAGACCCAGGAGTGGGATGGCTGGGTCATAGGGTGGTTCCATTCCCAGTTTTCCAAGAAATCTCCATACTGCTTTCCATAATGGTTGCACCATTTTGCAGTCCCACCAGCAATGCATGAGCGTGCCTTTTTCCCCACATCCTCTCCAACATTTATTGTTGTTTGTGTTCTTAATAGCTGCCATTCTGACTGGTGTGAAATGATATCTTAGGGTAGTTTTGATTTGCATCTCTCTAATTGCCAGTGATGTTGAGCATTTTTTCATGTATTTGTTGATTGATTGTATATCTTCTTCTGAGAAGTGTCTGTTCATTTCTTTGGCCCATTTATTTATTGGGATATTTGTTTTTTTGGTGTTGAGTTTTTTGAGTTCTTTTTACATTCTAGAAATTAGTGCTCTGTCTGATGTGCATGTATTAAATATTTGTTCCCAGTTAGTTGGCTCTCTATTCACCTCACTGATTGTTTCTTTTGCTGAGAAGAAGCTTTTTAGTTTGAATCTATCCCATTCATTAATTCTTGATACTAATTCTTGTGCTACAGGATTCTTATTAAGGAACTTGGGGCCTAATCCAACATGTTGGAAATTGGAGCTTACTTTTTCTTCTATTAGGCGTATTGTGTCTGGTCTAATTCCTAGGTTCTTGATCCACTTTGAATTGAATTTTGTGCATGGTGAGAGATAGGGGTTTAATTTCATTTTGTTGCATATGGATTTCCAGCTTTCCCAGCACCATTTGTTGAAGAGGCTGTCCTTTCTCCACTGTACATTTTTGGCGCCTTTGTTCAATATAAGATAGCTGAAATTATATGTATTAGTCTCTGTGTCCTCAATTCTGTACCATTGGTCTACCCGTCTGTTTTGGTGCCAATACCATGCTGTTTTTGTTACTATTGCTCTATAGTATAATTTAAAATCTGGTATGGTGATGCCACCTGCTTCACTTTTCTTACTAAGGATTGCTTTAGCTATTCTGGGTCTCTTATTTTTCCAGATGAATTTCATGACTGCTTTATCTATTTCTTCGAGGAATGTCATTGGGATTTTGATTGGAATTGCATTAAATCTGTATAATGCTTTTGGTACTATGGACATTTTGACAATATTTATTCTGCCTATCCAGGAACAAGGAAGGTCTTTCCATCTTCTGAGGTCTTCTATAATTTCTTTCTTTAGTGTTCTATAATTTTCTTTAAAGAGGTCTTTCACTTCTTTCGTTAAGTTGATTCCTAGGTTTTTTTTTTTTTTTTTTTTAGCTATTGTAAATGGGGCAGTTTTCATCATTTCCCTTTCAGAGGGTTTGTCACTGATGTACAAAAATGCTTTTGACTTATGGGTATTGATTTTGTATCCTGCCACTTTGCCAAATTCATTTATTAGTTGTAAAAGTTTTCTGGTAGAGTTTTTTTGGGTCTTCCAGGTATAGTATCACGTCATCAGCAAATAGTGCCAATTTGAACTCTTCCTTTCCTATATGGATCCCTTTAATTTCTTTCGTCTGTCTAATTGCTCTGGCCAGAGTTTCGAGTACTATGTTAAATAACAGCGGTGAAAGGGGGCACCCCTGTCTTGTTCCAGTTTTTATAGGGAATGCTTTCAATTTTTCTCCATTTAAGATAATGTTAGCCTGGGGTTTTGCATAAATAGCTTTTATGATGTTGAGATATGTTCCTGTTATTCCTAGTTTTTCTAGTGTTTTGAACATAAAGGGGTGTTGTATTTTGTCAAATGCTTTCTCTGCATCTATTGAGATGATCATATGGTTTTTATCTTTGAGTCTATTGATGTGATGTATTATGTTAATTGATTTCCGAATGTTGAACCAACCTTGCATCCCTGGGATAAACCCCACTTGATCGTGGTGTATTATCTTTTTGATATATTTTTGTATTCGATTTGCTAGTATTTTGTTGAGAATTTTTGCATCTATGTTCATTAAAGATATTGGCCTGAAGTTTTCTCTTTTGGCTGTGTCTTTGCCTGGCTTTGGAATCAGTGTAATATTGGCCTCATAGAAAGAGTCTGGGATAGCTCCCTCTTTTTCTATTTCTTGAAATAAGTTGAAGAGCAGTGGTATTATTTCTTCTTTGAAGGTCTTGTAGAACTCGGCTGTAAAGCCATCAGGCCCTGGGCTTTTTCTAGCTGGAAGTTTTTTGATGGTGTCTTCTATTTCCTCACTTGAAATTGATCTATTTAAATTGTGTATATCCTCCGGATCCAGTTTGGGCAATTCGTACGACTCTAGGAATCTGTCAATGTCTTCAGTATTTTCTATTTTATTAGAGTACAAGTTTTCAAAGTAATTTCTAATTATTCTCTGTATATCTGAGGTGTTTGTTGTGATATTTCCTTTTTCATCACAGATGTTAGTGATTTGAGTTTTTTCTCTCCTTCTTTTCATTAGCATTGCTAAGGGTCTGTCAATTTTATTTATTTTTTCAAAGAACCAACTTTCAGTTTTGTCAATGTTTTGAATTGTTTCTTTAGACTCAATTTCATTAATTTCAGCTCTGATTTTAATTATTTCCTGTCTTCTACTGCTCTTGGTGTTGGTCTGTTCTTCTTTTTCTAGTGCTTTGAGGTGCCATGTTGTCATTTATTTGTTGTTGTTTTTTTTCCTTTTGAGGAATGAACTCAGTGCAATGAATTTTCTTCTTAATACTGCCTTCATAGTGTCCCAGAGATTTCTATACAATGTATCTGTGTTTTCATTTACCTCTCGGAATTTTTTTTAAATACCTATTTATTTACTTTAGTTGTACGCAATGCAATGCATTTATGTTTACGTGGTGCTGAGGATTGAACCCGGGCCGCGCACGTACGAGGCGAGCGCTCTGCCGCTAAGCCACAGCCCCAGCCCTCTCGGAATTTTTTAGTCTCCTCCTTGATGTCTTCTTCAACCCCTTGTTCATTCAGTAAGATGTTGTTTAGCTTCCAGTTGTTGGAGTAATTTATTTTATTTCTTGTTTTATCATTGATTTCCAATTTCATCCCATTATGGTCTGAAAGGATGCAGGGAATTATCTCTGCTTTTTTATACTTGCTGAGGATTGCCTTGTGGCATAATATATGGTCTATTTTGGAGAAGGAGCCATGTGCTGCTGAGAAGAAGGTGTATTCATTTACTGAGGGATGAAATATTCTATATATGTCCGTTAGGTCTAAGTTATTAATTGTTTTAATGAGGCCTAAAGTTTCTTTATTAAGCTTTGGTTTGGATGATCTATCCAGTGGTGATAGAGGTGTGTTGAAGTCCCCTAGAATAACTGTGTAGTGATCTATTTTATTCTTGAACTTGAGAAGGGTTTGTTTGATGAATGTAGGTGCTCCATTATTTGGGGCATATAGATTTATAATTGTTATATCCTGTTAATGAATAGTTCCCTTAATCAGTAAGAAATATCCATCTTTGTCCCTTTTTATTAGCTTTGGCTTGAAGTCTGCCTTATTTGATATAAGAATGGAAACCCCTGCTTGCTTCCTTGGCCCATGTGAGTGGTAAAATTTTTCCCAGCCTTTAACCTTCAGTCTATTGATGTCTTTTTCTATGAGGTGGGTTTCTTGGAGACAGCAAATTGTTGGGTCATTTCTTTTAATCCAGTCTGATAATCTGTGTCTTTTGAATGGTGAATTTAGGCCATTAACATTCAAGGTTATTATTGAGATATAATTTGTATTTCCATCCATTTTTATTTGTTTATGGTATTTACCTTGATTTGGTTTCTCCTCTGCTTGGTGATTCCTTTAGTTTAATCTCTCCCTTTGTTGATTTTCATTGCTATTTTTCTTTTTTTCTTCATGGAATATTTTGCCCAGGATATTCAGAAGTGCTGGCTTTCGAGATGCAAACTCTTTTAACTTGTGTTTGTCGTGGAAGGTTTTTATTTCATCTTCGAATCTAAAGCTTAATTTTGCTGGGTATAGGATTCTTGGTTGACATCCCTTTTCTTTCAGGGCTTGAAATAGATTATTCCAGGATCTTCTAGCTTTTAAGGTCTGGATTGAAAAATCTGAACATAGTCTAATTGGTTTCCCCCTATATGTAATCTGCTTCCTTTCTCTTGTGGCTTTTAATATTCTCTCCTTGTTCAGTATAGTAGGCATTTTCATTATGATGTGTCTTGGTGTGGATCTGTTATGATTTTGTACATTTGGTGTTCGGTAAGCCTCTTGGACTTGATTTTCCCATTCATTCCTCAAGTTTGGAAAGTTTTCTGCTATTATTTCATTGAATAAATTATTCATTCCTTTGGCTTGGAATTCTGCTCCTTCTTCTACTCCAATCACTCTTAAATTTGGTCTTTTTATGTTGTCCCAAATTTCTTGGATGTTTTGTTCTTGATTTTTGACCATTTTTACTGTGTTCTCTGCATTTTTTTCTAGTTTGTATATATTTTTTAATAAATTTTTAAAAAATATTTATTTATTTATTTGCTTTAGTTGTACACAATGCGTTTTATGTTTACATGGTGCTGAGGATCGAACCCAGGCCGCGCTCGTGCTAGGCGAGCGCTCTACTGCTGAGCCACAATCCCAGCCCTCTAGTTTGTATATTTTGTCTTCATTATCTGAGGTCCTTTCTTCCAGGTCGTCTAATCTATTGGTGATGTTTTCAATAGAGCATTTAATTTGGTTTATTGCTTCTTTCATTTCCAGAATTTCTGTTTGGTTTCTCTTTAGAACCTCTATCTCTCTATTGAAGTAGTCTTTTGCTTCTTGTATTGTTTATGAAGTTCTTTGTCAAAGTGGTCTTTTACTACCTGTATTTGCTCTCTCACCTCCTTCTTGAATTTGTCCTTGAGCTCCATAATCATTTGGATTATGTATTTCCTGAATTCCTGTTCTGTCATTAGATCTACTGTGCTTGCCAAGGAATCTGCTAAGGAGGTATGTTGATATGTTTGGGACATTTTCTTCCCTTGTTTTTTCATATTGCTTATGTGTCTTTTCTTTTAGCACTGTGGAACCTTGACTTTTTTTGTTTTTACCTTAAGGCCTAATGATGCTCCTGTTGTAGGATTCTATCAGCTCCCCTTATATATATTTTACACCTTAAAACCAGACATTTTATATTCAGTTAATCACAGTTTGTTCACAATTTACAGAGTTAGAGAATTTAGATATTACCTCCAATATATTCTGAGTGATTATAATGGGGTTTATAGTTTCAGAAATTGGCTACAAAGGTGATATGCTTAGGAGGAAGGAGGGAAAGGTATTGCTTTCCCCCTCTTCAGGAGTGTAATACTCAAAATCTATGGAAGTAGTTTAATATCAGAAGGGGAAGGAAAGGAATTGGACTGTACAGTTAAGTGTGAAGACCGATGTGTATTTCAGCTAGGCTTATGTAAACGTTGAGAGAAATTAGAAAATGGCCAGGTAGTAAGAATTAATGAAAGAGAGAAGACAGGGTGAGTCAAAAGAGAGAAAGGAGACTATATAAAACACCCATTTGATGTACTGTTCAGTTGCCCCAGTTTTAAGATTCCAAGTTCCTGTACACAACTTGTTTTCTTCTCTGTTGAGAATGTAGGGGCAGGGTATAGATAGGGAAGATAAGGAAATAAGGAAAGAGAGGCAAGAGGGAGTGAAAATGGGAGAGAGGAAAAAAAGAAGAGAAATAAAAAGAAAGAAAAAAAAAAACACAATACTACAATGACATTAAAAAAATAAAAAAAAAAACCCACAAAGTCGAATTCACAAGTCTCAAATAGGCAGCTTATTCTCCTCTCTCAGTTTGTTAAATTAGCTGTTTGGCAGATCTGCTCTGGCTGATGCGGAGAATTTGTGGGTGGGGTCAAGTCTGCATACCTGGTTAGCGAGGAATGATGTTGGAGATGGTTCTTTGTGTGGAGTCTACTTCCGTGCTCTTCCAAAAATATGGAACGCTTCACGAATTTGTGTGTCATCCTTGTGCAGGGGCCATGCTAATCTTCTCTGTATCGTTCCAATTTTAGTATATGTGCTGCCGAAGCGAGCACTGCTATGGTTTTCTATACAGTGAACATGAGCAAAACTCTGTTAACATATCATTAAGTTGCTGTTGCTAATTGCCCATTTTTTCTCCCTAGGGACTTGGGGAAACCATTAGTAGCATGTATAGCTTGAAAAATGGTTATAATCTGAATCTATATTCTTTAGAACCTGCTATTTAGTCTCTTCTGAATGTCCAAAAGGATATTTGTCTATATTTTGTATTATAATATATGTGTTCTGTTTCCTTTAGTGATTTTCTTAGGTTCCCTTGCATAAGAGCAAATACCTGTATAATGCTTACTTTTTACCAGACACTGCCCTAAGCCCTTATATATTCATTGAAGTCTCATGACAGTCTTTCTGAGATGGATTCCATTATTACTGCATTACACACATCAGGAAAATAAGGTACAGAGAAGTTAAGAAACTTGCCAAAAGTCCCACAGTTAGTATATGGTAGAGACTGATAATTTAAATTTCTAACAATTAACTACCATGCTATATTGCTTTTCTTAGTATCAGGTACTTCATCACAGAACTCTTAGGGTTTTCTTCCACTAGTCTGTTCAGAAAAACACCTACTCTATTTCATTTTTTTTCTTCTATGTAGATTGGCCCAGAAATATTTTGAGTTGGGGGAGGACAGCAGGGATGGTAGGGTAAGATTGTATGAAAACTAGCTCTGCATTTGTCTTATGGATGAAATCAAGGTCTAGGAGAATTTGTACATACAAAAGTGTATACAATTGTCTTAAACCTCCTATTTCCTTATGCCCTTAATTTTCTAGTGAACTAACTACAATTACAATCTTATGTAAGTGACAAGAAATAAAATAACTAAAATATCATTTGTATTTCATGGTTTAATCACTAGACAGTGTTCTTCCTTTAGCAATTTATTAAAGTTTTTTATTTAAAATATAGTCTTATTCATTGAGGTTTAATGGATCACATGTTCTTAATTAGAAAAAGAATGAAGCTGTTTTATTTTGAAAAATATAGTTGATCTATGAGGAAAAATATTTTAGAGGTATCATATATCATACTTTATATTTCCTTGCTTTTCTACAAATTGAAACCAGGAAATATATATAGTAGCCAATAAAAAATAGATTTATTTCTTTCAAAAAAAAAGTACAATTCAAATGCATGCAAAATTCATTGTATGGATATCAACACTAAATTTCCTTACAAAATTACCCTTCTATAACAGTTAATAAAAAGACAATATATACTAACAAGACTTTGTCTTCTAAAATGTCTTCTATTGAAAAAAAATCATAGTTGACTAAAAATGTTATTTCTTATACTATGCAAAAATATTTTATTGCTGTGCAAGATTGCCCTCTTGTGTTTTCTCTAGTTCAGTCATTATAAGTTTTATTGATTTAATATTCAGCCTTTAACTTTTCCATCTAAAATTAATTTGCTACTAAATGAACTTCAAAGCCATATACTCAAACTACACAGATCATAAATTAATGTTAATACTGCTATGGTTTGTAATATACTGTATCCTTTCAAATCTCAACCCTCATTTATGAAATACTGTGGCCTACAGTTAAGAAGAAGCAGTCAGGCAGAAATAGATACACAAAGAAAATTTTCAAATAATGTAAAGGAATTCTAAAGCCCTTATACTAACTTTCTACATTACCAAGTTATAGAAGATGCAGTCAATTAGTCTATGAGTATAGGTCTGCCTTGATGTGCCTATAGTCAGTTTCTCCTTTTTTCTTACTTAGTTACTATGGGTATATAAAAACAACACTGCTGTTCTTTAATATTTTTAAATTTTTTCCTTGTGTATCAAATTAGCTGAGTTTTTAATGTTGCCTAATTAAAACAGGTACTCTTATATTGCTAGTTAAAATATAAACCTGGCACATCACTTTTTGCAAATCAAATCAAGCAATATGTATTAATACCTTAAAGAAGAATCATCAGGTTTTCTTCTAAGAATTATCCTAAAGGCACAATCCTAAGCTCCCACAAAATCTTATGCCCAAACTGCTTATCACAGCATTGTTTACAGTGCAAACATTGGTGCCACCATAAGCATTATCCTGTATTGCATAAGATTGAAATCCATTGCAGTGCTTAATATTTTTATTGTAATATTTAAAAGAGAATGCACTTTTTTCTATGATGAACTTATGATATTGAGTTTAGAAAAATCAGGTATAAATTTGTGTGTGTGTGGGGGGGGGGTCACAGTAACTAGAAAGCAATCCTCCTGGAATTATACACAAAGACTAAAATAGAATGCTGGGGATGCAGGTCAGTGGCAGATTGCTTTCCTAGCATGTGTGAAGCCCTGGGTTTGATACCCCACACTGCAAAAAGAAAAAAGAAAGTTTAAAATGGAATATTTCAAAATATTAACAGTTATTTTTTGGTGGCACTACAGTGATTTCACTTGTCTGTATTTCCATGTTTTTAGGTCCCAGATGTATTAGTGTTTTTTAATGGAGGAGACCCTCATGTTCCTCATACTGGTAGAATTGAGATACTTCCCCTTTTTATACACACCAGGAATTTTGTGAGCTGTGCGAGCTTAGAAAGCTTTTCTAAAGAAAACTAAGACTTTGGCAACTAGCTCAGCCTCTTATTGAGTGAATTTAGGAAAGCTGGGGACCTCTATACCACTGAAAAAGAGTGATGAAGTTTCTTAGGATGAAGAAGTATCCATAAGTTTCCTGCTCATACTTTATTCTTTGGAGAAACAAGAAAATAGTGTTAGGTGATGGATTCCTTCTCCAGACATAGAAAAGAGCAAACAAAGCAAAAACCATTTATTAAGTGCTTAATACATGCTAGGTTGGTTGAATAGGGCCAGAAGCTAAATGTAATGAATGACTGACTGGAATGAAGAATGGTTCCAGAACTTCACCTCCAGCCATCTCCCGTAGAGCTGGTCTTCCTGCTTCAAGTTTTGCAACAACCTCTGTCTCTCTTATCTCCCCCACACACTGTCAATCCCAATCTATTTTCCAGAGTGTAGCATGAGTGAGATTTTCAAGGAGCAAATCTTCAACAGATTCCCATTGCACCTCATAATAAATTCTAAACTCTTCTGGTAGCTGACAAGGCCGGTGGTGATCTGTTTCCACTTCTCCACTTCCCTAGGTTTCTCTCCTGTCTCCTCACTTGCCTACCAGGCATTCTGATTTTCACCAGGCTTAATTCACCTCAGATGTTCTCTTGACCCACTTATTCTCTCTCTCTCTCTCTTTTTAAATGTTTATTACTTAGTTGGACACAATACCTTAATTTTATTTTTATTTATTTTTATGTGGTGCTGAGAATCGAACCCAGGGCCTCACACAAGCCAGGCGAGTGCTCTACCCGCTGAGCTGAGCCACGATGCCAGCCCTACCCATTCTCTTTTGTCTAACAAATTCCTGCTTTACCCTCCAAATCTTTGACTAAATGTTGCTGTTGTTGGGAAACCTTAGCTGCCCTTCCTGTGTGCACTTCTACTAGTCACCACTTTGTTTATTGTAGTCTTTTTCTGGATGTTATGGAAACTGCTGGTGTAATTGTTCTTATCCCTGTCTACGTTGTAGGCTGTACAACAACAAGGGTGAAGTGGTCCTATTTGCGTTGGTCCTTATAATGCCTAGCAGGGAGTAACAGATGTTCATGGAATGAACAAATAAGTGGATGAATAATTGAGATAACTTGATAATATCTGATCTCTCTAAAACTTTAATGAGGTACCTCCATTGATGTTAGTGAATACTAAAATAAAGATGATAAACATGTAGCGATGATGGTGGTCCTGGGAATATTGTAAGCATTCATCTAGCATGAAGTCCTAAATCTTTTCCTTAGTTCATATATATATATTCATATATATACACATATAAATATGCACACATAAATATTTAAAAGAAGTTTTCAAATTAGTTTTTCAAGCCCTCTGTGCGGGAAAAACTCCATTCTAAGACACTGGCTGTTTCTAAAAAATAAAGAAAGATATCTCTGTCCAGTAATAGGGGAGTAAATAAACTATGATTCATAAAATGTTTATAAATAATCTTTAAGGACATGAGAAAAATATTCACGATATTGTTCTTAAAGTATACAAATGGCAAATGTAGAATAAGCTCTCTCAGATACTTACATAATACAAAGATTGAAAGGAAGTGTATCGAAATGTATATTGTGATTATCTCTGAGGATCATCATCATGTATAAGAAACTATTCATTACACTTTTCAGTATTTCTCTGAAAAAGCATGTATTACTTTCGTTAAAATACCAAAAAATAGTTTAAAGATCTTTATAAGATGAATTTCTTTATATATTAGCAATTGTTTCAAAGAATGTTTTAAGACTGAAGGACAGACCAGCAGCAATTAGCCAATGGGATGGCTACTTGAAGTGGATTAGGAGAGAGGCAAAGGGGCTGCATCATCTAATTACTTGTGGAAAGAGTGAGGCCCTAAGTGGCAGTTCAGTCCCAGAAAAGCCCTTCACCTGCACCACCTATCTCAATAAAGCTAGGAAGTTGCTTTTTCTTTTGCTTAACAATAGGTCTCAGTGATAAGCAAGATTACCCTCCTCCAAAACTCCCTGAAGTGCAAAAAAGACTGAGAAGATCAAAGGAGCCATCGGCCACTCCCTGAACTTCAAAGGTTGCTCCTATGGGAATTCCGAGAAGCAGCTGCATGTTTGTACATTACTTAGAAACTTCCATTACTGTGTATAAATATAACTTTACAAATATCTTGGTTACCATATCCCTTCTGTTTCCTCACTATGGTTGCATTTTAGATTTGACAGTTTCTTATACATATCAAAATGAGTAACAAATCAAAATATATTAGGAATAGAGTTCTCCCCACCCCCAATGAGCACACTGTACTATTATTAGCCTTAGGCTTTTTGTCCTTTCTAAACCTAGTTTTAATGTCTTGATTGTTTCTATATTTTCTCATGCAGAAAAAAAGTGATGAAAGAAGTATTTTATTTCAAATAATTTGTGTTTCAATGCAACATTTGAACAGTTGACAGAACCACATCTTTCCTGGATTGGTTTCACAGACCCAGTCCCCACAACGATGAAAAATGTCCCTTCACTAAAACATTTCATGCATGTTAGGATAACCTAAAGCCAAAATAATTCAGTCAACCATGTAAACATAAACTGTTGCGCTGTCATTAAACACTTGGCCCCAAAAGCATTCATTTTAATAATATAAATGCATCTATAAATGATTTTGTTAAGCAACATTATCTTAAGCCCCAAGTATGCCATAAGAGGAGTGATAAGAGGAGTCCTATATAATTAAACCTGGTTAAAAGTATTTACACTAAGAAGCTGGGCGCGGTGAGGCACGCCTGTAATCCCAGCACTTTGGGAGGCTGAGGCAGGAGGATTGCGAGTTCAAAGCCAGCCTCAGCAATGGCGAGGCACTTAGCAACTCAGTGAGACCCTGTCTCTAATGAAAAAATACAAAAAAGGGCTGGGGATGTGGCCCAGTGGTCGAGTGCCCCTGAGTTCAATCCCCGGGACCACAAAAAAAAAAAAAAAAAAAAAAAAAGTATTTACACTAAGAGAGAGATTTATATTCTGAAAGGGTGTAGAGCCAGGTCAATCCTTTATTCATGCCATGGAGCAGTAGAAAGAAGAATATCACATAATTTCTATCCTTAAGAATTTTGTTGTAGAAGCCACAGACAAGCAAAGAAATTCTGTAAACAAGTGCAGTCACAGAAGTCCAAAACAGAATAGAAAGATGTTAATTTTTTGAGTATAGATACAGAGGCTAGAAATCATTTTGGGTACATTTTGGGAACAGCAAGCAGTTCAGTTCAGTTTGTTCATTCATATATACAATAATCATTAACTGTATATTTTGAGTTGAAGTTGTGAACGGCAGGAAATAATAGAAAGCTAACACACCAAGGGAAGAGTTTCTAGATGGAAAGGCGAGAATAAATGCCACAGAGTAATAAAGTGACAAGAGAACTGCAGAGTCTAATGGTCTAGCCTTTGGGTCCTAACAGGTGACTCTTGACATAGTGGTCTTAGAGGAAGGGCTCAGGGAGAAGCTAATCCACTGGATGAAGAGTGCACCTGCACAGGGTGGAGACAGTGGCTTGTTATTAAAGATCAGTAATTCATTAAAAAAAAAAAAAAAAAAGATCAGCAATTCATGATGGAAAGGTGGAGGGACAGGATGGTAACAGGAAAAGTCTCCAGTGGAGAACATTTTCAAACTCAGAGGCAGTAGCTGTCAAAAGTAACATGGGAATTCAGGAGAGAGAAATGATGATGGGACAGATGTCCCAAAATGCTGAAAGAGATGGCATCAAGCTCGCAGGTAGAGAGAGGCATTAGTTGGGATGAACTGGGTGGGCCATCTTCCACCCTCTAAGACTAGGGGGAAGGAATGGAGGATACATTCAGATACGGATGAATTTAAGGCATGGAGTGGAAAGTGGGGGTGTGCACTGATGGAACAGTTCACTTCCCTCAGTGAAATGGCAGCAGAGTTAATGCTAAGAAGGAGGTGTGAAGCAAGTTGTGGTAGAGGATAGGTGCTGTTGGATGAAGCTGGCTTAGGAGACAGGTAAAATTCTAGAGCACTGACAGCTGAGGGCAAAGCTAAAGTGGAGACCAAGAATTCTCAATAGCTTTAATAGTGAAGGAATAGATGATGCTCTCTAACACTTCTCTCCAGCCCCCACGTGTCTGAGAACAACCTTTCCATGTCTTCAGGCAATTAGTAAGAAAAGTTAGTATGAGGTTGAAAGTAATGAAAATGGGAACTATTTAACCATGACCCTCTCTGGTTATTCATTCTCTGTTATGACCTCAGTTCTACAAACAAAATCTGTGCCTACAACTGGAATTGCCAACCACTGTTCTAAAAGGGAGACAGGATTAATAACAGACTGTTTGTCATCTTCCAAATCCAAAGAAAGAAACAAATTGTTAATTAAAATATTTTACCTAGGAATTGTAGAGTGTTTTGGGATTACAGGTAGTACAACAATATACTAATACTCATCCTTTGATTAAATTCTATAGCTCTCAAATTTGATGTATGCCTTTTATCCAAAATGAAACAAAGTTAAGGACACACACATTTAGGGATTTATGTATAATAGATTGGATTAGCAGGATTAAGAACCACATGACATGTAAAATAAAATTACAGAAATATTTATCCATAAAATCATACAGTTTAAAAAAACTACATACTTTTGGATGTCATATAAAGGCATTTAATAACATCCTGCTGAGTCAAGGAAAACTAAAGTATCTTTTCATTATTAATGTCTTCACTCCCAGTTACCTTATAGGTACATATGTAGCTAGGTTTCCTCTCTAAATCTAGCCAATAAAAGAAAAATGTCCTTTTTTTTGTTTTGTTTTGTTTTTTTTGTACCAAGGATTGAAATCAGGGGCACTTAACCACTGAGCCATATCCCCCAACCTTTTTTTTTTTAAGAGACAGGGTCTCCCTGAGTTCCTTAGGGCCTTGGTAAATTGTGAGGCTGGCTTTGAACTCGAGATCCTCCTGCCTCAGCCTCCTGAGCTGCTGGGATTACAGACATGTGCCACCACACCTGGCAAAAATGTCTTTTTGTTAGAAAGAGTTAGGAATATTTCTCTTTCCAAGTTAATTTCAGGAAGTTACTTTAGGACTTTGTTTTGAAACTGCTATAGGTCTTTCAAGTTGATTTAACCAGGAGTTTCTTCTTTAAAAAATAAAGATGTCCTGTAATCCCAGCACTTTGGGAGGCTGAGTCAGGAGGATCGCGAGTTCAAAGCCAGCCTCAGCAATGGCGAGGCACTTAGCAACTCAGTGAGACCCTGTCTCTAATAAAATACAAAAAAGGGCTGGGGATGTGGCCCAGTGGTCTAGTGCCGCTGAGTTCAATCCCCAGTACCAAAAAATAATAATAATAAAATAAAAAAAATAAAAATAAAGATGTGTCCTTTTGTTGTTCAAAAAAGAACAAAAACAATTGTAAAAGCGAGTGGCCTTTGCATTATTATAAAGCAATTAAAATTTTAATTGTCCAGAGAGAAGAGGATCACTGGTTATACTTGCCCTGTTCTGAGACCATTTCTTTTCATATAATGTCATTGTTCACGGAGGTAGCTGACTAATTTTTAGAGTCTTATTCTAGGCAAATAAACCTCAAGCACTGGAGTGAACTAATTCTATTTCTATGACTAAAATAATTTAATCATTATATCAAGTAAACATGAGTAGGAAGAATATCATAGTATAAAAAGAGATTTCTTAAAGAAGTCATCTGACTTATAAGGCCATCATTGGGATTTTAATACCAGGATATAAAAAGAAGTCACTAGAACTTAGATATCAGAAAATTCACTAGCTTATTGATTATCAAGGGGACCAAAATTTATTTGATCATTTTAGGCATTCTGAATTACTAAATAAGAGTGCCAAAAGGCTTAATAAAAGTCCGCTTTGGGGGTTGGGGTTGTGGCTCAGTGGTAGAGCCCTCGCCTAGCACATGCGCAGCCCGGTTCCATCCTCAGCACCACGTAAAAATAAACGCATTGTGTATAACTAAAGCAAACAAATAAATATTATTTTAAAAAGTCCCCTTTTATGTGTTAGTTATGGGAACACAAACTGAGTAGCACTCAAATCCCTGACCTGAAAGAAATATTTACAGTTCTCAGCCTTTTGAAATTAACTGAGACAATATCCAGTCGGTTCCTTGAAGTGAGCAAGCTCAGTGGCCAAGTTACAATATGGAAAGAACACAAAGTCAGCTGCCACTCTTTCATTCCAGTGGAGTCACATGTATTTTAGTAGGGGTTTATAATCCAAAGTGAATAACTGAGAGACATTTTTCTAAGTAAATTACCCTTAAATAACATTTTCTAGAGAATTGTGTCAGGCCATCTGGGCCAGTTTTTCAGCCATGATTCGAATAAATCATTGTTTGGCTGAACACCCAGGTAATACTTAAAAACTATGTGTTTTGAAAAATGTATCTTTAAACAATGTATGCAGATTTGGGGATTTAGTTCTCTTTTGTGCCTTTTAAAAAACATAAACGGAATCACACATATTTATTATACATCTTGTATATCACCCCTCCCCCCTTAAGTATTTAGGAGGTCTTTCCATGTAAGCGCTTGTGGGAATTTGTATTTTCAAAACAAACAACAAAACAAACAAAACAAATGACCACAGCAATGTTTTTGTTCCTATGGGAACCTTGCCTTTCCCCATCAAGAGATAGGGTTTATTTCCCTTTCCCTTGAACTTGTATGCCACTTTGTTACTGCTTGTATAAATACAATGCAGCAGAACTGACATTCCATGACTTGTAAGGCTAGGCCAGAAAAGGTGAAATGCTTCTGTTTTTCTCCTTTGGGATACTTGTCCCAGGAACCCAACCAAGAGGCTTCAAAGAAGCCCAAACCAATTCATGCTAAAAGACCACAAGGAGAGGACTACAAGGATAAAACTGAGACCTTCAGTCTCAATCATCATCAGCCTTAGAGGGAAAAATCTCAGATGATTCTAGTTTCTCAACCTTTGACTCTTCCAACGAGGTCATATCATAATGAAGCAGAGAAAAGCTATTTCCTGACTCATAGAATATGTGAACATAATAAGGGGTTATTTTATACGTCTAAATTATGGCAGTAATTTACAAAGCAGTCATAGTAATGAAAAGAGTACCTACACATATTTCAATCTTTTAAAACAAGAGCATAACTAACAGTAATATCCTATAGTATTTATGCAATGTAAGTTCAGTCATTCTTGTATATACAGACAGTTCCTTGGTTTGGAATTATTTTTTCCCTTTAAAGATGAGGTTGAAATCAACAACTTCTATAACCCTATTTGTACACAACTGTCAATATTTCTTCAGGACACAAATCTCTAAATGAGTTAATAAATTCAGACAAGACAGAACAGTACCTGGTACATTGTAACAAATTTTACTATTAATATTATACCTTGAATCTCTCAGTGAAAGGTGATAGTTTTTCTTTAACATCGTGACAAGAACTCTAACACTTGTATCTAACATCCACGCTACAGTGTATCTTGCTTTTTACAGAGTTTAGATTATGGCAGAAAGTCGCAAATATGTCCAGTCATTGAATTATATGCCTGAAAGCGTCCACCTTGAGTACCCCTGACCAGCTCTACAAAAGTTTTTTTAAAAGTGTATTGGCACAGTGTGTAGGTGAGTTACACAGTGTGCTAGCCTCTCAGCTCAGACCTGCAGAAAATCAATTGTGGACAAGAACAGAAAGAGCCAAGCCACAGGCTCAAGCGTGTGCTGCTGTTCTATGCCTTCTGCACCCACTAGGAAGGATCAAGACACCTCTTTACCGGTGCTTCATAACCTATCAGAGTTCTCGTCAAAAACCAGGAACGTGTTTCTTGGCCGTTTTCACTCTCTTTCACCATCTCTGCCACTCCTTCCCCAGACGTGCTTGCAACCGCCCAGCACCAGTTAGTCCCCTTTACCTCCAATTTTCTTCGCCGGAGGCGGGGGACGGGTGGGGGTGGGGAAAAGAGAGCGAAGGAAGAGGGAAAGGAAGAGGACTACCTTTTCTTTCGTCTCTTTGGGATAAAGAGGCTCATTCACATTGTAAACGCTCAGGTTTTTATAGCCATCCTCACATTTTCACAACTCAAAGCTTTAAACTTCCTCTCCTTTTCAAGTTGATTCCCTTATTCGCACCATTTTTAACCGCTTCTTACTTCCTCATGCCCTGGTCAGGGCAAAAGTTAAACATTGTGCAGCTGCGAAAAGGCATTTTTAGGTGACTTGTAAAGGGCCAGGTCCACAGGCCCAGAGCTGGCAGGATTTACGGTATCTCGGTGGGAGCAACCGACTAGTAGCAGGCAGTGCCTGTCGGGCCCACCCCTCTCCGTTCCTCCCCACCCCGGAGCAGCAGCTTGCTCAATCGAGGAGCCCCAAAACAGAGGAGAGGGGGTTGGGAGCCGGTGACTCCAAAGCCCTCGATAACTTCCCCGCCCACAGTCCCATCCATCAGCGTTCGGCCTCCCGCAAACCCCGCGGGAGACACCTTCGGCCCCGCCCCTCCACAGGTCACCTCCCTCCACGCCCCTTTCCCTTGGCTCCGGCAGCCGGCAGGCAGGGAAGTGTCGTAAAGCCAGGCCCAGGAAACTTTACCCGGGGTAACAGCCGAGGCGCTTTACGGCGACGGCGGCTGGGTGAGATCCTTGGCGGCGGTGGAGGCGGCCGCGGCGGGGGGAAGGAGGCGGTGGTGGTGGCTGAGGAAGAGGAGTGGCGGCACCGGCGGCGGGGAGTAGTGCCGGGTGAGCGGCGGGGAGAGGGCGGGGAGGTGCCGCGGGTGACAGGGCCGGCGGATGGGCCCGGGTGGACCGGGACGGTGGCCGGCTGAGCAGCTGGGCGGCGCTGACGAGCTGGGGGGGGTCGACACGGAATTGGGGGGCAGCTCCGTGAGGTACGATTTCTGCCTTTGTTCCCCCCTCTTCCTCCGCTCCCTGCCCGCTGCCCCCTCTCCTCTGCGCTCGTCCGTCGGGTCTCATGGCCTCCTCTTTCGGTCTCTGTCACTCCTAGGATGGCGGAGGTACCGCCTGGGCCTAGCAGCCTCCTCCCACCACCAGCACCTCCGGCCCCGGCGGCGGCGGAGCCCCGTTGCCCCTTCCCGGCGGGGGCTGCCCTCGCCTGCTGCAGCGAGGACGAGGAGGACGACGAGGAGCACGAAGGCGTTGGCTGCAGGAGCCGGGCGGGCGGCGAGGCTACGGCGGCGGCCAAGAGGCATCCGTGCCTCCGATGCCCGGAGCCGCCGCAGGAGCAGCAGCAGCTCAACGGATTGATCAGCCCCGAACTGCGACACCTCCGGGCGGCCGCTTCCCTCAAGAGCAAGGTCCTGAGTGCAACCGAGGTGGCCACGAGCACGGCCAACCCCGACGGGGGCCCCAAAGCGACTGCAACAAAGGGAGCCGGGGTACACTCGGGCGAGAGACCCCTTCACTCCCTCCCCATTAATGCAAGAACTGCGCTCCCCAGTCCGTCAGAGGCAGCGGCGGCGAGCGACCCCGCGGCGGCCCGCAATGGACTGGCCGAGGGCACGGAGGAGGAGGAAGACGAGCAGGTGCGGCTGCTGTCTTCGTCCCTGACCGCCGGTTGCAGTTTAAGAAGTTCCTCGGGCAGGGAGGTCGAGCCTGGGGAGGATCGGACGATACGATATGTCCGATACGAATCCGAGCTACAAATGCCCGATATCATGAGACTGATCACCAAAGATCTGTCTGAACCCTACTCCATTTATACGTATAGATATTTTATCCACAACTGGCCACAGCTGTGCTTCTTGGTAAGTGGATGGAATGAAAAGAGGGTGAGCCCAACTGAGATCCAGGCCACGCAGGGCAGGGAGCTTGAGGGCCCAGAATGTGGCGGTGGATGTATCCTTGTGCATTTCCGATGTATCTTACATGATGTAAAACGTGTGTACAGATTCCTAGTTATTTAATGAAACTGTTCTGAAGGTAAGACTTCATGATTTGGGTTAACTTGATACTGATGAAAGTGCAGCAAGCTTTATGATGCATGTTTCACTGGGTGGGGGTGGGGGTCGGGGTCTTGTGTCCTGTTTACATTAGCTTATAATCATGTTTAACCGTCTTTAATTACCTTCCCTCATCCTCAGAGCACTTTGCAGTCATTTAATTTGAACTTGGTTCTGTTCGGATACAGGCCTTATTAATCTCTCGATTACAGTCATAATCAGGAAAGAGTGTATGCATAAACATGTTTTGGTGAACATGATTGTCAGTAAACTTTCTGTGGCTACATTGGAGAATTAAATCTTACAAGCATGTTCAGTAATTATGGAGATTGTTTCCTTTTACTCCAACAGGACAATTAACAGTTGTAGTCAGTCTGCTTTTTACAGAAGGTGCCACTAACACTTCTGGTGACTGAAAGACTTCTGAAACTTGAACAAAATATTCTTTTTGGAAACTTACCTGCGAATTTGTTACTAGTCTTTTTTTTTTTTTTCTTTAAAGAAATTGATCAAAGATATGTTTAAGCTCTGGTACTTGTCTTGTGTAGGGTGTATTTGACAAAAGTTTTTTATTTTCATGTAAGTCCAAAAGACTTGACTATTGGATAAACCGAATAATTTTTTTCAACTTACATACTATTGGCAGTACCAGTAATTTCTTTATAGTAATATTGACCCAATTTCAGTCTGTGTGAAACTTTTAACACAAATGTTGACTACAGATCAGGATTTTTATATCACTATACATATTATTTCCATTGAATTATATGAATGGTGACATGCTTTTAAGGAGTATTTTATTACATGTGAAGATAAAAGCTACACTGCTATTTATTCTAACAATTACTTGGTTGTACTTAATAGTTAATGCAATATGTTTTGATAATACTTTGAAAGTCTTTTTGATTCTATAGTTTGGTGGTAATTTGAAAATATAATCTGGGTATTGTAGATAATGGTTGTTTTGTTATTTTCTGCATTAACTTTGCTTAAACTTCAATTTAATACGTTTGTTTAAGCTGTAGGTACTATTTTATGTTGTAGTGAACTGCTCTTTTAGGTTTGTTAGCATTGTATCAAAGTTCTAAGATATAACTATGTCAGTGAATATGGGAAGATGACGTAACAGCACTATTACAAATATCATATCAGATGCTATTTGCTAAATATTTAGATTGATTTAATTGTAAGTTAACCCACAGGAGTAAATATTTGAGTCACATTTTAAATTGAAATAGTTGTTTTTCTGTCAATTCCAGAAAGTGGTTGTGTATTTAGGATATTTAGTCAACTTTGAGTCCTGATAGTGTCTAGGCCTCCCAACTTGGCTGCCATTTTAGACTCTGATAAATGTGATATGATTTTCTATAGACTCCTCTTAATTCACCAGCTAATTTGTACTTTAGTCTTTAATAGCCAAAGTTTATATTAAATTCTGAATACTTGGAAATTGAGATGCACAAGTGGTTGTCTTATAAGATTTACTAGTGCAAGCATGAATCTGGAAGTATTGAATAATAAAACAGTAGTTAAACAACAGAGGCCCACTTAGAACTGGCATTTATGTTGGCATGCTTTTAAATTTGAATTTCCTATAAGAATGGCTTTTTAAAAAATACAAGTGTTTATTTTAAGTCATCTGAAAGGATCCTAGAAAGAGGATCCTAGAGAGAGAATCGTGGCCTAACTTTTTTTTTCCCCTTTTCATGAAAAAATAAAGATCAGAGTGACTTAAAATGTTTAATTAAGCCGGGCGCGGTGGTGCACACCTGTAATCCCAGCACTTTGGGAGGCTGAGGCAGGAGGATCACGAGTTCAAAGCCAGCCTCAGTGATGGTGAGGCACTTAGCAACTTAGTGAGACCTGTCTCTAAATAAAATACAAAAAGGAGGCTGGGGATGTGACCCAGTGGTCAAGTGCCCCTGAGTTCAATCCCTGGTACCACCACCAAAAAAAAAAAAAAAAAAAAGTTTAATTATTCAGATATTCAGTGTCAGAAAGGTAAAGGTAGAACCTAGGTGTACTGGCCTCTCATTATGGTAACAAGAACCTGGAAAAATGGCATACCATTGACTTGTTTTGTACAATTCATTATGTCACAAAGTTGTCTTTATTAAGGGACAGTTGTCCTTAAAAATATTGTTCTCAAAAGATTAGAAACTTCCAAATATTCATGATTTCCATGGGTAACCTGTAATGAAATATATGGGATTGAAGCATACAGAATTGCCAGTACTTGATTGACTGACAAGAATGACAAGTTTCTTATAATTTTTTTTCTAATAACATAACAGATATAAAAATACGAGCCAGTACAAATGTGAGGCACTGTCAGTTACTTTGTATTTTACCTGTTGGTGTTCATGGTATTTTGGTTGGTAGTACCTTTTAGAAGTTCTTAAATTTACTACTAACAGTGTAATATAGTACTTCCGTTTATTTGTTCTAAATTTAACTTTCTGGCTTCCTTCAGTTTTCTATTTGTAGTGTTCTGGAATTTTGGAATGTCTGTTTCACACAATATATATTTTTCATAATTTTATGAAATGACTGACAAACCTTTGTTCTTATAGAGTTAAGTCTTAATCTTGCCAGTGATTTTTGAATTCCAGTACTTGAAAAAAGAAACATTTAATAGCATGAATTTTAAAAGTATGTGCAGAAGCTTTTTATTTGAAAATATCAAAAAGCAATTTAGTGATTGTTGTAAATGTCTATTTATCAACAGTTTATCATGAAAGAATGCAGTATCTTTCTTTGCTAGTAACATGTTATTAATAGTGTATCATATATTGGGCTTTTATTTTTAGATGAAGTATACAACTTGATTTTTGCTTCTCCAGATTCTTAATTAGGAAAATATTCAATCTTGTCTAAGAATGAAATAATATAATATTTTATTTGCTTTTTACTTTCTTGATCAAAGGACAAAGATGTTTGAAATTCCTGTCTAATTTGAAAGTATTATTTAGTTGTATTGTAGTCAGTGGTTTTGATTTTTTTCTTGATTGAATGGCTTTAATATCTGTAAGGTGTAGCTGTCCTTTATTTTTGTGTCAGAGGTTGATATAGACTTTTCATATCACATGAGCTTAGTTTATGAGGTCAGGTCACAATTTTTTTTCTGGCCCTTTTAAAGTATCATTTGGTCTGATGAGCTTACATGTGTATATTAGTGTGTGAAGCGAGTTATTCTCAAATCAGAAAACGCTGTCATGAGAACTGTGGGGGTATAGCTCAGTGGTAGCATTCTGGGTTCAATCTCCAGCACCACAAACAAAACAAAACAAAAAAAATGCTGTCAGTGGCTGAGGATGTAGCTCAGTGGTAAATGGCATATAGAATAGACGCACTGAGTTCAATCCTTAGCACCAAAAAGGAAAAAAAAGTCAAGACTTGTTTGATCAAACAACTTTTCTGTGTATTTCAGGTCTTAATGCAGAAAGAACTTTATTTTTCAGAAGAATTAAAGTGCATTGATTTATTGTAAATGAAAAAAATGGAAATGATTTTAGAGATTTGTTGACCCAATATAATTTTGGAGTATGTGATTAAACAGAAATGAACTAGTGTGGGTTGTTGAATTTAATATCCCTTCAAAGAGATTTTTCTGACCTATTTTAGGTTTGTGTGAAATGGATTGGAATTATCTTGCCTAAAAAGATTTCTCCACAGTTTATTAAAAAAAAAAAAAAAGTGAGCCTTTAATCAATTTATAGAATGAGAGACTAAAAAATGTTACAACAAATCAAGTTAAAAATATGTCTTAGGTACAAATTGAACTTTGTTTATTAACTTTTAACCCAGCCTATTTTTGTTATTGAAATTGTTTCTTCTGCCAAGGTAATTTATAGAAAAGAAGTACTGCTTGCTGACACAATATTAAACAGTTGGAGATATTACCCTATTTATATTTATCAGAATATAGTATTAGAACTTTCTTATATTAGTTTTGGGATTTTTGAAAAATGTTTGCAGTGGTGATACAGGAAATGTTAATAAAAAATGGGGGATTATTAGCATTTATTTAAAATGTAACCTTTAACACTTTGGGAAACTGACAATAGAAAGCTGAAAAAATGATTAATCATGTTCATTAATATAAATCTCGCTTTATGACAATGACCCATAGTCAGGACTATCCTAAAAATAAGACCATCATTTACTTAGTCTTTGGAATACTTCAATAACAAAATCTCGAATCTAAGCAATATTTTACAAATAATAATCCTTTTCCTGAAAATTTATATACTTTTTTCTTGATAAAAATCTTATCATTCAGGTATAAATATCATGTAATATCTTTCATTAAAACTATTAAAAGCCGGGCGAGGTGGTGCACACCTGTAATCCCAGCACTTGGGAAGCTGAGGCAGAAGGATCGCGAGTTCAAAGCCAGCCTCAGCAATGGCGAGGCACTTAGCAACTCAGTGAGACCCTGTCTCTAAATAAAATACAAAAAAGGTCTGGGGATGTGACCCAGTGGTCAAGTGCCCGAGTTCAATCCCTGATACCACAAAAAAAAAAAAAAAAAAAAAAATCACTTTATTATAGAGCTGGGGTTGTGGCTCAGCGGCAGAGTGCTCGCCTAGCATGCATGAGGCACTGGGTTCAGTCCTCAGCACCACATATAAAATAAAGATACTGTGTCAACCTAAAATTAAAAAATAAATATTTTTAAAAAAACCTTATTGTAAAAACTTATAATATTCTGCTGATGGGAAAATTGTATAATGTTTCATCATATTCTAATGAATAGATTTTTTTTCTTTAAAAAACTTTGCTCACATATTCCCCCTTCCCAGAACTTAAGTAGGTCTTTATTGCATGTAATTGTAATTTCAAGTATCTCATGTATAATCTTATAAAGTACTTCATTGTTTACCTTGAGAAAAATCTTTTTCCTCCAGGCTTTAATAAACATGAGAAATTCATGTTCTAAAAATATTGAGAAACTTTTAAAGACTGGAACATTTGAAGGAGTTTTGGGATTCAGATTTCTGAAACTTTTGTGATTGCTGTCATTATCTCTTCCTCTTTCAAAAATGCTGGCCAGTGGTTGGTTGCTCTTTTCCCTGGGTAATTGTACAGTACCTTATAGCAATGTATTCTTCATAACTGTTTGTTTATTTTTAAGGCCATGGTAGGGGAAGAGTGTGTAGGTGCCATCGTTTGCAAGTTGGATATGCACAAAAAGATGTTCCGCAGAGGTTATATAGCCATGTTAGCTGTGGATTCCAAATACAGGAGAAATGGCATTGGTAAGAAAAATATTATTTCACTAAAAGGGTGACTAAGTTATTTTCATTGTTTGTGTTTTAAAACAAAAGACTTAAATGTAAATGTATAGAAATAAAGGTAAAGGAAGAAAATTAAAGTTGTTTTTATTTTAAAGTAATATATTTGGAAAGTCCTTAAAATGAATTTCTTTCCTTGTTAATGGTTTTAGAGATTTGTTTTTCTTTTGGGGGTGGTAGTGGGGATTGAACCCAGTGGTACTCTATCACTGAACTACATCTCCAGCCCCTTTTATTTTTATTTTGAGACAGGTTTTTACTAAGTTGCTCAGACCGACCTGCGCTTGCAAATATGTTGGATTACAGATGTGCACCACTGTGCCTGGCTAGAGATTATTATTATTATTATTATTATTATTATTATTAGGGTACTGGGGTTTGAACTGAGGTGCTCCTCAACCACTGATCCACGTCCCCAGCCCTGTTTTGTATATTATTTAGAGACAGGGTCTCACTGAGTTGCTTAGTGCCTCTTTTGCTGAGGCTGGCTTTGAGCTCTCGATCCTCCTGCAGCAGCCTCCTGAGTGGCTGGGATTACAGGCATGCACTACTATGCCTGGCTAGAGATTTTTTATTTATTTTTTAACAAGTAGAAGGTGATCAGTTGTCATCTTCAAACCTTTTTTCTTTATGATCACATTTAAAATGCTTTGCATTGTATTAAGTACAAGAGATGCTGCAGTATTTAATAGCATTATGAGGGCACTTGATCCTAGCCCTCAAGCATTTGTTCATCCTTGGGTTAGGTGGATCTGAATCAAGCCCAAACTAATTGTTATTGTTACTTAGTGTTAGTTGTCAAACATATTTCAACTTAAGGGAGATTCAGGAAAGGAGAATTGATTTTTTTTTCTTTTCTTACTATTCTCAAATTCATCTCTTTGGGGTCTACCTTTCCCAGCATGTTTAATTAATCTTATGCTCATGGTTTATAATGGTGGTTAAAACCACCTGGGTGATTTAAAAGCGAATATTTTGGCCTTTTTCCCTGTGAATCCTGTTTGTCCTGTCAGGTAGGAGTGAAGCTTCCTCCAGTGACTGAAGTAAGCCTACTTAAGAACCATGCTGGGCTAGTGGCTCACTCCTATAATCTCCATGTCTCTGGAGGCTGAGGCAATTTCAAGGCCAGCCTCAGAAACTTAGTGAAAACCTGTCTCAAAAATAAATAAATAAGTAAATAAATAGGTCTGGGGATATAGCTCATTGGGTCCCTGGTTTTGATCCACAGTACAAAAGAAAAGAAAGAAAAGAAAAACCAGTGTTCTAGTGTCTACTTTTTTTTTCATGATGGAAGATTGGAAGTTTAGGTAAGCAAGCATTTGTCTAAAGCATGTCAAACTCTGGGATGTACCTAAGCAAGTATTCATGAAATAATATATTATGTCTGTATCAATATTTAATTATTAGCAATTTTGTTACTTGCAGCTTTTTGAAACAGTAAATGAACATTATTATTGTCTTAACATAAGACTATTTCATATGGTATTTGATGTCATGAGAAATTATCATAAGTAGGTTTACTTAATGTTAGGGTGGTTTTGTTTGTTTCTTTTTTTGAGACAGAGTCTCACTGTGTTGCCCAGGCTGGCCTTGAATTCCTGGGCTTAAAAGATCCTGCTTCAGCTTCCCAAGTAGCTGTGACTATAGGCATGTGCCACTGTGCCTGCCAATATGTTAGGTTTAAATGACTTTTTTTTTTTTTTTCTAAATAGTATTGTAGTTTCCACTAAAATTTTTTAATATATTAGACTTGTTTTTAGACCAAGTTTAATTTTCAGTGGATTGAAAAGAGCTGATAGGACTTGTGAAAAATAATAGACAGTTGTTTGGCTAGTTCACAGGGCAGAAACCAGTTGCTTTAGGGTTACATCCTGGCCTTCCAATATAATTTATGTGGCCCATGAAATGCACACATAATAATATGCAGATTTGAAAATTAAGAGGTTTTTAAACTGAAATTTGTCTTCTTAAAATCATTTGGAAGTTTTTTTTTCTTTCAATGTGTCAGATTTTTTTTTTTTTTTTTTTTTTTTTGGTATCAGGGATTGAACTCAGGGGCACTCCACCACTGGGCCACATCCCCAGCCCTTTTTTTTTAAAAAAAATATTTATTTATTTACTTTAGTTGTACACAATGCAATGCATTTATGTTTACGAGGTGCCGAGGATTGAACCCGGGCCGCGCACGTGCGAGGCCAGCGCTCTGCCGCTGAGCCACAACCCCAGCCCCCCAGCCCTTTTTTGTATTTTATTTAGAGACAGGGTCTCACTGAGTTACTAAGTGCCTCACCATTGTTGAGGCTGGCTTTGAACTCACGATCCTCCTGCTTCATCCTCCCAAGTGCTAGGATTACAGGCGTGTGCCACCGCGCCCAGCTTCAATGTGTCAGATATTTCTGATCCAAAGTAGGATATTTTTGCTAGACATTTACAGACATTCCACTGACATCATTAAGAATGCCAGACTTGGGCTGGGGTTGTGGCTCAGTAGTAGAGCGCTCATCTAGTACGTGCGTGGCCCTGATTCTATCCTCAGCACCATGTAAAAATAAATGCATTGTGTACAACTAAAGCAAACAGATATTTTAAAAAAGAATGCCAGACTTAGTTGCACCTAGGGTCACTATAAGATTTGTAGGAACTGAGGTCTTGGCTTGGTGTGGGCACAGCAGTCCCTTGTGAAGCTGTCTTGTGCCTTGCTCAGGTCATGCAGTAAGTTCTGGACAGCACAAGGTGGTCATGGGTTGCTCTGGCCATGTCACATCATGACTTTTTACTTTCCTCCTACCTTCTAACAATAAGACAAATTCCTATTGGGGTAAATAATGACATCTGAGAAAAAGGAATGTTTCAAGAGGAACCTTATACTGCTATGTGTAAGTTCTCTTTGGTTTCTCTCAGCTTATATCTAAATTATTTTTTCTCAATTTGAGATGATCATCATATCTGCATTCATAATAGAGCCTAGTATTTGACATATCTGTGCTTATTATGAACATCATAAGTTAGGTTCTTTAATAAACGAATAACATATTTCCTTCATTAATGCTCAGATCTATATTCTAGGTACTAACTTGGTTAAGAAAGCTATATATGCCATGGTTGAAGGAGACTGTGATGAGGTAAGTTTTTCATAATGTTTAATGCCTTTATCCTAGGCAGTGTTAATACTGAGTATTTTATAAATATTCTATAATAATAGTAACATTTCATTGGAAAATTATTACACAAATGCAGCTGATAATGAGAATTATATCTTATTTAAAAACACATATATTTTGACGTAAAATAAATTTTAAGATAATGGAGCTGGAGCCGGGTGCGGTGGCGCACGCCTGTAATCCCAGCACTTTGGGAGGCTGAGGCAGGAGGATCATGAGTTCAAAGCCAGCCTCAGCAATGGTGAGGCACTTAGCAACTCAGTGAGACCCTGTCTCTAAATAAAATACAAAAAAGGTCTGGGGATGTGACCCAGTGGTCGAGTGCCCCTGAGTTCAATCCCTGGTACCACAAAAAAAAAAAAAAAAAAGATAATGGAGCTAAAATTTCCTCAAAATGTGAGAGTGAAATCCTAGGCATTTCTGGTAAATAACTGGTTTTTATAACTATATTATCAGTTAAGTCATTTAAAGTAGGTCATACTACAAACCCAGTTTTAATTTGCGTAAGCATTCACCTTAGTCTTAGTGTCTAACATCTTTTTCTTTTTAAACTATGGGAAAAGTATCATCCCATATGAAGGAAATTTCACAATTGAAAATCTAAAAGCATTAAACATAAACAATAAGGCTGTCAGGGAATGACTTTTTAAACGTAAAACCTTCTATATATTAATTTAAGGGCATCTTCTCTTTTCAGCTTGTTTTTAAGGCCTGATGCAGATATAATTTGTTTATATCCTACAACATTGTGCTTTACGTATGTATTCAGTAAACATCAGTGATGATTGGGATGGTAACATTTACTGTTGTACAATATGGAAGGGAACAAGCTTAAACTAGAGAAGTACAGGTGTCTTTACTATGACAGTGTTAACCAAGGAGGAGCAAAGTTGTACTTTTCAAGACAGTGTCTTTATTTTGGGGGGCGTGGGGGGCAAACGTGCCTTAGAGAGTTCTCAAAGTATATGAAATTAGATAACCTTTTTCCAACAGATTATAAATAATTTGTTTTTTTGTGACTTTTTGAAAAAGCAGTGTTTTCTTTTTAGGTATAAAATTTATACAGATATTAAGTATGTATTTTCTTTACAAAATCACTTCTTCCGCCATATTCACACTCTTCTTTTTTTTTTTTTTCTGTACCAGGGATTGAACCCAGGGGTGTTTAACCACTGAGCCAACCTTTTCTTTTTATTTTGGGACCGGGTCTTGCTAAGTTACTTGGGGCCTTGCTAGGTTGCTGAGGCTGGCTTTGAACTTGGGATCCTCCTGTCTCAGCCTCCCAATCACTGGGATTACAGTCATGCGCCACCATGCCCAGCAACACTCTTTAATTCTTTATCCTTCTTTCCACATATAGCTAATAAGCATCCTCCCATTTTCTCAGTATATATTTATGTAAACATGTAACTTTTTTATACAAATGAAATCATTCTCATGCAGTAATAATTGTTTTTATTTAACACTATCTCAATGTGTTTTCATGTTAAAATAGAGATTTAGTGCTGGGATTGTGGCTTGGTGGCAGAGGGCTTGCCTCACGTGTATGAGGCACTGGGTTCGATCCTGAGCACCACATAAACATAAATAAATAATAAAAGTATTAAAAATAATTAAATAGAGATTTACTGCAGAGTATTTTCATGCTCTTGGTTCACATTAGTCTATATTCTAATTGTGCTAAATAATGGTTATATGATATATGGCCTATAGACATTGGGTAGCTCAGTGAAGTCATTTTAGGATTTAAAGATTTCATTTTACTCTTAATGGATAATTCTTAGTTGGTAAAGGAACTTACATCATTTATGATAGCTTTCAATATCCAAAAGTAAAATGTCAGAAACCCAAGCCATTTCCATGGCTGGTAACTAAATTTGCAGGAGGTAATTGAACTGGATGAATTCATGAATGTAGGTCTCTGTGTTTGGACCATTGCCATGCTAGCTTAGCTCATCAGGAAGAAAAGTCAGGCTTTATAAAAGTTACTTAGCAGTTTGGAGAAATTTTGATCTTCTGTTGAATAGAGTCATTTCTGGTGGGAAGGTAAGAGGCAGGGAGTATTCTGTTTCTGTGGTTAAGCCTTTTATGAATTACCCTAATCACAGCCTGTGAGGGAGGCTGTGTACTCTACCTTAACCGATCACTTTTATATTAATATAGTATTGTCTTTTCTTTGAAAGTTCTAAGGTATGATACAGAGAATTTGATGATAATGTTTTAGTCTCAAGGTTAAATCCTAAATCGGTGATATACTTTAGGATAGAAACAGTCTTTTCATTGTGGGCCTGGAAATCTAATGGTGGTACATTTTTCTTCCTTTTAAAGCAATGAATATTGCTTAATGTTAGGTTTAATGTTCATGGCGATAGTTGCTCCATAAGTTTTTCATCTTGATTTATTCTTGCTATTTGAATATCTCTGCTTCTGGATTAGAGAACTTTTCCTTGTTTTTTTTTTTTTTTTTTTTTTTTTAAGTTGCTGATCTGTGTCCCACGTTGCTCAGATAATCTGTTGTTATGAAGGGACAGAGCTCTTGTTTATGCTTTATAAGGCGTTCACTCCCTGTTCCTGTAGTTTTAAACAAGAACAGCAACAAACCCTTTTCTTCCTTTTTTCACTTTTAATTTTTTACCGGGGATTGAACTCAGGGACACTCGACCACTGGGCCACATCCCCAGCCCTTTTTTGTATTTTATTAGAGACAGGGTCTCACTGAGTTGCTAAATGCCTTGCCATTGCTGAGGCTGGCTTTGAACTCTCTATCCTCCTGCCTCAGCCTCCCAAGTGCTGGGATTACAGGCCTGTGCCACCGCACCCAGCACTTTTAATTTTTGATAATAGTGTATGTGTTGCTTTTGTTTCCTTATAATTTTATCCCATTTGGTTTGGTTTCTGCCCCTCCACTATTGTAAAACTGGTTTTTCAGATCAGTTGCACCTTCTGTGGTTTTATTGACTCTTTTTTAAAATATTTTCTGCACTTATATTCACTTTCAGTGTCTGTGCCTTAACCACTGAGGGACAGAGATGCCTTATCATGTTATTGCTGTATTCTTAGTACTTAGGTTGGCATTTGGTTAGAGTAAATGGTTCATAAATATTTGTTGTCATTAGTTCTGTGTTTCTAGCATAGTGTTTTATACCCCTATTTTAAGGAGCATTTTTGAACTTTGACTTACATGAGTTGTTAACTTGTCTTTTTTTTTAACTTTATGGAAGCTAAGAATAGCAATTGCCTTATTTTTTGTGTACAATACCTAACATTTAAAAAGCAAAAGGCTTCTGCAGAGTTAACCAAGTTGTTAAAATATGTTTGGGTTAAAAAAAAAAATTAAATGTGCTGGATGCTGTGGCACATGCCTTTAATCACAGCGAGGTAGGAGGATTGCAAGTTCGAGGCCAGCCTTAGCAACTTCGACCCTCAGCAACTTAGTGAGACCCCTGTCTCAGAATAAAAAATAAAAGGGGCTGGGAACGTGGCTGAGTGGTAAAATGCCAATGGGTTCAATCCCTAGTGCCAAAAAAAAAAAAAAAAAAAAAAAAAAAAGTGAAATTGCTCTTTGTATATAGTTGACTGTTTTGAGGAAAAATTTGAAATTATAATTCTCTAAGAATATAGTGACCAGTTATCAAATATTAAACATGTGATTTCACTTTCATTAAATTAGGCCAAGCTTACTTTCTTTTAAAGGGTCAAGAAATAACAGTTTATCTGAAAACCTATCAGAAAGATGTTTGTTTTTGTTATTATGATGCCTGGGATCCCACCCAGGTCCTTGACTATGCTAAGCAGGCTCTCCAGTGTTGAGCTACACTTTTAGCCCTAAGGATTTTAAATTACTTCTTTTTCTTTCTCTCTTTTCCCTCTCTCCTTTCTCTCTTTCTCCCTCTCTCTCTCTTTTTCTCCCTCCCTCCCTCCTTCTCTCTCTTTCTCTTTCTCTTTCTTGAACCAGGGCTGCATGCATGTAGTTCTACCATTGAGCTGCATCCCCAGCCCTTAAATTACATTTTCTATTACTTAGATTGTGCTGCTATTTCTAAAATTCTTAGAAAGATATTTTTAACTCTGTGGACCTATTAACAGATAAATGCACATCCTATCAATTTATATTTTCTCTTTGCTGAATATGTGACTTTGATGTTTATAGTGTTCTTGATTGCTCCTAGCCATTTTAATTTCAGAATAAAAAAGTGAAAGTTAGCAAATAAAGTTGAAATGTAGATCATGTGTTTGCCCAAATAATAATTCTACATTATTCTGGCTTAGTAGCTATTTTCACTTTGCCTTACTGTGATTTTGCCAACATTTTATATCAAAATTAGACATGTTAAAACAGCATAGCTATTTTTCACTTTCTTTACATTTGGCACACTGACCAAAAAAATTATAGCATCATAAAAAAGAAATAAGTTGGATTTGTTGTTTCATGACTAAAAAGTGCATTACCCATATGCTGATCTCCTTTAGCTTGAATTTGGTTACACCCCCATGCTCTGGCTGTTATATGTGTAATGGTTAAGACAAGCATCTCAGGTTTGTGTTTCACATTTAAGAAAAGAGTAAGATAAATACAGATTACTTGAGTGAGTTTCTAAAGTGTGATTTTAAAAGTAAAATCTATAAACCTAATTATAGTATATCTGCATGGTAACCATTTTTTGCACTTTTTTTCTGAAATAAATTAGTATATGTACATGTAATTGATCAGTCTAGTTAACAGGACTTTACTGTTTTAAGCTGTAGCTATCCTTGAAATCTTCATCTGTAAAAATTTCAATTATTTTTTTTAAGATTCAAGGTATGATTATTATATTAATATCCAGAATGAAAAGTGATCATAATACAATGGAATCAGAATTTCTTTTTTCTTTCTTTTTTTTTTTTTTTTTTTACTATTTTATTAGTTGTTGATGGACCTTTATTTATTTATATTCGGTGCTGAAAATCGAACTCAGTGCCTCACACATACATGTTAGCAAGCACTCTACCACTGGGCCACATCCCCAGCCCTTTTTTGTATTTTATTAGAGACAGGGTCTCACTGAGTTGCTAAGTGTCTCGCCATTGCTGAGGCTGGCTTTGAACTCGTGATCCTCCTGCCTCAGCCTCCCAGAGTGCTGGGATTACAGGCGTGCGCCACTGCGCCCGTCCCCAGAATTTCTTAATGGAACTTAAATGTGTAGTATATAACCTTAAAACATTTTTAGTTGAAAATCATGTCATTTCCCCACTCTGTACTTGCGATTGAACCTGAGGCCTTGTGCATTTCTCCCTTTTCTGTAATGTTTAGTACAGAAAACTTGGAAAATATAAAAAGTCTACTGCCTACCTTTCTAGCATATACATTTTGATATTGCCATTTCTTTTTTTTTAAATATTTATTTATTTGCTTTAGTTTATGCATTATTTTTATGTGGTGCTTCGAACCCGGCCGCGCACGTGCTTGTGACACAATGCCATTTATTTTTTAGTGTGGTACTGGGGATTAAACTGAGACCACTGATCCCCAGAACCTCACTGGTTGCTAAGCGCACTGAGGCTGCTAGGCGAGCACTCTACAATACCGCTGAGCCACAACCCCCCCAGCCCCTGCCATTTCTTAAAATGCATATGTTTAGTGTTTTTTTTTTTTTTTTTTGGGTACTGGGGATTAAACTCAGGGTACTTGACCACTGGGCCACATCCCCAGCCCTTTTTTGTATTTTATTAGAGACAGGGTCTCACTGAGTTGCTAAGTGCCTCGCCATTGCTGAGGCTGGCTTTGAACTCTCTATCCTCCTGCCTCAGCCTCCCAAGTACTGGGATTACAGGTGTGCGCCACCACGCCTGGCTCATATGTTTAGTTTTAATAGGTAGTTTTTCTCTTGTGTAAATAATACCTCTGTAACTTATTGCATATTTTTTTACAATTTGCTTGTAAGTCCTTCCCCTACAGCTTAATTTGCCTTTCCTAATGCTACTTATATCTAGCAATATACAAGTAATACATGTGACATTTTGGTAAATTCTAGATGTATAATGGTCTACTGTATTTTGTACTATTAAAAGAATAAAATATATATTAGCAATAATGACTAAACTAGATTATTAGGAATCAAGGAGGAGGTCTAAGTTATTTTTTGGTTAAAATAAGTACATGTAAGGGTAAGAAGATACAATCATTTTTTTTTTCACCCTGATAATGTAAATGATGATTTCTTAGCACTTTAATTATGTTTATTGTTACATTTTTAATGTGTTTAATAATTTTATGTTTAACATTTTTATTTCACTAGAAATGTATTTTTGGCTTGTTATACAGGCTGCTAGGTAAATAATAGATTAAAATGGGGTTATTAAAATGTAAGGATTTGGCCGAGCACAGTGGCACACATCTGTAATCCTAGCAGCTCATAAAACTGAGGCAGGAGGATCGTGAGTTCAAAGCCAGCCTCAGCAATGGCGAGGTACATAGCAACTCAGTGAGACCCGGTCTCTAAATAAAATGCAAAATAGGGGTGGGGATGTGGCTCAGTGGCTGAGTGCCCCTGAGTTCAATCTCTGGCACCCCCCCATCGCCCCCCCCCCAAAAAGGATTTGGCATAAGTAGTTTGGCCTAATTAAAGAACTGGCCACTAAGCGCTGTGTGATTATAAGCAAATCATTTAACTTTTTCTAATGTCACTTTGTGTAATATGATGTTAATTCTGATCATAGTAGGATGTTGTTAAGAGCAATAATTAGTTGTTAAGTCAACAAATACTAGTGGAAGGCCTGCTAGTTGCCATACAGTATACCAGTGGACATGCCTGCTCTCTAGAACCTTCTAGCGTAGAATATTGAAAAATGCTGAGAGATTTGGCTTGCCCTGATAATGATTGTTACTGCGAGGCACTTAGCAACTCAGTGAGACCCTGTCTCTAATAAAATACAAAAAAGATACAAAAAAGGGCTGGGGATGTGGCTCAGTGGTCCAGTGCCCCTGAGTTCAATCCCCGGTACCAAAATAAATAAAAAAAATAAAATGACAAAATTTTTGTGAAATCAATTACAAATTTTACATTGTTGCAGCTTTAGTGTTTCTCATATTACGTGGCCTTGATTTAACATTTTAGCTGTAATTAGGTGCTGACCTAATAACGGAATTCCAAGACTTACCCAACAGAATGGTTCAAAACTGAAGACTTGTATTAATCAGACAGGAATCTTCCAAATTACAGCATGACATACATTACTAGAAATTGAATTGTGTGTGTGTGTGTGTGTGTGTGTGTGTGTGTGTGTAAGAGCAGAGAGAAATTGAATTTTAATTTTTACCTTTATGTGCTGTACAATTTTATTTAAAGTCTTCCTAGGAATATTTTTACTTGATCCTGAACTGTCAATTACTTGATTTTTAGATCTTTTAAAGGTTTGGATTTAGCATGCTATTTGCTTTTATGGGTTAATTGCATTGGTAATTGCTTTCAGATGATGCTTTTGCTTTATATTTTCTGATCATTTAAAAGCATGGCAATACTTTTTTTTTTGTAGTATTTATGTAATGTATATCATACAATGAAAGATGCTTAGGACATATTTTATTAACAAATTTTTGAGAGATTTCAGTGTGGTAGACAGTGTGTTAGGTGCAGAGGAAACAGGTGTGAAGGAGGTTTGCATTGTCCTTGCACATTAGACTCACAAGCTAGGAAAAGTGACACATGCATTGAATGTTTCATTGGAGCAGTGCAGTGGTTGTGGGGTAGTATAAAAGGAAATGGGTATTCCATCTAATCTGAAAGGGAAGGCCAAGGCCAAAAACAATGAAGATAGAAAGAATATTCTTTCATGGTGGGTTCCAGAGACTGAAAGTTTAGTGTTGAACATGAAAAGCAAGAAGAGAGAAACTTAAAGCAAAGCTGGAAATATTGAGGCCATATTTTAATGTACATTTCAGGATTCTAGATTATTTTTAGATTGTGGACTTCATCTTCAGGACAAAAGAGTCAGTAAATTATTGTAAGTAGAGCATTAAGAACATCACTACTTGTAAATAGTAGGAAACCTCTTGAGTTAGGGAACTCCTAAAATTACAATAAAAGTTGATGGCAGCTTGGACTATAGTGGTATCAATGGAAATGGAAAGAAGAGAACCAGTTTGAGTGAATAGTTTTTGAGGGAATTAACAGTACTCACTTGATGTTTGTAAGTGGGTGGAGAGTAAAGTTTCAAAGACGATCCTGAGTTTCAGGTTTGAAGCTTTGGTGTGGTGTTATGGAGATCCTGTTTACAGAGATATAGAATTATAGAGAAAGATCAGACCATGAGTTCAATTTTGGATAAGTTGAAGGATACTGTCTTTTCTCTATTTACATCTGTTATTTGAATTCTTGCCTTGATACCTTGCGATAGAACAGGAATAGCGTCATATTCTTTACTCAGGCCTTTGTTTTATTGTACTTTGCCATTTTTTTTTCCTTCCACTCTACAAATACCTAAGTGTTATGATACCAGTAGTAACGATAGCTCACTGTATTGTTAATTCTTCAGTGAGATAAGTGAGAATCAATAGAAAAGGCAAATAGAATTGTATATTTATTAGCCGGGCGCGGTGGCGCACACCTGTAATCCCAGCACTTGGGAGGCTGAGGCAGGAGGATCGCGAGTTCAAAGCCAGCCTCAGCAATGGCGAGGCACTTAGCAACTCAGTGAGACCCTGTCTCTAATAAAAAATACAAAAAAGGTCTGGGGATGTGGCCCAATGGTCGAGTGCCCCTGAGTTCAATCCCCGGTACCACAAAAAAAAAAAAAAAAAGAATTGTATATTTATTTATATAAAACTATATCTACTTCAACGTACTCTAAAGTTTGAGTATTACTGATCTGAGTTAGCAGACTTTGCCTTTAAAAGGCCAGATACTAAATATTTATAGGCTTTGTGGACCATAGCTTTGTGTGGTAACTGCTCAGCTCTGCCCTGTGTCCAGGCTTATAAACAACTGGGTATGGCTATGTTCTAGTAAAACTTTATTTACAAAAACAGGCAGCCAGGCACATTTGGCTCAAGGTCTGTAGTTTGCAGACTCTGGTAGTTGTTACCAGGATGAATGATGACATATAATGAAAATAGAGGAACAGGAGGTCAAGCTCAATAGTTTCAAGTACTGGGTTACTTTTTAAACCTTTGATGATATTTCTTTCTTTTCCCCTTCATCCTTTGTCACCTTTATTTTTCTCTATAGGGAAATAATTCATCTTTGTTTTAGTTTAAGAGATGTATTCTCAGGCTGGGGTTGTGGCTCAGCGGTAGAACGCTTGCCTAGCACGTGCGCAGCCCGGGTTCTATCCTCAGCACCACGTACAAATAAACACATTGTGTACAACTAAACCAAATAAATAAATATTTTAAAAAAAGAGAGAGAGATGTATTCTCATTTTAAAAGATTTCAAACATTACAAAAATCAGTAGAACAGAAAATAAACCCCCTGGGATCCATTCCCTCCTTGACTTAAAGATAATTACTGTTAACATTTTGATGACTTATTTTTTATCTGTATATCATTAATATTGTTTTCACCATTGGTTTTTAAATCAATATAGTATATTTTTTCTAAATATTTGATCTGATTATATCTTTTAAGTTTTCCAAATTATGAAATTTTAACTTAGTTCTCTCTCATTTCTTTGAAGGTTGTTTTGGAAACAGAAATAACAAATAAGTCTGCTTTGAAACTTTATGAAAATCTTGGTTTTGTTCGAGATAAGAGGCTGTTCAGATACTATTTAAATGGAGTTGATGCACTGCGACTTAAACTGTGGCTGCGTTGAGAAATTGACATCAAGGAACAACTTCCAGCAACACAGAATCGACCTTTGCATGCAATGCAATTTGTACAGAATTGCTTTGCAGGTGGATTTAGTAATTTCCATGCAGCTCTTACCTGTCAGTGTCTCATTGAGTGTCGCACAATATTTGTTGCACTTTGGCATGGCGCGTTTGTTCTGAATTAAAAGAGATTGTTTTAAACTTCAAGAGTTCTTTTGGTACCAACAAGATGTGCCAGTTGATAGCCAAGATTTGTTCATTTTCAGAGTCTGCTGACAATGTTATTTACATAGTGATCATTTTATCACAGAACCAGTAAATGGAACATGATTTTTGTTCCTTAAAAAAGCCAATGTAGATTGTAAAAGTCTCTAAGTATACTAACATTTCACACAAAACCTGCCATAGTTTTCTGAAAGGGGTGAGGGAAAAGCTTCAATTTTAAGTTTTATTTTTTCAATATTAAATTTTCCATTCTTGAATATTGGTACCTCAGTGATTAGTGAATGAAAAAAAAAATGTAGGGTGGGGTATTGTTTTACAATAAGTAAAGATAACAATTAAATTGCGTCTGCCAGTGCCTGTGTAGATAAGTATATTTGTCTTCATCTCTAGTTTTTGAATGCATGCTGTCTTTTCCTTTTCTTTAAGGCTTTTACAAGAAAACTTTTTTATTTAAATTCTAAATTTGATAATAAATTATTTCAGATTTTTATAATTTGGATACTTTTTCCAGGTGAGTGACAGAGTGGTTTACTTTAGAAGTCCCTTCTTTATAGTAAGAAGTTGAATCTATTTGGAAAACTTTTAGAGGAATGGCTCAAAAGGGATGAGAGCAGGGAATTGCTGGGTTTTGGATGCACTTTTTTTTTGGAGAGGGAATTTTTGGAAAAGAATAGAAAATTAATGTAAATTGGTGTGATTTTATTTAATCAAAATTGTTGCTAAGCTGTGAAGAACAGCTTTTATAAAGTAGCTGGAATTTTTTTCCTACTTAATTTGGATTCACATTGCTTTCGTTTCTTAAAATGCTTCAATTTGGTTCTTCATCTTGGAAATAAATTTCAAGGTGTATTGTATCCATTTTAAGCTGCTTTTATTTTCTTTTCACTTGTCTGAGCAGATTGTTGGGGGAGCTTTGCTTTGTTCCTCCAGAAACACACAAAAGGGAGAAATGAAAATCTTTTTTTAATGAGTTCTTTGGGTTTTCTGGACAGCTACCATGTTTATTAATTACATTGTGTTTTGGCTAATCAATGCAATGTAATGAATTTTAAAGTTAATTGCTTTCAGTTGAGTCAGTAAATCTGTGATGGATAATTTATTTAACTGGAAAACCTAGGTACCCATAAGAAAAAAAGATTCATTCTCTGAAAACTCTTTTGTAGGAATCTATGTTGTCATTTTCATTTGGATATACTTCTGCTCTAGGATTTGGTTTGAATATTTTATGAGTATAATTACTGTATTTTTAAAACCCTACCTCCATTAACAGTTGGTAAAGGCCCCTTTTCAGGAAAGTTTGTTGCTTTTCTTTTCTTTTTTTTTTTTTTTTTTAAGGAAAGCTGCTCTTTGCTCAGTATAGTGTTTTCAAAGTGAACATGGCTACAAGGACTTTCAAAATAAAGATACACAATTTATATTTGATGAAAACTAAAGTTCCTCCTGGTGGGATCATTTATAATTCCTTATTTTAAAGAAAACATTTCCATTTTACATTGTCTTTAAAAGTTTAATGGGCAGAATACTGGTTCTATTAAAAAATATCACGACCACAGTACTCAGCTTTTCAGCTGACCATTTTGAGTCTGTTTTTGATCAAACTTCATTTGGGTCTAGCATTTAGAAGAATGTCAGTCATATTGATGCTTCTGTTATTGCTTTTTAATATGAAGGAAAACTAGCTGAAACAGTGTTATATGTGTCATCAAGTTATATTTCATCCCTTTATATTTGGTTCTTAGGTAATGATTGTTGATGAATGTACATTTGATTGACTCAAATAATGGGGACAGTTGTAAAGTAGACACATGCTAGATTATCAGTTCAACCATTTTTTAATGTTTTTACCAGAATGTTAAGGAAACCCTAACTACTGACTCTTAACCTCAGAATTGCTGAATTAACTAAATTGATTGCTTGGGCATTTGTAAACATGACTTTAACCATGTGACTAAAAAGTGAAATGGATGTCATATTGTTCAGCTGGTGTTATATTTAATATCAGTGTACCTTATGTCTTTAATTAGGTGTGCAAAAATTGTTCACCTAAAATTTTAATCTCTAGCATGATAATCCAGCACCAAATCTGAGTCTCTCTTCCAGTTGAAATAACATCAAACATTAAATTACTTTGATATCAGACTTATATTTTTCTTATCAGCTTGAAACAGTTCCATTTATAATTGATAGAGTGGGTTCACTTGGCTAAAACTGAGCAAAATTGGTGCAACTTTCTTTTAATGGGGTGCTGCCTCTCTAAGACTGACTGTACTTTATCCACTGACACTGGTTTGGCAGTTGGTACTGCTGAACATTTTTATACATGCTACCATGAAGCTATATATGTTAGTGTTGAAGAAGCTAACGGGTATACTATCATTTTTGGTATGTGGGCTGACTATAATTTCCCTTACCTTGGGATGAAGCTACTTACTGTAGAGAAGTCCACAGATCAGACAGTAGTTTTTGAAGTTGAAGCCAGCAAAATAAGAAAAACAAAAAGTACTATTAAAAAATTGGTTTTAATATTTTCTGCCTCTCTCTTCTCCAAATTACCCTCCCCCCCTTTGCTCAACAAATCTATGTAAAGGAGTTTGTTTGTCACGTTTCAACTTTACCTTGCCCTGTGTTACGATGTTGGCTGACATGTATAAGACTGGATGTGTATATTTATTATGGTGTCTAAAAATCATGAAGTTCATCACTTTGGAGGAGCGTAGATAAAATCAAATTAGTAGAGCATCAGAGTTATTTTTCAGTGCACCATGACATCATTAAAATGAGTGCTACAATGTTACAGGGCTTTCAGGTTTGTAAAAACATAACCATAAATTATATTGACGTCAGATATGAGTTGAGTATCTATAAAATATCACGTGTATCTCAAAATATTGGACTGCTGTTTGATGACTGGATATTGCTGCATAATTTTCTCTTATTGTCCCATATTCTTTTGGAGAGAGAGATTTAATGGGATTTGAAATGTGCAAGCTGTCTAAATAAGATGCAGTCAAATAAAGTATGGTTAAGTTGTGTTTGCATTTTTCTTTAAGTTACAGCTGTGTGCATTTGTGATTGGGTTTTTTTGTTTGTTTTTTACTTTTACTCAAAGAAACAACAAGAAGCAATCTATTCTGTTCCCCACTTCTTGCCTCCCATCCAAGAGTTATTTGGAAGCAGTAATAAACAGTTGTCATTGTTCTACTTTGTGTTGTGACAAAGTAATTTTGAAAATAACATGATCTTGATTTTTCTAAAAGTACTCAGTCAATTCATATGTCAGATATCAGTACACATGAGAGTTTTGCGTGCATTAAACTGAAAGGTATTTATTCCATAGCAGTTTATTTCTGAGAATTTTTATTTTACTATTTTTTGTTTGTATAGTGCCTCCTTGTGTTAGTAATATTTTTCCCTTTTGCTAAGACACAAAGGTAAAATAGAGCACTATTTTAATAGAGCACTGTGAGGCAGAAAAGGGCTTTTTTGCCCCATTCTTGTAAGAAACTTTAAGTTAGTAGTTATGCATACTTTCATAATTTCAAGATTTTTGGATATTAGTAGGATTAGATGATCTGTTTTAATCATATGACTGCTACATTTTTATTGTGCATGACAAATATTAATTTGTTTTTTATAGTAATGTGAAAATATCTAATTGAATTCATGATTTACTTGGGTCTTATGTGGAACTCAAAATACTTTATAAATGTATTCACTCTAAACACCAAAAAATTGATGCAGTTGGTTTATACCTTGAACTCAGATTAGGATTAACCTGTAGCCAGAGGTATAGTGATGCTCAGTAAACACTTAAAAATAGGAGGTAAAAAAAAATCTCATGAGCAAATAGAGCAGCTGCACTTTCTTCAGATCAGTGCTCTGATGATGCACTCTCCAGTTAGGTAGCCACTAGTCGCAAGTAGCTACTGAGCCCTTAGGTGTGACTAGTGTGAATGAAGAACTGAATTTTTAATTTTATTAATTGAAATTAGTGGTAACTGTATTAGTCAGCACAGCTTTAGGTAATGTGTAAGTAATAACAGGAAAGCATATTTTACATTTTCTAATTTATTAAAATGTGAAATAAAAAGATCACAAATTGCCTCTGAGCAAAAGAACACACTGCCCACGGATGATGTGGCTTTCTGAGAAATGCAGCTCTTTCAGTTTTGTTCTTAGGACTTTAAGTTGCAGAGATGCACAGATTCAAGTGTCAAAAATTGGTTTCTGATGAGACTTTCCTGTCCTTTTAGCCTTAAAACATGATATGTAGTTAGACCTAACAGATTCTCATTTTAGATGAATTTAAAAATAATTTCATTTCTACATGAAATTTATATTTCACCAGTGGTCTACTTGGAACACGGAGGTTTGTAATATTTACACTTTGAAATTCTGGAAAATCACTCCTGATGATGAGGCCAAAGGCTGTGTTTTTGTTTCTGAGCAAACCAGATTAAGCAAAGTATTACCCTAACCCTAGCTGGTCATCTGGTAAGTTGTAATTAGTCAGAAGGCAGGAGGAGTTGGGGTGGTAAATACCTGGTCAAAGAGGGCCTGGCTTAACACAGCTTGCTAGATCAAAAACCCTGTTGGCAGCAACTGGGGTGTTTAATCTTCACATGAAAAAGGCTAGAAATAGAGACCATGAAAGTGCCAAAACTTAAATCTAATAATTTATACAATGCAGGGGTTATAATGAATTTTCAATCTAATTATGTGAGGTTTTTATAAGAAAAAATAAAACTAGTTTTTATTTTCATGAATACCTATTTGCTGTATGAATATATATCAATTTTCTTAACACCTTAATTTCCTGACAGTCTGTATATTTGGGTAAATAACTTAATCATGTGGGTTCAGATCTGGCTTTTAAAGATTGTATAAAGACATTTGTTACTGGATTTGTTACATAGTGAATTGATTTGAAAATTTTTATAGACTTTTCTAGTTACCTTGACATGTAGGGTTTTTTTAGTAAACACTTATTTAGTGAGACTTGTATTTCAGAAAGTGTGTACCCTCATTTGTTTACAACTGCAAAGTTTGTCTCCTGTTTTCCTTTCATGCCAAAGAAACTCACCTTTTTAAAAGCCAGCAGGTTTCATGAACTGAAAAACCTGTTTTGCCCCTTAAATGGGCATTCTTAAGTTTTTATTATCTGGAATTTAAATATTTTAGAGTTAAAGCCCGTAGTAATCATTCATGAGAATGCATGTATTTTTTTAATTTTAGGAATCCATTAATTCCATTTTTAAAAACGGTTGATGTTTTTAAAGAACTGCTGCATTAAAATGCACAGATGTATGAAACTACTTTAAAGTTAATATAATTGCTAAATTGCTTTATTTATATTTATGATTCAATACCCTAATATATATAGGGATTGATCACTATCATCTTTAGATTTCCCATGACTGCGCATGACTGTAATTTAAGGGGGCTGAACCTACTGCCTTAAAGCTAAACCTGCTGCCTTTAAACTGGATACCTGCCTTCCTCCAGATTGTGGTTGTAAACTGTGACTGCACAGTCAGCTAGCATTATACTTGATTTTATTATGAGTGCAAATAAAATTTGTAAGTCCACCAAGTATTGACTTAACTAGGTAAATGTAAACTGATTTCAAATTTGTTTATGGCCAAGTCTATTTAATAGCTTTAATTTGAAAATGAAGTACATCAATATAGATGTGAGCATTGTTTTGAATTCTTATGGGATAATTATTTTCTTCACATTAGGGACCAATAATGAGCATTCAAAATGCTTATTTCATCCTGATGATGTTGAGCAAGTTTCTTAACCTGAGTGTTTAGTGATTACTACCTGATATGCTTGTTGTGAAGAATAAATAAGATAATTTATGTATCTCACCTGAACAGTGCCTAGTAGCCAAGTATGAAGTAAATAATAAATTTTAGCTATTGTATATATATATATATATATATATATATCAAATACATATAAAATAAAGTAACAAAATTTTTATTTTGGGGGGGGCAGTACCAGAAATTGAACCTAGGGGCAATCAACCCATGAGCCACATCTCTGCCCCTTTTTAGTTTTTATTTTGAAACAGGGTCTTGCTAAGTTGCTTAGGGCCTTGATAAGTTGCTGAGGCTGGTTTTAAATTTGCAATCCTCCCACCTCAGCCTCCTGAGCCACTGGGATTACAGGGGTGCACCACCAAGCTAGACATAATTTTGTATTTTGCTATCAAATTTTGTTGCACCATTTAAATGGCAAAATTAAATATTATATTAGATCTTATGAATATAACTCAGACTGTAGCAAATGAAAAGAAAAAAAGCTTTTTGCATTTCTGTCATGGAGAGTATTAAAATAGGTAAATAAATATAAAGAACTATCAATATACTTATCAATGAGGCCTAACACCATGGTCAATCTGCCCCACCCTCATACTGTTTCAAAACAAAGATTATATCTTATCCACAAATATTTTGGTACCTCAAATGGCAAAATTTCATTTTTAGAAGCAAAACCACAATATCCCACACACTAATCCTTAATCACATAACTAAGTTTCTAGGAACTTGTTTTTAATAGCAGCATGGGAATGCATGAGAAGTGGAGAGAAATGTAATGCAGAGACGGTTACTCTGAAAGTTGAAAGATTTGTTTCAAGAATAGTAGATGTGGGCTGGGGTTGTGGCTCAGCGGTATAGTGTTCGCCTAGCATGTACGCAGCCCGGGTTCGATCCTCAGCACCACGTAAACATAAATGCATTGCATTGTGTACAGCTAAAGCAAATAAATATTTAAACAACAAAAAAAAGAATAGTAGATGTGTAAGTATGTAGTATGGTTTGGAGGTGCAGATAGTAAATGATCAAGTGGAAAGGTAGAGGTCAGGTTTCATATCCCAAGTACCTAGTGTTTTCCAGTGGACATTGGAAGATAAATATATTTATTGAGAGAAAAATAGAGCTGATAAATATGGTGAAATTGCCAAGTGACTAATGACTTTTGGGAGAAGGGGTTAGGTTTTAGAAATATAATCAGCTAGATATATTAAAAAGGATAAAAAACCTGGCGAGCAGGAGAGAAAAACAGGTCCTAATATTTGCACCAGATTTTAATAGGATTAAACAAGTGAAGACAGTTTAGCTGAAAATCTAAGGTGAAGTAAAAATAAGGACCATCCAATCAAAAACCCCAGTATGTCCAAAAGGGGATCAGTGGAGAATAATTTAGGATAAATTTATTACAGCCATTTAATCTGAGTTTAAAAAGAAACCACATGGCTGACTAGAGTTGCTAGAAATGCATAAAATTTTAGAAGAGTTTGTTGTGCTACAGCTACACTAAATGTCAAGTATGAGCTGCAGAACTGTGGCTTCCAAACCACTGAGACCAATGTTTTGTTTATAAGAACACCAACTGAAGGTGCAGAATATTTGGATACTTTGGCACAACCTAATACTGAGGAAATTACTGGTCTGGCCTGACAATGGCATCCTTTCCAGTGTTGGGATGTGATCACCTCGTTTTGTGGTGGAGAGATCTGATTAATGTTCTTTACATTGCTAGGAAAGCAGTTGGGTAATAAATGGTAACAAGTATCATGTCAAGAGATTGCTGCCTTATCATTTTCAAAGCACTTTCCCCCTTCTTTTACTCAGTCTTTAGGGAGATCTTTTGAGATGGAAAGATTTTTTCATTTTGCAAGTGAAACCAGGACTAGAGTGTATAAATGACAATTTAAAGGGTATGCAACAGTGATGCCACAGGAACCTGGGCCTCTTGAGTCTCTAATTTTTTTTCCCACCACACACAGGTGCTTTATGAAACCTGGAGGATAGAATTGAATGTATTTTATTTTGTTGGGTAAATTTAAGACTTTAATGAAACCTAAATTATTTAATACAGTTGTTTTATTCAGCATGAAATTTAAATGCTCTCAAAATGTTTAATAGGTCTAATTTGTAAAATCCGTGAAAGGATTGTGGATTTTCTTAATATCTAGTTGGTTTCCAATATAGAACTGTAATATCTTTCAAGGAGACTGAGATTTGTTTCTATTTCAGAACAAACTTTCCTTATGTGCTGTCCTATGAAAATTGAAATGAATGATCTTACTAAATAATTCATTGGTATTTAAATTTGAAATTTCTAAATATTGTGCATGAAATTCTATTGACATAGTTCCAGTAAAATTTTACTTTGTTAAATTTCAAGTTTTTCCATATATGTGTGTGTGTGTGTATATTTTAAAAATATTTATTTATTTGCTTTAGTTGTACACAATGCGTTTATTTTTATGTGGTGCTGAGAATTGAACCTGGGCCGCGCATGTGCTAGGCGAGCGCTTTACCACTGAGCCACAACCTCAGCCCTGTATATATATTTTATGGTGTTCTGAGGATGAATTTAGGGCCTTGTATATGGTACAGAAGCACTGTTCCATTGAGCTACATCCCCAGCTTTTTTAAAAAGACAGGGTCTTACTAAGTTGCCCAAGCTGACCTTAAACTTGGAATCCTTTTGCTTCAGCTTTCCAAGTCACTAAGATTACAGGTATGCATCACCACCCCCAGCTGAAAACCCTTTAATAAGGGGGGAAAAAAAGGAGTCCCTGGGGAAATAACTACTTTGATGATTAAACAAGTATGAAATCTAATTAAAATATGTACCAATACTTTACACTGTGAAGTCAGGTCATAATTTTTCTTTATAGTACTAGGCCTACAATTTTTTTTTTTTTTTTTTTTTTTTTTTTTTGGTTTTGGTATCGGGATTGAACTCAGGGGCACTCAACCACTGAGCCACATCCCCAGCTCTTTTTTTTTTTTTTTTTTTTTTTGTATTTTATTAGAGACAGGGTCTCACTGAGTTGCCAAGTGCTTCGCCATTGCAGAGGCTGGCTTTGAACTCGGAATCCTCCTGCCTCGGCCTCCCAAGTGCTGGGATTATAGGCATGTGCCACTGCGCCCGGCTTAGGCCTACAAAAATTTTAAAGGGCCCTTTTCCTTGTGGGAAAAACTTGCTTGAAGTATCAGCTTTTGGTAATATAATGCTGAATGATGGGGCTAATGCACAAAGATGGCTTCAGATACAGTAAGGTGCTAATGTGCAAAGCCTGTGCCACTTCACTACTGGTTAGACCAGCAATCTCATACATACTATAAAAGAAAACCTTTGTCATTTCCCTACTTAAGAGAATGAGAATATTTATCTTTCAGGATAGTTATGTGGATTCACTGGAGTATAGCTGTATGACAGTAGGGAATTTGTTCATGGCTGGATTTGTTTGCTGTTCAGAACAGTGCCTAGAAAAGATGAATTGTGCCAGAGTCATAAAAGAAACCCTTGATACATAAATGAGTTAATTGATGCAGAATGCTTTGAAGGTAAACAACAGAAATGAGTTCTCAGATTTGAAAGCCTCTCAGGTATCAGGGCAGACAATCAATCTGTTTATTTTTCTCTCACCACGACTGATCTTCTTCCTTAACATTCTGCATGAGAGTATACATCCTCTACTTATAAGGTCATAAGCAATTATTTTCTGCCCTGACCCAGTAGCTTTGTTCCATCATTCATTGAATAACGATTAAGGACCTACTCTGGATGAGGCATCTGTGCTAGACACTGAGAAAATAGAACCACCCGAATGGCTCTTGTGGGGCTCACTAATCTACCTGGAAAGATAAGTAGCTTATTTGCTAAATTTAATTTACCTTTATCAAGGGTAAATATGGTTGTTATTATGTATTTGACTTTTAAATGTGAAGTATTGAACTTTATTTTGGACAGTTACATAACTTACGTGTAAGACTTGCTTTTTTTTTTTTAATTAGCCTGAAGGGCTTAACTAAATTAATTACCAGCTATGTATTTCTATACCTGGGTGAAAGGGTGCCTAGGATGTAATCTTTTTGGTTCCAAGTCTGAACATTTCTCCTAGAAACTGGGTCTGTGCATTGGGCAGACGGTTGTAAGCCCTGTAGTACAAACACTGGGAGCAATGGAAATGTTTGCCAGCATCAAAGGGGATGTTTGAATATCTAACAGAACACACTTAAGCATTCACTATGAGCCAGACATTGTACCTGGCACTATAGAAGAACAGACACTCCACCTCTGTAGCATCAAATAGTCTCCTAGGTCTAAGGTAGCAGAAGTCTAAGGAAGGAAAGAGAAGAGAAAGGTGTGCGGTACCCTGCAGGTTATCTGTATTCTTTGAGCAGGCTGCAGTCTCGAAATTATATTGGGAATCTTGGGAACACTTAAATAAGTATTCCAAGGCATGGTGAGTCAGAAATACGGCAAGCAAATTTTTTAAGATTGATTAGGAAACGGGATGAAGTCCTCTTTCTAGAGAGCAGTTTAAAACTGAACAATGAAAGAATGTCAATATGACTATCACTTCAGCAGCCTAGTTTTCTCTTTTGGATCATAATCAGCATTTTGTATTGTCACCGTGTCCCTCTTTAAAAAAAGTAATTCTTAAACTCATATGCAGGAGCCCTGTTTGGGGAGATGGCTTGAATTGCGGTTGACTATGAGCCGTGGAGATTTGGGCATTGTTGCCTTCCATAGTCTCACGGGACTTGTCCCAAGATCTCGAGTGACTTGGCCGAAATTGCTGATCGGGTCAGCGCCATTTTGGTGGTGTGTGTGGCGTGTGTTAGTCATTGTTAGAACCAGAGAGAAAAGTTATCAGAATAAAAAGCTGTTCGTCTCCAGTTTGCCTCTGAACTTCTTCCCGCGGCTCCGTTGCTCCAAGCGCTTCAGGCGGCAACACTCATAAGGATTTTGTGTGTGTGTGTGTGTGTGTGTGTGTGTGTGTGTGTGTTGGGGAGGTAACAAACAGGAAGAGGAAAAAAAAAAAGATCCTCTGAAATAGTCCAGTCCCTCTTTGGAAATGAAGGCCTTGATCCTGCCTTCTAGGAGTGCTGCTGGCGGACAGTCCTGAGCCATCAGGGGAGGAGAGCTGCTGTGTTGGAAGTTATAGGCCTCCTAGGGGGTGGTTGATGCGGAGTGTAAAGGCTCAGCTATAGCACCCCAATTCTGAAGGACCATCCCAGTGCCAGAACTCCCTAGGGGTCAAGCTGAGCCTTCACTGACACTGCATCTCAGCTCAGCTTCCCTCTCTGCTCAACCTGCCTCCCAGGAGTACTTCCTAATTCACTTCCTGCATGCTGGTCTCCATTTCAGGTCTGCTTCCTAAGGATCCTGCTTGGAACACAAGTTAGGACTTGAAGGGGTTAGAGATTTGTAGAGACAAAGGATCTTCTTCACAAATAGCTTTAAAATAGCCATCTTTGTATTTCTTGCCTCAGGGACTGATGCAGGTCTGCTGCAGGAACACCAGAGCCACCACCAGGGTCTAGGTAGAAGGGAAGGGCAACGAAAGGTCTCAGCCTTACCAAATTATGTCTTAGGGTTAAAAGTACTGCTTGAAGAGTCAGATTTGGGTTCAAATCCTGCCTGACTTTGGATGAGTCATTTGCATATTTTTAACCTTATGATGGCAATCTCACAGGCCAGTGTAATGGCATGGCTTCCACTTGCAGTTTGCGGGGAGCAGAGAAGGGGTTTTAAGTAGATCTGCCAACCCACTCTGTTCCCCTCATGATCCCTGTGTCACAGCTGATGAGGGAGAGAGCCAGGCTTTAAGGTGTGAACTCTTGGGCTGGAGTAATTTCTCACAGATTTCTTTATCTCCACCTTCCTTCTCTCGGATTAACTGAGTGGGGATCTGGGTAAAATAAAATATTTGCAAAGGAAGAGAAGGATATTCAAAAGCCCTAATAGGAAGCAATAATCAAATTTAACCTGGAATGTATGCAAATAATATATACATATCCTATTTATAGTTACTTGTGACTTACTATATTGATAGTTGATACGCAAACGTTCACAAATGGTGTTCTTTTTTTGAATTTAGAGTTAATGGCATGCCTATAATAATGTCAGAGTTGCACATACTTTTTAAAAAATATCTATTTATTTGTTTTAGTTGTACACAATGCCTTTATTTTTCCGTGAGTGCTGAGGATCAAACTCGGGCCGCGCACATGCTAGGCGAGCGCTCTACCACTGAGCCACAACCCCAGCCCGAGTTGCACGTACTTTAATTCTGATATCCTTTCCTGTGTGAAAGAAATGAATCAGGTTCCAGTAGTTCTTCCAGGATATGTGAGTATGCCACACCAGGAAGATCATCTTAGAATACTGAAGCAGAAAAAAGTTTGGGAGCCAAACACCTGGGACTGAACTAGGAGTTGGGATCTTCTAATTTGCTCCTGGCTTTTGGATGGTACAGATTTATTTTTGCAGATACTGTCCAGGAGTAATTATTTGATACATTTGAAAACTCAACTGAGGGCTGGGAGTGCTGTTCAGTGGTAGAGCTAGCATGCCCAAGGCCCTGGATTCAATTCCCAGCACTGTGAAGAAACAAAATAGAAACAAAACAAAACACCACCACCAACAACAAACAACAAACCCACAAATAAAACCAAACTAAACCAAAACCCACAAAATGACACACAAAAATGAACTGAGGAAGAAAATACATTGAGTAAAGAATCTCTAATGAAGAACATAAAGGAAAATGAAAATTAAGAGAAGAGTATTTTTTTAGGGTCTTTTCTAAACAACCTTTTCATCTTGCCCTTGATTTAACTCAAGAAACAACTGAAGATAACTAAATACCAGTTTGCCCTGGGGGGTGAGTCATCAAGGACATTTCAGCAGTTTAAGGTGAGTTGGAACTATGACTTAAGATGTTTCTTATTTGCAAAACAATTCTGCTCTTTGGGTTTGTATTTACATGGCTACTTTAAATTGTTTTTTTTTTAAATTTTTATTTGTACATCTCAGGATTAAAAAAACAAAAAACAAAACAAAAAACCCTGGAGATGGTGTATTTGTCGCAGATTTCTACCCTAAATTATTACTAAGCTAGAGTCTAGAGGGAACCACAAAATGCTGAAGCTTAGTACAGCATCTTACATAGTGGTTAATTACATGGGTTTTGGCATTAGAAAGCCTAGGTTCTGCCGGACGAAGTGGTGCTTGCCTGTGATCCCAGCACTTGGTAGGCTAAGGCAGGAGGATCACAAGTTCAAAGCCAGCCTCAGCAATGGAGAGGCACTTAGCAACTCAGTGAGACCCTGTCTGTAATAAAATACAAAAAAAAGGGCTGAGGATGTGGTCAAGTGCCTCTGAGTTCAATCCCTGGTACCAAAAAAAAAAAAAAAAAAAAAAAAAAAGAAAGCCTGGGTTCTAACAACTTGCCAGCTTCATGATCCTGAAGAGTTTGATTAGTATCAGTTTCTTTATCTATAAAAGTAGAAGAATAATTGATCCTCATAGGGAAATGAAGATGATTAAATAAAACAGTGCAAGTAACATTTAGGAGAGGGCCAGAGTGTTTAATAATGAGTTGTTTTTATTATTATTAGTGGAAAATATAAGCACTTCTATTTTGCAAAATTAAAAATACCCTGCTACTTTAACTTGACAATCTGAACAGTGTGCTGACTTCTAAGACAGGAAGGAGACAAAAATCATCTTTGAGTGGGTTGTACCTCAGAAAGCTGTCGAAAGAGCCCTCAGCTGACAAGGTTACCCCCACACCCAGCGTGAGTGCTACGTCTGCCAGGAAGGGCTCTAAGGATCTTGGATAATACCTTTGCTCCACCTGGATTGAGTTACTAATGTTCCTTACAGGGCTCTTTTCCCCAAGCTTAGATGCTTACTATTCACTTATTTATGGGAACTAAATCCTTCCTTTTACATTTAATCCACCTCTTGGAGTTGGCACTCTTTAATAAAGCATATGGTTGGCAATTACATTTTTAAAATTAAAATTCCAGCTCATGAGGATGGAGTGTATACTTTTAAAACCTTTTTATTTTGAAGTAATTTTGTATTTGTGGAAAATTTGCAAAACAAAAGTACAAAAGAAATCAGTAGGATTTCTAAATTGCTAATACTTTGCTATTTTTGCCTTATTTTTTTTCTGAATCATTTGAAAGTTATAGACACTACAACCCACTGTGCCTTAATACTGCAATGCATATTTCCTAAAATAATGACCTCTGCTACATAACTATAGAGAATTCATGTTGAACAGTACTATCACCTAATCTATACATATCACCTCCCCCCCATTAAAATTTTGCCAAAGTTCCAGTAATATCCTTTTTTTTTTTTTTTTTTTTTTTTTTTTTTGGTACTGGGGATTGAACTCAGCGGCACTAGACCACTGGGCCACATCCCCAGCCCTTTTTTTGTATTTTATTAGAGACAGGGTCTCACTGAGTTGCTAAGTGCCTCGCCATTGCTGAGGCTGGCTTTGAACTCGCGATCCTCCTGACTCAGCCTCCCAAAGTGCTGGGATTACAGGCATGCGCCACCGCGCCCGGCTCCAGTAATATCCTTTATAGGTCCAGAATCTGATCTAAGATCATGGGTTGCATTTAGTTGTAATTTCTTTTTAGTCCCCCTCAATCGAAAGCAGTTCCAGTTTTTTCCTGTCCTTTATGATATGGACAGTTTAAAACATTTATTCTGTAAAATGTTTCTCCATTTGGGTTTACCTGATGTTTTCTCATGATTAGATCCAGATTATGCATTTCTGGCAGGAAATTATGTGTTCTTCTCAGTGCATATTATCAAGAGGCACATGATATTTATTTGTCCTATTGTTATTAGTGTTCATTTTTATCACTTGGCTAATATGGTGTCTGTCAGTCTAACGTAAAATTCATTAACAATTATGTACATATTTATTAATAAGCAATGAATACATATTTTGTGGAGAAATGCTTTGAGATTATGTAAATATCTGCTTCTCATCTAATTTTCACCCATTAGTTTTAGTATTCATTGATGATTCATGACAGAATCAGTTATTACCATGATAGCTGCCAAATGGTAAATTTCCATTGTCATCATTTACTTATTATTTGGCATTTTCTTGTAAAGTAGAGCTTTCCCTTTTCCTATATTTATGTATACATTCCTTCATTCATTTATGTAAATGTGAAGTCATTGATTTTTATTTTATTCAATGTGTTATTACCTGTTTCAATTATTATTTATTTGTTTCTTTAAGAGGGTCCTCCCATCCTTTTGACATGTCCCCATGATTCTTTGAGCACTTGTTTTGTAGTACAACAGATGCTCTAGTCTCATCTGCTATTTCCCTGCCACATCCCTGGAATCAGTCGTTTCTTCAGAGTCCTGGTTCCTTTCAGTGGAGAACACTATTTAGAAGCCATGAACTTTATGCTCATTGCTGTTGGGTCTCATTGCTTTTAGGCTTTCTCGGTGGACCAGGAAATGTTTATAGAGAAACACATGAGACACACACACTCACATATGTACCCTGATAGATGGGTTACCCTCCCCCCTCCCCCCCCCCCCCAGAGTTTTCCACATCCTGAGAGAAGCAACCTTATTTCATTCTCGGCAGGATGTTTCTTCCCCGGGAAGGATGTTTCTTTTCCCCGGGCAAGAGCCAATAGGCTTAAAGTTCGCCCTGTTCTATGGGCAAAGAGCCAATGGTGTTGGGGTTGCTCTGGTGCACCTCCCACCAGAAATCCCTATATAGGTCCCTGTTCGAGAGACTCAGACACATGGACAGAGACACAGAGACACACAACATCAGCTCGTCGCTGCTGAGAGGAGGAAGCCACTCAGACACATCAGCTCGACCCTGCACAGAGGAGGAAGCCACTGCAACAGCTCCAGATCTATTGCCTCCAGCCGACGGCAACTGCCCCAGCCGATGGCAGCTGCCCCAGCCAGCAGCTCCAGACCCATCGCCTTCAGCCCGACAGCCACTCCCAGCCGACAGCTCCTTCCTCCAGCCAGACAGCAGCTGCTTTAGCTGATAGCTCCAGAGATCCTAGCCTGTGCGACCAAGCACCCACCTTCTGTCCAGAGCTAGCACACTCCCCTCTCTGACTCCCCTCTCCCATCAGAGCTTGCACACTCCCTTCTCCCTGACTCCCCTCTCCCAGCACACCTTCGACCAGAGCACCTCTTCTCCGGTTTTGCTACCAGCCACAAAGGCTGTTGAATAAATCTCTTGGCTGCATGGCTGTCCCCGGTGTGATGTTTTGCCCTTCATACCCCCATACACATCTTCTGTCTCTATCTATCTATCATCTATGCTAGAAACCATTAAATCCACATTGACATCTTCAATTCAAATCCAGGTTCTCAGGGTTCATCCTAGCCTCAGTTACCTACTTGTAACTTTCTTCTCCAATACTAAAATCTCTGAATCTCATTGGTCTCAATATATTTACTTGGGTGATCAAAAGTCCTGTGTGCAACCAGTGTCCTGACCATACAGTCTGCCTCTTTGCCTCCATCCCCATTGACTACACCAGCCAAAGTCTCGGCCCTGACCAAGGGAAATAAAAGTGGAAGAAAGAGTGTAGATTTTTTCTTTAAGCCTGATGTGGAAGTTCTGCTAAATGCAACATAAAGTGTTTTTCCTGCTTAACTCCAACTCCAAAGTCCAAAAGAGACAGGTAGAAAACCAAAGTGAGAGGTTCACATTCAATTGTCACAGCTAGTGTTTGACTTGGCAAGTGATTATCTCTTGTGCTTATTCTTATTATCAGAAACTGATGAAATACCCTACTGAAGCCATTGGAGTTAACCACTTTATTGCATAATGGACAGACCTGCCCATTTTAATGAAACACATGTGCTTGATTAAGTTGGTAGAAATGTGAAGATCAGATGTTAAGGTCCTTTGCCACTCACTTTACATCTCCCAATTTGCACTTTTTTTTCCCTTAATCATAACCAATATTTGGGAATTCAGCATTTCAATATACTTAGATGTTGTCCTTGCTGGAGGTATTATTTATTGCAGATAGTCCTTGAAGCCTTAGTAGTGTGGATGATAACCTTGAGTTTGCTTGACCAGTCCTCAAACTTCTTTGTGAGCATCAAAACTTGCTTGTTAACAGTGCTGATCTCTGAGTCCTTCGCCAGAGATCCTGATGTAGTAGCCTTGGGAAATGTTTACTTTTTTTTTTTTTTTTTTTTACCAGAGATTGAACTCAGAGGCACTCGACCACTGGGCCATGTTCCCAGCCCTTTTTGTATTTTTATTAGAGACAGGGTCTCACTGAGTTGCTAAGTGCCTCACCATTGCTAAGGCTGGCTTTGAACTGGCAATCCTCCTGCCTCAGCCTCCCAAGTGCTGGGATTACAGGCGTGCACCACCACGCCTGGCTGAATGTTTACATTTTAATGAGATTCCCCAGGAAGTTCAGGTGGTATAAGGACGACTGTGAGAAACACTGGATTAGCATGTTTCCGTTCAAGTCTAGAAGAGTCCGAAAGCTATAGTCAATCATTCCTGGTGATATGCAAGGTTGAATTGGCTATTAGGAATCATCAAAACTTTCATAAACAAGACAATTGGTGTGTTGACACTTAACTACAATTACAGGACAGATATGTCAGCTTGTTCATCAACACTGATGTGTCCAGGCTGTGCTAGTGTGTCTAAAAGAGGTGGTACCTAATAGAGAACCTTATAAAACCAGGCAGAGCTGAGTCCAGATGCTAATGCAATGGGCCAGGCTTGATCTTCTCAGGCAGGAGAACAATACTTGAGTTTGACTGGCTGATGTTCTTATTAAATAAGACTGAAAAGTGACCAGGGACAGACTGAGGACTTGAGCTGTATAATCCTTGGTTAAAGTCTGTTTCCTTTTTCCAATTTTTCTTTTGGAACAAGGACCAATGACTGAATAATTTATACTCTTCACCAGAAAGAAAGAAAGTCAGCATTTATTTAACCAGCGACATGGTGAGCTTTCACAAAGATGACTGCATTCAGTCATCATAAGTCACCTAGCAGATACGTGACTTTATCATCACATTCCACAGATAAGGAAGAGTGTGTGAAGTTTGCTCAGGATCACACAGCTAGGAAGTGGTCATGGAAACACTTGGTCTTTGTTTTTAAATTCAGTGTTTGGGCAATAAACATTACATTGGGCAATATCTTGTATTTTGACTTTTTTTTCCATGCAATTCAGGAAAACAAAACACTGACTTGTGGGAAAGCCAGGTGGACCTGGTTACTTCAGATCCAAGCACCAGCAAGGTTGCTTTCTCCAGGGTGGTTTTTTTTTTTTTTTTTAAATATTTATTTTTTAGTTTTAGGTGGACACAATGTCTTTCTTTTATTTTTATGTGGTGCTGAGGATCGACCCCAGTGCCTCATGCATGCTAGGCAAGCCCTCTACCACTGAGCCATAATCTCAGCCTTTGGGGGTGTTCTTGTCCTGCCCCACCCAGTTGTTGTGTTATTTGCTTTTATAGAAATTTATGCCTTTACTTCACAGCACTTGCCCTGGTTGAGAGCTAAACACTCAGCTGTGTGACTATTTGCCGAACAGATGTCACCTTTGCTAGACAATAAAAGCCTGGGAGAAAGGAATTCACCTGCTTTTGATCATTGTTTTCTGCACTTTGCATGGAGCCTGATATGTAAGAAACTGTTGAAAGGATAAATAACAATAAGAGGAATTCAAAAGGATGTAAGAAGAAAACTGTGGCCAAATTTTGCCTCAAATAGACAGAATGGGAACTTGGGAGAAAAAAATCCAAGGCAAACATACTCTAATTTTTGGTTCTTACCCTTTCCCTCTCCCTTTCTTTCTTCTTTTCCTTTTTTAGGGTAAATCTCTGCTTCCCTCTCTTCCCCTTCTCTCCTTTCTTCTTCTCTACTTTCCTGCCTCTCTTTCCTCACCTTTTTCCCATAGAAATTCTATCATCTTATTGAACAAAGGCTATAAACTTTGAAAAGAAAAAAATGGGAGTTGCTCTTTTGAAACAGGCTCCAGAAAACCTGAGAAGCTTCACAAAAGTCTGAATTAAAGCCACTCCACCAGGGCACCCTAGGACCTCCATGTTTGTAATTAATTCTTTCATTTTTTTCTGATTTCTTAAAAAAAAAAAAAAAGAAATTCTTCCATAGTTTTATTTACTTATGAAACTTTTAATGAAAAAATTTAAAATTATATAGAAGAAAATAGTGTTATGAACTTTCATGTATTCATCCCTTATATTTGATTAATAACATTCTGCCATATTGGGTCCATCTTTCTCCTTCCACTTTTGTTGTTGGGAGACTTGAAGTTATTTAAAGCACATGACAACATTGTAACCAACTCTAGCACATAGGGATGTTTAAAAACAACCCCAATGCCTTTATAACTTCTAACAACCATCTTTCATGTAATTTTAATATTACATAATTCCCCGCCCATGCTCAAATTTTCACTGTTGTCCAAAAACCATTTTAACATTGGTCTGTTTAGGTCAGGACCAAGGCCTGCATAATGCATTGTTTCTTAAGTCTCTGTTAGTCCATAACTATCCTTTCTCCTACCTTTTTAAAATGTCATTTTGTTGTTGGAGAAAGTGAATGATTTTCCTCATACACTATCAATCACATTTTGTACGTTTGGCCAATTTTAGCTTCCTTGTCCAACTTAAAAAAAGTTTTAAATTGATACATAATAATTATGCATGTTTATGGAATATGATGTGGATATTTCAATACATGTATGCAATGTGTAATGATCAGGTCAGGTTGATTAGTCTATCTATCACCTCGAACATTTAAATTGACATATAATAATTATGCATGTTTATGGAGGATGATGTGGATATTTCAATACATGTATGCAATGTGTAATGATCAGGTCAGATTGATTAGTCTAACTATCACCTCAAACATTTATCATTTCTTTGTGTTGAGAACATTAAAAACCCTCTCTACTAGCTGTTTTGAAATATATAATTAATTCCAACTTGTTCTTTTATCCTTTATATTTCCTGAAAACTGGTGGATAGATCTCTAGACATGATTAGATTCAGATTCACTCTCTTTGGCAAACATAACTTCTAGGAGGTTCTATGGACTTTCACTCATCTCATCATAAGACAGGTGAGGTTGGGTGGTCCCATTTTTAGAATTTTAAGATTGGTTAGGTGAGCATATTATTGGTGCTCTTGAGTTTCTGGAGGCTCTTGAGTTATTTCTACATATTGCAAGGAAAGGCTGTAACTGCATTTTGTACTATCTTTTCAAGGATGTTTGCATAGTGATCCATCTGGGGAGAAAAAAGATAATGTCTCCTTCTGGGGCAAAGGGTAAGCAAGATTGCTTACTGTATAAAATATTGGAATTCCCTTATCTCAGGGTTCCTTGCTCAAATACAATTTACTATATAGAGAGAGTCATCTGAATCTCTGTATTGCTCTTCATAATTGATGTGGGGGGGTGTGTGCAAAAATGATGATATATGGCTCCTTCCCTGCTGTGAGTAATAAACTGTCTTGGTTCTCTGTATCAGTCTGGGTTTTTCAGAGAAATAGATCAATAGTATGTATTTATCTGCTATATTTGTGTATCTATCTAGCAATGTATCTCTAGCTGTCCATCTATATATAGAAACAGAATCAAAATTCTGTGTTTAAGAGTAAACTGAATTGTTATTCTTAGTGGTTATGTCATCAATTTGGTAGCTAGGTTCTTTATTTTTAATATTTACCATTTTTTAAAAAAAGAATATATTATATTTGAGAGCAGTTTTAGATTCCTAGCAGAAATTGATCAGAAAATAAGAGTTCCCATATACATTCTGTCCCCACACGTGTACAACCTTCCCTACTAATTACATCTTGTACCTTAGTGGTACAATTTGTTACAATTGAGGGACCTACATTGACACATAATTATCACTCAAAGTCTATTGCTTATGTTAGGGCTTTTTTTGGCTTTGCAAATTCAATTACATTGCCAAATGCACAATAACATATATGCACTATTGTAGTATCATACAGAATATGCAGGAGCCCTAATTAAGGAGATAGCTAAGATTGCGGTTAGCTGTGAGCCATAAGCATTACCACCTTCCATGGTCTCGTGAGACTTGGCCCGGGACATTGCGGATCAGGTCGGTGCCATTTTGTGTGGTGTGGTGGTGGTTATAGGAGTGTGGATTGCGTGTTGGGGTGTTGCTGGAGCCAGAGAGAGAAGCTGGCAGAATAAAGAGCCTGTTCGTTTCCAGTCTGCCTCTGAACTTATTCCTGCGGCTTTGTTGCTGCAGGTGGCCATTGCTTCAGGCAGCAACAAGAATATACTGCCCTAAAAACTTATCTGTGCTCTGTTCATCCCTCATCCCCCTAATCCCTGACAACCACTTACTTTTTTTATTGTCTTCATAGTTTTGCCTTTTTCAGAAGGTCATATAATTGCAATCATCTAGCAGGTAGCATTTTCAGATTGACTTCTTTCAATTAATAATATGCATTTGAGTTTTATCCATGTTTTCTTATGGCTTAATAGCTCATTGCTTTTTAATGCTGAATAACATTTCATTGTCTGAATGTACCACAGCTTGCTTATCTATTTACCTACTGAAGGTCAACTTTGTTGCTTCCCAGTTTGGGCAATGATGAATACAACTGTTATGAACAACTAGACATAAGTTTGCATTCATTTGGGTAAATACCAAGAAGTGTGCTTACTTGTATCACATGTCAAAAAGTATGTTTAGTTGTGTGTGAGTGTGTGTGTGTGTGTGTGTGTGTGTGTTGCTGGGGATTGAACTCAGGGCCTCACACATGCTAGGCTCTGCTCTACCAGCCCCCAAGAGTATGTGTAGTTTTAAAGCAAGTGTAAACTGTCTTCCAAAGTGACTATACTACTTTTCATTGCCACCAGCAATGAATGAGAGCACCCATTGTTCCAGTCTTGCCTGCTCTTGCATACTTACACAAAGATTGGATTTCGGTCTTTGTATGCAGTGGTATCTAATTGCTGCTTTAATTTGCAATTCTTTAATGTATATAATGGTGAATACCTTTGCATGTTTATTTTCCATCTTTATATCTTTCTGGTGTGTTTGTATCTGTTGAGGTTTTCTGCCTATTTTTTCATCAGATGGTTCATTTTCTTATTGTTGAGTTTACTGTAGCTTTATAGTAAGTCTTGAGGCTGGGTAGTGTCAATAATACAACTTTTGTTATTCTCTTCCAACATTGAAGTAGATATTCTGGGCTTTTTGTCTGTCCTTGGAAACTATAGAATCAGTTTGTCAATATTACAAAGTAAGTTACTGAAATTTTGACTGAGCTTGTGTTGAATTTATAGATAATGTTAGGAAGAACTGACATATTGAATTGTCTTCCTATCCATGAACATGAAATATCTCTCCATTTATTTAGTTCTTTGATATCTTTCATCAGAGATTTGCAGTTTTCTTCATATAGATCTTATACCTATTTTGTTACATTTATCATAAACATTTTATTCTCAGGAGTGCTAATATAAATGGTAATGTAATTTTTTTTTCAAATTCTACTTGTTCATTACTGGTATAAAGGAAAGTGATTGACTTTTTATATTAACCTTGTGTTCTATAACATTGCTTATTTGTTCAAGGAGATTTTTTTTTTGTCAATTCTTATGAATTTTCTACATTGATGATCATGTAATCCGTGAACAAAGAGAATTTTATTTCTCCTTCCTAATATGAATACTGTTCTTTTCTTGTCTTACTGTTTAAGTCAGGACTTCCAGTGTGATGGTGAAAAGAATGATGAGAGAGGGTAACTTCTCACCGTGTTCCTGATCTTGGTAGGAAAGTTTCAAGTTTGTCACTCTTAAGTATGATGTTAGCTGTGGATTTTCTGTAAATGTTATTTATCAAGTTGAGAAAGTTCCCTTCCAATCCATTCCAAGTTTGTTCTTTCCTTTTTTCTCTTTTTAATCATCAATGGATGTTGAGTTTTGTCAAATCTTTTCCTGTATCTATTGATACAGTCATATGATTTTTTTCTCTTTAGCCTATTGATATATATTTTTTTTTATTTTTATTTTTAAAAAATATTTATTTATTTACTTTAGTTGTACACAATGCAATGCATTTATGTTTACATGGTGCTGAGGATTGAACCCGGGCCGCGCACGTGCGAGGCGAGCTCTCTGCCGCTGAGCCACAACCCCAGCCCCTACATTTATTTTTGAATGTTGAACCAGCCTTGCATACCTGGGATAAATCCCACTTGGTCATGGTAAATACTTATTTTTAAAGTCAAAATTAGAAGGTCAAGAGTTGTATGTTTTCTCTCACATGTGAAAGCTAGAGAAGAAAAAGGAAAAGAAAAGTGGGGGATGATCTCATGAAAATCAAAGGGAGATCAGTAGGGGAAAAGGACAAAGGAGTAGGAGGTGGAGAGGGAGGGGGGGAATGATAGATGGGCTACCCTCCCCCGCAGAGGTTTCCATAGCCTGAGAAAAAACAGCCTTGTTTCATTTTCCAGGCAGGAGCCAATGGGCTTAAAGGTCACTCTGTTCTCCAGGCAGGATGTTTCTTCCCCAGACAGGATGTTTTTTACCCCCCCCCCCCCCCCCCCCCCCCAGGAGCCAATAGCCTTAAAGTTCGCGCTGTTCCATGGGCAAAGAGCCAATGGCATTGGGGTTGCTCTGGTGCACCCCCCACCAGAAATCCCTGTATAGGGTCCCGTTGGAGAGACTCAAAAACAACAACAGCTGTCCCTGTGGAGAGGAGAAGCCACTCACACACAACAGCTCATCCCTGTGGAGAGGAGGAAGCCACTGCACCAGCCTTAGACCCATTACCTGCAGCCCAACGGCAGCTGCCCCAGTGGACAGCTCCAGAGATCCCAGCCAGTGTGACCAGGCACCCACCTTCTGTTCAGAGCTTGCACACTCCCCTCTTCCTGACTCCTCTCTCCCACCAGAGCTTGCACACTCCCCTCTTCCTGACTCCCCTCTCCCAGCACCTCTTCGACCTTCAACCAGAGCACCTCTTCGACCTCCAACCAGCCACAAAGGCTGTTGAATAAATCTCTTTGGCTGCATGGTTGTCCCCGGTGTGAATTTTGCCCTTCAGGAAGTGCTGGGGAGTGATATTGGCTAAATTGTATTGTTCCGTTGTGAGCATGTGCAAATATATAACAATAAATCCCGTTATTGTGTATAACTATAATGCACCAATTAAAAATGTGGAGAAAAACTTACTTTTACATATTATTGAATTCTATTTGCTAATATTTCATTGATGATTTTTCATTGATGTTCATGAAAGATGTTGGTCTATGGTTTTTTCTTTGTTTCTTGTAATGTCCTTGTCTAGTTTTGGCATTAGGGCAATGATGGCTTCATAGAATTGAAAGACCCCAGCTCAAAGTCAGCCTGTCAAAATCCCCAGCCTGTTGTGAAATAACTAAAGTGAGACAAAAATTAATTATGTAATAAATTAGGTAATGATCATCCGACCCTCCACACCAGGGAACAGGAAACAGAAAAAGGGAACCAAAGTCCTGGGACTGGTCTGATAAAATAACTGGAATGCTAAAATAAGGTGTACCAGACTTTTTGTGGTTTTTTGGAGAATTTGAAAGGAACTGGCAGCTGTGCCCTAGAGTAGACCCCCAAACTTGATTTACATTAACCAATAAAATGCTTGTTACTATGTATCTGCTTATATGCCTCCTAATACTTTATAAAAAGGCTTGTGACCCAGAGCCCGGTATGCTCAGTTAGCTGGAGCTGCTGAGTGTCCGCAGGCGCCTGTGTGAGAAATAAACTTCCTCTTGCTTTTGCATCCAGTGAGTAGTCCGGTGTTGGTTTCTTGGGTACGGGTCTCCGAGGGTCTTTCAGAATAAGTTAGGAAGTATTCCCTCTGCTTCTATCTACTAAAAGAGATTGTAGGGAATTGGTATAATTTTTCCTGTAAGTGATTGGTAAGATTTACCAGTGAACCCATGTGGGCCTTTTGCATTCTGTTTTGAGGTTATTAATTATTGATCAATTTATTAGAAATAGGCCAATTCTAATTGTGTATTTCTTCTTAAGGAATTTTCAGCAGATTTGTATCTTTGATGGAATTGGTTGGGTTTTGTCAAATGCTTTTTGACAATTTATCCATTTTAGTCAGGTTATAAAATCTATGGGCAGAGTGTTGTTAATAATATTCTCTTATTATCTCATTATGTCCATGGGATCTGTAAGGATGTTCCCTCTCTTATTTCTGATATTAATAATTTGTGCCCCATTCTTTTTTTCCTCTTAGCTAGAAGATTGTCAATTTTACTTATTTTTCAAACAACCAGGTTTCTTTTTCATTGATTTTTCTCTATTGACTTACTGTTTTCAATTTTATTAATTTCTGCTCTAATTTTTATTATTTATTTCCTCTGCTTATTTTGGATACCGTTTGCTCTTCTTTTTCTAATTTTCTATGGTAGAAGCTTACACATTTATTTAAGATTTTTCTTCTTTTTTAATATATGCACTGAATGCTAGGAATTCCCCTCTAAGCACTAATTTTACTGCATTCTCCAAAGTTTGCTATGTTGTTTACATTTTTATGTAGTTTAAAATATTTTTAAGCTTCCCTTGATTTTTCTTTTGATTCATGTGTTATTTAGAAGTGTGTTATTTAGTCTCCAAATTTGGGCGATGGGGATATTCTTGCTATTTTCCTGTTAACTGATTTCTAGTTTAACTCCCATTGTGGTCTAATAGCAGACATTGTATAATTTATATTCTTTTAAATTCACTTGACTTCATTTTATGGCCCAGAATGTGGTCTATCTTGGTGAAGGTTCTTGTGATCTTGAGAAGACTATATATTCTGCTGTCACTGACTAAAGTAGACTTAGGTGTCCATCATATCCAGTTGATTAATGGTATTATGGAGTTCAACTATGTCTTTACAGATTTTATGCCTGCTGGATCTGTCCATTTATGATAGTGGGGTGTTGAAGTCTCCAATTTTAACTGTTTTTGTTCTGCCTGTTTTTGCATCATGTATTTTGACATTCTCTTGTTAGGCACACCCATATTAAGGATCCTTATGTCTTCTTGATCCCTTTTTCATTATGGAATACCTCTGTTTATCCCTGATAATTTTCCTTGCTCTGAAGTCTGCTCTGTCTGGAATTAATATAGTTACTCCCACTTTCTTTTGATTCATCTTAACATAGTATTTCTTCCTCCATTCATTTTCTTTTAATATATATATATATTTCAAGTGGGTTTATATTTCAAGTGGGTTTCCTAGCTGGGTGAGGTAGTGCATGCCTGTAATCCCAGTGACTCTGGAGGTAGGAAGACTGCAAGTTTGAGGCCAGCCTCATAAGTTTCAGGGAGACCCTGTCTCAAAATAAAATTTAAAAAGGACCGGGAACGGAGCCGGGCACGGTGGCGCACGCCTGTAATCCCAGCACTTTGGGAGGCTGAGGCAAGAGGATTGCGAGTTCAAAGCCAGCCTCAGCAATGGGGAGGCACTTAGCAACTCAGTGAGACCCTGTCTCTAAACAAAATACAAAAAAGGGCTGGGGATGTGACCCAGTGGTCGAGTGCCCCTGAGTTCAATCCCCGGTACCACAAAAAAAAAAAAAAAAAAAAAAAAAAAAAAAAAAGGACCGGGAACGGGCTGGGGTTGTGGCTCAGCGGCAGAGCGCTTGCCTCGCACGTGCATGGCCCGGGTTCGATCCTCAGCACCACGTAAACATAAATACATTGCATTGTGTACAACTAAGGTAAATAAATAAATATTAAAAAAAAAAAAAAAAAAAAAGGACTGGGAACATAGCTCAGTGGAACATAGCACAGTGGAACTCATGGCAATTACCAGGCTCTCAGTTTTTCATCCCTGGGTGCCATTTTCAGTACTGAAATAAATAGATAAACAAACAAACAAACAAATAAATAAAGTGGGTCTATTGTAGACAACATAGGTTTGGGTCTTGTTTTTTGATCCATTCTGACAGCCGGTGTCTTTAAATGGAGTATATAGGCCACTGATATTCATAGTGATCTTTGATAAGTTAGACTGATATCTACCATATTTGTTATTATTTTCTGTGTCGCCCATGTTATTTGTTTCTATTTTTGTCTTAAATTCCTTTTCTACATTTTTATGATTTAATTGAAGTTTTTATTATTTTATTTTCTCTCCTATCTTTATTAATTTTGACTTTTAAAAATCTTTAAATTCCAAAATGATTGCCCTTGAGTTTGCAAGATACAATTATATCTAGTCCACATCTACTTCAAAGCAATACTATACTGCTTCACAAATAATCCTAACCCTCCCACCTGACCTTTGTATCATTGCTGTCATTAATTTTACTTGTATTTAATTATGTGGGTAGATAGGTTAATATGCATATGTTTGCTGATAACAATGGTAAGGTATGGAGGGACATTCTATGGTTCTATGATTGGGTTTGAGTCTTTTGGTGAGTCTGTATTCCCAAACTGTGAACTTTACTAGCACTTTACTGTCCCCCTTACCTCATAGATGGGACGTTGTTTTAGTCAGCTTTTTGCTGCTATGATCAAAAGACCTAACAAGAACAATTTTAGAGTGGGGAAGGTTTATCTGGACCTCACAGTTTCAGAGGTTTCAGTCCATTGATGGCTGACTTCATTGCTCTGGGCTCAAGATGAGGCAGCACACCAAGGCAGAAGGGCTTGAAGCAGGAAAGAAGCAGCTCAGGACAGGGGACCAGGAAGCAGAGAGAGCTTTTATTCCCCAGGAAAAATATATATAAATCATAAAGGTACCCCCCCAGTGACCCACCTCCTCTAGTCACACCCTACCTGCCTATAATTACCACCCAGTTAACCCATTCAATTGGAGTAAGATACTGATTAGATTTAGGTTCTCATAACCCAATTATTTCACCTCTAAAGTTCCTTGCATTGTCTCACACATGACTTTTGGGGGACACCTCACATCTAAACTATAACAGATTATTTAGAGGGGGCTAGAGTTGGGTATTTTCCTTCCCCAAGGTTGCTTGCGTTCTGATTAAAACCTTGGTAGGTTAGGTTCTGATAAAATCGTTTCTTCTGAAGGCAGGCCTCCTTAAGGAGAATGGAATTCTCTGGTGTATTTCAAAATATTGCTTTTCTCTGCCCCTGCTGGAAGCATGAGAGAGTTTTCCTTTGATATTGATTGTGAAGATTGATAGAGCTTTTATAGGTAAAAAACCCCACAAAAATGTGGGTATTTTCTTAGGACTGGGTTCTCCTAGAGATCTTAACTCTCAGATTTGTCCACACTGAGCTTCCAGCAATTTGTCAACTATTGTTTAAGTTTTCCTACCCTGGGACCAGCTCCTGCAGTGATTTCTACTCTGGTAAGTGGAATTTTCTGTATTTACCTGTCCTTCCAAGTTTTAGGACAGTGGTTCCTGTGACCTCACTTCTCTAATAAATCTAAGAAGAGTTGTTTATTTTTCAGTTTGTTTAGAATTTTATTCATAGTTAAGACAAAATGAAAAATCTAAGCTCCCTACATGCTGAATTGGAAACTGAAACTCTTGCATTTTTAAATTTTTTATTATTTTTTTAATTATGGAAACTTATTCCTACATGTCCAAATCCGCTAATATATATTGAGCTTCATCAAAACTTGAAATGGTATTTTCATGCCACACGTTAATTTATTCAACAGATGTTTGTGAAACCCCTGTACTAGGTTCATGCTGGTCCAATAATATTGAGCACACTTGGCGGAGCCCCATGGAATTTATGTTTTCCTGGTGTTGTACCAAAAATGTTGTAACCAATGAGATGCCAATTAAAACTCCAAGCCACGTCACACTAATGCCAAAAAAAAGCCTTTATTAAGCTGATCAGCAGCCACCATCCCCACACATCACACAGTGTGGCAAGATGGCGCGCCAGCAGTGATTTTCAAAGGTTTATAAAGAGAAAAATCATAGAGGGCAGAATATTCACTTGCAGGGTTTCAGCCAATGCAAGCAAGCCACGATACAGAAGCTGAATCTAGGCAGTTAGCAAGACAAAGCAATGGGTACAATAATATTTCCCATGGGAATTTCCAGGTTGGTATAGCAACGATCAAGTAGAAGGGAATGGGGTCAAGATGACCCTAGTTGGGTACATGTTAGAGAATGGTTACTAACGTCTACACAATCAGTCTCTGACAAGGTATTTGCCCAGGAAAAATGGAAGCCAAAGAGAGCAATTTTACATTGTATAGGAATTGCTATTTTTATGCTGTCAAGCGTATTATGCTAGGTAACGATTAATGGATACAGAGGCAGGACTTTCCGTGTTATATTATTTCTGAGAAACAGAACTATTTCTCGGAACTCCTAAGATGGCTGCTGAAGAACAAGATGGAGTCCCTTTAGTTCTCTTATCACACTGGCACATTGGACCGCAAGTCTCTTGATACTCTTTGCAGTTCCCCTCTCTCCTTCTCTGTCAGATTGCTGTTTCTCCTCTCTTTTTCAGGGACTCCCCATGAAGAAGAATTCGAAATTGGTCTTGAGTGGTAAGGAAAAGGACAACTACCTATGACAATTCCTCTTTCTAATTTTTCTGTATCCATATTATGTTGGTCAAGTTACCTAATATCTCTGAGTTTTCACATGTGAAAAATAGAGGAAAGGGGCTGGGGTTGTGGCTCAGCAGTAGAGAGCTCGCCTAGCACGTGCACAGCCGGGTTTGATCCTCAGGACCACGTAAAAACAAAGACATTGTGTACAACTAAAACAAATAAGTAAATATTTAAAAAAAAGAAAAAAAAATAGAGGAAAGTTTTAGCAATGGCAAAAAATGACAACAACCTCAGGATTTTGAGGATTATATGCCACAGGATAAATATACATCAACCTTAAATCTCTAACCAGAAACAGTGGGTCTCTACTCAGATTTTATTAATTAATTTATTTATGTTATGTATTTTGCCTGATGATAAATATTTCATTTTTCGTTGCTTCATTTTTATGATGACAAGTAATTTTCAAGTTTATTTCCTGTTTTTATTTGTTTATATACAAGGCCAAACCACAAACAGGTATGGCCAAGACGTATTATGTTACATTTACACACTTTTGCTGGCTCTTCCTCTGGTTCACTGACCAGGCTAGCTAGGAGGGGAGGATGTTCTTATGGGGCACCATCTTTTTTTTTGGGGGGGGGGTTACTGGGAATTGAACTCAGGGGCACTTGACCACTGAGCCATATCCCCAGGCCTATTTTGTATTTTATTTAGAGACAGGGTATCATTGAGTTGCTTAGTGCCTTGCTAAATTGTTGAGGCTGGCTTTGAACTTGCAGTTCTCCTGCCTCAGCCTCCCGAGCTGCTGGGATTATAGGCGTGTGCTACTGTCCCCGGAAGATGGCCATCTTGATGCCCTGGGTCGGCGAGGGAAGGGCAAGGATGGGACAGGCCATCTTACCTGTCTCCACTCACATTTACCTGGGACCAGGATGGTCAGGATGTCCCAAGTCATGTCTCTGAGCTCTGGCCCTCTGGATTGATGGTTAACAGTGAGTGAGAATCAGTCCACCTTAACAGGAGGTGGAAGAAGCCACCCACCCCTCCTGCCACCTTGATCTCCAGTCATGGGGCTCTGTGTTCTTTCTCATGTGCTCAGGTGCCCGTTGGGACAGTCTGCTCATAGTTTTATGTTCATTTGTGCAGGAGCCCTGTTTGGGGATTGGCTTGAATTGCGGTTGACTATGAGCCGTGGAGATTTGGCCTTTGTCGCCACCCGTAGTCTCACGGGATTGTTGCAGGATCTCGAGTGACTTGGCCGAAATTGCTGATCGAGTCAGCGCCATTTTAGGGTGTGTTTTTGGCGTGTGTTAGTCGTTATTAGAACCAGAGAGAAAAGTTATCAGAATAAAAAGCTGTTTGTCTCCAGTTTGCTTCTGAAGTTTTTCCCGCGGCTCCGTTGCTCCAAGCGCTTCAGGCAGCAACACATTTGCTGTATCAAGAATTTCTGTTGTTTTTTAGTTAGACTAAGAAAGAGTTACCTTCCATTCAAAGTTTCTGGCCTTGGTGATATTTTTTTCTTGTCTGTACCTGCTGCAATATCCTATTCTTGGCCTTTGAATCTTCAGGTCATTTTGCTAATGATCAGTTGTATTATCATAATTATACTTTGCAATGCATGAAACCTCTTACAGGACAATTCTTATTAACCAGTTTTCATTGGTCAAGAAACCCTTCCAGCTCATATGCATCTAGCTAATATTTCAAATCAACTGTACATAGACTGATTTATCCTCAGAAAATCAAATGACCAAAAGGGATTTTGGAAATCTAGTCTGACTCCCTACCCATCTGAGCCATTCTGCTATGATACAATTTTTGATATATGGGCGAATCGTTTGTATTTCAAATGTTTACAGGGAAGATTCTAGCCTTCAGAGTAGCCCAACAGATTCTGCAGAGGAAATAGAAATGACAAATAGATTAAAAATGGAAGTGAGGAAGGGAGAATAATTTGTGGAGACAGCTCCTGCCTTTAGAATTCGGTGGGCAATGTGTCTGGTCTTGACACAGCCTACTCCTTAGATGGTTGTGTAATAGCTGGGTCAGGCTTTCTGTGCCTACCTCTAATTACTGATAATTAGATTTTATTTTAAAGAGTTGCTATACCTTTTATAGCCTATATTTAGGACCACCTCTGAACCATTAAGCCAGGAAAGAAGTCATAAACTAGGTAATAGGAACTTTGCTAATCATCATGGAAAATATTGAAGCAGCTCAGAATGAGGCAGGTCAGAGCCAGATCTGCTTACCAGCTTTCCAAGAAAGGGTAATAAGGAATGCCTGGAACCCTTGGGAAGGAAACATGCAGGGAAGAAATGTGGGAGTGAGCTGAGAGGACCAGTAGCAGAAATGTGAGAAAAAAATCTCTGTTCCCAACTTTTTTTGTGATTAATTTTACCTTAAAAACAAAACAACCCCCCCCCCCCCCCCCCCCCGCTCCCGCCCCAAAACCAAAGGGGTACGTGTAATGAGAATGGCCAGCAGAGGGCCCTCAGAATATTGTTTAATATTCCTGTGGTGTCTGAGCTTTTGGTTGTCTTCCCTATTTATTGATTCCCCCCCACCGCGCCCCCGTTGGTGGTGCTGAGGATAGCACCCAGAGCCTGGAGCAAGCTGGGCAGGTACTGTACCACTCAGCCACACCCTCAGCCCTTGAATTTATTTATTTAAGGAAAAAAAAAACCCTAGCCTTCACATCTTATTGGAAAATAGTTGCTCAAAGTATATCACAGCATATCACAAGCGTTGAGTTATAAACCCTATTTCATGCAGAACAAGGTATTTCAGCAAAAGCCAATAGGTGGCAAACCCCTGAGAGGAGGAAGCCCAATACTGGTACTTCCCACAGAGGGTAAAACCAGGATTCTTGTTCCTGTTTTTGGAAAAAAAAGGGATGAGTGGTGGTTGGTGTGTGTGTCTGTGTGTGTTTGTGTCTGTGTGTGTTGTTAAACACACTGAATGCAAAAAACGAGTCCCTTTTCCAATAGTTATGAAGACATTTACCAATTAGCTAAATCAATATGCATCATAACAGTGGGTCAGTCTCTTGAAGGTCACGTGTGAGTGATATGGTTATCTCAGCCCTGTGGGAGGGAAGGAGGAATACCAGGTTCCTAAATTCCCCTTCAATTTTAGCAATTTGTGATTTCAGTGATCAGCCTTGATCTGTAGTCTAACTTTCCCTCAGTAAGACTCCCAGTACGTTATCAACTGGAAACAGATGGAGAGAGGTTTGTCATGCTGGAATAAGGTTGAATTACATTTTGGGGAAAGATTTTTTTGTGTGTGTGTGGTACTAGGGATCAAAAACCCAGGGTCTCATGCATGCTAGACAAATGCTCTACCACTGATCTACATCCTCAGCCTGACAAATGTTGAAGGATACCAATAACATTTGAGTAAGTCTACTGGGATGCAAAGAAAATAATATTGTAAAAATAACCTTCTTTTTCTTCATTATAAACCTGAATTTGATGTTAAAATCTTTTTCTTTATTTCTAAAATCCCCGAACTTAGGGTTTATGAGTAGCTCTGGAGAAAAATGATTTCCTCATTCATGCTCTAGACTAAGTGAAGCCAGATTTAGACAGGCAATCAGCACTGATAGGTAAATCGAGTCAGGTCACATCAAGAAAGTCAATTTTGAGTGAGTCCCAGGAACTTGGAAACTGAGGGATTGAAATGTTAATTCCTTCAGAGCCCCCTTACCAAGAACATGCCCCTGCTCCAACCTGTTGCTAAGGTAACCTGTCCCAGGAATTGCCCCTCCCTATAGGGAGCTATAATGTTGTTAATTAATGTGTCCTTTCCTACATCATCCTGCCCTTCCCCCTTTAGCCCACCTGTTTCCCACCTTTTGGCCAGCCCACCCAGCATTCCTGGGCAGGAAGGAGAGAGATAAGGGGAAGAGGGCAGGAGAACTAAGGAAGCCTAGGACCTATAAAAAGGGCACAACACCTCCCTTCTGGGGATTCCAGGATACCAGCTATGGGCCTCCTTCTCCCTCCCGGGAGAAGTCTATGTTACCTCTCTTTAAATAAACCCTGCTTTATATGCTTGCCTCGGCGTGCTTCTCTAATCTTCAAATTTCAACATTTGAGGGAGCAGAACTCGTCAGTGGTAACCGGCGGTATCATAATAAGCCCTTTAAACCTTCTCCTCTGGGTCTCCTCCGTCATTGTCATGTTTGGATAGAACCCTGCCACTGCTATGTTTTATGGATGTGTGATGTGTTGGAAAGGCAGCCAGTCCCTTAGTGCTCATTTGGTTATGAATATCTGTTGCTTTTATGGTATCCTTGAATTCTTTGTTTGGGAAACTGACCATCCCCAACTCCATGGGATTCCAGCGAGGCTCCCAGTCACGTGGTTCTGCCTTTGAAAGGTGGAGAAGTGCACCATCGTGGCCACCAAATCCCTTTTGGAGGACTGATTTTCATACTTGGGGGGACATGAAATATGATCTTTTATTTCTGTTCCTGCTTAATTGGAAAGATACACACCTTTGCCTGCTAATGGTGATCATGCCTATCTACTGTGTCTAATACTCCAGCTATCTTTTAGTGTTGGCATTGTGTATCTTGTTCTATTCTTTTATTTCCAACCTATTTGCATCTTTATATTTACAGTGTGTTCCTTGTAGATAGAGTTCAGCTGCTTCTCTCTGATCCTTTCTCCAATCTGACAGTTTCTACATTTAAATTGTGTTGTTGATCACTTACATCGAATGTGGTTATTGGTGTAGTTGGGTTTACATCTGCCACCTTACTGTTTATTTTTTTTGCATTTGTCATTTTTACCACTCTTTTCCTCCATTTCTGCTGTTTTTTTTTTTTTTTTTGGGGGGGGGTAGGAGTTTTTAGTGATTTGATTTTATTTCCTCATATTGGCTTATTAGTTATTAGTATTACTTTTTTTTTTCTTGGTGGTGGCTATACAGTATGTGGAACACCTCTTTGATTTTTCTGTCTTGCGCTTTGGTATCATATCTCTGGGTGAGTCAATGGGAATACAAGATTTTCCTGAAAACCAATTCTTTCGTCATTAGGTTAGCAGTAATTTCCTTTACACAGAAGTGACACTTTGTCACATAAATATATCCCACTAAACCACAACTAATGAAGCCCCAACTCAAACTCCTGTGAGCCTGATTCTCAGAATGCTGGTGCTTTTCCCACCCTAGGTGGCAAGGAGGGAAGTATGATAGAAAGGAAACCAGGGGAAATATGGCAGCCTTCACAAACAAAAGTTACTTTTTAAAAATTAGACTTTTAAAAAGAGCAGTGTTAGATCACAGCAAAGCTGAGTAGCAGGTACGGAGATTTCCTAAATAGCCTCCTCCCCTACACATGCATAGCCTCCTCCATTATCAATGTCCTCAACCAGAGCAACACATTAATTACAATGGATGAACCTGCATCATCACCCAAAGTCTGTAGTTGAAGATTCGCTGTTGGTGTATTTTCTATGGGTTTTTGACAAATGTATAACGATATACATTCACCATTTTGGTACTTCATGGAGTAGTTTCACTAACTGAACAATTTTCTGTGCTATGTCTGTTCATCCCTTCCTCCTTCCCAATCCCTGGTGACCACTAATCTTCTTTTTGTCTCCCTAATTTTGCCTTAAATGTACTTTTTCACATTTTACAAAAATACATAACTAAGTCGAAGTAAGCTGTAGGTGCTTCCACCCAAACCTCTCAGGCCTTAATTTGGCCTGACTTTGCTAGCACCTGTATCCGAATCTGAGAAATTTTTGTGGCAGGTAGATGTGGGAGCTTGTGGCATTTGGGAAATGTCAGACAATTCATTTGTCTTCCCTGTGCCCCAGCATCATCAATCGATGGCTGACTGGAGGTGGTGTATAATCCCAGCACACTTCCCCTCAGCTGAGTAATACACCTATACACAGAATTCCACAGGATTAAGCTCCTGTTTCACAGAGTAGCAACTTTCTTTTTACACTAAATTGTTTCATTTAAGAACTTAAAGTCAAAAATTGAAAAAAAAAAATTTCTGTGCCATTTATTTTAAATATCGCCAGATTCTCAAATAGCTTTAGGCTTTTCCAACATGAAAAGTAATTTTAAACTATCTCACTGTCTTGTAATATGTCCCAAATGATTTGAAACATGATCATAACCACATTAGTTCCTAGTAGAAGAAAAAATGAGGACCACCAAATTGTGACACCTCTTAAAAGTTCATAGGCTCAAAAGATAACTGCAACCCTTTAAAAAGGGGAAGAAAATGAATCTTGACCATTAAGGGCTTGGACATAGGATAGAGATTCCTAACTAATTCATACTGACTTATTCATTGTTCATGCACATTGAAAATTCTTTTAAAATCTTGTTCATTTGTCTTCTATCTAAAAACAAGGGAGAAAATTGGTCTGTGTTGCCTTCTATGTTAATTTCTGTCTGGAGTTTTTAGTGGTAAATGCACGAATACAAGTCTGTTTTCCAGTGAGAGCAAGTCTGGCTATTCAGCCTGGAGGAGGTGGGGAATCCTGGGTACCACCAGTGTGGGTCTTGTGTCCCTCCACGACTCATCTTTCTGAGATTGTCAGATGCAACATGATGCTCAGGCCAGGTGGGTAAAACCCATCTGTGAGACTGACTTTACAGGAATAATTTCTACAGCCACGCAGAGTAGCAGTTTTCTTGATTATGTCCTCAATCAGCTGCCTTCCCTAAACTCCTTCTCCATTCTCCTTCTGCTGATTCCTGGGATCATCTCCTAGCCAATGGTGGCATTCAGTCCTTGTCTGCTCCTGGGGGTGCTGTAGTGAAAACCCAAGGAAATGAATTGTAAGAGCCCTTCCCAGGACAAAGGACTGTGCAAATGAGAAGTCATGAAGCTTAAGCTCCATGAACTTCATGGTTGGCCACTCCAGGAGAGAACTTGCAACCTGTTTTGCAGCAACCTCTGGGGGCTGCAACCTATTTTGGTAGAGAAGGCCTGAAATAGCTGTACTCTGATGGGCAGTTTAGGAAGAATATTTGAAAAATTTCCAAAATCTCTGAAGAAAGGATGGAAGAGAGCTGAGTATTGAGAAGCGTGGGGACTCAGCACAGTGTGCAGGATGGACAGCCTACCCCAGAAGCTCCAGAAAGAATATTATTAATTTTTGGAGATGAGCAGCACCTTGCAGACTGAGGTGGTGCCCACCGAGCTTCCTCCTCAGCAATCACTATCGTAGGCCAAGGCCAAGAGTATGGCAGGAAGTAACACCAGCCAAGAAGATTGAGGTGGATGCTCAGGAGATGGCAGCCAACACCCAAGGCCTCAAGATGGGGACAAAGGACATCACTAAAATGAGATATTCCCCACACCCCACCAGCAAGGGGCCATAGCAAGACCTATACATCTTCCCCAAACATGGAGTCTGGGAGGGAAAAAAGGGAGTGGGAGAGAATATTAACAGATTGTGTTTTAATCCTAAAAATACCTTAAATAAGTAAGGGGATAGTTTTGACCAGTAATGGATATGGGCGTTTCAGAGCTAGGATTGAAAAGAATATTCTAGGATAGTACACCCTGAGACATAGCCCTTATACTTAGTAAACCCAATACTTATCATTGAGTATTTGTCTTTGCACATGAGTGTTTTTAGCTCTGTTGCATAAATTCTGAGAAATGGTTTGCAAAAACTATTGATTTTAAAATATACATATTTTAATAAAAACACCTATTTGATTTCATTATTAAGTCTAAAAGTTTTTCAGTTGAGTCTTTTGGGTAGCATAAGTATATAATCACTTCATCTACAAATCTTTTTTCTTTTTGGTACTGGGAATTGAACCCAGGGGCACTTTACCCCTGATTTTACACCCTAACCCACCCCCCAACACACACCTTTTTTGAGGCAGGGTCTCACTGAGTTGTTGAAGCTAGCCTTGAACTTGAAATCTTCCTGCCTCAGCCTCTTGAGTTGCTCAGGTTGCAGGTGTGTGCACCATGCCCAGCTTTATCTGTGAATCTTTTTTTTTTTTTTTTTTTTTTTTTGGTACCAGGGATCATTGAACCCAGCCACACTCAACCACTGGGCCACATCCCCAGGCCTTTTTTGTATTTTATTAGAGAGAGGGTCTCACTGAGTTGCTAAGTGCCTCGGCATCACTGAGGCTGGCTTTGAACTCGTGATGCTCCTGCCTCAGTCTCCCAAGTGCTAGGATTACAAGCGTGTACCACCACACCAGGCTTATCTGTGAATCTTGATAAATTTTTTTCATGGTTCCTTTACTATGTACTTCTGGCTGTTATTTTATGTCTTCTTGTACTGACCAGACTTCTAGAAACACACACACACACACACACACACACACACACACACACACACACCACTGTATTAGGGTTCTCTAGAGGAATAGGACCAACAGGAGGTATGATTATAAAAAGGGCATTTATTAGATTGGCTTACACAACCAGAAGTGGGATAGTCCACAGTGGTTGTCTGTAGGCTGGATAGCTGGAGGAACCAGTATCTGTACAGTCCAAGATGCTGAAGCCTCAGAACAGGAGGAATCAATGATGCTATCCCAGTCTGAGACTGAAGCCTTCTGGAAACTCCCTGGAGAATCACTGGCAGAGTCCACTTTGGAAGAATAGGAGCGAGAGTCTGATACCTCAGGTGATCACAGCAGCAATCAAGAACCTGTTCAGGAAGAATTAAGCTTGCATCTGCTGCTATTTCCTTGTTCTTCCAATTTTTATTCCATCCAAGTCTCCAACCTACCGGATGGTGCTGCCCATGTTTAGGGAGGGTCTCCAATTGCTATCCCACATACCAATCGTTCCTAGACACACCCTCATCTACACACCCAGTAGCCTCTTAATCTTCAGCATCTCTTAATCCAATCAAGCTGATAATTCAAATTAACCATCTCTCTCACACACACACACACACACACACACACACACACACACATTCTTATTCTTATTACTGATTTCAGTAGGAATAATACTGTGCATTAAATAATGTTTTAAGCAGTATTAACTAGTATATGTATTAAGTAATAAGTCACCTGATATGTTATTGTCTGTAAAGGCACTTTTCTAAGCGTTTTACATGTGTTATCTTATTTCATTGTCATGACACACCATGACAGGCTCTATCCTTATCCCCATTTTACAATGAAGACCCTGGCTGGAGAGTTTAACTTGCCTGAGACAGGAAGTGGCAGAGCTGGGATGTAATCTCTGACTCTCTGGCCTGGTAGTCCTTGCCTCTGGCCGGGTGTGCCAGTAAATGTTTGTTTTAGCTTTGTGTAGCTGTGACCAAAAACCTGACAACAACAACTTAGAGGAGGAAAGATTTATTCTGGTTCAGTTTCAAAGGTTCAGTCCATGGTTGGCAAACTCCATTGCTCTAGGCCAGGTGGGAGGCAGAACATCACGGCAGAAGGGTGTGGTGGAGGAAAGCATCTCAGGACAACACATCCCGGAGGCAGAGAGGGAACTTTGCTCACCAGGGACAAAGTCATGCCCCCAGTGTCCTGTTTTCTCCAGTCATACCCTACCTGCCTACAGTTACCTTCCCCCCTCCCCCCCAAAAAAAAAAAAAAACACAAATCAAGTCTTCAACACAGAAGACTGGGGCACATTCCAGACCCAAACATAACCCTAGACGTCTGTCTTGTTGACCCTTGAACATTAGAAGCATTTCTCATCTCAAAGCCTTTGGATATAGTCTTGTAGAATCTGGAAAGTGGTCCTACAGGCTTTCTCATGGTGTATAGCCTCTTTTCATTCAGGGCTCTTCCTCAGCGAATCCCTTCCTGAGTGTCCCGCCTCAGCAATCTACTCCATCAGTGCCTGTTTTCTTTCCTGCTTTATTTTCTTCCGAATGCTTAAACTTGCATGAAATTATATACTAGATTATCTGCTTATGGCTTTTCTACTGGAATGTAACCCACGGGTACAGGAGCTTTGTCTTGTTTGTGGCTGTAATCTTAGCATCTGGAACAGTGCTTGGTGGACTCATTCTCTGAATGAATGCATAAACGAATGAATTGCAGACGTATTAGGAAGTATATGACTAAAATAAAACCTTGACTATTAGTTTCCAGTTGTGTCCTCTTTTATTTTGTATTTAAACAAAATAGTATTTTTTAAAAAATGAGACGTGATTTGGATTTTTAGTGGTCGATCTTCCCTAAACTGCCCCTTAGTGTGCTTTCTCCCAAGCCGTCTGGCAGTATTCTAAACCAGTGTGGTTTTACAGTAATCCATAGAAGTGGGCTTCCTTTGTTCATTCAAGGCAGGAAGTAGTTGATGATAATTTGATGACAGTATGCTTCCATGGCAAGAAAGGGAGTTTTCTGTTTTTAAAGGCTCAGTGCAAGCTGCAAACTTTATGTGTTTGCTTACAAGGCTGTTTCATGGATGATTCCTGAAAAAGTCATCTTTACTTAAACCCCAGGTCAGTAACTCAGAATTGATAATTAAATAAAGGGATGAAGAAACAGTCCTCGCTTGAGAAAAGAAAAAGAAAAGAAATAATTGAGAGAAGCACATTGCCAGTGGGGGAATGGGGATATGATTATATTTCTCTTTTTCATGAAAAATTTAGAGCAAGAAGGAGAATGTTGTTTTCACAAAAGAAAGTATTCATATGGTCACAGACAAGCCCTTTTTCTTTCCAAAGCTGGAGAGATTTTTCAGCTGAAGAAAATTGACAACTGTGCCTCCAGGCTGAATTTTATAGTTTTCACCAGAAACAGCTGTCATGATGGCTGTATGTTGTCCTGAACAAATTCAAGATTGGGTGTTCTCAGATAATACCAGCAAGGCGAACATCTCTTTTCTGTGGGGGTGGGGGTTCTAGGCCTAATGTCCACTGGAGAAAATTACCTCAGAAGTTGTTGCTTTTAGATAGAAGTTGATATAGTCTAGTAAAATAAAATATTTATACTGCTGGAGCTGTGCTTTCCAATCTTTGACAAGCTTAGAATTTTCTTTCTTATTTTTCCTTTCTTGGGGATTGAACCCAGGGCACTTACCACTGAGCTGCACCCAAGCCCTTTTGAATTTTTAATTTGATAGGAATTCTTATTAAGTTGCTGAGGCTGGCTTTGAACTTGCAATCCTCCTGCCACAGCCTCCCACTTGGAAGCTTAAACACAAACAACAAACAAACATGCTAGTGCCAGAGCCCTATACCACTCCCAACCCCCAATCAAAAGGCAAGCCCAGAAATCTTGATTGTTTTTACTTTTTTGAGCATTTTACAGGTAATTTTAACTGAGGCTGGCATTGAACACTGCTGTCCTCTGGCCCTTGCCACAGTGTTTAGCTGAATTCCATCTTGGGTGATGCTTTCTGGTGGGGCTGCTCATCTTACTGCTCCCATGCCAAATTGTGAAGGGGGCTAAGTGTGTCTCCACTCTCTCATCTGCCGTTCTTGGTGCTTTCATCTTTCTCTGTGCCCACAATTCAGCTATCAGTTAAGCTACTCTACATTCCTGAAAAACATTTCCACAAAGTTCTTGCCTTTTGCAGTGTATCATTACGCCTTTCAAACAAAACGAAACAAAACACACCATATAATAGAAAAGAAATGTGGAACACCTCATAATGAAGCTGGTGTGTTGGAAATAAAATTGGAGAAAACAAGGAAGAGACTCTGGGTCCCAGGAGGTCACCTTTGGTAAGCAATCATCTACCCCAAAGGGAACTTCTGCAGGGTGACTTTGGAAAGTGAATCTCTCTGTACACAGTTTCCTCATCTATAAGATGGGGATGATGTTAATACCAAACCACAAACTGTGGCAAGGATTAAATATGTAAAGCATTTGAAGAGTGCCTGGCACACAGAGGCAGTCCATGTACAATGGCAGTTATTGTGATCATTATTATCTCTTGAATTCTTGAATTTACAGTTGGTGAGGGAGAGTTCCACATGGAGCAAGCAGATATACTCAGAGAAGGCATTATGATTGATTGTCTTTGCAGCTAACACATTCTGATAGTTTTGAGAAATATTTCGAGCTATGCATCTTCGTCTATGTGTGGGTATAGCTACTGTACCCCAGGCGATGTTTAATTTAGGGCATCCATTTAGATGTACAAATTCCAAGAGCTTTTGAAACAAGTCCCTTTCTTTACCGTCTAATCAGCCTTGAATATATAAGACTCTTGAGAAATGATGGAAATGAGTGTAGGCAACTGCATAGCTGGAGAGAAACAAGTGCTTCTCTAATTGACTAGTTAACACATCTATTAATTAATCCAGCTAACATTTAATAATAAACTCTGCACCAGATGTCGTGCTAGGAAGTGTTGATCCCACAGGAAGAAGACATGGTCTGTACCCTCATGAAGCTCACAGTCCAGTGAGTTTGCAGAAGGGAGCTTTGTCCGATTTCAAGTGACAGAGCAGAATTATCAAGGCATGCTTTGCCCCTCTGACTTCAGCCCTGGGAGTTTCCAGTCCCACTTTAAAGTTTCCAGATTCACCATAATATGTGAGGACACTATGCAGAGGTTGCATTCATTTACCCTCTTAAGGATCTGTTTTGAAAAATCTAGTTGGTCAAACAATTTATGTATTCATCTTCTGGAAATAAGCTTCTTGCCAAGCACAAGAATAGTCGAAGGAGTACTCACTGAGAACTGGGAGTAGGTGTGCCCAGGGATGGGATTGCCTTCCATCCTTGGAAGAAATCTGAATGCTCATCTCCTGACATATCAGGCTTTTTGTCTTCTTAGTAAAACTGATCTGAATGGACTGAATGTTAAACAAGAGGTGTTTTTCTTTTAATTTTTAAAAAATTTTACTAAATTCTTGGAAGTTTCTGGATTGCTTCGAACTATTTTTTAGACTATGCTAGACATGGAGCTGAATCATATACAAAAGAATTTCTTAAAAATTGCATGAAGATCTAATTTTTACAAATGGAATAACTTCTGGACTGAACATTTCTAAAATTTCCTTTAGATTTATTTATGTATTTAACTATCTATTTATCTATTTATTTGTGATACTGAGGATTGAGCCCTCGGGTGCTTAATCACTGAGCCACATCCCCAGCCCTTTTTTATATTTTATTTAGAGACAGGGTCTTGCTGAGTTGCTAAGTGCCTCACCATTGCTTAGGCTGGCTTTGAACTCATGATCCTCCTGCCTCAGCCTCCCAAGTGCTGGGATTACATGCATGTGCCACCGCACCTGGCTTCCTTTAGTTTTAAAGAACTCTAAAATCAATATCATAATCTAAAAGTTCTTAAATTTGAGCTTTAATTCACAATGACCTTTCACACCTGACATTATTCCATTCTTTTCTTGAAGCCTCTTTGTCATGGTCAACTCACAAAAATGTGGCCCTAACAAGCTTAGTGTCTAACATAGCATAATTGTGACTTTCTTAGAAATTCACTTTTATTCATATCAAATCTGCTCTCTCGTCTATTTGTTTTATATTATCTAATTTGCTTTTAAAAGCATGGTGTGGTATCAAGGCTCCAAGACGGACTCCAAATTACTACGCTTTGGCATTCATACCCTGTGTAGACACTTCTGTTGGCCTGTGATTCCTGCTTACCAACAGAATGTGCTGAAAGTACAGCAGAGCCAGTTCTATGACTAGAGACCTAGATACTGTCAGCTTCTGTTACCTCTTCTTGGGACACTTGCTTTTGGGAGCCCTTGGCTGATATGAATAAAATGTCTCCACCTGGCGGCAGAGGCCCTGAGAAGAGGCTCTGAGACTGTGTGGAGAGTAGGCAAAGTCCAGCTGTTCCAGTGTCCTAGTTAAGCTTCCAGATGACTCTAGTCCAGATGCCATCTGATTTTAACTACATGGGAGATTTTAAAAGAAACCAGCAGAAGAGTCACCTTGCTGAGCCCAGCCACCCACAGAAGGGTAAGACAACAGAACGGCTGTTGTTTCAGCCCCTCAGTGTTGAGCAGTGGGTAGTTCTACAGCAATAGTTACAAGCATATATGATAAACCTTCTAGACAGAAGATTCCAAAATGGTGTCCTGTTTACCAAGGTGAATTGCTTTCCTCAAAGTCACTAAAAATCCAACTTGAAGGATAGGAAGACAGTGCCCTCACTGTCTCACTGAGTGAGTGACATTCTTATTCTTCATCAAAAAATTCATCGAAAAGTGGGATTCTCTCTGTCCTGGTCCTCACCAGTGCTCGTGGCTTCTTCTCATCATTCCTCCACTCATCTGAGTCTGAGCTGGAACTGTCCCAGACAAGCTGTCCCCGGGCCTCTTGTTCACGGAGCCATGCTTCCATTTTTCCAATTTTTCTGTGATAATAGTCATTCTCTGCTTGATAGTCCAGAAATTCTACAGCCTGTGAGTTTCCTACAAAAGATGAAAAGCTCTTGTTTTATTTTTTTCCAAAAAGAGTTTTTTGTTTGTTTGTTTTTCAAGTGCCTAGATTTTTGTGAACACAGAATAATCTGCTTGGTATTTTGTTTGTTTGGTGTGTGTGGGTTTGTGTGTGTGAGATTTCTCTCTCTCTCTTTCACACACACACACACACACACACAACTGCAACTGGTGTCTTTATAAGCATTAATAAAATATTAGTCATTATTTTAAAAAGTTTTAAATCTCCTGAAAGTCACGGGAACAGTATGATACCTACGTATGTACTACAACCCTTCACAACACTTTGCCACATATTGCTTTCATCTGAACCAAGTAAGAATTACTTACAGAGTCACCTTCCCCCAAATAAATTACCACAAATCTCTTAAGAATAAGCACATTTTTCTTACATAATTATAATACAATTATTATACTTAGGAAAGTTAATATTGATGTAATACTATTCTAACATACGGTCCATATTCAAATATCCATGGTTGGTCCAATAATGCTATTTACAGAAATTTTTTGTTTATGTTTTACATTTGTTTTATTGAATCCATGGGTGCTTAATCACTGAGCCACATTCCCCAGCCCTTTTTTATATTTTATTTAGAGACAGGGTCTTGCTAAGTTGCTTAGGGCCTCGCTAAGTTGCTGAGGCTGGCTTTGAACTTGCTATCCTCCTGCCTTATCCTCCCAAGCTCCTGGGGTTATAGGCATGTGCCACTGTGCCTGGCTCATGCTTTAATTTTTAGGCCCAGAATCCAGTCTAGAATCATGCATTTTATTTTATTTTGTTCTCTTTTCATTTCCAATTAGAAAATCCTGGGGTTGGGCGTGTATCTCAGCGGTAGTGATAGAGCACTGGCCTAGTATGTGTGAGGCCCCAGCACCAGGGGAAAAAAAAAAACCTAGCCTATCCACCTATCCACATGGGATCCTCCCACCTCTCACTTCCTTCCTTCTTCATCTCCCGTCTCCCCTGCTGCTTCTATCTTCATTGTTTACAATGCTGACATTTTCTTTCTTTCTTTCTTTCTTTCTTTCTTTCTTTTTTTTTTTTTTTTTTTTTTTTTTTTTTTTGGTGTTGGAGATTAAACACAGGCCATGATCCTGACATTTGAAGGAGTACAGGTCAATTATTTTGCATAATCACCCTAAACTTAGGCTTTTCTGATTGTTTCCTTGTGGTTAAATTCAATGTTCTGGACAAGGATATTGAACATCTACTGCATGTTAGGTACATGATGCTCACTTTCAACTTTCACCTCAACTCTGACTTCTTATCAGAATCACCTTGCAGGCTATAAAGACAGATGCCTGGACCACACTGTAGCCCTATGGAACTGGGGAGCTCAATAAGTCAGACTTTCCCCTTCCTTCCTTCCTTCCTTCCTTCCTTCCTTCCTTCCTTCCTTCCTTCCTTCCTTTCTTTCAAACTTATTTTTGGTGTGGAGTTTGATTATGTGCTTATATATATTTACTTTAGCTTTTTAATTTAAGCAGTACCAAACCTTCTTTTAGAATGCATAGAGCAACATGGGCTTTGCTCGAGTAAGTCTGGCTTTCCAGAAAACAAAATATTCCCAACCACTTCTGAGCTAGGAAAATAATCCTAAGTCAAAGTCCAAAGTCTCCACCAGTCTGGATGGAGCAGATTGAGTCATATTAATGATAATCACTTATTAAATCTTTTGGCATATTTTATTTAAATCCTTGATACCTGAAGTTGTATACTATTACATAAGAAAATCAAGCATTTCTTTTTTCCTCTATGCATCAGATATTTTTTAAATTTTTTTTTTGGTACCGGGATTGAGCTCAGGGGCACTCGACCACTGAGCCACATCCCTAGCCCTATTTTGTATTTTATTTAGAGACAGGGTCTCATTGAGTTGCTTAGCACCTTGCTTTTGCTGAGGCTGGCTTTGAACTAGGGATCATCCTGTCTCAGCCTCCGGAGCTGCTGGGATTACAGGTGTGTGCCACCACGCCTGGCATCTATGCATCATATTTTTTAAAACTATTTTATTGAGGTACGATTAACATACAAAAAGCGGTATGTACATATTTAATGTTTACAATCTGGTGAGTTGAAAATCAAGTACTGCAATGTAAGGATTCATGCCTGTGACATACCAGTTTTCTTTCCGCCTCAGCAAAGGGCTGCTTTTTTCCTTTGGAGAAATACCATCATCATTGTTAGTTTTTGCTTATTTACATAGCCATGACAGATAACTAGTTAATTTATTTCTGCAGCCTTGACCTCTCCTCTAAACTACAAGACTTTTTTTGTGGTAAAACTGGACACCTACACTTTGATGTCTATTTGGCAATGTCTCAACCTCACCTCTTTCTCACAAACCTGCTCAGGTCTTGACTACCCTATTCCCACAAATGGCACCACTTTTGCCCCATTATTCATTCAGTTATTCAAGAGGAACCCAGGAATCTACCTGACCTTCTTACTTTCTCCATTCACCTATGTCCAATGCATCACCAGGTTCTGCAAAATTCTGTCATCTGGCCTCTCTACCCTCATCTTCACCATACTCTCCTTGTCCACGCACCGTCTTTCACCTGTGCTACTGTTGTGTCCTTATAACTACATGTGCACTTGCATTTCCTTTCCAGTCATTCTCCACAGTGTAGACAGAGTGATATTTAAAAATATAAACCTGACCATGCCACTCTCCTGCCCCATCAACGGCTTCTTCTTAATCTTAAGATAGACTTCAGAATTTTTCTTTGACATTACCTATAATACCGGGGTTGGTCTGGCCCTGCTGATGCCTCAGAACCATCTACAGTCACTCTTTGAACCTCTCTTCTCTGACAAGTGTCTAGAACCCATTGTGCTTCTTCCCACCACAGGGCCTTTGCACACACATGTTGGTAGTAATTATAGTTGGAATGTTCCAGCATACCTGGTCCTTACTTTCACAGGCATTCTGGCCCCTTCCTCCAGTTACTTCATGTCTCAGCTAAATGCCACTTCTTTGTGGAAATCTGACCTTGCAGATTATTTTAATTCCAGTTATACTCTCCTTAAACATCTCCTTGTTCATTGGGTGTGCTATGAAAGCTTCAGAAGCCAAGATCCACACCTACCTAGCTCACTATCATAGGATAAACCTACCACACAATGCCTGGCACCTGTTACATGCTAAGGAAGTATTGGTTGAGTGAATGAATGAATAAATGAATGAATCAATGAATGATCAGAGGATTTTAGGAGGTGAGAAGTAGTGGTAATTAGGACCTGAGAAAAACTTCATTCATTGGAGTTTAGGGGTATCAATCGTCTCTGCTCTGCAAATGAGCCAAGAACTGCTAGAGGCATCACTTAGACTGGGAACAGGACTTTTCTAAAACATCTAAGTAGAGTCAGGAGCTTTGAAATAGGAAGAAAATGTTTGTTAGTGGTGTGATCTAATGTAATATTAATGATAGCTTCAGTCCCACAGCCCTATTGATGCTATGATAATTCAGATCTGAAGTTACTGCATGAGGCCAAGTTCACACATTCCGTTTAATCCTTGAAAATCAATCACTGTCACTGTATTATATACATAGTTCTGTGTACACAGCATTAAAGTTTGAGAACTTCTGAGCTAGATGTTTTATTACTTCTTATGTTTCTATAAGATCTTTGGTTCTCTGTGGTTTATAGACTTAAAAATTAAGAGTAAAAAATAAAAACAAAAAACATAACTATAAAGAACTTAAATGGGTTTTGAGTGAGCAGAGTAAGGGCAGATGTATCCTACTCCAAAATTAACTGGAAGAGAGAAATCACATAGACCCAGGGGGAAAACCTGGGGAGTGATTTAGGGAGTACAAGGATCATGAAGCCTGGCCAGTGTTGGTGGTTGTGTGCGTTATAAAATGTGTTTTATAGAAATGTACCACTACTATGTCAGACCCACAATTTCACAATATTTCACAAAGTTATATTTAAAAAACAAAACAAGACATTCTGTCGGAAAATAGTACAGGTAGCCAGATAAGACCAGAATCTTGCAGGTAATTTTCAAATGATGGCTCTAGGGTGACATTTCTGTGAAGCAAATGGTTGTTTTGCTCTACAATATCAATTCCATCCTCTCTGTTTTGTCCATTTCCCCATATGTTTAAATAGTACTTTACATTGTATTTATGCCATTACACATATAAGGTTAATTTTTAAAAAAATATTTACTTATTTTTTTTAGTTGTACACAATGCCTTTATTTGTACGTGGTGCTGAGGATCGAACCCGGGCCGCACACATGCTAGGCGAGTGCTCTACCGCTGAGCCACAACCCCAGCCCATAAGGTTAATTTTTACATAAACCCTACACAGCAGATAATATTCATTCCCATTTTACAGATGTAGAAACTTAGGTTCACAGAGGTTCTGTAACTGTAATTTAGCTACATTCTCTATGTAGAATAAAACTATGTAGACAAATATACAGCTACTATTTATTGAGAGGCTAGTATGTGCCAGGCCCTGTTGTAGGAACAAGAAAAGGTGCTACTCTCTTGGAACTTACATTTAGCGAGTGCTCTGTTGGGACTCAGTGAAGGACTTTGACTCTGCTTCCAGCACCTTCTCTCAACTGTATTTAAACCATGGCTTCTGGAAAGAGGAGGTGCTTCAAAAGCACATCAAAACTCATACACCCCAAAGAGCAATGCTCACTTCAAGTATGTTGTATATAATTATACAGGTTATATGATTCATATGTGTAATTTATCAGAGAAATATACATAAAGTATAGGTAAAGAGCAGGTGATTTTAAAGAGGCAGCAGAAAACAGAGATTGATTTTTTTTTTCCACAAGAGGGCTAAAACTCTCAGTCCACCTTCCAAAGGGAGAATAAGAAGGGGTGACTATATCATTGACTAAGAGGCGACTGTTACAGAGGAACCTTAATGGCCAAACCCTGATAAGCAGGATGCTCAAGTACATGTACGATCTTGGCTACACCCCACTTGTAGGAGAAAGCAAAGTTAACTACTTTTAGAAGGCAGGGAAAGAAAGCAAAGATGCTCCCTGGAAATAAGAAGGACTCATTGCTAGACCATCTGCCAAGTGCAGTGGAGTGTGGACGCTCTGGAGTCAGGTGCCCTGAGCGTGCATCCCTTGAGCAGTCTCACCACTTGCAAGGTCAAGGCTATGATATTGACCATGGACTTGACCTCTCTGGGTCTAGTCTCCTCAACTGTAAAAGAGAGGTGGTAATAACCCTCACCTCAGAGACCTGATATGCAGAGGATACAATAATGCATTTAAAATGTTTAGAAGCTACATTTAAATACTGGCTCTGCCCATTATTATCCCAATATCCTATACTTCTAGATGTACAGTGTACAATGAGACTTACAGCATAGAACAGAACGGTCAGGTTGGCATGCACTGTGATCTCTCCATCAATGAATAAAATGCTCAGTGATATTTGCTTTACTTCCCTTTCCAACAAATCCAGCAATAGGTTAATTGTGTTGATGCAGACCACGAGATTCTAATTACTTGTGAATTCATTCTAATGAGAAGAATTACAATTTCATGCTAGCAAAATCTACATTTTCTAGGCTCATTTTGTCATGTGTATCCTCACATACAGGTGCACACACAGCAAATAAACACACACTCACACACACACACACACACACATACACACACACATTACAAAGGAAAAGACTGTCATAAATTTAAGTGTTGAGAGAGTTCTCAAGGGTTATTGAGTCCAAGTTTGGCTAATCTTCAAAATTAGTTCTGGAACTTTTAAAAGGTAGAATTCTCTGAACCCCCCTCTAGAGATTCATTCAGTAGGGTGAAGGTGGGACTCAGGAATCAGAGCATTTGAAAGCTTCCTAGGGGTTCTGCTCATGACCAGGCTGTGCTTCACCTCCCTGCCAGGTGAGTGGCTTGGCTGCTGCCAGTGTCACCTTTTCCACCCCACCCTGGGAGGGCAGAAGGGCAGGAGAGCAAGCAGGTCAAAGCCCCGGGGTGCAGCCTTCTTCTGAAAGGGTTGAGGAGTCTCAACTGCAGGCTTTCCTGAGGTTGTCTGCACAGAACTCTGAGCCCTCAGTGTCCTGATGAGGCTGTGTGAGCTGATGGGTAAAAACGTGCTGACCTTGAGTCCTGGCTGTCACATGGGGTGCATAGTAATAAGTCCTATGTTTTAGGTTGTGTGAGAATTAAAGGAGACAGTATCTGTTAAGGAAGGAGCACAAACTTGCTTATCATGCACACTCAATAAACCTCAACTTCAACAAAATGGAACCGCTTTAAAAAGCCCAAGACAGAAGAGGAAAACCCCCTTTTCTGTGTGCCACAGTCTCTCCTGGGCCCACCAGGCCTTGGGGTGTCTTCCAAAGCCTTTTCCAATGTTGGTTTCCTTTTAGGTCATTTCTTAAGTGGTGAGTCCTAGTGTCTACCTTTTGCTGAGGCTCTTTCCTTCATTGTTGTGCCCATTTTTTTTCAATTGTAAAAGTTGTTTATGTGACTACAAAGCATATTTCATTCTGAGATTTGGGAGCACAGGTTAAATGGATGCCCCAAGTACATTTTCAATTATCCAGTCTTTTCTTATTTAATTAACTTATTGATTAAGCATCTTGTTCCTCTGAGCCGGGGCCGGGTATCTTTCAGCAGGCGATTTTGCATCTTAGAAGTTCTAGATCTCCAGAGACGTGGCCAACGTTTCTGCGGCCCTCTCCGTGGTCAGTCCCACTGATGCGGGGTTTGGCCCACAGCTCAGCACTGCATGTGCAAACAAAAAATGTTCATTTCCAACTTCAGGTTTACCTTGGGGAATATGGACAGGGAAAACCGAATGGGGCTGTAATTGGTGGGGCAGCATAGTGTAGAGGTTGGGGACAGATATGTCTCTTAGAAAGCTCTGAGTACTCTGAGTCCACAGAGCACTTTGGGTTGGCTGGATGGGAGAGTGGCAGGAGATGATGCTAGGAAAGAGGGCAGTAGCTGGAAAGGCCTAGGGCCTCATGTTGAGGAGTTCAGTTTTTGTCTTGAATACTTACAGAATAATTTTTTTTTTAAGCAGGAGAATGACATGATCAGATTTGCATTTTATGATCTCCCTTGGTGCAGTGCTTCTAGAACTTCAGTGTGTGTGAGAATCACCTGGGGTTCTTGAGAACAGATCCTGACTCAGTGGGTCGGGTGGGCTCTGGAATTCTACATTTCTAGGCCACTCACAGGTCCAGTACTGCTGGTCCTGAGGTCCTATTTTGATCACTGTAAAGAAATACTTCAAGTTCAGTGTTTCTTAATCTTTAGGGGCATCAGGATCACCTGTAGGATGGTCACACCCAGGCTACTGGGCCTCACTCCTGCAGTTTCTGACTCAGCCACTCTTTCTGGGGCCTGAGCAAGTCCTCGGGTGAAGCTGATGCTGCTGGCCTGAGGACCACACTGAGAACCACTGGAGCGGAGGGTTGCTGGAAGGTGAGTAAGACCTAAAGGGAAGACCTGGTCAGGTGCTATAGCAGTGGCCCTGGTGTGACAGACTGAGGGCCTGACCTAAGGTGACACCATTGAGAACAGAAGAGAGGACAGATTTCAGCACTAGGTGACCTCAACAGGACTTTGTGACTGAGAAGCTGCAATGAGAAGGAGAAGAAAGACTGGAAAAGGCCCCAGGGCTCTGGCCTGAGTGAGACTAGGCACGGAGACCTCATCCAGTATCTTGGTTTTGCAAGAAGAGCCAGCTTGGGGAAGGCAGTGATGATGGATCCATTTTAGGCCTTTTGAGTGTGTCCAGGAGAGCTGATCTATGGAAGAAAGTGTGCAGCCAGGGACAGGGGTGTCTGCAGATAATGTCAAACCAGCTAGTGCAAGTTTTCCATGTGGCTGCAGGCTGTTTAATATCTTCACAAGCTTCATTCTAACCACAATTTAAGGCTTTTTTGTTTTGTTTTGTTTTGCCATTTCTCCTCCTAGGGATGGGGTGAGGATTGTAATAAGGCATATAAATCATGTTAAACCCAGAAAAAGAAAAAAAAAAAACATCTTATTACAGAGCTTAAGCTTCTGTCTTTTCCTCCCAGCTATCCAAAATTACATAACAATATGCCCACTACATCTGAGAAGTAAAACATCAGCAAGAAACCAAGGATGTTTGCTGTTTTCTCACTCTCCTCCCCACTCCCCACCCTGGGGGTATATTTGATGAAGTTTTAAAAATGCTTGAAATATTTGACTAAAAATGCCACATGACTCACCTGGGCCTCTGTTCATGGTTTCATCAGGTAACACGATAAGAGGGTCATCATCTTCATTCCCTGGGATGCTTTGAAGAATTTTCTTGGCTTTATGGTCCCACAGTTTTTGTTTAGTAATGCTTTCTTCCCTGTGAAGACTCTTCTTCAACTCCATTTGGGCCTGAAAATGATCAGCTATAAATGATCAATGTTCTCTCCCAGCTCTCCTTGCTAGACTAGATCAGCAGATTAGCCACTGTGCAAGTTGTAGATTGTCCACAGACATCTGTGGTCCCTTAACCACAATAAATTTTTTCTTTTTCTGTTAGAAGGTGTGGTGACTTTTTTTATTTCAGGCTTGTTAGGAGAAAGGGGAATGTGCTCATAGACTAAAAGTATCACTCAATTAAGGCGAGGTTGATTGCAGAAACGTTTCTCTGTGGAATTAGTCAGTTACTACAGGCTTATTTCTTAGAGACAGGAATTCAGAATATGACAGTTATGGGACATAACTGTAAAAAGGTTTGTTATCTGCTATGGTTTGATTACGTCACCCAAATTCATGTTTGGAAACTTAATCCCCAAATTCATATGTTGATGGTATTTGGAGTGCAACCTTATTAAGGCTGTGACCCCAGGATCCCAGGAGTGGGTTTGTCTCCAAGTTCAGTGGCCTTGGCTCTCTTTCGTTCCTACCTTCTCACTCTCTCACACTCTGTCACCATGTGATGCCCTCAGCCATGTTATGACACAGCAGCAAGGCCCTCACCAGACGCCAGCACCTTGATCTTAGACTTCCCTGCCTCTAGAAATGTGAAACTAAGTTTCCTGTCTTTATTAATTTCTAGTCTGTGGTAATTCTGTTACAGTGGCAGAAAATGGACTAAGACAAGGTCTTTCTTGTAGGAGACTTGTAAGGTATGAATTAGAGGAACAGGCCTACGTGTCAGAATAAAGACCAACTCTCTCCCAGCCCCACTCCTCTTACTAAACAAAGAAAAATGATCGACTCCATTTTCCTGCTGGAGCCAGAATGTCAGAGGAGTGACCTATTTTAAGAAAGGGAGACTTGAGGCATAGATATATTTTCAAGGGGAGTAAAAACAGAGAACAGAGCCAGGAGGATTGCTAGCAGAAGAGATCTTTCTGTCTTCCCTGGTTGAATAGTTGAATCTTTAGCTCCAATGACTTTCAAGATGCTAAGTCAAGATGGGACATGTGCACTTACTATATTCATGCACCAGGGCAGTGATTATGTGGTATACATTTGGTAAATAAGATATTCTTTTTATATTTACCTCTTGTCTTTTACGGTTCATTTCCAGCATTTGCATCTTATGCAAATATTGTCTTTTCCCAGAAATATATGTTGGAGTTTGCATTTTCTTTTCCAGTTCTTGCTATGAAAGATGACACAGTCATTAGTATGGGGTAATTTGTTACTGACTGCAATCTACAACCTTAAATCCTTCTTGGAACAGAGTGAAATCTTAAGCCATCATAATCCATAGAGATTTCTTGTGATGATAAATGTGGACTACTGTGCGTCCCTGACAAGTCCTTTGTATCACTATCAGTGAGTGAAGTGGCACTTTGCAGTATATAGAATGTAGTTTTAAAGGTTCCTGTAGAGTTTTGCAGACCTTGAATGCAAAGGCTTTGACAATTTCATTTTGAAAAATCTCACTTTGACAATATACAATTTCCCCTCTTATTACTATCCCTCCAGAAATGTATTCTGATTAAATGACACCTTCCTTTCTCTCCTTGCCTCTTCTACCAGTGACTGATGGGCTGGTTATAGAAGAGCCACTGACTAGTTAAACAGAATCAATTTCCCTATGGTGTATTTTTTTTTTTTTTTGGTACTGGTGATTGAACTCAGGAGCACTTGATCACTGGGCCACATCCCAGCCCTTTTTTGTATTTTATTTAGAGACAGGGTCTCACTGAGTTGCTAAGTGGCTCACCATTGCTGAGGCTGCCTTTGAACTCACGATCCTCCTGCCTCAGCCTCCCAAGTGCTGGGATTACAGGCGTGCGCCACAGTGCCCAGATCCTATGGTGTATTCTCATTTGCCAGGATAAGCCTAGGGGACTACTGCCATACTGGGAAACTCAGGGAGGGGCCCATCACTGCAGGTGTTGTCTGCAGTAAGTGGCCTTGAGGATCTGACAGTACCTGGACACCAAGTTATCCTACCAAGTCATCCAGCTGCATAGTAGCCGCTGGCTGGCTCTGGAATGACTTAGTGGAACTTGTGGAAAATTAGCCCCACCCCACAGCTTTTGTTTCTGTGTGTGAGGAATTCTATTCAGGAGAGCATTATCAGAGTGTGGCGGGAAAAGGCGCTACAGAAAACCTCCCCCAGGATCCTATTCTGGTGAGTTAGGGACAGAAAAGTCAGGAACAACCTGTGGGTAAGATTTCTCCTGCAGAATATAATGCTAAGTGAAGTTAGCCAATCTCAAAAATCCATACCAAATGTTTTCTCTGATATAAGGGGCTGATTCCCAGTGGGGTTGGGTTGGGGAGCATAGGAAGATTAGAGGAACACCAGAAAGGTCAATGGGGAGGGAGGGGAAAGGAGGGAGCAAGGGGGTATAAAGAGAGGAAGAAAAAAAAAAAGATGGCAGAATGAGAGGGTTATCATTACCCTAAATGCATGTTTGAAGACATGAAAGATATGAATATACTTTGTATACTAACAGTGATATGTAAAAAGGTGCTCTTTATGTGTCTTACGAATTGTAAAGCATGCTATTGTTATAGATACAACAACACTGAATAAAAAAATAAATAATAAAAAAAGATTTCTCCTGCAAATTGAGAATGAAGAGAAAACTGAGGGGAGAAAGAAAGGAAAAAGTCATACTAGATTTTTCACAGATCTGAAAACTTTTCCCTGTAAAAATTTCCAGTTTCCATGTAAAATTCCTCTTTCTCATTGAGATGGCTCTGTTTTCCCCACAAAGCAGAAAGGGCCCAGAGCTCATCCGACAGAAAGAGCAGCTGCCACCCGGAGGCCTGCACAGGTGAGAATGGATGGCTCTGAAAGGTCCTCACTGCAAAGGACATATCTGTTTGATTTGGCTTTGAACTCTTCAGCGCAGGCAGGACATGAGAAAGACTGCCTGCCCTGTCCCCATGCAGCCTGTCCCCTGCTAACCACCCCCTCAGGTGACTCCCGTAGCTCACCTTTGCTTTGTGCCTTGTCCAGGCTTCTTGCTGGCTCAGGAGTCTTGCAGAGGTAATTACTTGGGGCAGGTCAATGGGTTCAAGCTTCTAGAAGTCCAACATTAGAGTATTCAGCATTCCTCATGCCACGAGATGATGAAACACAAAAGCCAGTCATTAAACTATCTGAACACTTTGCAGCAGCACTTATTCCTGCAAGCGCACAGGGAAGGTGAGCCCAACGGCATTGCAGTCGTTATCTGTGCAAAAGGCTTTTTGACCTATCTCAGTTCTTGTTCTATTGCACTGCTGCTGGTGACTTATAATTGAAATATTGGTCAGAGAGTTAAGAGACTAAATAGTTTTCTGTCTGCACTGCGTGTTCAAAGTTATCAAATGGCAAGGTCTTAGAATATTAGAGGTCAAAGAGGCACCAGGGGGTTACTTTATTTTACTCATCTCTTGACCACCCAGTTGACCTGTTCGACTCCTTAGGGAAGGGACCTGTTTTAAAGATCTCCAGAGAAGCTCACTCAGACTCCCCCAGTGACAATCGCAGGTGATTAGGAGACACATTTAAAGTGAAAGTGTTAACAAACCCTAGAGATGTCTTTTTCTAGCAGCGGCTAGGCTTCATGGAAGACATCATGTTGGAATTTTGAGGGGTCGACTAGGTGGTAACTCATGTCCCTGGGTCTGCCTATAGCCATTTAAAAATCTCAGATGTCCTTATGTTCTGGGAAGGGACTGAGCAGACTTGGGAGATGAAGCTGGTCTCTTCACAATGTGATGGGCAATGAGGGGCCCGGAGAGTTTGTTCACCCAGTGAACATTTGTTGAATGATTGCTGCATGCCAGGCATGGGGATGCAATGACCAACAAAAATGGACACATCCCTCATGGAGCTTATAATCTATGGAAAACAGGTTGACTTTTGCTTACATACTTATTTGACTGATAATTACAAATTGTGGTCAGTGCTTTGAATAAAAAAGTATTTGGCAACATATAACTGGAGGACCTAACCTAAAAAATGAATGGGGCATATTATGTGTTAAATTGTGCCCTCTCCCATTCGTATGTTGAAGTCTTAACCCGTAGTACCTCAGAATCTGATCTTATTCAGAAATGGGGTCATTGCAGAGGTAATTAGTTGAGATAGAACATACTAAAGTACGATGGGCCTCAAACCTAATACGATGGCTTTCTCATAAAATGGAGAAATGTGGACACAGATACAATTACAAGTAGGACACCATGTGAAGGTAAAGGCAGAGACCAGGTGGTGTTTCCACAAGCCAAGGAATGTCAAAGATCACCAGCAAACCATCAGAAGCTAGGGAAGAGGCGTGGAACAAATTCTCCCTTACAGCCTTCAGAAGGAACCAACCCTATAGGCACCTTGATCTCAGACTTCCTGCCCTCAGCACTGAGTTATAATAAGTTTATGTTGTTTCAGTCACACAGCTTGTCATACTTTGCTATAAAAACCTTAGAAGGCGAGCTAGGGGGAAAAGGCTAAAGAGGCAGAATTTGGAAGATTGGGAGTTTTTAGGGAACTAAGGTGTTCTGGGCAGAGTTCACAGTGTGTGCTCTAGCCCCAAGGCAGGGTGAGAACATGATCTGTTGAAGGAACTGAAAGAGCTCAGTCATTGCAATTCCAAGTGAGGGAAAGAGAGCTCAGGCAGGGCCAGCAAGCCATTCTAAACATGCTGGTCCATCTTAAGGGAAATGGGAAGCCATTGGCTGTATTAAGTACAGTAGCAATATGATTACCTTTGCTTTAAAAAAAAAAAACAATAATTCTGAGTGCAGTGTGGAAATGAGATTAGAGAAAAGTAACTATGTGGTGGGGAGAGACATGAGGAGGACAAACAATGACGAACTGAGGATTCAAAGATGATGGACTGAGGTTGACAGAGGAGCACTGATGGCTCTGTGAATATATAGACCTGACCAGAGAAGATCTGTTATGGTTGGTGAGGGAGAGCAAAGGCTCCCAATGACACCCAGAACAATGGATGGATGGTGTTATTCACTGAGATGGGGGCCCTAGAGGAAGACTGGTTTGTGTGGGACTTAGAAGGAAGACAACAATTTGGATTGCAGCAGGTTGAGTTGGAGACATCTTTGAGACATGTGCGTGTAGGCGTTGAGTAGGTAATTAGTTAGACAGGCAAGGAGCTCAGAGGAGAGGTCTGTGTTGGATGTACATTTGGGAATCATCCCTGCGGACAGCATGACTGAGACCAAGGTCACAGGCAAGGTCAAGACTGAGAAGAGCAGTGCCAAGGACAGCAGATTTGAGCTCTAATACTGAGAAATTGGTGGATGGGGATGAGCCGGCCAAGGAGACTGAGAAGTGATGATTCAAGAAATAGGAGGAAAACTCAAGAGAACATCAAGCTGCAGGCAGTAGAGTGAGCACCACTTCCACAACAGGCAACACCAAAGACAAATGATCATTTATTTTAATTCTTTTTTTTTTTCATTTTTGTGTGACTTGTTGCATTGTCAATAAGTTGACCTGGAAGCCTGCTTGGCTTTTAAGCTGACTGTGGAGAGCAGTGATCTAAATCATGGCCCGTCTGACCCTTGTGGCTGTGTTTGTGCTGGGAGCTGCCTGTGCTAAGGTGCAGGTCAAGATGCCCCAGTTGCTATGGTAACGCAGGCCAGGGGTGGCTACAGGCAAAGGTGCATGACTATCAGGCGAGGCCTTGAGTTTAGCACCTTCTCCCAGGGAGAGTGAATTCTTTTTTTCTCCATTTTTAAAATTCTAATTTGTTATACACATTTGCAGAGTACATTTCATTTCATATTACATATAAAGATCACAATTTTTCAAGTTGCTTGTTTAATATAAAGTATTTTTACAACAGTTTTGTCTTCATACATGTATTTAGGGTAATCATGGATAACTCAGTCTGCCATTATTTCTATCCCCTTGTCCCCTCCCTTCCCTCCCCCCTCTTTGTTCTATTTAAAGCTCTTTCATTCCTCTCATTCCATCTCTCTTGCCTTTATAAGTTAGTATCTTCATATCAAAGAGATCATTCAACCTTTGGTTTTTTGGGATTGGCTAACTTCACTTAGCATTATTTTCTCCAACTCCATCCAGGGAGAGTGAATTCTGAGCAAAACAAGATGACCCTAATGTCTTGCCAGTCCTGCATCCTTCAGATTGCCTGCTTTGCTGAAACTTTCCCACAAATAACCTTTTGATGGTGAAACCTATATAACAAACTTGCTGAGCCTGCTCTGGAGTTAGTCAAGCCTCGCCAGAGCTTGGTTACCCACCTGGCCCCAGCTTTTTCTGCCTATGTGTGTCTGTTTGTCTTTTCTTTATCCCCCATTAGCTGCTGTCCAGTATCTTCTTAATTAATGGTTGCACCCGAGAGAGATAAGAGGGTCGTGGAAGGTGACTAGGGTAAAAAGAGACAACAGAACAATGAAAATAGATGCTGAGTATCCACCACTTGTACTGGGGAGTATGACCTGGGCTTCCCACTACTTTTCTGTGGATTCATTTCCTGGCTTCTGGTCCTGAACCTGACCTGTTCTGGGGAGAGCAGCCAGCAGTCCTTTCTGCTGGAGCAGTCCAAATTTGACCTGGCGAGGAAGAAAAAAAAGTCAAAGGATAGGAGACAGAGAAGGGATGTCAAGGGCAAGGAGCTCCTCTTTATGTTTCAGGCAGTTTGCCTTTGTGGTAGGAACTACTTTTCTGTTCCATTTTCACATCCAATAAGGAAGTGGTCTTTTTAAACATAAGCTAGCAAAGATGTAATGAAAAATAATCAATAGTAGTAAAAGAAGTTTGTTTCCCTGACTCTCAACTTTGCAGGACATGAAAATGTCAAGCAAATGGATCTTGCTAGCACTGGATACAGCAACAGATCGAGTCAGAATGCTGAAAGAAGGGAAGACAGATAGGGTAAGGGAAACCAAGAGAGAGGGAACCCTCAAGATACCTATGGGAGAATGGATAAAAAACAACAGGAGGGAATTTTTGGAGGTGAGATGAACACAGAATTTTTTGTGCCATACTCCGCAGTGGGACAGTGTTCAGGATTTGGGTCTCTTCAATGAAGGCTGTAGGACTTTGCAGCCTTTGCACACTACACCTAGGTAGAAATATGTCATCTCATGCAATCCTCAGGTGCATCCTCTGCATAATTATGAGGATCCCCATTTCAGAGAGATTAATGACTCATCCAAGTTTGCATAGCAAGAAAGTGGCATCGCTAGGATTCAAGCTCAGGTATGTCCAGTTCCAAACCCCAGGTTCTTTCCTTCCCTACTTGTTCCCCAGATGATTCATCATCAAAATCTCTAGGAATTAAAAAAGAAATTCCTGGGCAATTCACTGGAGGTTGAGATTCAGTAGATCTGAGTATGTCCTGGGTGTGTGTGTGAGAGATTTATACACACACACACACACACTCTCTCTCTCTCTCTCTCTCTCTCTCTCTCCTCAGGAACTCTGATGATTTCTTTCCAGATTGGGGTCTCTTTGCCTCCACAATGCCTCAAGTAAGTAAAGAAACTGCATCAAAATAGGCTGTGGAGGATTTGTTTGCAGAGTATTACTGAAAAATTGAATCTGAAGAAGTCAAGCTATTTTAGTCTTTTAAAATAATCTATCCATAAATTATTAGGGCCAGGTTTTTGCTTTGATAATATAAGGATATGGGTAATCAGAGATCCTTCTATTCTTGGCCTTTCAACTTAAATTCACTCACCTTTCTTTCTTTCTTTCTTCCTTTCTCTCTCTCTCTTTCTCTCTCTCTCCCTCCCTCCCTCCCTCCCTCCCTCCCTCCCTCCCGCCTTCTTTCTTTCTTTCCCTCCCCTTTCCTTCCTTCCTTCCTTCCTTCCTTCCTTCCTTCCTTCCTTCCTTCCTTCCTTCCTTTCCTTCTCTTTCCCAGGGATTGAACCCAGAGGGGTGTTAAGCTGAGCCATATCCCCAGCCCTTTCATTTTTCATTGAGACAGGGTTTCACTAAGTTGCTTAGGGGGCCACCCTAAGTTACGGAGACTGGTCTTGAACTTGTGTACCTACTGCCTCAGTATCCTGAACCATTGGGATTACAGGCTTGAGACACTACACCTGGCAAATTCATAGGTCTGATAAGGGCTAAGTGGTAGGTAAGTTCAGGAACTCTTTCCAGGCAATTACTTTTTTCCTGGCCTTTGTAAAAAAACCCAAAGAACCACACGATTCCTCCAGAAAGCCACTAGATGGCGGCAACTGACATCGCAAATGGGATCCCACCTTGAAGTCATTTGCTCTTGGTCTCCTAAATGTTACAGAAAATATTGCTTGGAAAATTGGTTTCATCTAAATAATCAAACGACATTGCCTTAGAATTCTGGGCCCTCATATACACGTTTCTTTTACCTGCCCGTGAAGTAAGATGCCTCAATTCATCATTTTCAGAGAGAACCCAATGGAAGGAATTACTAGAGAATAGGTAAAATGACACTTCTTAAAAATCATTTTATAATATCAAGATATGTATTATTTGTTTAAAGGCTTCTTAATTATTTGGCTTATCAAACAAAACAAATGGCCAGCATAGTTGAAATGTCTGCTAGGATAATCAAGAATCAAGATTAAATCAAGCATAGGACCAAAATCACTGAACCTGGTGATAAACAGTAACCTTTTCCAATAAAAAGAGGAAGATGGACTGGAGTAACTCAAGGAAAATGTAAAATCTATCTGGCACCATACTTAAGAATGTGTCTTTCAAGGTTCTGGGAAACAGAGAAAGGTATCCAGGACAGCTTTGAAGCAAGAAATCATAAGGCCAAGAGGGAATTTCTGATCAAGTCATTGCATCAAGTTCCTAGTTCAATAATGTTTGCTCCAAACAGCTAGCAATGAAAAAATAAAATGTAAAATAAAAAAGATATGTCCTGGCTTTAATGTAAGATAAACACCTCCTTAGACCAGAAAAAAGAACAGAAATACAAATATTTAGGGGAAGCTGATTCATAAGGCACTTAGTGGTCCTGATGGCTATTATTTCTATTGGTTAAGGAGGATCTAAAAATGGTTCATTTAAATGGGAAATCAAAACCAGTCTCACAGATTGAAATCAGGGGCTGAAATATTCTCCACCAACCTACTTTATAAAAGAATTACAGGGATGGGGGTGTAGCTTAGCAGTAGAGTATATGCTTAGCACATGTGAGGTCCTGGGTAATATTCCCAGTACTGAGAAAAATAAAAAGAAATAGCAGAATATAAAGGTAAGCTGAAAGATTTGTTTTGTAAGCATTATTGAAAAGTCAAATATAGGGCTGGGGTTGTGGCTTGTTGGTAGAGCATTCTCCTAGAATGTGCATGGCCTGGGTTCGATCCTCAGCACCGTGCAAAAATAAATGCATTGTGTACAACTAAAGCAAATAAATATTTTTTAAAAAGTCAAATATAAATAATTTTTATTTTAAATTGTTTTGTAGTTGTAGATGGACAGAATGACTTTATTTTATTTGTTTATTTTTATGTAGTGCTAAGGATCAAACCCAGTCCCTCACACATGCTAGGCAAGCACTCTGCCACTGAGCTACAGCAAATTCAAAAGTTTAGGTAAATGGAAAATCTCCTGTAAACACGTAGATTAGCAAGAAGAATAAGATACCCAAATCAACTAAGAACCATAAAAGAAATTCTTAGTAAAAAATTTCTCACTCCATGTAAAAGCCCAAGTGGCCAAAAATTGTTTTAAAGGCCCATTTTACCAAACATTAGAGGAACAGAGAACACCTGTGTTATAACAAGTGTTTTAGAGAGTAGAAAAGAGGGAAGGTAATTGACTCATTTCACAAGACTAATTTAATCTTGACAGCAAAACTGGAAAACCTTACAAATATTATATATGTCACTTATTAAAATGCATACACACAGCTGTAGAAAACCCAATTTAGTAGTATATTTATATATTTATATATGTATCTCATGACTAAGTAGGACTTAGGCCAGGAATGCAAGCATAGTTCAACATCATAACATCTATAATCTATCCACTGGTTTAAAAGGAAATCCATATGATTATTTTAATAGATAGGGAAAATTAAACAAATTTCACACAGCCCTGAGGAAAACTCTTAGCACTGAGGAATAAAGGGAAAGACCATAATTAAAATAAATGGCGGGGGCGGGGGTTGTGGCTCAGCAGCAGAGCGCTTGCCTCACAGGTGCGCGGTCGATCCTCAGCACCACGTAAACATAAAATGCATTGTGTACAACTAAAGTAAAATAAATATTTAAAAAAAAAATGGCGGGCTGGGGTTGTGGCTCAGCGGTAGAGCACTTGCCTAGCATGTGCGTGACCTGGGTTCGATCCTCAGCACCACGTAAATGCATTGCATTGTGTACAACTAAAGCAAATAAATAAATATTTTTTAAAATGGCATTGTGCAATTATCTTCCATTTATTTTCCTGGATCAACTTGCCGCACTTCTCTGCTCTGGTCTCTGCCTGTAAGGGCTGAGCATTTTCCCTGCTTATGACTTCACATTGGGTACTGCTGCTGGGGAACCTGGCAGGAGACCAGAGTGGGGAAGACAAGAAAGTGAGGTGCTTGTTCCTTTGTCTCCCTCCCTGAAAAGTCATACTGGGGTGACTCTGTCCCTCAAAGGAAGGTCCCTGCTACTCTCAAAGCAGCTCCCTCTTCCCAACTTCCTCCTTCCAGGCTCCAGAAATCTCTCCCTTTCTCAGTCTGTGGTTACCCTCAGCTGCCACTTGTGGCTATTGCAATATCTTTTGTGGTTTTCTTGACCCAAATCTCTATACATTGATAGTTATAAGGAAAATAGTCTTGGATTATTGTAATTTGATTGTGACGTTTGTTTCCTTTTGGGAATATGATTGGTACCCATACCTATCAAAATCCCATTGTAAATATTGTACAGGTTGAGTGTCCTTTATCTGAAATACTTGGAACTACAAGTGCCTCAGATTTCAGGCTTTTCTCCAGATTTTGGAATATTTTCATGTGCATAATGAGGTATCTTGGGGAAAGGATCCAAGTCTAAACACAAAATTTGTTTCATATGCTTCCTTTGCATTTAGCCTGAAGGTAATTTCATGTCATATTTTCAGTGCACCTGCATTTGGCTGTGACCCATCACATGAGGTCAGGTGTAGAATTTTCCTCTTATGTTGTCATGTTGGTGTTCAGAAAGCTTTGGACTTTGGAACATTTTGGACTTCAGATTTTCAGATGAGGGATGTTCAACCTGTCCTTAGTTTTAGAACTAGTCCCATTAATGCCATAGATAAGACAAGGATACCCATTATCACCACCTGTATTCAACATTGCAAGGAAATTCTAGCTGATGCAAAAGTCAAGAAAACAGGTACAATACCTAAGAATTGGGAAGAAAGAGGAAAAATATTATAGATGATATTGTCTCTATAGAAATCTAGAACAATCTACAGACCGTGAGAATGATCAAGGCATGTGAATAAAGTTGTGAAACACAAATTTCAATATACAAAAAGTTATAGCTTCCTTATTCACTAATAATAATCATTTAGAAGAGTAAATGGAAAAAAATACCTCACTCACAATAGGTAAGGGAAAAGTCCTATAACATATTTGATGGTCAGTTGTAGGTGGCAACTCGGCTAGGCTATAGTCTCCAGTTATGCACACACTAATCTAGGTGTTACTGTGAAATATTTTGAGGATGTGATTGAAGTCCACAATCAGCTGAATTCACTGAAGACTATTTTGGATGACCTATCTGGGCAGTCCTTACTGAACCAATTGAAAGGTCTTAAGAATAAAACTAAAGCTAGCTTGAAGAAGAAATTCTGCCAGTGGACAGCAGCTTCAGCTCATGCCTGAGAGTTCCAGGCTGCCCTTCCCGAAGTCCTGCCCTGTGGCTGTTGGATTTGCCTTGCCAGCCTCCACAATCACATAATCCAATTCCTTCCTGTAAGTCTTTTAATATATAACTTCTTCTATTGGTTCTGCTTCTCTGGTTAAACCCTAACTGATACAAGTGCCTAGAAACAAACCTTAAAAATTGCACAAAACCCCTCATGGAGAAATTATGAAACACTATTGAAAGATCTAAAAGAAAATCTGAGTAAATGAAGGTCAATGTCATGTTCACAGTTCAGTAGACTTAATACTGTTTAAGTCCAAAAACAACGTTGAGACCATCCAAGGCAGAACTACCCTACTTATCTCTCACTAGCAGATTTACACTCATCATTCTTTCTTCTCCAATTCAATCATTCAACAACCAACACATACTTACTGACCATGTGTTATGTGCCAGGTGCCATTATAGATATTCAGACACATTAGTAAAGACAGAAAAAAAAAATCCCCAGCTCTGTGAAGGTTGTATTCCAGCATGAGAGAGGTAAGGGAGCAGTGAAGAAAATACACGATGAACACAATAGGTTAAGTTTGGTATGTTAGATGGAAACAGGTATGCTGGGGAAAGACAAGACAGTGAAGGGCTGAGGGAATCAGGAGGACTGGGAGGAAGATTGCTATTGTCAGTAAATTGGTCAGGAGGGTAGGCTTTCTGAACATGGTGATGTTTGAACAAATCCTTGGAGATGAGGAATTATCCAAGCAAATCATCTGGGGATGCACTCAGTACATGTGGGGGGAATATTGCAACTTAGGCTGGATTTTAGATGTTTGCAGGAGAAGGTGATCAGACCAGAGGGGGTGCTGCTGATCAACTCTTCTCCATGCAGCAGGCACATTTGATTCAGTGTCCTGGCAGAGGCTCTCAGAGCTCAGTTCCAAGCTGAGGAACCTTAGTTCATGACCTGCTCTATACTTGAGGAGTAGATGTTCAGGAAATGGAGAGTGCCAAATACACAGCTCAAATTATTTAGGATGCAATTATATTTGGTTTAATAATTAAAAATACTTTTAGAATTTTTTTGGGCAGAGATTAGGCTATTAATTAGCATGTCATGGGAACCCAGCATTTATTATTCTCTCAAAAACCCATTTGTGGTGGAAAATGTGCTGAGCCTCATTTGTGAAGATAATTATAGCTGATATCTTTGGGAGTGTCTGCCAAGTTCCTAGTGATTTCCCTCTTCTCTGGGAGCTGATTCCACAATCTAGAGGGTGACTCTTCCACCCACATTTCTACTGCATGAACATGTCCTCTGCTTATAGTTCATTGGATCAGAGCTGGAATCATGAGCAAAGCTTAGCTAGTAATATCTTGCCTCCCAGGAATTTGGAATCAGAGCCAAGAGGCTCAGGTCAATCCGTTCATTTGACTGGAACTATAAGGTGCAAGCTCAGGCTGGCCATAATTCAAGTGCATCTGAGGAGCAGAGAAAGCTTATTTTCAGAGACATTAAAGCATACACACAGAGGAGATCTTGGGGGAGAAACTTAGAGAGTTCTGCCTTTCAGTTTCCAACAGGTGTTTCCCAGCTCTGAGGTTCAATAAAACATTCATATACCTTTATAATTATCCATATCGGTTGCTCTTGGTAGTCAGCTGGACTTCTAATACAGGGAGGTGCCAGGTGCAGGGAGTCTACTTTGAATGTTTTTTCCCCTGTAGACATGGTGTTCATTCATTTACCCACAGACTTTTCTGTGGCACACATTGTTAGAGGCTGAAGATATACTACTAAATGTCTTTGCATTCACATAATCTATCTTTCCTTCCTTCCTTCTTTCTTTCTTTCCTTGGTGTCAGGGATTAAATCCAGGAGCGCTTAATGACCGAGCCACATCCCCAGCTTTTATATATATATATATATATATATATATATATATATATATATATATATATATATAGTAGATGGATACAATACCTTTATTTTATTTACTTTTATATGGTGCTGAGGATTGAACCCAGTGCCTCACACGTGCCAGGCAAGTGCTCTACCACTGAGCCACAACTCCAGCCCCCCCCCCAGCTTTTTTTTTTTTTTATCTTTTATTTTAAGACAGGATCTTGCTAAATTGCTTAGGGCCTTGCTAAGTTGCAGAGGCTGGCTGTTATGGTTTGGATGTGAGGTATCTCCCAAAGTTAATGTGTGAGACAATGCAAGAAGGTATAGAGGAGAAATGATTGGGTTATGAGAGTTTTAAACCAATCAGTAAATTAATCTCCTGATGGGATTAACTGAGTGGTAACTGAAGGCAGGTGGGGTTTGGCTGGAGGAGATGGGTCATTGGAGGCGTAGTTTGGGGGTATACCATTTGTATATGGCAAGTGGAAGCCTCTCTCTCTGCTTTCTGATCATCATGAGCCGCTTGCCTCCACCACTCTTCCACCATGATGTTCAGCCTCACCTTGAGCCCTTAGGAATGGAGTTGGCTGTCTATGGACTGAGACCTCCAAAACCGTGAGCTCTCAAATAAACTTTTCCTCTCTACAATTGTCTTTTAGTCACAGCAGCAAAAAATATCTGACTAAAACACTGGCTTTGAACTTGCAATCCTTTTGCCTCAGCTTCCCAAGGTGGTGGGATTGTAGGTGTGTGACACGGAGCTGATATATTTTTCTTGACTTTATTTTTAAGGTGGTTGGTTAGTGTGTGGGGTGTAGTATTAGATGTTGAAATATCAAAATCCTCTTTTGAGCTTGATGGACTATTGGGAGAATCGAAACCTGACCTTATCTTCTTTAGTACTAATAAAAGTACTTTGTGAACTATACAGTGCTACCAGATGTTTTTCAATGGTTATAGTATTTTCTTCTGTTTGAGTTAGTTAGCTTCACAGAGACATATATTAAACACACTCCATTGAAAGGAAGCTTTGGTTTAGGAATAAAACAAGTTTTAAAGTCATTCAGTTTATCCACAGATATACTAAAAAACTTTAAAATTAGATATTAATTTATTACATTTATGCTTTATTTTTCTTTAACTAAACAATATTTTTGAGGCTTCTAATATTTTGGAATATTTTCTAATAATTTGGGCAAAGCTGCTGTTTCGGAATGAAAGGCTATAATCATTTCAAATGATAATTTGGAGCTTCTGGAGAAGACAAATAAAAACCAACTGAAACAGAAATAATTCTCAAAAATAAGCTTCAATACCCCTGGGGATGGCCCAGGCATCTGGGTGAATTATGTAGCAAATTATACAGCATTTGGCTGTAATCTTATTTCTCAAATGTCAATGGTAGATCCTGCTCATAAGAGAGCCCCAAACCCTCCTTTTAGCTGTTGCTCATTTTTCAAGGACCCACTCACTCTGATCTCTTTCCCTTTCTAGGATGATACTTTTTAGACTTTATAGCTCTTAGAATTTTTATCCCTCTAAAGGGAATCTATTAAACATTTATCACGGTGAATACATTTGATGCTTTTGCTTTATTGTCTTGAAATTTGATGTTCCTAATTTCAACAACTAGTTAACTTCTGGGAATATAAAAGGTTAAAGATAGAAGGTGTACAGATCATTTGGACTGATGGTTAGGAGTAAGGACTTTGATACCTGGCTGGTACTCACTCTCTGTGTGTGTCCCTGGGCAAGTTACTTAGCTCTCTGACCACATGTATAAAATAAGGATAAGATTTCCTTTCTCATAGGGGGCTTAGTGGATTAAATGAATGACATAGATTAAGTTGCCTAGCATAGTATCAGACTTGTAGAAGGTGGTAATTGAATAGTAGTGGTAGCCATTGTTTTTATTATTTATTATAATTTCCCAGAGACACCCAATGAGTCGTGCTAGATTCAGGCCCTGAAAGTCTCCCTGCCCATATGCTTGTTAGTATTCTTGCTCCTTTTGGAAGTGAAATCATTACAAAGGAAATACTAAGTAGATTGGTCTTTGCAATGAGCAAAATTATCTTTTAAAATATTCTTATTAATGTTAGTCAATATCACTCTTTTATGATGATAGTTAAAAAGGGATGTTACTATTAAATCCAAGAAATTTGTTAATGAAGTCTCTCTTAAATTCATCTTACTTGAAGTCTTCGAGGTGGATGCCTTTTAATAATACTTGTTTCTCCCTGTTCCAGTGGGATGTCAAAATACATAGCCCTGGATGCTTGAAGAATTGGGGGAGAAATGAGAATAAGCCATTAAAACAATTTACCATTAAATTAGAACAAGGATCATTAGTTATTAGACTTGTTAACACAATTTTGTACCTTTTCAGTTATATATGTCTAGCCTATAGATTGAATGTGGAGATGAAACACATGGAACAGGGTCCCTCCTTGAATGCGAATGATAAACTTTGAGTCTAATTTCTGCTTTCCTCATTTCCCCTTCTGGTAGATATTTAGAGGAAGATCTGCAAAATCAACAATGCATTGACTACAAGTCTTACTGAAACCGAATTTGGCCTGTAATAGAAAGTAATAGAAACTTACCGATTTGTTTTAGTTCCATGAATCTCCTCCCCAAAATACAAGAAATCGGAAAAAAGCATATTTAACAAATGAAAATAACCTATCTTTAACAGGAAATAGGCAACAGGTGATTAGATGCAGAGAAAGGTGGCACAGAATTATAACACGCGCTTCCAATAAGAGCATGCAATGTATGATGACAATTAACTAGTTTCTCTCAAACCAGGGAAATTTCAAGTTGTTACTGTAATACAGCATATCAACATTCTTTTCTGAGAAAATAAACCAGGGCTACAGAGTGAAGCCTCTGCTAGGAAACAGGAAGTCTCAATAGGTCTGTTATGAATTTTATAATCCTGGGCTCCTGTACTGCTGCCAAGACCAAACAGCATGAGTGAAGTCCTTGTCCTTTCCCTTGGCAATCTGAAAACATCTGATTTCTAGATTGTTAAATAGACCATCCTATACTCTCACTTCACATTTGAAATGGAAAATTCCAGGGAATTATGCATCTCCATCCTTAAGACTTTTAATGGACATTTCAAGGAGTTTGCTCTAACTTTTAATAGTATGAAAACTATGTCCTTATTTTCTTTAATGATGATACCACATTGAGAGGACAGAAACAACAACAAAACATTGGATTTAAAAATGTAAATATTTTTGGCAAAATTTTTTCAGAAGTATGACTACTTATTTTTATATTATGATTTGAAAGCTATTACCTCATTATTTAGTTAGATTCTCCCAATATGGCATATTGTTTTCATCCCTGATTATAGGTGAAGAAAATTGATGAAGTGACTTGTCCAAGATTGTCTGATTTGGTATTTGGTGGAGCTGGGATTAGCCTGCAGCATGCTCACCATTGCCTTGTTATTTATATTTAATGTGATTTTGTCATCTCAAAAATAAAAATTTCCAGTCAGGACTCAAAAGCACTAAAATCAGTTTTCACTATTCAGTTACCAAAAATCTTAAAACTCTGGATAGAGAGTTTGGATTTAAAAAAAAAAAAAAAAAAAGAATCCTTCAGTGCAACTAAGAGGAAAATTCCCACTCATATATTTAAGAAGTTGGGGAACATATAAACTAGGCTGTATAGAACTCCTAACATTGTCAATTCTACAGAAAATAATCATGCAAATCATTGTGGGCAAGATCTGCTAGGTACCAAAAGAGAATGCAGGCATTCTGACCAAGACATTCAGTAAGGGGAGCTTATTTGTGTTACTGTTCCAGAATGAGAAGAAAAGAAGAAATTGCATACATATATGCTTGTGTATACATTATAAAGACATATTTCTCTTCCCAAGTTAGAATATCTGTTTCATTATCTCCACAATCATCACAACACATTTTACAGGTCTTATAAAATACCCTAGAATAATTTATAGCCACTTCATGCCCAGAGCTTCCAATCAAATGGAAAAAAATTCTTTCCTCTGCAGATGACCATGAAGAGAAGGGGTGACTCATCCACTCTTCTCTACCACAATAAATCAATTTTGTTTGGGGTGGTTTCAAAATTCACATTAGAGAGAATTCACTCCTAAAGTGCTGCTTTCAAAACCACAAAGCCTGATGCATTAAACTGTATTGGAGATAATAATTTAAATTTAGAATCTAACTGAAATACATGATTGTTATCATTCATTACATCAGTGCCTATATGATTTAATGGTCTGGTAAAGCTCAGTACAAACATGGAAATCATTATAAACTAAGCTGAAGCAAAATGATTTTCCTTCTTATTTGGAATGTTGAAAATACCTTTGGACACAGTTTACACTCCCATTCTAAGGTGCCAGAATACCTTGGATTGACATTCAATCCCCACTTCAACTGACAAATGTTCAATCCCCACTGAAAGATATTTCCTTATATCTCAATAAATTAGAGACTTTCTGAGATCACAGAGACAGGTCAACATATCAACAGCTCTGTTAGGTCCAGATACATAAATCTCATGTTGAGTTTTGCATTTACCTGTAGAATATCTTCCATACCAGGTTTCTCGAAGAGGTGGCAGCTGGCCATTCAAAGGTTCATTCCGGTCCTGCAGCCTTGCCAATGAATATGAGCTCTTTTCTTCCAGGTTCTGATTAAATGTAAAATCCACAGGGCCAGGTGAAGGAGTGTCTGTTCCTTTGTTTTCCAGAGGGGCTACTTTGGTGACCCTAAAGTGAGCCTTAGAGTGACTCCGGCCCATTTCCCAGGAAAAATATTCAAAGGAAAACCATGCTGGAGGTAGTTTGGGGGTCTTTCATGTAGCTTGTTTTAATTAAGATATTTCAGAATCCCAGCAGCTTGGGAGGCTAAGGCAGGAGGATGGCGAGTTCAAAGTCAGCCTCAGCAACTTAGTGAGGCCCTAAGCAGTTCAGTGAGACCTTGTCTCTAAGTAAAATACAAAAAAGGGCTGGGGATGTGGCTTAGTGGTTAAGTGCCTCCGAGTTTAATCCCCCATACCAAAAAAAAAAAAAAAAAAAAAAAAAAAAAGATATTTCAGAAGCTGACCCCAGCTTTAGAAAGTAGTGGTTTTCCTTCACAACATCTCTCTTGCTCTGTTTCACCACATACTAATCCCCTGGCCACTTCTCACAAGGTTGGTTTCCATGGAGACTTCCCTTCACCTCCTGCATTGCCATTCCAGACCCAAAGAATCCAGTTAAACATTGACTTGGTTATGCTACTTTCTGAAAAACAGAGCTGTTGGAATAAGAAACCACTATTGATCATTAAACAAATGTCTAACACCAGGAAGGACTTTAACAGAGATGGAGAGCAGAGATTTAGAGAAGTCTTAAACTTAACCCTTTCATTGCAGGTACCCTCATAAGGACGGATCATTGAGAATAGCTAAATCATCTTTGGAAATAAGGAATGCATGCTAATTATGGAGTGTTTTTTGCTAATCTTTAATTCGAATCAGAGAATATGTTTTGCAAATAGGAAAAGAAGCAGCAGAGTAGCCAAAGCTTCACTTGATTTTTCTATCAATGATTTGAGTTTCCTTTGAAGGGAATACATTGAGAGAGGGCAGGAAGACAATAGGATCCCCCCACCTCCCAAAAAGGAAAAAAATATCTTGAATAAATTATACAAATAAAAGCTGTTTTCAGAACCAGTTTATTTACTATGTTTTTAAAAAATAGAAGAAAAAGCTGGATGGTGAGTAGGGATTTATGCATGGTGGGACTATGGGCGATTTTTATTTTGTTTTATATTTAAAAACAAGACTCACTGTCAGGTTTTAATTGCTCATGATCCCAGATTACATATGTTTCCATCATGTCTCCATAGAAAAATATAATTAAAATATACATTTTTTGTTTGTTTGTTTTTGCAAAATCCTTTTGCTCAGGGGATCACATGGTGTCTGGAAAGTCTTGAGAGTCAACAGAAGGATTCAGCTCTCATTTTTTGCATTATTATTACTAACCTTGGAGAAATTATATTTGAGGAGAATATGAGTCTTCACTGAGGAACCAGCTTAGTTGATGAGGAAATAATTACAGAAACAAAAGTATGTTTCTGGGTTTGTTTCTCTTTTTATTCCTGGCCACTTCCAAGCTTTGTGACTTCCATAGATTACTCAATGTCCTGCTCTGTAAAATAGGGTTAATCATAATACTTCATGAAAATTGAAGGGCTTGGTTCCATTTAGAGCTCTTGGAACACTACTTGGCAGGCAGTAAGTTCCCAAAAAGCACGGGCCACTGTCCTCTTCCTCCTAAGGAAGATTTGTTACATGTCCACATGTGCATGGGATAGGCCTGATTGCCCATTGACAGAACTTCATTAAAACAGACATGTTCTATGTGTAAAAAGATTTTTACACCTAAGTATAGAAAATCCAATGAGGATAAAGAAGGGTCAATTAATTGAGTCTACTTACCTGAAAAAACAATAGTGCTGAAGAACTATCATTTAAAAAAGAGTCTTCATATGCTAAAAGGATTTTATAAACATCATGGTAAAACATATTTTAATTTCATTAAGAGAAAAATGAGTATTTAGTCTCACCTACAGACTTAGACATAGATGTAGTTCGTTAACCACTAGAGTTGGCACACATTAAAAAACTCTCATCTACCCAAACTTGACCATTCCCAAGACTACCATAATCCTTTATAATGATCACGCCCCACTGTTCAAGAATGACTATAAATACACATTATTGTGTGTAAAAATGATAAAATATGATGTTATTTGTAATAGAATTCACGAATTTGGAATGAGAATATAAGTTTACAAAAGTCAGAAAGGATTAACTACATTTTTTTTTATGAAGCTGAAGACAGTACCCAGAGTAAAATTTATTAAGATAATGCACAGATAAAAGATAAGGTGGTGAGACCCCAGAGGAGAAGGGGAGGAACAGGTGCTAACAGCCCTGTGTGCTATTTCTGCACGCGAGGATTCAAAGCCCCAGCCTGGCGCAGCTCCACAGGCAGCATGACCTGGCACTTCCCACAGAACTGTTTCGCACAAGCTCAGAGAGCTGGGACCAGTCTTGCCTGGTATAGGGAGTGCCCTCCTTCAAGATGGGGTGAGCCTAGCATTGAGCCAAAAAGCTACAAAGCTGCATTTCTCAGAAATCTCAGCCTTTGTTCTTGACTCACTCCAAACTAGCCTTGGGGCAAAACTGTTAAGTCATCTTGTTTAGTGGATTTAAATTCTATAGAAACTTAATACACATTCATCATGAGATATGTGGATTTTCCTGCTTTCTAATAAAAGAAAGTTTTACATTTGAAATGACAAGAGACAAGATCCAGGGCTTTAGGTATGAGTTTGGTATCACAAAGAGAGCTAGGTGCTCTCAAAATTTTTAAAAATCCTTCTATAGCCTAATTATCTAGTCAAAGCCAGCAAAAGAGGAACTTTTCTTGCTGGATGTAAACATTTACCTACCTTTGTCCATAGGACTGTGATTTAGCTGCTTTGCCTAGGTTTTGATGGACTTGTGGAGTCATCCACACCCTCTACCCCACACCTTGCAAGGTGATTGCCTGGGGTAAAGAATGTGCCTCTGGTTGAGAAAGGCCGATTTATTTGATAGGTCACCAGCTACTGTGTGAATCAAACAAGAAACCAGTACCACAGTAGCACTCTGTTATAAGTAGCTACCTATAGATAACCATAGAACCATTTAAGGGTTAATAGTAGTAAGTCTTAAAGTTTAAACAACCTAATACTGGATAAATTAGTTTCTTTTTGAAATGGGCTCCAGGTAACCACATTGGATGTTTATACAGCTGCCACTTATATCTGTGGGGGATTGGTTCCAGCACTAAAACCCATGGATGCTCAAATCCTGATATAAAATGGCGTAGTATTTGCATATAATCTACATGCATCCTCTCTTATACCTCACATCGTGTCAAAATTACTTATAATAGACAATACAATGTAAATGTTATGTAAAGAGTAGTTATGCCATATTGCTTAGGAAATAATAACAAGAAACAAGTCTGTACATGTTCAGATATTTTCGATCCATGGTTGGTTGGATCTGTGGATGCACAACCTGAGGATACTGAGAGCCAACTATAATAAGCAGATGACAAACACTAATGTGACTGATGCTCCTTAGGACAGGATGGTAGCTGCTGGGAGCCAGCTTGGTTAAATTACCTTATACTCAGAGTACGATTTTCTTGGAAAAGTCTCAGGTAGAGTTTCAATGTGCACATAAATATTCCTTAGGGTTAGATTTAATTTCACATGTAGGTTAATTATTATGCTTTCCATCAGTGGGTTTTAAATCCTAAATGTTTACAGTATTCCTAAATTATGCTTCTAATAAAGTTAAAGCCTTTTCTGCGATTGATCTGTAATGGATAATCAATCACTGGAGGCTTTTCATCAATCTGAATTATGTGTTTGGATGCAAACTAAGCACAGTGAACCTTCATTTTCCTTCCAGGGATTATTCTTCTCTGTATTTATCTATACTTTGGGTGTGATGGTGACAGTGCACCAGACCTACTTAGTTTAGAAGCGCTGAAGCAAAGCTGATGGAAAAAAGCATTCTGAAGCTTCTTGTATAAACAGCTAAATAAGATCAGTTGAGCCTGGTGTGGCGGCACACACCTGTGATCCCAGCAACTTGGGAGACTGAGGCAGGAGTTTGAAATTTCACATCAGTCTGAAATTTAGAGGACACCAAAGAAGAGACCAGCACCTCAGCAATTTAACGAAGCACTAAGCAACTTAGTAAGGCCCTATCTTAAAAAAACAAAAACAAAACAAAACAACAACAACAAAACAACAACAACAACAAAAAAAAAAAAAAGGGGCTGGGGTGGTAGCTCAGTGGTAGAGTGCCATTGGGACCAATCTCCAGTACCAAATAATAACAATAATAATGAGAATAATAAAGTGCTGTTGAATGAAATCTGTATCTTTTCCCTTTAAATATACTCTGCAAGTACATCATTGAATTAAATGCTAAAATCAGGCTGTCACATGCCTGTGCTACTCTGAGTACAGCCAGTGGATAAATTTCTTAAAATGCATTGCTAATGGATTAATTTAGGTGAAAGGATTTTTTTTGTATATTTTTTCTCGCACTGGGAATATCAATCTAGTTATAATACTTTTTAAGACATCTTTAGAAAATTGTCTTCCTTCTTCTCCTCCTCTCCTCCTCTCCCTCCTCCTCTTTCTCCTTCTCCTTTTCCTCCTCTTCCTCAGTCTCATTTACACTGAAATTTAACCTTTAGTACATGGTCTCTATCTGGTCTAATGGTCACTCAGTATATAATTAAATAATATATATTTTTCTCCTAAAGGAAAAATCCTCCTCTTACTGATGCCTACCAAATCTTTTGCTTCTCTTTTTTGATAAATTTAAATTATGGACCCAGAAGTGGAGATATGAGCTTCGAGCTGCTAAGGGAGCATAAGACCAGGATGGAGAGGAGTGTGGTGACTCAGATGTCCTAGAGTTCAGGGTGGTCCAGAGCAAAGATTCAGCTGTTGTCACTGAACTAATGTCAGCCTGGCTAGTGCTAGTTCCTGAGTTCCAGAGATATCAACCATCAGCTGTGAGTTTTAAAACATTTCAGCTCTTGGGCTGATTCAAGATAGGAAGTAACCCTGCCCTGGGAAAGTCTTTGCTTTGGGTTTTGAAAAATCACATCAGTCTGAAATTTAGAGGAGACCAGCACATTTCCTTGTTATTCCTCGTATTTCTCATCAAATGCAATGCCAAGCAATACTAAGATAACATCCTCACTACTCTGGCTCTCTGCCTCGAAATGGGATTCTTTGTTCAGGGGGCCTAGGATCCCAGACCTGGCTCAGGTCACTTGGCAAAGTAGTGAGGAGAGAGGGTTCCTTTGACCTGGGATTGAGTTTCTACTGGTGCAGTTGGGTGACAACTCAGACCCTACTTATTACTTTCCTTGGGGCAGAAGTTATGTGATGACATCCAATCTTAACTCTATGATCTCTCTCTCTTTTTTTTTTTTTTTTTTTTTTTTTTTTGTGGTACCAGGGATTGAACTCAGGGGCACTCGTCCACTGGGTCACATCCCCAGCCCTTTTTTGTATTTTTATTTAGAGACAGGGTCTCACTGAGTTGCTAAGTGCCTCGCCATTGCTGAAGCTGGCTTTGAACTCGCGATCCTCCTGCCTCAGCCTCCCAAAGTGCTGGGACTACAGGCGTGCGCCACCGCGCCCGGCTTTCTCTCTTTTTTTTTTTAAACATGTATTTTTTAGTTGTAGTTGGACACAATACCTTTATTTTATTTATTTATTTTTACGTGGTACTGAGGATCAAATCCAGGACCACACACGTGCTAGGCGAGTGCTCTACTGCTGAGCTGAGCTACAACCCCAGCCCCCTCTATCTCTTTTGGAGTTCTGGAGGGCAAGTTTTGTCATGTGTTTGCTTTCTGGGTCATTTATTTATTTGGTACTGGAAATTGAATCCAGGGGCATGTTACCACTGAGTTATATCCCCAGACTTTTTTTTTTTTTTTTTTTTTTTTTTTTTTTTTTTTTTTTTGAGACAGTGTATCACTAAGTTGCTGAGGCTTTGAATTTTGATCCTCCCAAATTGCTGGGATTACAGATGTGAGACACTATGCCTCACAATCCATGTCATAAATTTTTTTTTTTTTGTGGTGGAGCTTGGGATCAAACCCAGAGCCTCACATATATTAGGCAAGTGCTCTGCCACTAAGCTATACCCCAGTTCTTTGTTTTTGTGTTTCAATAGAAGCAGAAAGCAAATCTGCATGATTGCTAAAGGACCAAGGCAAGAGGTTTGTTGATCTTAACCTTGCTTCCTTGTTACCAGTTTGCAGCCTGGTAAAGGACACAGATCTTGGAGTAGCTAGCTTCAGGATTATAGGACCATAGAACAATGTGTTCAGTCTGTTTATTCTATGTCTCATGAGAAGGGAGCAGAGCATTACACAGGAGTATCAGGGGTCTCGGGCTCTACTTCCACCATAATACCAGCTTGGACCCTCACTCTTTCTGAAGTAGTTCCAAGAGCAGTGCTCAAAACCTTGATGACATTTGAATCTTGCTGCCTGTTCTTGTTGCTTCCTGGCTTGTTCTGGGCATCATCAGCATGTCCATAGGCACAGCTATTCATGAGCAAGGTGGAGAGTTTAGGATTCTCTGGATGGAAGCAGTGCGGTCTTTGGGGTCTTTTCTAGGGCTGTCTCAGTGATCTTGTGGAAGGTAGGTCCCCGGGCTCAGGACTCACAGGCACTCAGATGTTGTCCAGAGCTTCACCTCTTTTAGATGTTTCCTGTTACAGAAGTGATGCCCTCTGCAGGACTGGACACTTAAACTTCAGACATTTCCAGGCAGAGAGCAGAGTTAATTTCTGTGTAATTGTTAGCAGCCAAGGTGGCTCTGGGTAACCAAGGCCTCTAGGGTGCCAGCTTCCTAGCCTTCACTCCTGGTGAGAGGCAAGGTGAGGAGACTGTTGTGGAGGGGAGGCTGGAGGCAGCCCATTGTGCCAGGCACCTCTCTGGGAGTAACTGTGGGGAAGGAGACATGGCACTTGCTGCTCTGGCTGGATTCAGACTCTAGCACTGATGGTGGAAAGGCAAGAGCAAGACAGCTCTGATCTCTAGAGGGACACTGTAAACTGTAGCTTAGTCAGTACCTCATCAGTTTCCAGTGCTCTCGGTGTACAATCCAAACTCAAGTATGTGCCATCTTAGTTTTGGTTTCCTCCAACAGCTTTCCATGCAGGTGGTTTATTTGGGAGATCATCCTGGGAAACAGAGGCAACAGGTGTAGGGGGCGACTCAGGGGAAGGCAAATAAAGCTAGTCTAGAGGGTGTCATCCAGTTTGTTCCACTATGAGAAAAACGTACTCCTGCTGCAGAATAGTGTGGAACATACTATTTCCACTGTTTCTGCGTCAGAGATATCTCACCAGAGGCGTGACGGGGTGGGACACCTATTCTCCAATGCCTGTCACTGGTGGAGAATTCCTAAGGGGAGGGAACAGAGGGGTGTTTATTCCTTGGCATTTCTGGAGGTCAGAGCTTCACCTCTTCTAGTTGTTCTAACAGGTAGAGAAAGCCCTGAGGCAGAGAGATGTATGTGTTAGCAACTGCCTTGAAATGGGAAAGTTCCAGGGGATGGTACAGGGCCCAACAGTGTCTGCTCAACATGTTCTTACATATTTCCTCACAAGCAGGCCTTGGTTGCTGCTCTTGCCTCACCCCAGGAAGTGGGTGGGTGTGGGGGGAGATGACAGTTCTCACTGCGTGACTATAGCCATCCAATGTAGAGGAGTCCACCATGTAAGCAGGAAGGCCACCATGGCCCCAGACCCAGGGTGCTCCACAGGCTTGCAAAGGCCAACCCACTAATCTCCCAGAGCTGCTGGTTTTGAGTACTTAGTTTGCAAACACTCTATGCTAAAGGCTTTCCAGAATTTTCCCAGTTCATCTGAACAATAGTTCTATGAAGTAGATCGGTTGCTTAATGTCTCTGAACCTTAATCCCTTAAGTTCAGAGAAGTTGAGCCACTGGTCTAAGGCTACATGGTAAAAACAAGATGTGAACCCTGCTTGTCTCACCCCACAGCTTGTTTTGTTTTGGGTTTAGTTTGGGGTTGTTATAGCTCTAAAATGTCTTTTTAAAAAAATTTTCGAGCAATCTTCCCACCTTTTTTCATGCTACTAACTTGTTGAAGAGACTGGAATTGTTTCCTGTGGAATGTCCCATATTTTGGATCTGCCTGGTTGGCTCCTCCTGGTGGGACCTGTTTCTCTAGTCCCTGGATATGCTGTAAACTGGGAGTTAGGCCAAAGTCTCCTTAGATGCAGGTATGTCACCCAGCCCAGGAGGGCTTGTGGATCCCTCCAATGAAAGGCTGCGCACCCTCCTCATAACCAGTGGGGTGATACTTTAAAGCTTGTGCTTTATTTATTTTTTGTGGTACTGAGGATTAATCTCAGAGCCTTGCACAAGCTAGGCAAGTGCTCTACATTCCCCAAACCTGTGCTCTCAACCATAATGTGATGGAACTATTTCAATGCCAGATTAAAGGGTGGCTATGCTAAATCCCATCAGGGTACTGAGCCTGAACTAAGAGGGTTTCAGATGTTAGACAGCTTTGACCACCTTTTACACAGATATGAAGAAGAGGCAGGCTCCCTTCCTGCTTCCCCAGACCAGGATGGTGGAGGCTTGATGACCTCAGGTTCATGTGAAGCTAACAACTAAGCTCTCAGGCTACAGATGCTGGGCAGCCAGGTCAAGACATGAGGTGCTGGCACAGAGTTCCCTACCAGAGGGCACTGCCTTCCTTCCAAGCGGTGGGGCAGCCCCTCCTTTCCTGCACGTACCAGATTTATTTCAGATGATGCTGGGTCTTCTCTGTCTCTCATGTCAGCTGCTGCAGGTCCCAGACAACCAAAGACACTTCCAGCTTCCAATTCCAATGATGTCAAATGAGGCTATTATGTGATCAGTTCTGGTTCAGGCCCAAAACAGATCCCAAAGCACCAAGGGACTTAAAGACATCCCCCAACACTCCGTTCTCCTTAACCCTACACCAGGCCTCCTGTACTGCTCTGCCACACTCAGGTGTGTCCTGAGGTTTGGCACTGTGCAGGGACACCCTGGAGCTGAGCTGCTGCAGTTGTTCCCCTGAGCCCCTGAGGCTGGTGGTGCCTGTCATTTCCCCTGCACCATCACTACATTTCCTTGACATCTGGGTCCAGAGAAAAGTTCATGGACTCCTCCATGCCACAAAGCAAGAGGCTAATAATAATAATAATAGCAACAACAAAAATAATAATAAACAATAATAATATTAATAATGATAATGTGGTTTGCCTTAAAGGGCAAGCACAGGAGTTTGGAGCTGGGCCAACCCACTTAGAAAGCACTCTTAACATCCCTTTCTTCCACCCCCAAGTCTTACTGGGTCAGCAAAGGGCACATGGAAATATCTGTGACAGGAAAAAGTACTTATCTAGATTTTTTATCTAATTTGTGACATTGGTTTGTTCCAGAAGACAGGTTAAGTTCTGTGTAAGAGAGGTGAGTTTTCAAGAAGAATTTTAAGGCTAAATGTGAAGAGTGGAAATCTGGCATTGGCAGCCCTGTAGCTAGGGTAGCAGAAAGATCCAGGAAAACTGCTTTGTGTTTGAGGGGAGATGGCCCTAGGAAAGATGACCATGGAGGTCCAGAGCCAGAGGATTGGCCAGTACATGGGACAGTCTAGAGGCAGGGTGGTGTATCCACAGCATTGAAGAGAAGAGTAATTATAATTTTGGGAGAACTCATAAATATTATTTCTTTTCAAATATTTTGTAAAACTTCCAATCTCACAGAAGGCCAAATCCCTTCAAAGTGTATCCCTATTCAAAAACCTAACTTTTACCTTTATGAGTATCCATGATTGAAGTGATTCTCATCTGCTCTGGGTTATTTATAATAATAACAATAGCCAATAACACATAACGAACTCCAACTGTGCACTAGGCACACCACAGAACTTTTTAGATGCACAATTTTGTTTAGCTCCTACTGCAATGCTACGAGGGCAGGCCTACATTATCCTCCTTTTCATAGTGAAAAATTGGAGCTGAGAGAGTTTAAGTCAGCTGCCCAGAGTCACACAGGGTGCATGCAGTGGGATTCGAATCCGGGTGCTCTTGACTGATCTGGGAACGTAGTTGCATGTCTTATCATGTGCAGTAAATCATAAAGTCCTGAAAGGCAGTGATTATACATACTCTCATCCTCTCCACTTCCACACAATTAGTGCGGAACCTTCCTTATGGCAGCCCTTGTAAGTATTAATTGGAAGAATGGATATCTTACTCTTACTTCTCTTCTCGTTTGCCCCAGGCTCTGGGGAAACAACTCTGGGCTTCTAATTAGTGCCAAATCTTCAGAATAACATAGAGAAAAGAATCCTTAAATTCTCATTAAGCTCTTAATGAGTTTTATTGCAGGCACAAATGAAGAGAAGAGTAGTGGCCATTTTCGATCTTGCAGCTGTCGATCTGTAATTGTCTTTATAATTGTCTTTATCATCACATACATTATGAAGTCTCAAGTGAAGCATTTTGAGTCTTAACCTTTGAAGGAAATCTCCCTGGAAGCAGAATTGGCTTTTTAGAAGCCAAAATATGCTCTAGGGAAATGTACCATGAAGAAGACTGCATGGCTTTCCCGGAAAGAGGGACACCTTCCCTTTCCATGGTTGGCCTGTGCTTTACTGACCTCCTGGCTGCTCACTGCAATCTTTACCTCCACCTCTGGCTCTTCTACAGAGCCTGCTAAGGAGAATATCCATTTCAACACAGTAGAGACCTCCTCACTTAGAAGTTGAAGTGACCCCACCAATATACTTCACAGCTGTTGAACGGAGATGACTGACTGCTGCTACTGAGCTGCATGAACCAGCCTGATGGAGAGCCAGCATGGTCTGGAGCTATGATGTCATGTTTTTGGATGCCCATGGTAAGCTGCCACCACATAAGATATATGAATCAATAGTACTGCAACTATGAAACCGAGTGAAACTTCTTTACATAAGTAGAAAGGTTACTAAACACTGTGTTATGGCTTAGATGTGGTATCCCCCAAAATCTCAAGTGTGAGACAATGCAGAAAGGTTTGAAGGAGACACGATTGGGTTATATCCTTAACATAATCAGTGAATTAACTCCTGATGGGATTGACTGAATGGTTAACTTCAAGCTAGTAGGGTGGGGCTGGAGGAGGTGAGCATGGGGGGGAGTGGCTTTGGTGTATATATTTTGTATCTGGTGAGTGGACTCTCTCTCTGCTGCCTTATCATCATGTGAGTTGTGTTCCTTTGCCATACCATTCCGCCATAATGTCCTGTCTCACCTTGAGCCCCAAGGAATGGAGCCAGCCACTTATGGACTGAGCCCTCTGAAACTGTGAGCCCCTAAATAAACTCTTCCTCCTCTACAGTTGTGCTGGTTGGGTCTTTTAGTCACAGCAGCGAAAAAGCTGACTGAAAAACACTTGCCATCCTCTTGGGTTAAGCAATATTTGACTTAGCTGAATTCCAGTGAAATGAAGGAACTCAGACCAGATCCTGGTATGGGTTTGACCTACTGGTAATGAGTTCCTTCCTGTTCTCGGGAAATTCTTGTTCGGGGTCATTTGGGCCCTGATTTTTCTGCAGAGATGGTGGATGTTTCTTTTTTTCATTTTTTCTTCCTTTCTAGGGATGTTCTGAATAAGGTCACCAACACAGTGTGGTATAAAGGAATGAACCTGGGCACCAGGACACCTGCGTTCTAGTGCTAGCTCTTTCTCTAATAATAAATGTGACTATTTTTTTCACCTCCTGCCAACATGTGAGGCATGATGTCATGCACTTTGCATGACTTAGAGTCAGTAGCTTGAGTAAGAGCTTGGACTTAAGAACCAGCTGTTTGCTTTGAATTCTGGATGTATCAAATTTTAGCCATGTGTAGGTAGGACTATGCTTCAGGGAGGTGAAAAAAGGAATATTAATAATTTTATCTTCTAGGGTTATTATGAGGATTAAGTGAATTCATATGTATGAATTAGAAGAATAACTGGCATGGTTGATGCTTATAAATTCATTAATAATAGTAACAATAAGAAAAACCCTCACAACTGTGGGAAGTGGTCAGCTTTTATACCTATTCTGAGGATGAGGAAGTAGTGACTCAAAGCAGTTTCTTTTCTTTTTTCTTTCTTTCTTTCTTTCTTTTTTTTTTCTTTTTGTTGTTGTTGTTGTTGCAGTACTGGGGGTTGAAGCCAGGGCCTCCTGCATGCTAGACAAATGCTCTTCTGCTGAGCCACACCCCAGCCTCAAAGCAGTTTCTAAGCTACTAAGAGATGCAGTCTGGATTTAAAACCATGATCTTCCCCACAATACCTCCATAGGCCTCAGTTTCCTTGAGTGTGAAAGAAGGGGACAAAGTGAGATCTGAGCTCTTCCAACCACCAACATTCTGCAACCCACTCCCTTCATCCTTGTTGTCTCTATAGCATCTGCAATTACTCTCTTTCCAATGTTCATTTCCCTCCTGACTTCAAATTCAAATATGCCCAGATCTTCCTTAGTCAAAAATTCTTCATTGTACTTTTCCATGTGCCAGCTTCAGCATTCCTCTGCTAACCTTAAAGGCCAAGTTATAAGGTGTAGAGACCACACCCAGACACCATCCATCATCTCCCCGCTCCCCAATGTTTCTCCTAGCTCTACTCCTCAGCCAGTGGCACTCTCCTGAAGGCCAGTGACAACTTCCTCCTTCTCACATCTGTTGCTTTTTCATAGTTCTTCTCTGACTTGGTATATTTGTAGAATGCAATGTGTCAAAATGATAATCCGTAATGATCTGCCAGTTTTCTCTCCTCAGAACCCCTCTATGTTTGTCACGTCTCTTCTTCTCTCCCTCTTGTACCCTCTCCCTAAAATGCATCAACAGTTTCATATAGTTCATCATATCATGCCACTCCCCTCCTCAATTCAGTGTTACATTTTGGAGATCTTCCCATATAAGTCCTTGAGAACAACCTCATTCATTTTGATGACTATGCATTATTTCAGTGTGGGTACACCTAATTCATTGTTCCCCTCTGGATGGACATTAGGTTGTTTGCAATTTTTTGATTGCTAACAATGTTCCAATGAACATCTTTGAATATATTTCTTGTGCACAGATGTGAGTATTTTTTTAGATAAAGAGCAAGATAGACTTTCTGGGTTATTGAGTATTAAATTTTAATAGATTAATTGCCTTTATTTTAGCTGTCAGTCTTAGCTTACTGTAGCTTACATCTGGGATTAAGGCATGCTCCTAGAGAGGGAAGCTGTTAGAGATCTTTCAATTCATGATTCTCTATAAGCTAATTTCTAGTGTTCCACTTCTGATGGTAGTCATTTGTTTGTCTGAGCTTCTTCTTTTGTTTCTTCTCCTGTCTCAGTGATTAGACCTGATTTTCTCTGTGTTTGGATCTCTGAACTTTGTACCTGTACCTCTGAGACACCTGTTATCTACCTGTTGGAATCTCTACCAACCACTTTTCTTCTCTCCTCCCCAGCTCTTGACCCTGCTCTGGCCCCACTTGTAGGATTCTGATCCCACCTGTCCTTTTCCTCATTCTAGTGCACTGGTGTCACAGGTCCCATTGGTTCCCATATTCCTCAGTTCCTACTGTGAGATTAACATCTCAAATGACATTTTGGGGGCCTGTGTACTGCTCTGAAGTTCTATCTGGACTCAGTCACTTCCTGGCCTGGGGACTGTTCAAATGCATACACTATTACTGGTTTCCACATTGTACACAATAATGATTATCTTCTATTTCTAATCATGTCTGTTTTTTCCTCTCTGGTAAAAAAACTTTCTTTTTCTTCTATCCTTTACTATTCTTCAAGCTGGGTCTTTGCTCTGCTTTTCTTTCTAAGCTCTCACTTATTCAATATTTACCTACTCTAACTTACCTTAATAAAACTCAAATTCAGCTTCTTTTCAAATCTACGTAGCTAGCCTTCACCTTTCTCCATGCTCCATTAATGCCTTTTCAATTGTCTTCATAACATCTCCATTTGGATGTTTCCCATCACTTCAATTTCAATATGTCTAAACTCACAGAACCATCTGCTACCCTCCCACCCCATCTGTTTCCTCTCTCTTTTTCCCTATCTCTCTAAATGATACTATATTTCCCTAATCACCCAGACTGGAAATCTTGGAATTACATCAGATTTCTTTCTTCACCTTTTATATACAATCCATCACTGAATCTTGCTGACTTTTTCTTGCTTAAAAATAACGTTGTGGGAGATTTTGGGTTGAAGTCAATTGCATACATTCTCCTTTCTGAAACACCACTAATATGGCAGTAAAGGCATGTTTTTAAAGACAAAAATCTATGCTAAAAGGGAGAGAAGAAAGCTACAAGTTGGAAAGTAGATGGATGAACAATAATCAATTTAGAAAACCTGAAAAGCTACACCATAAGCCAAGAACACAAAGATCCTAGAAGCATACGAGTTTTTAACCTCTCTGAATGACTCAATGACCAAGAAATTGAAGGTACTGGATACGTTAAAAAGTGTAAAGGAAGAGCTAAAGATAGGGACACTTAGCAAGTCTTTTGGAGGCTGCTAGAGCCCTAGTTGCCCTTTGCTAATCCTCCCCACTCCAGAAAAAGATGAGAGGAACAGTGGATTTCTGGTCCAATAACACCAGCAACTGTTGCAGGTGGGCACCATCCACATCTGGTAATCAGTTAAAAGGTTATATTCTGGGTGCTGAGACCTGTGGTTCTCTTTCTCTGCTAGCCCTCAGGGCTCAAACATCTGCAAGGGAAGAAATGAAGGATCCCTACCTGGGAAGTCTGGCCAGCTCTAAAGAAAAGACCTAGACAAACACCAGATACTCCCTAGTCATATGACCTGACCACATCATCTTCCAGAAGAACCCACAGTCCACAAGCCCTAACCAATTTTTTTTAAAAGCTTAAAACAACAGAAATTTACTGTCTCACAGTTCTAGAGCCTCATATCAGAGGGATGGCAAGGGACATACTCCTTAAATCTGTAGGAGGGATTCTTTCTAACCTCTTCTAGCTTCTCCCCACACTCCATCTACCTTATAAGGGATCACCAGACTTTTGGAGAAAGACCTCAATATGAAAGACAAGAAACTAAAACAACACAATAAATGAAAAGAGACAAAAGCATGCAGGGAAAGAAACACTGGGGGAAAAATCCCAGCTGTCTATTATTATTCTCAAAGATCTAGGTGAATATTTTATATCCACGAAACAAGAAACAAGAAAACAAATGCTGTGTGTTTTTAAAAAGAGAACATTCAGAGAACAAAACAATAACAACAAAAAAAGTGCTCTTGAAAATTAAAGATATCATAGGAGAAAAAAATTTAAACTCAATAGAAATTTTAGAAGAATAAAATTCTTTTAAAAAAGAAAAAATAGGATGGAAAAGAGTGAAATTCCAGAAAGGAAGAACAGCTAGAAGAGAGGGGAGGAAATTATCAAAAAGTAATATGTGAAAATACCACAGAACTAAGGGACACAGTTGCTAGAATGAAAGGGTCCGCTCAACGCTAAATGGATTAAAAAGCACTAGTCCAATTATGAACTTTCAAAGCACATGGGACAGAGAAGTTTCCAAAATATTCTAGAAATAAAACTCAAGTTTCAAATAAAGGATATTTATTTGAAATATAAATATGGAATAGTTGGAGGCTAAGACAATGGAACTGTGTCTTAAAGTTTCTGAAGAAATGTGATTTTCAACCTAGAATTTTATACCTAATTAAACTAGCACAATTCAGTGTGAGAATATACTAAAGGAGTGTTCAGGCATACCAAATCTCAAAGAAGTTTACCTCACATGTATTATTTTTAAAGAAGATAATGGCAGGTATGGCTTACTAAAATGAGAGAGTTAACAAAGAGGTGAAAAAGCTAGAACCCAGGAAAAGGTAATTCAACATAAAAGACAGATAAAAGAAATCCCAAGGTGAAGGTGAAAAGGAAAACCTGAGATAAGATTTGTGCACCACGCATGGATCAAATGGTCAGAAGGCTGAAGGAGAGGTTTCTTTGAGATGAAATTGATAGTTATTTTCCCTCTCTGTTTCCTTTTTTCTCCTCTTCTTGCAATATATCATGGTTCCTCTTCAACTGTTTTGCCATGAAGTATTTTCCTTTTATTTATTTCAAACCAACCAAACAAACAAACAAAATAATAGCCCACATTAATCAAGCGTTTGCTAAGGGTTAAATATCCTTAAGCACATTATATGTATTATCTCAATCTTCATCTTAACCCTACGAAATAGAAACTATTGTGATCTCCATTCACAGATGAGAGAAAGAGGCACAAAGAGGTTAAGGAACTTGCCTAGTGACACACAAGAAGTGGTAGAGATAGCATTTGAACCTTGTCTGACTCCAGAGTTCATGACCATAACTACCATATTATATATTAAAGAAAAACATCAGTTCTCATTGCCTCAAATTTACTTCCTGGTAACAGTTCAGTGTGCATTTTGCCACATTTTTTTTCAAGTTCATATGAATATATAAATATATATATTTGTGTGTATATATACATATGTGCATATGTATATATACACATATGTATATACATGTATGTGTATATTTATGGGATTTTTTTCTTTTAAAAATGGAATCAAATGCATGTTTTTATTTTATTCAAACTAATATTTAAGTACATTTTGTGTTTGGCCCTGTGTTTAGATATTGGGATGAACAAAGTTATATAGTCCCTGTTTATAAGTGGCTTGTAGGTTAGAAAATTGAATTCCCTGATGTATTGAGAGTTCTCATCATAAAGCACTATTTTTCAAAGGATAAATATACTCAAGGCAAAATTATACAAAATCTAAGCTTTCCTGTGATTCAGACACTACTTCACACTCTTGAAATGCCTTTTTCTTGTTAGGATGAAGAGCAGAGATCCTTGACTAAGATAGCAAAAATCTCGTTATTTGAATTTTCAGCTGTTTGGGTTCTAGGGAAGTAGGTCTACAGTACACATTTATCCTACTTCTCTGCCAACACTCTTCCGTTAAATGCCATCCTCCCTCACACTGGGCCAATTTAACTCCAAATTTCCTTGGCCTCAGGCCATATGCTACAGTTTAAAAAAAAATTTAGATATTGTTGTATAGATTGCTTATGTGTCTAACTCTTGGGCTAGTGACAAACTTTATGGTTTATTTAACAGAGATTTAATACTGTAAGGATAACGTGGTAACAATGCAAAAATAAAATAAAGCCTGTTTAGTCCAAGATAAATTATTGGCTTCAGGCGATGATTGTTTGCTGAGTATAGCAAGGAGAAAGTAGGGTGTTCTTGCAATTGATTTATCTCAAGAGCTGCTAAATTTTTCTCTTAACATGTGTTGTTGGTCCAGTTTGGTTAGAGATAGCTTTAGCTGTGGCTGTTTTTTTACTGGAATTTGAACATTGTCTCTGAAATACTTGTCTGGCAGTTAACTAAACACCTTTAGATTTGACTACACTTCCTCATTTGTCATCTTTATCCTGCATAGCTTTCCTATGGTTTTGAGTTTTGTCTGATAACAGGAGAGAAATGGTTGATGTTAAGCTGTAGGAGAGAGTGAGATAATGGATCAGTCTCCAGTTCGTTATCTGTAGAAGGCAGTGTTCTGTTGCAGGTAGTAGCGGCCTCTGTAAGGTCAAGAAATATATCACACCTCCCAAACGAGAGTTGAAATATGGTCTCTTCAGCATGACTGATGTTCCAGCATCTGGGAGCATGTTTACCAGCTATAATCTCATTCCAAAGGCTGTTGCTGAATCACTATGATTGTAACCCACAAATGATTTGTGAAGAGAAGGGTTTGAGCGTGCTGGGCTTACAGCAGTTGGTTCTGCTGCTGATGCTTCTTATTTTCCCTGATCAACTTTTTTGAGGCATAATTTACCAACAACAAAATACACAAATTTTTTAAAAAAAATATTTATTTATTTATTTGCTTTAGTTGTACACAATGCATTTTATGTTTACGTGGTGCTGAGGATTGAACCCGGGCCGCGCATGTGCTAGGCGAGCACTCTACTGCTGAGCCACAATCCCAGCCCCAAAATACACAAATTTTAAGGGTACATCTCAACAAGTTTAGACATGTAGGAGCCCTAATTAAGGAGATAGCTAAGATTGCGGTTAGCTGTGAGCCATAAAGATGTTCAAACATTACCACCTTCCATGATCTCGCGAGAATTGGCCCAGGACATTGCGGATCAGGTGGATGCCATTTTGTGGTGGTTGGAGGAGGGTGGATTGCGGGTAGGAGTTGTTCTTGGAGCCGGAGAGAGAAGCTAGCAGAATAAAGAGCCTGTTCGTTTCCAGTCTGCCGCTGAACTTATTCCTGCGGCGTCATTGCTCCAAGCGGCAATCGCTTCAGGTAGTGACATAGACAGACATGTGTATGCCTGTGTAAGTACCCCTCAATCAACATACTGAATATTTCTATCACCCCAAAGAGTTTTCTTGAGTCCAGTGCCTATCAATCTCTCCCATTCCCCCAACCCCTAGCCTCATATTACCCCTAACCGATGGGCTTCTGTTGCTATAGATTCGATTTTTATCTTATTTTCCAGGTAACATTTTCACTTTATACTTTTATTCCATCATCTCTAATCTGTTCTACCTTAATCACCTTTTAATTAATCTTCATATCATCAGCCTAATTATTTTTTCCATCTAGAGTTTCATTGCCCGAAACCATATAGTACACACTCTTGTATCTGTCTTCTATAGCTTAGTATAATGTTTTTGAAATTTATCTGTTGTGTTTCGTGTATGTGCAGTTTATTCCTTTATGGTGTTAAGTCATACTCCATTGTATGAATAAACCAAAATTTGTTTATCCATTCACTTGTGGATAGGGTTGTTTGTATTCTTAGCTATTATGACTAGTTCTATTATTCTAGGCTTTATGACTGTTCAAGGGTGGATGCACCCTTCCTATCTCTTGCTTAAATGTCTAGACATGGAATATCTGAGTCATATACTGAGTATGTTTAACTTTTTAAAAAGTTGCCAACTTGTTTTTCAAAGTTGTGTCACTTCATGTTCCCACCAAAAGTACTTGAGGGTTCCAGTTGCTCTACATCCTGCCAACATCTGATATTTTTCAGCCATTTAGATTTTAGTCATTTTGATGGGTTTACAGGAGTATTGCATAGTTAAATTTAATTTGCATTTCCATTTGCTTAATTTGTATCCGTCTTTGGTGAATTATCTGTTCAAATCTGTAACCCACTTCAAATCTTTCTTTGCTCATTAAAACTTATTCTGGCCATTTTATTCTTGAGTTCTGTGTGTTCTTTGTGTATTCTGGTTAAAAGTTTTTTTATTAGATATATGCTTTGCAAACAATTGCTCCTAGTCTGTGGCTTGCCTTTCTGTTTTCTCATGAGTATCTTTCAAAAAGCAATAGTTTTTAAATGTAGATGATATCTAATCTTTCAAATTTGTTATTCCTATGACAAATCTTTGCCTCACTGTTCTACTATTTATAAATGTTTCTTTTATTGACCAAAATGAATTATTCACAGATGATATAATTACATACTTAGAACAAAGTAATCAATTTAACTATTATGAGAGATAAAGAGAAAATTAAGTAAGGTGACCAGAATGAGGTTCAGATCTCAATTTCTTACATATGTATTATTCAGGGAGCTGGCAGAATGCCCCCCTATTCAAATGGGATGACTGAAGAGTTTGCTGAAGAGAATATTCCTACGGGTGCAGGCAGGGTGGAGTTCTTTTGACAGAAGGATGCCATTACTAACCCTAGGCCTGAAGGATCAAAAGAACAATGCAATTTCTAGAACACAAGGAGGTTAATAGCCACAGAAGGGGTCCATCCAACAGATGTAGCCTTTGATAGAGGAATATGGCTGCTGCCAGCCATAGACCCATTGGGAGAGAGTTGGGTAACAAATACCTCAGTCTCTCCTCTCATCCTTTGAATTTTCTGTCAATGCCGCCACTGGTCAAACTCAAGTGGAAGCCAGATAGCAAGGAAGCTCAGCTAATGCAGTCCATAAAGATCAGCCTCTAAGAGCTGACTGTTGGGTCATTGGCATGAGGAACCCAGATTGACCAGGGGAAAATCTCAACTCCAACTCAATGGAACTATTTACAGATGGAATTATTTCTCCCTTGGGCAGGATGTCTTATAGAACAACTGAGCTCAAAGTTTTGCTTCAACATAAGGAGCAAAAATTCCTTACATGGATTATTAAATCTAACAGGGTAAGTAGCCACTCCCACTTCCACTCTTGCTTCCCCAGCATGAACATTCTAGCTATGAGGCGATGCACTGGTTTAGTGCTTGTAATCGTCAACATTATTGGAAGACACTCCATCTGCAGGATCTTGGCTGTGGACTTGGCTTTTAGATATCTCAATCTTGTGGCTATAGGAGAAATGGTGTCTTTCAGAACAGTAATAGAAGCTTTCTGACAACCTATGCAGATCTTTAGCTGGAAATGTAAAATGCTAAACTCATCTCTCACCTTTTTACTTTCCTCCAAGTTCTTCAGCTGTCTAGAAGCAAGCAAACAGCCTTAGAGTTCTTCAAATATATTTCCATTTCAAATAAAATGTTCTATAACAGTAAATATTGGACACCCTGCAGGAGCCCTGTTAGGGGAGATGGCTAAGATTGCGGTTGATTACGGGCCATGGAGATATTTGGCTGTTGCTGCCTTCTGTAGTCTCACGGGACTTGGCCAGAGATCTCGCGGGACTTGAGCGAGATTGCTGATCGGGTCTGCGCCATTTTTGGTGGTGTGTGTAGTGCGTGTTAAAGTCGTTGTTAGAGCCAGAGAGAAAAGTTATCAAAATAAAAAAACTGTTTGTTTCCAGTTCTCCTCTGAACTTCTTCCCGTGGCTTCATTGCTCCAAGTGGTCATCGCTTCAGGCGGCAACAGGTGGCAGCCCGTACGGGGACTTTGGAGCAGACAGGTAAGAACTGAAAGGTCTCTAAAGATGGGTTCGAATATAACTGAATCCCAAGTGATAGAGGCTATGCAAAGACTCCTTGATATACCTGACTCCGTTCTCAATGAGGAGGATTTAGAAAAAAGTGAAAAGTGATCAAAAAAGCGTAGCTTTCACTGGGTCAACTAAGCCCAGTAAAGAGAGTATTAGAAGAATCCCAAAAATGACAAAAATTCAAGCTATTAGAGCTATTCGGGAGTTATCGGTGATAGCTGAAGGATACTTGCTCTTAATGGAACCTGGGCCTCAGTATATTGCTGTCAGTGAAATTAGCAGTGGTGAGGAATCTAGTAAAAGTGATCCTGAGAAAATGAGGAAAAAGAAACTAAAAAAGACCAAGAAAAAGGACCGTCAAGTTGAAGGACCACTTGTGTCCTCTACTCCCCCATGGGTGGAATCCATTACAGAAATATGAAAGGTATTACTAGGCATTTGCATACCCTACAAACAGAAATAAAAAGTCTTTCTGAGCGCTTATGCGCTCTCGAGGGTAACTCACAGATACATTGGGAACTGCCAGCATTTGAAAAGAAAAATGGACAGAGGGTCCATCAGTCAGTAGATTTCAAGACAATAAAAAATCTCAAAGACGCAGTAATGACTTATGGGCCCCAAGCTCCTTTCATGTTGAGTATGCTGGAGTCCCTTAACAACTTTAGCTTAACCCCCTCAGACTGGAAAAGTCTATGTAAAGCAGCATTAAGCGGGGGGGGGGGGGAGCAATACTTGGTATTCCAAGAACTTTGTATAGAAATGGCTAAAAGAAATGCAGCTGCAGGGTTTGGAGACTATAATATAGAAATGCTCATGGGAGAAGGGCAATTCACAGACTTACGGGCTCAAAAAGATTATGACCCAGGTGTATATGCTCAGATAAATGCAGCTGCCTTAGAGGCATGGAAAACAGTACAAGGACCTGGGGATCTACAAGGTAGCTTGTCAAAAGTGATTCAAGAACCTTAAGAACCTAATGAGCCATATGCTGACTTTGCTGATCGACTTTTGAGAACTGCAGGTAGAGTGTTCGCAGATGTTGATCAAGCTATGCCATTAGTTATTCAGTTAGCATACGAAAATGCTAATAAATACTGCCAGGAAGCCATCAGGCCATGGAGAAATAAAAAGGATCTTTCCTTATATATACAACTATGTAAAGATATAAATGACGCCTTTGTCACAGGAAATGTGATTGCAGCCTCAATGAGAGGTGCTTCCCCTCCAAATTTCACAAAGGCTAAACCTAGACATTATAATCAATCAGGATATTCCAGGCAAAATTATCATAATCAATCAGGCTATTCTAGGCAAAATCCCAAAAGAGAAATAAGACTAAGCTCATACTGCACCCCAGACCGCTGCCCCAGGTGTAAAAAGGGAAATCATTGGGCCAATAAATGCTATTCAAAATTTGACATCCATGGAAATCCTTTGTTCAGGAATTCAAAAAACGGGGCATGGGGCCCAATGCCCCGGGGCCCACAAATGTACGGGGCATTGGAGGAGGAGTATCTTCAAGCATCCACTCAGATGCTTCCCCGACACAATTCCTACTACCCATCCACTCCCTCGCCAGAGGAACAAGAGGAAATGCAGGATTAGTCCTCTGTTCCACTGCCCAAATAGTGTTAACACCTGAAATGGGGGTTCAACTGATTCCCACAGGAGTCAGGGGACCTCTTCCCTCAGGGACTGTAGGACTTATTATTGGGCGAAGTCCTAAACGCTTATTAGGTTTGCAAGTGACCCCAGGTGTAATAAACTCAGACTACAAAGGGGAAATAAAAATAATGCTTAGCTCACCCCAAAGTATAAGTTCTGTTAATCAAGGAGATAGAATTGCTCAGTTGCTTCTCCTTCCCAATTTACATAATTCATTTAAAATGAGTATGCCTCAAAAAGGGAACAATAGAGGATTTTGTTCCACTGACTCAAGACCCATGGCTTGCTGGGTTCGAGACTGTTCAAGGAGGCCTATGTGTAAAATAAAAATCCAAGGAATAGAAATGGAGGGATTAATAGATACTGGAGCTGACTCTTCCATTATTAATTTATGCCAATGGCCCAAGCACTGGCCTCTGTAGAAAGCTTCAACCAGTTTAAGAGGCTTGGGATAGAATAACCTCCCAGAAAAAAAGTGCGGTAATTTTAAAATGGGAGGATGATGAAGGACATAAAGGAACGTTCCAGCCTTATGTTTTACCTAACCTACCGGTTACTTTATGGGGAAGAGATATTTTACAACAAATGGGAGTACACCTTGCAACCAAGCCTGCAGATGTTAAATGTGAAAATCTACAAGGTAATCTTAACCCTAAAAGAAATCATTATCATAAAGGAAAAAGACATTTTTCTTTGGGGCCACTGAGAAAATAATTTTAAAAATACCATGGCTTTCTGATAGGCCAGTGTGGGTCCCTCAGTGGCCCCTATCTAAAGAAATATTACAAGCAGCCCACCTACTAGTTCAGGAACAATTAGAAGCAGGACATATAGAACCTTCCACCTCTCCCTGGAATTCCCCCATATTTGTGATCAAGAAAAAGTCAGGAAAATGGCGATTGTTACATGATCTTAGACAAATTAATAAAACCATGCAAGTTATGGGCCCTACTCAACCTGGACTTCCTAGTCCTGTAGCTATTCCAAAAAATTTCCATCTTATTACTCTTGATATAAAGGATTGCTTCTTTTCTATTCCCCTACATCCTCTGGATGCCCCCAGGTTTGCTTTTTCAGTTCCTTCTATTAACAATAATGGCCCTGATCAGAGATATCAATGGAAGGTTTTGCCACAGGGAATGGCTAATAGCCCCACCATATGCCAAATATATGTGGACAAGGCTATCCAACCCATTAAAAATAAATATCCCAACCTCATGTGTCTACTTTACATGGATGATATTTTACTGGCCCACTCTAATCAAAAAATCTTATTTAATATATTCAGTGACGTGGTAGAAAATTTTAAAAAATATGGATTACATATAGCAGAAGAAAAAGTTCAAACCAGATCTCCCATATTATATTAGGATTTAAAATCATGGATACTTTTGTTAGACCCCCCAAAATTTTAATAAATAAAGAACATTTAACCACCCTCAATGATTTCCAAAAACTACTGGGAGACAATAATTGGCTTCGCCCTACACTAAACCTTACTACTGGCCAATAAAAACCTTTATTTGACATCCTTCGCGGGGACCCTGATCCATCTTCACCGCGAACATTGACTCTGATGCTAGGAAAGCTTTAAAGTTAGTAGAAAAAGCCATTGAAGGAGCTCATTGTGATAGATTTGATATAACTCAACCGCTGATGTTGATTATTATTTCTTCACAATATACACCCACAGGAGTATTTTGGCAACAAGGGCCTTTATTATGGATACATTTGCCCGTCTCTCCTAAAAGTATAATTGAGTCTTATACCTCCATGGTGGCTAAACTTATTCTTCAAGGACTTAAGACTTCTACTAAAATATTTGGCATTCACCCTGCTACTTTTATTACTCCCTATTCATCATCACAGATTGAATATTTATGCTTCAATGATAGTGATTGGACTATAGCTAAATGCTCTACTTCTGCAAATTTTGATAATCATCTTCCTAAGTCTCCTATATTATCTTTTTGTATTAATCATCCTATTATATTTCCACAGGTAATAAAAAATCAACCTATTCCTAAGGCATTTAATGTATTTACAGATGGGTCCTCAAATGGTACTGCTGCAGTAGTCACTAAAAAAGAAAATATGACTTACGTAACTACACACAAATCAGCTCAACTAGTGGAATTGGAAGCTGTGGTAAGAGCTCTGGAAAATTTTAGGGACCAGCTCATAAACATTTTTTTAGATAGCCACTATATTGTACAAGAAGTCCCAAAATTAGAGTTAGCAGGACCAATAGCACCTCATACTCCAGCCTTTAAATTGTTTTATCAAATACAAAAACTTTTGTGGGCAAGAAAAGAACCTCTATTCATAGGCCATATTAGAGCACATACTAATTTGCCTGGTCCCCTCCATGAAGGTAATCAAAAGGCTGATGAACTTACAAAAACAATATTTATACTTTCAGCCCTCCAGCAAGCTACTTTATTTCACTCCCAGTTTCACGTCAACAGCACCACCTTGCAACGTAGGTTTGAAATCACAAAGGAGCAAGCCAGAATAATTGTAAAAGATTGTAAATCTTGTATGACACATTTGCCCAATCCTCATTATGGTGTTAACCCTAGAGGATTAATGCCCAATCATTTGTGGCAGATGGATGTTACTCATGAGCCAAGTTTTGGAAAATTGCGATTTATTCATGTGACCATAGATACATGCTCAGGCATGATTTTTTGCTTCCTTACATTCTGGAAAAAAAGTTAAAGATGTTACATCTCATTGTTTGCAAGCTTTTGCTGCATTGGGCATCCCCAAAATGCTTAAAACAGATAATGGCCCTGCATATACGTCCTCATCTTTCAAACAGTTTTGTGCAAAATTCAATATATCCCATAAAACAGGCATCCCATACAATCCTCAGGGTCAGGGCATTATTGAAAGAGCAAACCGCACACTGAAAGTTATGTTATTAAAACAAAAAGAAGAAAATTGGAAAAGTCCTAGGGACAGATTGGCAGTTGCCCTGTTTACCTTAAATTTTTTAACTTTAGACTCTAATGGTTATTCTGCTGGAGACAGACATTGGAACCCACACCAATAACAAAAACCTTTGGTTTACTGGAAGGATGTTCTTTCAGGTACATGGAAGGGTCCAGATCCAGTATTAATTTGGGGGAGAGGATCTGTTTGTGTTTTTCCAAAGCACGAATCCTCTCCAATATGGATACCATCTAGATTAATAAAAGAGGTACCACATCAAAAGGATCAAGATGACATTGTTGAAGAATCAAGATTAATAAAAAAAGTACAAAATCAAGAGGACCAAGATGAAGATATGGAATGATTCCCTCAAAAAAGGTCCTTCAAAATATTTCACAACTTAAGTGTCATTCCTCCCGGCCAGGACGAGGAGATCTCTCTTTAGTGTGCACACAATTGTATTTTTTTTTCTTTTTATACATGTCTTTGTGTCTGTACATTTGTCTACATTTCATGTTAATGTGACGTCACAAATATATGTTTGTATGTTTGTGCGTCTGTCCAGTGTGATGTCACAAATAACAAAGCGCTTATAAAAAATATATATATACATATATATATATGTATATACATATATATATATATATATATATATATATATATGTATATATATGGATCCAAATAACTTTAATTCATTTTAGGTTAAGAGTATTCAATTTAGGTAAATAATTTTATAAACGAAGTTACTTTCAATTTTGATTTATACGTGTCCCTGGGACTTCTCTTTAGCAAACAATATGACTAGTGCTATATAACCTGATATTTTGGTGTTTTGACATAAGATTGTTTATTTGTTATTAACTTCATTTGTTTAATAGCTGATTAATTTCAATTATCTCAACAGGTAAAAGATTGCTGTGTATACAGAGACTCGAGGGTTCCAGCTAACAAATTATTTCTCCAAAGTGCCTTTAGCTTTTCTTTAATCTATCTTTAATACAGTAAATACCCTCAGTCTTTCTTTGTTTTGTTCTGAATATGATATTTTGCCAGCTTATGTTTGTGGGAGCTCAAACAACAATGTGTGTGAGCAGAAATCAACTTTAATTTTCTAATCTAATAATTCTGTTTTTTAGTTTGACAACTCGCCTCTTGACTCAGTGCTGCAATAACACTGCCTCTCCTTTAATAATTGATGCTTGAGTTTCTAGGTAGCGGGCCCTGAAGATTTGCTGGTGGCATCGTCTAGACATAAAAAAGACGTCTGCTGCTACAGCTGCAGCGATCGTGGTTGCCGCAAGCATCCCTGCTGCTCAAGCATCAAACAACCTCACCAACAGTGTGGCCTCTGCTGTACATGCATGGGGCCTCCTTACATCAACGTGTTATAACAAATGGACATTTTGATCTTTCATTGTTTGGGACTTTATGGGACAATGCCTTGCGGGTATTTGTCTAGAGAATTCAGTGTGTTACTTGATGGAACTTAGGGCAGCTGATTTGTTTAAACAATTTGATATGCTGTGCAATTTGGCTCGTCACCAAAAGACTTGTCCCCTTAAAGCTGCACCATCTCCTCACAACTGGAAGGCTGTTAGTCATCATACACAGTTGATCCTAAAGGGTTCCATTAGATGGCTAGTTAGCCAATGACGGGTAAGATCCCCAGAGGGGGACAACCTAAGACAGGCACAGTCGCACGGGACAGTCTCATGTGGCCGACATATCAACCTAAGACAGGAGTCAAGGGCACAGCCTTGATTATCCGATGACGGGTAAGAATGCTGGTTGCACATAGACGTCCTAGAGCATTCCCTCTTTTAAAACCAAAGGGGGGAAATGCAGGAGCCCTGTTTGGGGAGATGGCTAAGATTGCAGTTGACTACGGGCCATGGAGATGTTTGGCTGTTGCCGCCTTCCATAGTCTCATGGGACTTGGCCAGAGATCTCGCGGGACTTGAGCAAGAGTGCTGATCGGGTCTGCGCCATTTTTGGTGGTGTGTGTAGTGCATATTAAAGTCGTTGTTAGAGCCAGAGAGAAAAGTTATCAAAATAAAAAAACCGTTTGTTTCCAGTTCGCCTCTGAACTTCTTCCCGTGGCTTCGTTGCTCCAAGCGGTCATTGCTTCAGGCGGCAACACACCCAAAGTCTTATCTTCTATAGGGATATTTTCCAGCTAACTACAGACAGTACCTTAGGTAACTATTTTGTCACTTTATGCCAGGGATTCACTGTGTACATTTTACCAATGGAAATACAGCCAGTGATACCTTTAAAATTAGTCATATCATAGAACTAATTCCAGATTTCCATCACCATTCTATTCTTCTGGAAGCACTTTTAGTTCTAATAACTTTTTCAATCAATATTTAGGCAGAAGAACAGAGTCCTTGTGGGAATGGTGGGACAAGGGATTTATTATAAAAATTAGGCTTTCATTATTATGTGGGGAGATACAGAAGTGAAGATCTAGGAAGAGGGAGTACAGAGGCAGGGTCAGAGGAGTCACCAGGCCAGGGAATTTGAGAAACTAAGACTTTCAGCTGCCAAAGTAGGGTGATAAACAGGCAGTTCATGGAGAGGTCTATGGACAGTCGTTGCCTTTATCTAGCTACCATCTCTGCAGGTGGTGGGAGTTGGTATGGAAGCAGTGCTGGTCATCAGGACGATCAGTTAGAAAGAAGAACTGAATGTGGACAGCATAAAAACTGCTGGATACCTGTGTCAGTCTGTTAAATATCTGACACACACACAAAAGACAGTCAATGAATAATGACTATGGTTTCAATTCTTCCCTCTGAATCTCACACATGTCCCTCTTGTATCTAAGGCTAAACTGAAACCATATATAAGGAGTGGGATTCTAGAAAATGTAACTCCAAAACTGACCAAGCTGACCTTGTACCATGTACAGTATAGAAAGCTTTCTTGTCTGTTCATCAATAATCAGACTTTTGACTTTTCAGATCAGCAAATTACTTTTAAAATTGGTAAGGGGTGAGGAACCATGAAAACATTCTGTTTTATAAAAGAAAGAACATTTTTAGTGCTAAGATTAATGGAGGACATAATATCATATTATAAAATAATTCTTTAAATGGAAAACTACAGATTTATGACACATTTATTAATATTCTCTTTCTTTTTATTGCTTTACACAAAAAACCTCATTTCAGACCAGACTGAGGGAATTTCTTAGGTAACATCAGGGATTTTTCTTGCTTAATACCAAACCAAAAATGAACTCAGTAATATTTCAAAGGGACCATCTCCTCAGCCCATGATTCATGAAGATAAGGTAAATTATCAGAACAAATCTACATTATTTAAAAATTGTCCATTTTAAAGACAGTAGTGAAATTTCTCAGAGTAACTAGATTTTGGTCACCTAAAGGAGAAGAGTAAGAAGCAGACAAGACTAGTAGAATCAACCCCAGACTACTTTAAAGCATGGAATTATGTGAGTTTGTAACCAAATGCACATACTGGTACATTTTAAAAATTCTTTTTAGATGTATATGACAGTAGAGTGTATTTTGACATACTATATATACATGGAGTATAACTTATTCTAATTAGGATCCCATTCTTGCAGATATATGCAGGATATATAATGTGGAGTTTCACTGGTTGTGTATTCATATATGAACACACGAAAGTTATGTCAGATATTCCACTGTCTTTCCTATTCCTGTACCCTCTCCCTTCCCTTCATTCCCCTTTGTCTAATCCATTGAAATTGGATTTCCCCCACACCTCCCTTATTAAATGTTAGCATCTGCATATCAGAGAGAACATTTGGCCTTTGGTTTTTTGAGATTGTCTTATTTCACTTAGCATGATACTAGCAAATGCCATAATTTCATTCTTCTTTCAGGCCGAGTGATATTCCATTGTGTTTATATACCACATTTTCTCTATCCATTCATCTTTTGAAGGGTATCTAGGTTGGTTCCATAGCTTAGCTATTGTGAATAGAGCTGCTATAAATGCAGTTCCATCCATTTACTAGCAAATGCCATAATTTCATTCTTCTTTCAGGCTGAGTGATATTCCATTGTGTTTATATACCACATTTTCTCTATCCATTCATCTTTTGAAGGGTATCTAGGTTGGCTCCATAGCTTAGCTATTGTGAATAGAGCTGCTATAAATGTTTATTTGGCTGAGTCACTATAGTATGTTGATTTTAAGTCCTTTGGGTATATACTGAGGAATAGGATAACTGAATCAAATGGTGGTTTCATTTCAAGTTTTCTGAGAAATCTCCATACTGCTTTCCATAGAGGCAGCACCAATTTGCATTCCCACCAGCAATGTATGAGTGAACCTTTTTCCCTACGTCCTCGAGGACTGGTGCATTTGAACTGGAACTTCTGTTTCCATGATTTCCTGACACCATTGATCCCTCTTAACCATCTGATTGAGCTGACTCTAGCTTTTCAACCTTAGTATTCTTAACATTTTGAACTGGATGATTCTCTGTTGTGGGGATTGTCACCTATAGTGGAGACATTGATCAACTTTCCTCTTGCCTTCTTCCCACTACATGCCAGTAGCACCTTCCCTCTAGTTGTGACAACCAAAACACACCTCCAAGGCATTGTCACATGTCCACTGGAGAGAAAAACTGCCTCCTCTCCCTCATTGCAAACCAACAAGCTAACTTTAAGTCAAAGGAAAATATAAAAATATGGGGAATATGGAGAGGCTATGATATAGCTCAGTTGGTAGAGTGCTTGCCTCAATTGCACAAGGCCCTGGGTTCAATCCCCAGCACCACACACACACACACACACACACACACACACACACACACAAAAATGGGGGATATGGAAATGTCCCAGGCAGAGCTCAGGGGAAAATACTTTGGGTGGCTTTGCTTAAAGCACTGACCGATGAGGGAAGGTCAAGTGCATGATGACTGGTATAATTGATGCCCTCAGATGTCCCGCTTCATGGCCCTGGCCCTCTCTGATTTTGATGGCAAGTGTAGTGCACTGCCCTTTGTGAATACAGACTCATCATGCACTGATGTCACATCATCTTGAGCACATGATATGTAAATTTCTGTATCCTGTCCCAGAGGAGTTTGCTGGGTCAGGGCAGGCACAAGAGCAGCTTGTGAGTGTTTTGTGTTGTGTATGTGCTGGAATAGGGGAGGATATTGACAACTTCAGGGGCATGAAACTACTAGGGTCAGAAGCCAGGGCACAGACTGCCTCCCTAATCTTAGGGCTGACAATTCTGGGAGGCACTCTAAATGTTTCTTTGAAGGGCCCCATGCAATTGAGCCCTCACTGTCCATGGTTGGTGACCTCAATGTTGTCCCCTTATATTAGTTTTCTTTCCTTCCATCTCACTCTCCTCACTCCCTCGCCCTTGATTCACCCCATGGTTGAACTCAAGTTCTATTTCAGGGAAACCAAATGAAGACAACAACTTTCCAGTGTCTACAGCAAGCTACATCCACTACCTAAAACACACTTGCATTCAAAGTCCAGCCACTGGAGGAAACTGTTGTTTTTCTTCAGTTTGTTTCCACAGCAAAATTAAAGACTCTATCAAAGACAGAAAAGGAGATGCTGTCCTTCTCCCTTTCAACCTGCTGCATGTTATTGAATCTGTTCAATTATTCAACAAATATACCTGAAGCACCTACTGGTCTAGGAGCTGGAGGATACATGTTATTGAACAACATGGCAAATATCTATGCCTAAAGGAGCTTGCATTCTAATAAGACTACAAGCAATTCAGTTGTCATAGGTAAGAAGATGCAGGGAAGGGGCTACTGGAAGTGAGACCAGTAGCCCTACAACCCGTATCATCAAATCGGGTGCTTCTCACTTGGTTGGAAATCCACTGTCTTGCTCAGGTTTGCCTCGAATCTCTTATTTTTCACTGCTCTCCATTGTCCGCACCCCATTTTTATTAAATGAGTCTTTTCTTCCCATTTTTCCAATAGCCTTAGCTTTCCAGAAAGTTGAGGTCCCCTAGGGCTGGGGACTTAGCTCAGCTGGTAGAGTGCTTGCCTTGCATGCACAAGGCCCTGGGTTCAATCCCCAGCACTACAAAAAAAAAGGGGGGGGGTGGTGAAATTGTGTAGGCTTGTAATCCCAGCAACTATAAAAATTGAGGTTGATAGATAGGCTTGGGCCGATGGGCCACCTCCCCCATGGAAATTTCCATGACAAGCAACCTGGTTTCATTTTCCCTGGGCAGGAGCCAATCAGCTTAAAAGTCACTCTGTTCCCCAGGCAGGAGCCAATTGGCTTAAAGGTCGCTCTGTTCCCCAGACAGGAGCCGGGGAAAGAGTCAATAGCGTTAAAGGTCACTTTGGTATACCCCCCACCAGAAATCCCTACTTAAAGCTCCTGCCTGCCTGGAGCTCAGTCTCAACAGCTCGTCCCTGCTGAGAAGAGGCAGCCACTGCGACAGCTCCAAACTCACTGTCTCCAGCCCAATGGCAGCTGCCTTAGCCGACAGCTCCAGAGACCACAGCCAGCGTGACCAGGCACCCACCTTCCATTCAGAGCTCGCACACTCCCTTCTCCCTGATCCCTCTCTCCCACCAGAGCTTGCACACTCCCCTTTCCCTGACTCCTCTTTCCCCATACTTCTTCTACCTCCGACAGCCATAAAGGCTGTGAATAAATCTCTTGGCTGCACGGTTGTCTCCAGTGTGATTTTTGCCCTTCAGAGGTCCCCGTCCCTGCACCAGTTTCAGTGTCTCCCAGTTCCGGCCACTCCCAGTGCCCCGTGAGATCCCCCTCTTCACTGTGGGCTGGGATGTATTCTCCAGCTGTGGTTTCAGCTTCATGTATTCCTGGCACATCTTCACCTGTCAACAGATGCTTTTGCCTCTCCCTCATGCACACAGCATTGATGGCACAGCCACTGCTTCTGATCCTGATTTGCCAGTTTTCATTTTCCATGGGGCCAATCACAAGCAAGGTGTGCAGAGTGAAGCAATAATGTCTCACTTGGAAAAAAAAAAAATGACAGGCTGCTGGGACTTGGAGAACGTGTGCAGCTGGGAAATACAAATAGCAATGGCTGCAGGGAATAGCCTGGAGTCAGGGAAGGACAATGGTGGGCAAGTGGACCTCATGTATTTCCCTACGAGAAATTAGCATGTCTCATCCCCCTCTCACAATGGGATTTTGACATTAGTTCTATCTAGGAAACAATCTAGGGTGATTGTCAAGGAGCAGAACAACCATCTTTACCTCCTTGACAGGAGAAGCAGATGCTTTCCAGTGTCTGGGACAAGGGCAAGGTCAGTCATGGTTTTGAAACACTCGTCTTGGGGACCACACTTATCATGTCCCGGGCTCAGGGGGTGATAGGTGGCCTGCATGTGTTTGCAAGATGTGGAGGCAGCACATGTCCCCAAACCTTGGAAACTACACTGTGCCACCTGGAGCCACACACTGGACCTTTTCCATCTGGGTCACTCAGGGTGGTTAGGGGTCAACACTGACTCACGAGCCCGCCAGAGTGGGTGGGGTGGGAGTGGAGCTGGTGAGGAGCTGACTTGGGCCTCTTGACTGCCCACCTGTCTCAGCCCCCAGGTGTGGTGCTTGCTATTGGGGTGCAGGGGAAGGTTCCTAGGCAGGGAAACCAGGCTTAAGCTTACTTTGAGACATCCCTAGTCTGATTTTTCACAATGGAGGCAAATTTTAGCTCTAATGACAACTCAGACCACTGTCCTGGGAGTCTAAGGAAACAGAGGAAAGTACAGACTTCTTCCCTAGTATAATAGTCCCCGTTAATATCTGTAGAGTGTGTAGAGTGCACTTAGCAGTAAAGCACTTTCATAATTCAGGCCTGGAAGAACTTTCCAGATGAGAAATAGGCTCAAAGAGACCATAAAGTGAATACATGGAGGAGTCAGGACTCAGACCCAGGTATTCTAACCCCAAAGCCTATGCTTTCTGTGCTGTATCACACTACATTTTGTCTAAATATTTGCTAAGCATTTTTCCTGGGACTATTGTTTTGCCTAGGTATTTATAATTCTAATGTGATGGGAGTATTTTGGTGGAAAGGTAGGAAGAAGGATATTTTATTGAAAACAGCACTAAATTAAAACTCAAGCTTTGAATTCAAGTTTGAACATGAGATGGCTATGTGACTCTGAGCCAGTCTCTTAACCTCTCTGGCCTTAGAGTCTGTTAAACAAAGGGCTCAAACTTGATGTTATGTGTGCTGTTTTACAGCTCTCAAATAATCAGGTGAGCCCCATCCTGTTAGGGAAAACCCTGTGGGTGCTTTTGAGATCAGCTTTTCTGAAAAACAGGCTCAAGTTCTGAGTGTGCCATCAGGGTTTGATTTATAAAGTCAAAGATCTGGCCAAAGAGTCCTTTGGTCTGGCTACCCATAACTGTGAATGCTTTAGCTACCTAGTACTATGTAACCTAAAATTAGTAGGTTAAAAAACAATCAAGGCCGGGCGCAGTGGTGCATGCCTGTAATCCCAGTGGTCAAGTGCCCCTGAGTTCAATCCCTGGTACCAAAAAAAAAAAAAAAAAAAAAAAAAAAAAAACCAATCAAGGACTTCGTATTTCTCATAACTCTGTAGGTTGGCTGGCTGGGCTTGCTGTGCAGCTCTGCTCCCTCTGGGGCCATGGATGTGGTTACATTCAGCTGAGAGGTGGTTAAGACTACAATGTTCAAGGCAGCCTTGCTTCCATATTGGGGTCTAGGATCTAGCTGCTGGCTGGGAATCCCAGGTTCCCTTAAATTGTCTCTGCAGCAGCTTTACATGGCAGCTCAGGGCTTGGAAGAGGTGAAAGTGCAAGCTGCAAGGCGTAATGCATTGCTGGGCACACCTGTAATCCCAGCAGCTCTAAGCCAAAGCCAGTCTCATCAATTTAGGAACTTAGGCAACTTAGCAAGACCCTGTCTCAACAAAAAAATAAAAAGGGCTGGGGGTGTCGCTCAGTGGTTGAGCAACACTGGGTTCAATCCCTGGTACCAAAAAAAAAAAAAAAAAAGTTGTACTGCATCATTTCTGCTGCGTTCTAGTGGTCAAAGCAAGGTAGAGCCACCCCAGATTCAAGAGGGAAAGGAAACTGATGCCTCTAAGTCTTGGTACTATTGCAAAAGGGTAAGCAGCATGCCATCTTTAGAAACAATCTGTAGAAGGAGAAGGAAAATATCCTTGGAAGAACTGATGATTCCAGAAAAAGGTTAAGGGACCAGCAGACTTGGGGTCCATGAGTGTGCTCTTGCTCTCTCTCTCTCTCTCTGTCTCTCTCTCTTTCTCCCTCTCCCCTTCAGGGGTCTCCTTAGTGTGCACAGGGCTTCTGGAAATGCATTGGTAGGATGGGTTAACTGTTACCAGCTGTCTGCCTTAAGCCACCACCATCACCCTGCCTGGTCCTTCTCCCCTCCTCACTCCTTTCTTTCTCTTCTTCTTCCTTCACCATTTTTCTCTCTCTCACACCCACTCTTACTGGCTCTCCAAACCCTGCACTTGAATTACATTTTTTTTCCCCTGGGGAAAGAAGTCTCCCATAGAGTCGTCTCTATTTGCAACTTAAATGCATGAGTGCAAACACACTAGACAGGCTGTTCCATGGATGGACACTTGCAATGACAGAGTGTGCGATTTGGGAGCTACGATCTGGCTGTCAGAGAGTGTTTTTGTTTGTTTGTTTCTGTTTTAAATTGGATTTGGTATCTTCATAAAAGTTTGCATTGTCAAATTATGCCATGATCCTGAACAAACTCTACTGTGCTATGGTAAGGCTTTCCCTTTTTCATTTATTTCTGTTATCTGGCAGGCCCCTGAGGGTGTTTATGTTTGCATCATTGATCTAATCCAGCACCCCAACTTACAGGCAAGGGAAAGGAGGTCCAGGAAGGCAAGACAATTGATTTTTCTAAACAAACAAACAAAAATACTACCTAACCTCTGCTTTCTCATTTATTATCTGTTTTCACCCTTTCAACAACCCAGGGGTAGAATTCATAGGTGAAGAAGTTAATATGTGAGCATTAAAAAACACCTACAGCCTGCGTCTCCTGGCTCCTTTTGCAGAGTGCTTTTCAGTACAGAATGCAGGGTCACTTGGAACATAAGGAAGAGGGTATTTGCATTTTCCTAGGGTCCCACAAGAGCATGTTGACTTCCATAGACTCAGTCTCTATGTACAGAGTAGACATCATTTGGTGTCCTTGAAAAAAACCTCAAGCAAATGAAATTGCTTACAGAATGACCCCCCAGGAATCACTTCATTTATTATCTTAAAGCAAATAACAAAAGCACATGCGAGACTCAAGTGAGCAATGTCACTGGGCAAACACAGCAGAATACATCTTTCATTTGCATTGTAGACTCCTCCAGAGAAGGGGCAGGTCCTTTGACTGCTCAGAATCTAGAATAGAGTACAAAAGAGCAGGTGTTCAATAAATAGTCAAAGGCATGAATGGATTTTTAGAGGTTCCCTAAGTGAGAATTCTTTGCTTCCTCCATGGATTAGTAGAGACTTGTATGCAGGCTGGCCCTTCCTCTAACTGACCCTATAATCTCATGTGGACCATTGTAACTTCACTTTTCTTATTTCTACATCCAGGAAGCTGCATAAGATAATCTCTTATGCTCTACTAGGTCCAAAATTCTATATCTTCTTCACAAAACATTAGTTCAGGAGATGGGAAAATACTTCAAATCTTTCCGAAGCTTCAGTGTCAGTTTCTCTTTTTTCTGGATTTTAGAAGTTACACCGTCTCTTAAAAGAAAATCCAACTGATGTTTTTCATGTAACTTCAGCACTAGTAGTTGTTCTTGGTTGGGTAGTAGAACTATCCTTTTATCAAATTGTGTCTGTGGGGGTTTTACCAGGGACCCAGGCCATTTTTCATGGTAATGTATAACCTTCAATGTCTGCACCTGTGTTTTAGTCTGCTTTTATTGCCGTTGTGACTAAAAGATCTGATCACAACAAACATAGAGGGGGGGAAAGTTTATTTGAGGGTTCATGGTTTCAGAGGTCTTAGTCCATAGAAGACCGGCTCCATTCCTCAGGGCTCGAGGTGAGGCAGAACATCATGGCAGAAGTGTGTGGTAGAGGAAAGCAGCTCACATGATGATCAGGAAGCAGAAAGAGACTCCACTCTCCAGATGCAAAATATATGCCCCATAGACACGCCCCCAATGAACCACTTTCTCCAGCCATACCCCCCTGCCTCCAGTTACCACTCAGTTAATCCCATCGGGGAATAATTTACTGATTATGTTAAGGCTATAGCCCAATCATTTCTCCTCCAAACCTTCTTACATTGTTTACATGTGAGCTTTTGGGGGACACCTCACATCCAAACCCTGCAGGTAGTATAAATTCAGATCCCTCCTCCCCACTCCACTGTGGGGTACAAACTGGGTTTGAAATATCGTGGTAACTCTTTTCCCATGTAGAGTTCCAGGCAGAGAGTAAGATTTCTTCCTTTGTCTTACGGTTAGTGGACAGAATATTTCTACTTGCCATTTCAGAATCTGGTACACACTTCATGACTCCCAGCTTTATTCAAACAGCTCAGTTCTAGGTCCAGGTAAGAATGGCACCCAGGGATGGAATTCCCTTGTCAGAGTTTTGGAATCCTAGCCCAGAGTGGTAGGTGCTAACCTGATGACTTGGTGAGCTTTTGAATCCAACTTCTTCTCACAGATCTATTTTCTAGTTTGTTCTCTGTTTCTGCAACTTGAGGATTTCTCTTTCTTAATTTTAAGGTTATCATAATGTAGTGCTCAAAGAATGGGACTATTTCCCACATCCGTCTAATCTACCATTTTTCTAGAAATTGGCCTAAATGTAGTTCAAGGAAAATGACAATGCTTCCTTAGTGCAGTTCATGTTCTTCACTGTGTGTGAACACACCGTTTCCCATCTATCCTTAAAGATGGTTCCAAAGGGTTCCTTGGAGAAACCTTTCCTTGCCCCCTGACAGTGTGCCTCCTCCTCCTCACAACATTCTTTTCATCTAGAATTTAGTCACCACTCTTAGATATGCAAAGAATAAACATTTTATTTTCATAGTGAGTGTAATCTTCCTCTTGCTCCTTGTGCTCACTATCCTTAAAACTGGGAATGAGAAAGGTCAACATCCTGGTCATTTGCAGAACTTAGATCAATTTTGTCCTCACCAAAAAATCAAATTGGACTCCGTTCCACCCTTTGAATCCAGTGCACTCTGATTGTTCTTAATTGTCCTCTTTGTAAAGCCAGTGGCAGGATGTCTAGGAGACCAGAGATTAGGAGAGGGGCTGCCTGTATTCCTTCCCCTTCCTATACTTCCTGAACCTCAAACCCTGCCCATTTCCATGCAGATACATTCACTGGTGTTAAACACCAGTGATTCAGCTGCCCTGAGTTTTAGATGGAGATTTTTTCAATTTTTAATGAGAGCATTGTAGTTATACATAGTAGTTGGGTTCATTTTGACAAAATCATACAGCATGTACTTTAGTTTATTTCATTTCAGTCCCTATTTCCTCTGTTTTCCCTCTCCTCTTCCCTCCCCCATTCTCCTTCCTCACTGATCTTCCTTTCACTCATTTGTTTATTTTTATTTTTATTTATTTTATTTTTGGGTACCAGGGATTGAACTCAGCAGCACTCAACCACTGAGACATATCCCCAGACCTATTTTGTATTTTATTTAGAGAAAGGGTCTCACTGAGTTGTTAAGTGCCTTGCTTTTCTGAGGCTGGCTTTGAACTTGTGATCCTCCTGTCTCAGCTTTCTGAGCCACAGTGATTTCAGACGTGTGCCACCGAACCTGGCTTATTTGTTTATGTTTGATTGGTGCTTTCTACATATACATAAAGGTAGAATTCCCTGTGGTGTATTTATACATGCATATAGAGTATTTTGTTAAATTCATTTCCCATCCTTCCTCCCTACCTCTCAATTTCCTCCTACTCCACTAATCTCTATATCTTTATGATATCCAACTCCCTCCTTTTCCCCTTATTTTGCTCCAACTTACACATATAAAAGAAAACATCCAATCCATGATTTTCTGAGTCTGATGGAAGATTTTTTTAAAAATCTACATTTAAAAAAATTTTAAATAGATATAAAATATTTATTCACATACATTTTTGTCTTGACAAATAGCCATTACACATTTTTATGGACTTTGGCATGATATTTTAGTACATGTATACAATGCATAATCAGATCAGGTCAACTGGTATATCAACCACCTCCAATATTTTGTTTTCAAATATTTATCATTTCTTTCTCTTGGGGACATTCAGAATCTTCTCATTTTGAAACATCTACCAATTGTTGTCAACCATAGTCACTCTACTTTGCTGTAGAACATTGGATGTCATTTCTCCTAACCCACTGTTCCTCTGTACCTGTTAACCCTCCCCTTTCTCCCACATCTTCTGAAGCTCTGGTCACCACTTTCTGCTCTCTCCTGATGGAATATTTTTTTTAAATCATCTGGTTATCTGCAAATGGAAACTGTCACTTGCCAAGGCCAAGGTGATAGTGAACCCTTTGAATGCTGCGCAACACCGAGGAGGAGAAGGATTATAGATGTGCTGGCTGAGGTTTCATCATTAGAGTTGGAAAGGGCCAGGTGTCTTTCAGATTCTCTATCTTCTTCCACAGTGAGGATATGAATTGACCCTCCCCTTTCTACCCATTCAGGGGTGCCATAAGACAGAATGACCTATGATTCACAATAAGGGTAAAGAACAGAAAGGAAGCACCATGAAGAGGTAGAGAGAGAGGAGGTTGAAAGGGCCAAGGACCCGGGGGTCATGGGAGTGACAGAGATGTGAGGAGGAGAGCATAGTGGAGACCTGATGGGATGCTCTCCTCAGGAGACCAGGACCAAGACCTGGTACCCAGGGAGAGAGTGTGGAGACACACTGAGCCACTAGAGAGACTGTCCCGTGGACTGGGCATGGTTAGAACTTTTCTGTCAGGATTTGAAATAAAGGCTGGCGTCACTTCCTCTTGGATTCTATGTGTGCTTGGCTGGCTGACAGTGAGATCATTTTGTTTTAGATTTACCTATCCTTGTTTTTATAATAAAGAACATAGTGACAAAGTTATAAAAATAAAATGTCATGTGTCAGATAAAAACAGCTATGGGTCTGGAAGATTCTAAGTCAATCACACAGCTTCAGATATCAAGTCCACCTGATCCTTCCTAGCCCCGCCATCAACTGCAACAAGGCAGATTTCATGGATAGGAGCAACAAGCATCAAGCCTTGATGATTTATTAACTCCCTGCATCTGCCAGCAGGGCCATGAATAATTTGTGCTGCACTTAACACTCGGGAAAGAATGCAAGAGTTCATTTTCCATCAGCCAAACCCAAGAGTGACTTTTTGGCCAGTCAGCTATTATTTGATCAATTGACCCATCAGTTAACCATGCACATGGCTAAGAGGTAGCTGATGGTGAAATTAAATCGGAATGTTTCATGAATCGAGGCATTCACATCAATAAAAAAAATTTTCACAAATTGCAAGTCTTTCATAAATTACTTCTGAGCAAATGGAGACTTTAAAAATGATTCCTTGGGCTTTAGCCCAATTCTCCACCTTTCTGTATTTTGATTTCATAAGTGGCATGCTTTTTTATGATAACAGGACTTTACTTACATTTCTTAGCATGAAATTTTCCTGGATTGTAGGTAATAGCAGAATTTTGTTCTACTTTCTCATTCAAATAAAAAAAAAAAACTAACAAAGCCCCAAATAATAATATTTTAGAGGGGAAGCAATCAATAACATATGCTTATCAATTTGCCATTTTTTTTTTTTTTTTTTTGGTGGTACTGGGGATTGAACTCAGGGGCACTCGTCCCCTGGGTCACATCCCCAGCCCTTTTTTGTATTTTATTTAGAGACAGGGTCTCACTGAGTTGCTAAGTGCCTTGCCATTGCTGAGGCTGGCTTTGAACTCAACGATTCTCCTACCTCAGCCTCCCAAAGTGCTGGGATTACAGGCGTGCGCCACCGCGCCCGGCCAATTTGCCAATTTTTGTTGACACAGGCCTTGAAACTTAAAGTGAAATGTGATTCACTGATTTGGAAGACAGAACAGATACTATTTGTTCATCTTTATCTTTTATGAAAACTAATGTCCTTGCCCAGTGTATTATCAGCTTTTCACTACTGTGACCAAAGTGACTGACAAGAACAACTTAGAGGAGGAAAGGTTTATTTTGGCTCATAGTTTCAAAGGTTCAGTCCATGGTGGGCCTAGTCCATTGCTCTGGGCCTAAGATGAGGCAGAACAGCAGGGTGGAAGGGCATGGTGGAGGAACGCTGCTCTGTTCATGGTGGCCAGGAAGCAGAGAAAGGAAGGGAAAGGGGCTACAGTGAAGATGAACCTTTCCAGGGTATGGCCCCAGGAACTCACCTCCTCCAGCCATGTCCCCTTGCCTGGAGTTACTACCAAGTCAGTCCGTTCAAGCTAAGATGGACTGATTAGGTTATGACTCTCATAATTCAGTCATCTCAACTCTGAGCATTCCTGCATGAACACAGGAGCTTTGAGGGGACACCTCATATTCAAATCATAACATTCTGCTCCTGGTTCCCCAAAAAACTCATGTCCTAAGGGGCTGGGGCTATGGCTCAGCGGTAGAGCGCTCGTCTCGCATGTGTGAGGCCCTGGGTTCAATCCTCAGCACCACATAAATAAAAAATAAAGGTATTGTGTCTATCCACAACTAAAAATAATTAAAAAAAAAAAAAAAAAAAAACCAACTCATGTCCTAAGATGAGGTGAAAAGTTAATGTTAAGTTAAAAGTTAATGAAAAGTTAATGTCTGCAGTGAATATAGCAGCGGATCAGGAGTCAGACAGGGCTCAGGCCAGAAATGGCCTGTAAGCTAATTAGCAATCTTGGGCAGACCACTTCCCTCTTCTGGGTTGTTGCCGCCTGCAGCTGCTGCCACCTGCAGCAACCATACTGCGGGAAAGAATTCGGAGGCAGACTGGGAATGAGTAGGTTCTTTATTCTTGCTTCTCTGCTGACTTCTCTCTCCAATTCCAACTCCAACAATCACCCCCCAACTCCAACTCTACCTCCTTAAATACTCTTCACCTTAACAAGTATACACGTGTCACAAGCTCAACTTAGCGTCACACAGTGTTCATGGGCACAGAAAGATTCTTAGCTGATTACAATAAGGTCAGGAGAAAACAATTAAACGCCTCCTCTTTTGCTCTCAGCCAGCCGCCATCTTAGCTACCTCCTCATTAGGGCTCTTACACTGGGTTTTGGTTTTCTCAGTGGTAAGGTAAGAGGGCTGATTCAAACAAGGTATAAGGTGGTTTCCTTCTCTGACATTCCATTGTTTCTTATCAATGATGCTCAAAACTGTAAGAAGTCTGGAAGTGGATGTGTGTGTATGTGTGTGTGTGTGTGTGTGTGTGTGTGTCTAATTCCTCAGTCCCTTTTTGACAAGATGGCATGACCTCACTGTGGAAGGCACCTTCTAAGATGGTCCCTGGTGATCCCTGCTGCCTGATATTCATGCCCTTGTATTATCCCCCCAACTCCTGCCTCATATGTGGTCTACCCTTATTTATTCACTTCTAACAAATATAATGCAGTGGAAGTGATGGGATCTACTTTATAATATAAGGTCATTAAAAGATTCTGTCTTGCTCACCCTCTCTTCTTCACTTGCTCTGAGCAACTAGCTGCCCTCTGGAGGCGCAGGTATGGGATAAGGAACTGACATCTATCCAACAACCAGCAAGCACCTGGGGCCTGCCAACAGCCATGTGAGTTATCTCAGATGCAGCTCTTGAAGCTGCACCTGCATTTTTGACCACAAAATCTCTGATATGATGAATGTATGTTGTTTTAAGTCACTAAGTTTAGGAATAATTTGTTATGTATCATTAGTTAACTGGTAATCCATCAAAGGCTTTGGCTTCTAACTTACAAGTGTCTCTCATTATCATTTCTGAGGTTTCATTCTCCATCCTGTCAACTCATCAAATTGAGTTTATTTTGAGGCTAGGGACAATGTAAGGAAGGGGGAAATATCACATTTTCTCCCTCTAAATTTTTAATGAGAACAATCATTTACTTTTATTGAATACTTCCTGTGTGCAAAGCATTAGTTGGTAATGCTTATGTCAGTTCTTTGAGAATCAGTATTATCATCATCCTCATTTTACAGATGTGGAAATTGAGACTTGCAGAGGGTAAATAATGCAAGATGGAAGGGCTCCTAGGTAAGCGTGGGATGAGAGGAGTGGGGACCAAGTGCCCTTGACTAGGAAGGTGGTGCTCTCTCTGCACTGTTATATAAAGAATATTGAGTTCAGACTGGGGCATCTCACTTTTAAAGGGATTTTTATAAATGGAAGTGCCCATGGGGGTATGATTATTTAGCCTAAAGAGGAAGACCAGGGGGAATATGGCATTCCTTCTAGTGCAAAGAATTTTGATTATTTGTCTGACTTTAGATGACGGAGTTAGAACCATTGGGTGGGAGATTCAAGAAGGCAAATGCCAACTCACAGGGAGGAACTCTAATTACAATTAAGAGTTTCAAACAATTAAGCTTGGAACAGGATGGGCTACTTCAGACAGTCACGTCTCCTTTTTCTGGGGTGCTCAGCCTCAGGCTTCATGGCCACTCCTCTGAGGCAATTTGGAGGACAGCTGGGCATCAGGCAGGGCTGGAATGATGTTCAGCGAGGACATTTTCAACCAAGATCACGTGATTCTGGACATTGATTTGAATTATGAGGAGCTCAGACCCACAGGAGAGTCACGAAGAGGTGCTGCTGCCACCCAGGAGGACGACTCTTCCTTTCCTCACCTTTTCATGTCTCCATTCAGGACTCTTAGTGAAGGGACCAAGCTGAATATCATGTCTGAAACAGAATTTTATTTCCTGTGGTTTGGGCTGGTTCATGAGCCCTGGCTGTAGTATAAGAGCAGGCTTGTCTGCAAAGAGAGCTAGACCCCTGTCCTCCAGGTTGGCCTGGGGCCACTTTACAGAACATTCACAGAACCTTTGGCCAACTACATTGTCATCATTTTCCTTCCCCTCTCTCCCTCCATATGACCCCTAGTTCTTGACAAAAATGATAAATATATTATTAAGTATTTGTTTAGGAAATCAATCTTTATATTGGCAGAAGTGAGGTTTTTTTTTTCTGTTTTCCTTCCTTGTGCCTACTTTCTCCCCAATGAGTAGCTTTTCTTAGCTATTGCTGACCATGAAAAGATGAATTGAATCTCTGTTCTCAAAAGCTCACAGGTGATTTTCTGAATTACCTAGTTCCATGGGGTTTTTATTATTTGTCAACAGATACCAGAAATGATATGACTACTTAGCAAAATAACTAGAAGACTGAATCTTAGCGTCTTGTGATATATTCTATAATTATAATATTATGGCTCAAAACCAGATTGTTTTCATTAAATAAATGTTCTCCTTAACATATGGTTCTCATTTAGAAGAGCTAAAGTGCAATTTTTCTAAGAATTATAGTCCATTCAAATATGCAAACTCCAAAACTATACCAAGCAGCAGTTATTTTACCAAAACACTGGTGACTTCTCCTGGGTTGATGTCATCTTATGAAACATCTTGAAGGCTAGCTCACTAGTCTGATCCTGGAGACTGCCCCACCTTTGGGAGCATCTTTAAGTCACTGGCTAGAGTTAAGTTATTGCCTATTAGCCAAATCAGTCCTGATCTTATGATTTATTACATGAACTACCTGCTACATATATACAATGGAACACCTTTCAGGAATGAAACCATGTCACTTGCTAAAACACAAATGAAACTGAAGATCTTATGTTACATGAAATAAACCAGGAAAGAAAGACAAGTAGCACAAGTTCTAACTCATATGGGGAATATAAAAAAAGTTGATTTTATAGGAGTTGAGAGTAGAACAGTGGTTACCAGAGGCCAGGGAGAGTACAGAGGAGAGGGGAGGAAAAGGTCAATCAATAGATACTAAATTACAGTTATGAAGGAATAAGAAGCTCTGGTGCACAGCAGGAGGACTATAGATAATAGTAATGCACTTCATATTTAAAATGCAATTCTGTAATAATATATTGTAAATCTCAAAAAAAAAGGAGTTTGAAAGTTTTCACCATGAATGATAAATGTTTGAAGAGACAGATAATTTTAACTTGTTTTAAACATTGTACAATGTAATCATGTATCAAACAACACATGGTACCCCACTGATATGTATACTTTAATGTTTTTACATGTCAGTTAAAATAAATTTAAATAAAAATAAGAAACATAAATTCCTGGTTTTCACCTGGAGTACTTGCATTTACTGAAGTCATAAGAGCAGGCAACTCTATTACATTCTAAGGAACACAGTCTGTCTTCTTTTCTGCAGGTTAATTACAGTATCTGGAAGTCCAAGTGGTCTTTTCCAAACTCATGTCTTCCTTTGCACTCTAATCCCCATCAGGATTTTTATGCTGTTCATTATTCAAAGCAATTTCCATCACTTCTGCATCAGTAAGATGAAATGCTCTTCTTACTTCCATTTCTTCCCTCTCCCATTTTGCAGACAGTTCCTACTTGCCTGACACAAACAGCACTCAGTACATTTTGTCTTGACTGAAAGAATCTGACCAAATAATTATTTCTTTCCAAAGCTGCTTTGCCCTCCTGAGTTTCTCCCATGGTTCCCTCCATCCCTCTGCTATGGTCTGAATGTTCGTGTCCCCTTCCCCCAATTCATGTGTTGAGATGCTACCCTCCCCCCCAAGTGATGGCATTATGCGGGAGGCCTTCAGGGAGGTGATTAGGTCACGAGGGCTCCACCCTCAAAAATAGGATTGGTGCTCTTATTAAAGGCTGGAGGAAGTTTATTCACCACTTCTGCCCTGTGAGTACAAGATGCCTCCTATGATTCAGGAAGCAGCCCTCACCAGACGTGGAACTGCAGCCTCCTTGATCTTGAATTTTCCAGCCTTCAAAATTGTGAAGAATAATAGCTGTTTTCTTTTTAAAGTCACCCAGTCTAAGATATTTTGTTATAGCAGCCTGATCTCACAAACATAACCTCTCAAGCAAGTGATTCCTGTTAGAGTCGTGCGGTCCAATAGAAATACAATGCAAGCCTCTTATATGATTTAAAAATCAAGTAGCTACAATCAAGAAGAAGAAAAACTAGATAAAATAAATTTAATTTAATCCAACATATTCACATATTCTCATTCAAGTATGTAATGAGTAAAAAACTAATAACGAAATAGTTCTTTTTCTGTATGAAGCCCTCAAATCTGGTGTGTTCCACACAGCACATCTCAACTGGCACTCGCCACATTTTGAGAGCCGCACATGGCTAATGGCTATTGCATAGGACAATGTGGGTTTTCAGCCTGAGTTCTTGGAATTTATTCCTCCAGAATAAAGCAGCCCAGTTCGTGCCATTTTGAAAACTCTGTCAGGGGTTTCTTGGAATGGCTGCTAAAACCAGTCCCTGCAGCTCAGGTTAAGAATTCTTACTCTTTAACATACACAAGCTCTAAAAGGCTGTGGTGCTCCAGCGAGTCACCTTTGCCTTGGTGGCATACATGTGGGGCCGTATCAGCCAACCAGAGCATTAAAGTCTGGGGCTTCCACTCTTTCTGCCTCTGGGTTCTTGGAATTAGCACCCCTACACCATCACCCCCTAGATTCTCCCTGCTCCTTCTTCACCTCTGATTGCCACAGATGTGGAAGAAAAAAGACACAGAACTAAAAAGAACTAGAATTAATAAAGACTTCTTGTTCTAACCTGCCAGATAAACCAGCATGTTTAGATAGTCCCAGCCTGTAGCAGGTGTTTTGTATTTCTGACAGGGGTTTATGGATAAGTAGGAAAGAGGATTTGTACTTAAATATCACAAGGCTTCTAATGCTTGGCTGGTCACACCAGTCACTCTTTTATCTCTTGCCTTGTCCTTCTCCAAACCATTTGTCCTCTGGATCTTGACAAAGCATCTGCACAAAATTAACAGGCGTGCAAAGCCTGGATGAGCAACATTGATTTGCCTATAATCTGTTTGTGAAGAGATCAGGACGTGGTTGAAGTGATTTTAATTTCAGAGCCCAAGTCGCTAGTCTGTCTTTTTGTCAGGCAATTAGTTCCACTGACTGGGCAAGAGTGCCGCTGTGAAGTGCCTCTCTGCTTCCTCCCAGCGTTGCTCGTTGCAGGCCTTCTTTTGTCTCTTTGGTTAATTTTGGGTAGAATTCCCTGCTCAGCACCTCTGCTCCGTGACTGTGCTCAGGGCACAGTGCTGTGAACCAGGTGCCAAAGGACAGGCGTGGGGACCACATCTATGTGTCAAGTTCTGGACAAGGTCCTGGAGGGATGTAAACAAACCCAACAGGATTTCTGCTTCTGGCCTTCTTGACAGGTGATGTGTGAAGACCCACAGTTATTTTATGTAATTTTCCAACAATCCCAAATGATAGTTATTAATATCCTCATTTTGCTGATGATTGAATTGAATGATAGAGAGAGGTGAGCCATTTGCCAAAGTCACACCTCTCAGGAGTGCATATTGGGGTGGACACATGGCTACTCTTCATCCCTGAGCTGTGCTGGCCACTCAGTGACCCACAGAAGCCATCACCTCTGGATACTGGGGAGGAACAGGTTTGGACAAAGATGTATGATAGGGCTGGGGATATAGCTCAGTGGTAGAGCTCTTGCCTAGCATTCCTGAGGCCCTGGGTTTGATCCCCAGCACTGGGAAACAAATGGGGAAGGAAGGACAGAGGTAGAAAGAAAGGTGGATGCAGGATAACAGTAACCTCAGCAAGGGACTTTCCCCCACTCCAGCAGAGACTTTGTCTTGCTCCCTTAGGTATCCTCCAGAATCTGATTCACTGAAGGCACAACATAGACACAATTTGTTCACTGACTGAAATACATTATCCCATCTGATTCTCATGATAACTATGAGAAGTAACAAAGAAAAGCTTTAGTGTTGTTATGTTCACTTTACCTGAATTAAAGGGAACATCTCACATTACCCAAAGCTGATTTTTAAAAAATCTGAGTCATTTCAAGACTCAGACTGTCAAGGTGACAGCTTAATTATAAAGGTTGCAAGCTCCTATGAGCAAAGATCATTTTTTTAAAACACATTTTTGTATCCCTTTTCCCACAACACAGATGCATAACATTTCTACAATCACAGAAATTTCCATCGACAGTGCTGCTTTAGGGGTAAGCAGGATCCAATTGGTAACAATCTCGTAATATCCCACTTCCAAGCCAGAAGTGGAATTTAATACTTTTTTAATGAATGAATATCATAATGGAATTCTTAACATAGACTGAGATAATTATGGTGATCGATCATAGGTTGAATTAGTGCTTTGTAGGGTGACCGACTCTATTTTTTCAAAACAAATCATCAAAAAGAGCAAAACAACCCATTTCTTAAAGAAATCAAAATGCAATTTTAAATGTCACGTTAAGCATTGGCAAGATGCTAGAGAGGGTTAGTCAGTGGTTACTACTATTTAACAGTAATTTAAAAACAAGGCAAGAGCAATGTTTGTACCAGTATGGCATTTAAATAGTCAAAACTAACTCTACTTAGATAATGAATTAATTCATATTTACTAATAACATATTGCATTTACTTTGTACCATTTTTTATGAAGCTTAAAATGTGTTTGTTATTTTAGTTAATATCATGTCATCTGTCTATGCCAGGAAACTGGCATTGCCTTTTCAAAGAATGACAGAGAAATCAAAGTCTTGACACATTGAGGTTTTTATTTACCACGATGCCCAGCCAGCCAGTATGAGATTCTGAGTTCCTTTCTCTTGTCTCGTGATTGTTTCACCTACACTTTTAGGGATTCTTGAGTGAAAAAATGAATAGGAAGACAGCTGTCACAAGGGCTTAGTTTCTTGCAGATTTCCTACAAAGTGCAGAGTACAAATTGCTTGATGCCCTAATCCACTTTCAGGGCAGGAGTACCTTTCATCAGTTCAGCATGTTGGTATTTTCTGGAAACATGATATGGACTGTAGTACATTTAACTGAAAGGTTGTGACACCTTTCAATCCTTCCTTTAATCATCTCATCTATGAGAATGCCTATGAGTGCGGAGTGGGCTGTATGTCCTGAGTAGAGCTATCCATTGACTCACTGGTGGAATATCTGTGAGTGCTTAGCTGTGGGGACACACCATGACTGCCACACAGGTCTTGCTCTTAGGAGCTCATGATCCACTGGGAACTCAGACCAATGGACTGGCAATTACCACATACGGGATCAGTGTTACAATGTGGGTAAGCAGAAACTGCTAAGGAGGTCACATTGCCTGGCCTGCAGGATAAGAAAAGACTTCCCAGGAAAATAGCAATAAAAAACATCCAATGGAGGCATCCAACTGAACTCAGAAGGTATTTGAATAGTCAGATCTGAATTCAAGGACAAATCTGGGCTGGAGATAAGATCTTGAAGTCGTCTCCATGCAGATGAGAACCAAAGGGACCGGAGTAGATGAGCTCCCTGAGAGTATGGAATGAAATGTTAAGAAGGGCAAACAAAGGCTGAACCCAGAGGATATGGATGGTGACAGGACTAGCCTGGAAAGAGGGATGCAGGGGAGCTGGCTGTGAGGTAGAAAGAGGACCACAAGAAAGTGATGGGATCCAACTGAGGAGAGTATTTTGGAGGGGGATAAAAGGTCATTGCATTAAATGCTTTAGAGAGCACAATGAGGTAAGAGTTAAAAAGTACTAAAATGATTTCGCAAGAGTGAGGTCACTGGTGACATTACTGAAGGCACTTCAAGAGGAATGATGGGGACAGAAGGTGCTTGGCAGTGGGTTCAAGAATGAGCAGGAAGTAAAGGCAAAAAAATGACAGCAGGAAACTTGGTGGTGAAGGACTTTAGAGATGGCTGATGTCCTCTCTATATCCTTTGTGCCATTTTCAAATGTATACCTCATAACAGAGATAATTCTAAAGTGAAAAATGCTCTGTGCTATGCTAGTCACAGTGAAAGTACAGATGGTCTTCTCAATCTTTATATCTTCCTTGTTCCTAATGTGGTCTCGCAGATAGAGGGTGCTCTGTTAATATTTGTTTAATGATTTGCCAGCTTTCAAATTTTTAGATTCTCATTGAACCTCAAAAAATAGAAAGTGTAGCCGGGTGCGGTGGTGCACGCTTGGAATCCCAGCACTTGGGAGGCTGAGGCAGGAGGATCGCGAGTTCAAAGCCAGCCTCAGCAATGGCGAGGCATTTAGTAACTCAGTGAGACCTTGTTTCTAAATAAAATACAAAAAAGGGCTGGGGATGTGGCCCAGGGGTTGAGTGCCCCTGACTTCAATTCCCGGTACCAAAAAAAAAAAAAAAAAAAAAAAAAAAGAAAGTATATATCCATTTCATACATTTTCCCATCAGACAACTTTCTCAGGATTGAATGAAAAGGTCTTTATTCCAGTTGAGAAAAAGATGATACATCTGTGATTTAACTGAATCTCATATTTTCAGGAAATTTTGTGAGTTGCAAGGGAAATTCCCCTCCAAATAGAACAAATAAAATAAGGACAAATCTATTTTAATTAAAAAAGTTTTATTATGGTTATTTACATCAGTTCCTTGATAAGCATATAAATGTAAACTTTCATCGTTGGCATTATTTTACAGATGATTTATCCAAATTCAGAGTTAATACTGTCATTTGAGTGTACAAGTAGTGAGAAAATTTGATTATATTCACAGAATATACATACAACGTGCATTCAACCTGTGTCCCTCTTAAGCCAGTGGTATAGACACTGTCCCATTGGCCCTGCTTCTGCTCCTCAGGTGCATGCTGGAATCGGCCATGTCCTCCACGTGCTCCTCGCTCTTCTTCTCCTTCAGGCTGTTGATGAACCTCAGGGTGATCTCATCCCACTCCTCAGGCAACAGCATGAGCAGGAACCCGAGGCAGATAATGATGGTAGCAGCCAGGCGGACGACATTAAATATCACCTCCTGCTTCAGGAGGTCCACAGCTAGGGAAGAAAAATAACATCAGTCACAGCCCATGATTGTTCCTAAGTTTCTCCAAAAACTAGTGACCTAAGTCAGTATTACTTCACTTGAAATGGATCCATTTAAATTGTGTGTAACCTCCAGATCCAGTTTGGGCAATTCATATGACTCTAGAAATTTGTCAATGACTTCAGTATTTTCTATTTTGTTAGAGTACTAGTGTTCAAAATAATTTCTAATTATCTTCTGTATTTCTGAGGTGTCTGTTGTGATATTTCCTTTTTCATCACGGATGTTAGTAATTTTTTTTTCCCTCTCCTTTTTGTTAGCATGGCTGAGAGTCTGTCAATTTTATTTATTCATTTTTTTCAAAGAACCAACTTTTTGTTTTGTCAATTCTTTCAATTGTTTCTTTAGTCTCAATTTCATTAATTTCAGCTCTGATTTTAATTATTTTCTGTCTTCTACTGCTTTTAGTGTTGATCTATTCTTCTTTTTCTAGGGCTTTGAGGTATGATGTTAAGTCATTTATTTGTTGGTTTTTCCTTCTTTTAAGGAATGAACTCCATGCAAATGAATTTTCCTCTTAATACTGCCTTCATAGTGTCCCAGAGATTTCTATACATTTTATCTGTGTTCTCATTCACCTTTAGGAATTTTTTAATCTCCTCTTTAATGTCTTTTGCAACCCCTTGTTCATTCAGTAGCATGTTGTTTAGTCTCCAGGTGTTGGAGTGACTTTTTTATTTTTTTATTTTATTATTGATTTCTAATTTCATTCAATTATGATCTGATAGAATGCAGGGTAGTATCTCTACTGTTTTACATTTGCTAAGAGTTGCTTTGTGAAGTCTTCTTTACTCTTTCTAGCTTGGGTGTCCTTGCCCCCTGTCTCTAGGTTTGCTTTCTATTCCTTATCTCAGTCATACTTACCATTCAAGTCTTAGCTCAAATTCCATGCAATTGAACCTAAGGACCTCTCTGGTTTTCTCTCTCTCCTTTTGTACTGGGAATAATACTGAGGGGCGCTTAACCACTGAGCCACATCCCAGCCCTTTTTATTTTTTACTTTGAGACAGAATCTTGCTAGGTTGTTCAGGGCCTTGCCATTTCTGAGGCTGGCCTTGAACCTGTGATCCTCCTGCCTCAGCCTCTCAAATCCTTGGGATTACAGGTATGTGCCACCGCTTCCAGCCTGTTTTTTTTTAAGACTCATCCTTTGCAGCCCTACCCTCTCCCAGTTTCATTGGATCATTGGACATTTTTCAAATGAGCCAAACTTGTTTATGTCTAGTCTTTGTATGTGCTGTCCTTTTTCAAAGTTTAATTGAGGTGAGATTTATATAATATAAAACTAACCATTTTAAAGTGAATCTAGTGACATTTAGTCCATTTACAATGTTGTGTGATTACCCTCTATCTGGTTCCAAAACATCTCTATCACTTCAAAATTAAACCCTGTACTCAACCCTTTATCCCCACTCTTTTGCCCCTGACAACTACACATCTGCTTCTTTTTCAATGGATAAATGCAATCACAGCATGTGTGACTTTTACACAGTCTTCTTTCATTTCACATAAGGTTTTTAAGGTTGACTTATGTTGTGGCTATAGCATGTATCAATACTTCATAATTTTTGTGGCTGAATAAAATCACATTATATACACCACAATGTGTTTATCCATTCATTTGCTGATCAACATTTGGGTATATCTACTTTTTGGCTATTATAAATAGTGCTGTTGTAAAAATTCGTGTATAAGGATATTTTCAAATCCCTGTTTCCAATTTTCTTTTCTTTTTAGTTTTGGTTATATCCCAAGGTGTGGAATATCTGTCGTGCACATGCTGTTCTTTTTGTATAAATTGCCCTTCCTTCCTCATATCCTACTCCATCCAGCCACCCCCTCTCTTAGAGCTCTGTCTTAAGCTTTCTTGCAGGCTGCCTCTTGGATGCTCCTCCTATGTGCTTTCAGAGTATCCAGAACATGCCTCTGTCAAAGAAATTATTTTTCTACCTTGTAATTACTCACTTCCTTTTATCTCCCTCTCTGCTACATGGTCGTAGGGGTAGGAACTGTGCTTTAGTCAGCATCTATCACCAGTGTTAGCACAGTTCCTGGCATAAACAAGGTGCTCAGAAATTATTTATTGAATGAATGAATTCATGGTGAATGAATTCATGGTGAATGAATGAACTTCTTTGACAACCTCACTTCTTTCCAATATCCCTCCTCTGAATACCTCATAGCCCTTGGGTCTGTCTCACAAAGTTTGGGCATTTAATAATAAGTTGCATTGTAGAGTTCCAACTTGTTTCATGTATGTTGGTTTTCTTTTCTAAATTCAGTTTTAAGCTTCTCAAGGAAACAAAAATGTACTTTATTTATTTGTTTATATCCTTGATCAAATAATAAGCACTCAGTAAACATTTGTTGGTTTTCCTGAAGAAAAGAAAGATGGTGGTACTCGGGATTTGGAATCATAAAATTTTAAAGTAGGAAGGACTGACTGAACTGTCACCCAGACAATCCCTATTCATTACTAGTTTTACTGGCAGGTTTCACTAGAAAAATTATTCTAGATGAATAGCTTCTCCTCTTGCCCCTGTGAGTCAAGTTGCTTTTCTTGGAGGGCCACCTGCTCTGCTCCCAAGTGACTCCTCTGCAGCTCCCCATGGATAGTTTGATGGGAGCCAAACACCCTGTACATCTTCGGTACTTTCACTAGTGATGTTGACTTCAGAGTCCTATGCTGGGATGCCTTTTGTTTCCATAGGACTTCCTCTAAAAATACCACAAAATTAGGTTGTCAGGGAGATTACATGCAACCCAAATGATACATTTGGTATTTAATTCTAAAAGCACAACCAAGTAAAAGCAGTGTTTTTGTAGCTGTAAATTTTAAATCTGCTGCATGGTTATTCTGTTGTCTGCCACCTTCATGATATTTAAAAACATCTTCTGAGGCAAGGGACATAATTCGTCATTGATAGAAGAAACAAGTCAGAGCATAAAAACGAGCAGGAGTCTTATCGGGTCATCAGAACCTGCATATGCCAAACCATGCCAGTACCTGCATTTCCAGGAACGCTGAGCACAGTCCCGATGGAGATGAGGATCGGGTATGTCAGCACTACACCGACATTCACCAGGATGTTGAAAGCTGTAAAATAAAGGAGGATCTACAGAATGAAGGAGAACCGGCATGCTGAGCTCTTTTCTTCTCTATGTAAAAGAACCAATGTCTTTGCTAAACGTGCCTTCTTAAGTGCCTGCACCTTGGGTCAATATCCTCTACTTTTGGAGAGGGATGCATGCATATGTCACCCAAATTAGTCATATTCTTTTGTCCTCTTCCACCACCCTGTTTGCCTGAGCTCTTGCCAACTGGCTGGCAACAAGTATATGGAGCAAATGCAAAGAGGTAAAGTAATTGATTCACCACATTGCTTATTAGCACTGCAAAGGTAGGTTGGGGCCAGCCAGAGATGGGAAGTAAGTGACTGATTGAAGTTTGACAATTTATCTCTTTGTCACTTTGCTGTGTTGGGCTATGTTCCCAGAAGATTAAAAGGCTCTTATGTCACTATCTAAAGGAAAATCTATCCAATGGCAACCTATCCTGTTTTTTCCCCCCTCTCTGAGGTCAGCCTCACATGGGCAAACAAGGGTGGGTTTAATGTACTTCACCAAATCCCCTGGACTACTTCCATATCCTGATTTGTGTGCAGGTAATCAGCTGGCAGATCTACAGAACTAACTGAAGGTGTAGCTTGAAGTTCTTTAGTTAATGCCTTTGGAGCCCTTCAGTGAAATAGAGCATAATTTAAAATAATCATCTATCCCCTTCCAACATCATTAAAAATAATATTTTCAAAAAAGAGCTGGGTGAGGTGGTGCACGCCTGTAATTCCAGCAATGTGGGAGGCTGGGGCAGGAGGATCACAAGTTCAAACCCAGGCTCAGCAAATTAGGGAGGCCCTAGACAACTCAGTGAGACCCTGTCTCTAGTAAAAGACAGAAAAGGGCTGGGAATGTGGTTCAGAGGTTAAGTGCCCCTGGGTTTAATCCCTGGTTAATTAAAAAAAAAAAAAAAAGGATAAATCAGAGAGCATTATTTTAACAGAGTTCAGTTGAATATCTGTTTTATGGAATACAATGATGAGTACTAACAGGCATGAAAAGTCCTTGAATCAGAGAAGATCTCTATGCACATGACTGAAGCATGTTCCCTGTACCTTTATAGACTCAAAGAAGGGTTCTAGAACCATTCCAGTTAGAATGGTACGTATTATCTACTGACGTTTATAATTCCTGCGTTAATGAAGCCCACTAACTTAGTTGCCTAGAGCCACTTATTCCTGGTAGACAATGGATTTGACCTTCCCAAGACTTGTTCATATGACACCCACAGCAGTCAAGGCAAAGGGACTTCCAAAGTTAGTAAGTGACTGCTCCTCCTTTATGATAAGGCCAGTCCCTTGAGTCTCTCTTCAGACTCAGGGAGTCAAACACAGCAAATTCTAACACATTAGGAATTTGTCAAATGCAAGAAGGCTCTGCTGACCTCTCAGCTGTCATTTTGCTGGCTGAACTGGATATTTTAGCAGATTGAATGCAATCAGTGGTATTTCTGTAGTACTGAGCCCTTTTCATTCAACAAAAGCCAGGCATCTTCACTAAAATGTGTTATCTGTTTTTCCTTAGTTCTTTAGATAGAATACTTAAGAAAAAGAATATCTAATTCAATGTGTTATTTGTGGCCTGGGGTCTGGCCCAAGTTTATGTGCAATTCAGACATGTCAGGTGAATGGATTAGGCAGGCCCACCTGCATTTGGGCTGTCACTCACTTAAAGACAGGTCACAGTCATGGTTGCAGGAGACCTTGGTGGGGGGCAGTTCAGATCACAGACTAGTGTTCATCTCTCAGTTCCATTTCTCAGACCAGCCACAGATAGATAATATCTGATTCCCATGGAGAAGAGATGGGTAGAAATGAAAACTTAATATCAGTAGTGTTGAGGATTGTCCAACCCTGGGGCATGTAACACTGTTAGGAGAGAGACTATCTCTTCAATTTGTCACAGCACAGTTTTGGCACAGTGAGCTCTGCAGAGCACTGGGGTGAGCCTGGTGAAGTAGCTGCAGGGCCAGGTAGCAATGTGCCCTGTGTGGTGTAGAGACCAACCACACTGCTTAGAGAAGTTCAGGGTCCAGCTAGCATGTGTGGCACCCATTCTGAGCAGGTTTGCTTAGGGGCGTGTATTACCCATGCCAAGGAATACATTGGTGAGGGCTAATTTACTGCAAAGTAGAAACCATGTGTGTGCAGTGGGGGGCTAAGACTCACCGAAATTTTGGTTCTGATTGTTCCCATTTAGGTTGTTTTGGCTGCAAAATAATCTAGGTGCTTTTAATCAGGATATTTTGGTCTTATTGAAGCACTGCTATTGATTTCTACTCAATTTAGCAGAGGTATTGAGAGATGATAAGCATACATTTTTGGCCTTGAAAAGACAAACTCAAGGGACCAACAATTAATACTTGATGCCTCTCTTGAGTGTTCCCTGTCTCAGACCTCCCCTGGGCTGGAGTGGAAAAAGATGACCTAATCAATACACTTGTTAGACTCAGGACATTTTTTTCTCCCCTGGAATTGCAGTGCTGCTTCTATTTCAAATCACATCACCTTGGTAAAGAAGGTCAGCTGAGGGTTGGCAGAGGTCCTGCAGATTGAGTGTGGTGGGTAAATGTGGAGCAGGCAAAGAGGCTGACCTTGGGCAGTATGTGGAAAGAAGAGCAGAATGAAAATGATTTGATTTTGAGTAAACAGGCATGGGGACATTGGGTTGTTGCCATTTTTCGACCGCTTGGTGAGAGAAGAGCAGGCTCATTATATTTTCAGGTTCCTCTTGCATCAAGTGACAGCAGTAGCACAGATTGAAAGTGGGAGCATGGAGCTCAGCTGAGGCAGACAGCCCCAGAGTTCCAGGGAGCTGTGAGGGAAGACATTAAAAAAGACTCCAGGTGGCTTTTTCTTGGCCCTTGACTAGGCGCATTCTGCTTTATCTGGACTACCAAGCTCACCTCACGCTGCCTTCTTCTCTTTCCTGGTGAGGGCTTCCTATTGCAAAACCTTTCTCCATGCTCAGCAGAGTGAGCTTTTTAATACGGATATGAACCTGTCACCTCCCTGATTAAATATTAAGTGGATTTAAAATCCAAACCTCAATATGGCTTTCCAGGACCTGCATGATCTGCTTCCCTCTTGAATGCCACCTCCTTCCCTCTCTCCTGAGCCCAGTGCTCTGGTCATTTTGAACCACTTTGAGTTCTTCAATTTGTCATCTATTCTTTGACCTCCCCCAACACACTGTGGCAGACATGGAACGTGTAAATCACACAGTATGTCACAAGAGTGGATGAGGTTGCTGGAAGGTCAGTGGTGAAGACAGTGGCCTGGGCAGGCACACCCATGGCAGGCACAGCGGTTGGACAGCTGATCTAATCAAACCAGAGCCTGCAAAGAAGCTCCTAAAATTCAATGACATTAACCAATGCAAGTTTGGCCAATAGAGCACAGAGCTATCTAAGGGAATAATTCTGCTATGATAATCTATCAAAGGAAAGGTTGAGTGACATAGGAAAGGGAAGCCCAAACCTGAGGACACTTACCCAGCCATAGTCCAGCCATCCCACAGAGACAGCCCCATGGCAAAGCTGCAAAAGAAGACCAGTGCTCCACCTTGGTGAAATACAAGATGACCGGGGTGAAGGAGATGAAGATCAAATTGAAGAAACCCATGGTGGAGACAAAGTGTGCGGCTTCCCCAAAGTTGGCACTTCCAAGAAACATCTTAAACAAAACCTGAATGGGAAAGAAACTCTTCAGCCACACAGTTGGAGACACTTTGCTGGAGCAGAAATGGGGATTCTATCCATTTACATGTGGACTAACCAGCCCAGAGCTTATCTTCCATGTCTTCCTTCCCTGTCATCTCCATGGCACTAAATGGGATGTTGAGACAAGAAATAAAAAATGCCTTATGTCTTTTATATGAGATGACAATAGCCATAGAATGGATTCCTTATGGTGTAGAAAATCACTGGGGTACTGTACCCTCCAGATGGGCAGAGGGTAAATGATAAATAAGAGTGCAGACAAGTCCAGAAAAATCTTCAAGGACTGAGATGCCGTCAATTCTTCCTTTCAAACATGGGGCTCATTTTATTCCTATTTTGACAAATACTGAAAGCTAAATTGGACAGAAAGCCTATAATTATGTTGTTGAGAGAAATAATGATGCCTTGGCTTTATAAGCACTTTTCTTTCTGAGCTTAAAATGTCTTCACAAACATTATGTTATTCTGTGGATTAAAAAACCCTTTCCACCCCTATGGATTGTAAGCCTGTGTACAGAGGAAGATGGCAAGAAGTGAATGGCTGATCCGTCTCAGAACAGTCTGGGAAAAGAAGCCAGGCCTGGAGTCTTATTTCTTAGCTTCCTGACCCCTCTCTCCCTTTACTAATTCCATCAAAATAATATACATTGGAGCAGATTATTTCTGCCTGGAATTATTGTTCACATAGGATTTTGTGCATTTTTAGCAACTATTCCCACTCCCAGAATGAAAACAGTCTGTAATGTGGTCAGGAGAATTCTCTCCCTATCCTGATTACACAGCACTTTCAAGTATTGCTTTTGATTTCAATGGAATTTATTTATTTATTTTTCTACAGAAAGACTTAAGAGAACTTAGCATGTTCCAGTGCTTGGCCACATCCAACATTTTGGTGGAGTTTCTGTCCGGAAGCAAGTTAGATGCTAATGGCAAATGAGTGAACACTTGTCAAACTTGTCACACAGAATCAGTGGGCTAAGAAATGTCAGTATGGAAATAGACTTCATGCCCTCTGAGCTGCAGTGGTGGTGAATAATCAAAACGGGCCTCCAGGAAGAATGCAAAGGGTATTTTCTGTCTTTCAGAGAGTGTTGTCTTAATGAAACACTGAGAGAGGTAAAATTGAAATTGTCCTGTAGATGCATTCAGAAAGCTGGCTCTTAAAAGTCAAGCTCTGGGGAACAACCTTTGAGACCTTGTCTCTGAGTCCTCACTTCTGAAGGTGGCTGCAATGACCCTCGAGTAGAATTTTCATGGATGATTGGGAACTCCAATAGAAAAAGATTGGGGAGTACAGAGATCAGACTCAGACCCTTGCTCAGAGAGGAAAAGAGTGTCTCCGTTTTGCTAATGATGTAAGCTCCTGTGGCCTGGAATCAACAGGTAGACAGCAGCTCTCGAGGGACAGCTTGTTTATTATTTATAATACCTTGTTGGAGTTAAAATAATGACCGTAGATAGTTAACTGAAAGAAGCACAAGGAGAGACCAAGCTTTTCTTACATACCAGCTATAACTAATTGATAATTGGGGGGCTGGAGTGTAGAGCACAGGCTGAGGGGTTGGCTGGTCCAGAGTTTCAATCTGTTGCTTCCTGGCTATATGATCCTGGGCAAGTTACTTAATCTTACAAAGCTTCAACTTCCTCTTATGTAAAGTGGGAAATATGTATTTATGCTTCATAAAGTTGTGTTGACAAGGTTGGAATTTTCTGGCAAGTGCCAACCACATAGCAAGCACTCAATATATGATATTCATTATTATTTAAATGCATCTATTTTTTCCTAACCAAGATTTTCACTTTACTTCCTTTCTTTATTGCTTAAATCTAAGCTATGAGTGACAGTTGATCACAAAATAAGGTGCACAACATACCTTATATAATGCAGATGTTGAGGCTGAGCCCACTGCAAATGCCACACCGATGATGGAATCAGCATGGAAATTATCCGCATATGCCATCATGACAATGCCAGTAATTGCCATTATTGCGGCAACTATCTGTCAAATAGAATGGAAAGAAACAAAAAAATTATGTCTCTGTATAATCAAGCAACACAAGACTTCACAAAGGTTGCTAAATATTTCCTTCAATCTAATTACCTCACCTATATCACTGCTTACTTATAAGAAGGGTCAGTATTAAAAGTAAATCAGTATGTTCATGGGAAATTCAGGACTAGAATATCAAAGCTATTCACATCCTAATTAAGGAATGGTAATTTTAGTTTAATTTTTAAATTTAACTTTCTTGAGATTAACATCCACATTGATGAAATGGATTCAACAGGAAGTCACTTTTAAGTATTTTCATCTATATTGTATTTTTTTCTTCAACAATTCAGCTAACATTTTAATCAGCTTCTTGGATCAATTCACATTTCTAAAGATCTGAACATAACTAGGACTTGATTAAGGAGATATAATTTTGATACAGCTAAGGGGCAAAACTTAGACCAAGGGCAAAAAAGAAAATGAATAACCTCTTTTAGGGGTTTATACAGGAGCAAATTGAATGTGCTCTGTCACTTGGGATGTCAAATGAAGGCCATGTCTTCCTTTTGTCTACATTCAAATTAATTCCACTTTTTAGGTACACCACAGAAAGGTAATTTAACTTAATTATGCTGAAGCATTCATTAACTGCATAAAGTGAAATATTAATAATTTGACTGAGGTCATAATGGTGTACTATGAAATGATAGGGTCCCTGATGCATTTGAAACAGCAGTTCACTCCCTTGGTGAAATGCTGGTTCACATCTGTTTCTTTAATTGTCCTGAACCGGTCCTACTGGAAAACATTTCAGCATTACAGCAAACAGTAAAATAACCCTGGAACAGGGAACAATATGTCACTGCCTCACTGACTTTAAAATCAAGTTGAAAATTTGTGAGCGAATTGGAGATTAATTTTTGTTAAGCTTCAGTTCTGAGTATTCCAAATAAGTAGATTCCTCTGCAGATAGCTTTTGCACATAAGTGATTTTTTCAAGCCCTTTTAACATTATTAGGAAATTATTTATTTTAACAAAATATAGATCATCAACATGGGACTAGACTTAAGACTAATCAGGGTGTGCTCTTGATGACCTATACTTCAGGGGTTGTGAGAGCAATGCTTTTGATTATGACCAGCAATGGCCAGTGCACGGGTGGTTGCAGAGTAGCTCCATACTGAAGTTCCCTTTATGAAAACCAGCAGGATGACTTGAGCACAGACTCCATCACGTCAGCCGTGAAAAACCATCTTCATAACACGTTATCCATGAGGCTGCTTGATGGGAGTTGTTTCTCTTGCTGAGTGAATATCACATTCTCTGATGCTGCCACGTGTGTGTTCTCCTTAGACTCTGCCTCCCACTATGGGGAACAGAATTTAATACGCGCACCATGAGGTGTCAAGGAAATTTTCCAACTAAGAAGTAACAGACTCGTAAATAAATGTGGTGAAGGGATAATCTAGACCTGGGAATTCTGTGAGGGTTATCATTTTTCTCAATTTGGGGCTTTATAGTTCAGCCAGGGATTTGCAACCATTTTTTGGGCAACCTGATTTCAGAAGAAAAAAAAAAAAAAAGGCACACCAGACTCTGGCATTTTCTGATTTGTTTTTGTGTTTGAATAATGTTCATGAGCTAAAGTATTCAACGTGCATAAATAGATTTCCTTCATAAGACTGCACTGTGAAGATAATGAATTTGAATTAATATTTATTTTGTTTTGGCTAACCCTTGATCGTATTTTCTTGGTCAAATAATCATGTGGGTGCTACAAGACATGGCTAATGAACATGGTGTTAATCCCAGTGAACTTTAACATGATGTGCTATTTCATATTTAAGATTATTAAAATTATTCTATAATAAATAATATTTGTGTTTAAGCTATTGGGTGTAATATATAATTCTGGATTTATGGAATTGTGAAAACAAACAGCCCATTAAAAAAAAAAAAGAAGCAGGGCTGGGGCTGTAGCTCAGTGGCAGAGCCCTTGCCTAGCACGTATGAGGCCCTGGGTTCGATTTTTAGCACCATGTGGGAAGCCACTGTAGGTGTGAATAAATGCCTTTAGGTGTAAATAAATGCCTTTAAGTCCTGATGCCAGACAGGGAAAATGAAAAGGCACTGATATCTGATGTGGAAACAGTAGGACTCATGACCTGGGCTTTTCCAGGGCTCAGATAACAAAGTGTGGCCCTATGACTGGGTGACAGCTAGAGGGAATGGGCTACCCACACCTGTCCTTTGTAATCTTACCCCCTCAACATTTTACATATCGAATATTCTAGGAAGCAGCTTCCCCCCAATAAAAGTTGCTTTCGAACGAGTTTCTTTCCCTCCCTCTCTCTGTCTCTCTCTCTCTCTCTTTTGCCAGCCAGCCTCTCGTGGCTTTACCTTGCTCCCTGTTTGGGGGGCTTGGGGTTGGGAGTCGTAGAAAGCTGTCCTGAAGCTTTAAAGGTATCTGAGTCTGTGTTTGTGGTCATTTTGCATCACCCCAAATTCACACAAGTGATTCAGGTTCAGCAGCTCACGCGGAACATGGGCCTCAGCACCACATAAAAATAAACAAATAAAGTAAAGCCATTCTGTTCATATAACTACAAATTTTTTTTTTTTTTTTTTTTTAAAAAGCAATAGCAAAAAACAAAACCCCTGCCTGGAAAGTGACAAACATGTAATGCAATTATCCCCACGATACAAGCAGAGGTAGGAAGTCTTCCTTTTATGAATAAGCCATTAGCAAAAATATATTTGCATGAAGTATCTAAGTTTTCTCAAGATAGGAATTGGATATGACTAAAGAGTAAATAATTTTATAGCAATTCAAAATTATAAGCATAGTGAGCCTTTTAAAGATCTCCATCAGTCTTTAGGTTCAAGTGCTTGTGAAAATATTCTCTGGGACCACTTAAATTGACATATCAATTACACCAGTGTCTCTTTCAAATGCTTTCATGGAGAGAAGTATTTTCACTTCAGGGGGCTAGACAACATTGTTAGTTAAGTTCTGAAAGCATGAAAATCTGAATATTTGAGATGATAGAAAAACTTTTTCTCCACAGTACAGGCAATAATTTATAGGTTATATATTAGGTTCTTAGAGTGAGGGGAAAGATAAATTATCTGCCACATTTAAAAAAAAATTTAAAACTACCTGCTAGGACAAAATTTCTATGGCATGTTTTAAGAAAGCCTCAATATATTTCCTACTTACACAGCTGGAACTAAAGGAACAGACCTCAGTTAATCTTGAAAATGCAGAAAAATATTGAGTGGAAGATCTATTTAGAGTAATTGGTTAGCATGGCTCTGCTAGGCACTGTTGTTTTATTTTTTTATTTTGTTAAACAAATTCAATATGAATTTTTTCTTTTATTTTTAAAGTATTTTTTCTTTTATTTTTTTAGTAGAGTGGATTTTTTAAAAAAAATTTTTAGTTGTCAATGGACCTTTATTTTTTATTCATTTATATGCAGTGCTGAGAATTGAACCCAGTGCATCACACATACTAGGCAAGCACTCTACCACTGAGCCACAATCCCAGTCCTCATAGAGTGGATTTTAACATATACATACCTGGAGTAAAATTTATTCTAATTAGGATCCCATTCTTGTGGTTTTACATGATGTGGAGTTTCGCTGATGGTGTATTCATATATGAACACAGAAAAGTTATGTCTGATTCATTTTACTGCCTTTCTATTCCACCCCCCATCACTTTACTTCATTCCCCTTTGTCTAATCCAATGACCTTCTATTCTTCCCTCTCCCTGGCACTGTTTCTTTAAATTTGGAGAGTAAATACTTTTTAAAGGTCCAGAGAACTAATAACCTTAAGCAGACCTGAATCACCTGCATTTTCAGAATTAATCATCATCAAAGAAGGATTAATAGCCTGTTCTCTCTCTCAACAGAAACACGAGATGACTCTTTTTGTGCTCAATACACGGAAAGGCATCTTTAGGAAGCCAGTGTCCTGAATACTGTGTCAGCAGTGCTGACATGTGCATAATGTGTCCATCACAGAGATGCTTCTGGGACATCTTGGGACGCATGAGGACCCCTCCTGCTGAAAATGTGCCATCTAGTGGTACCATTTGTTTGGCTTCTGAAAAGTGGTGGCTTTCCTCATAACTTATTCCAGTTCCAACCTCTTAACCAACCAGGAGTGCCTAAATAATATAGAAAGCCCACCACTACCATGATTTTAATTGACTTTAAATAAGAATTTTAATATCTGTAGTGACAACAAAGCTACAAATGCTTCCAGTTTAAACATCCTGAGCCTTCCTGCTTTCTCTCATTTTGGTGTGCCCACCTCAGGAGTGTACCCCAGGAAAGGGATTTATTTAGCCCATTTTCCCAGCATGTCTGGTGAGTAACACAGCCTTGTGAAACAGCTACCTTCTTCTGCATTTCAGCTTCTCAGAGAGTTTCCTGGGCCAACTATCAAGGGCAGAGGTGGACTTGAGGTCATTTAAGCCTGTTCCTAAAGACCAAGGAGATTTGGTGATATCTTTGCCCTAAATACTACCTGAGACCCTACGTGAAAGCTAGGTTTCTTTTACTTTTCAAAAAAAAGTTTGTAGGGATAAAGGCTAGAGAAGCACCTGGCTTTAGACTGCTTTTCTTCTCTTGTATCTTCATTTTTTTTTTCCATTGAGGACCTCAAAAGCCCCAAGGGTCTTAGTTTTCTCTGCATCTCCATGAAGGTGACTAACCTCATCCTCTTCTCTGTTGTTTCCCATTCACAGATGGATTCCAGAATTATTGTTTTCCTAGCAATACCAGATCTTTTAAGGCCCAAGGTATTGAAATGAACCTCTAATTCAACATTCTTCCCACAGTATTTCTTTGAGGAACTTATAGGTCTAAGCGAGCGATTGGAACCTAAACATGTTTCCTTACTTTGCTTAGAGGCTATTCTGATTTTTGAAGCTGGTTGAGCATAAAGGAGCTTCACTAGTTCACAATGCAACCCTGGAATCCCAAAGCCAACTGCAGTGCCCAAAATGTAGGTTTCAAATTATACTGCTGGAAGTGGCTGTACTCAAGTTCAAGGCTACAGGTCAACAGTTGTAACTGAGATACATACTAATAGCTTGGTCAAGGAGAGCCACACCTATGAGCGAATTTAGATAGATCCATTTTCAAAGAACAATGGCTACACAGCAGCCTTAAACTTCTGCACATATCATATTTAAGGTTCTGTGAAGAACTATTTCTTTTACTCAGATCCAATTAAACCGAACAAGAGCTGAAGCACAAGAAATGAAATGGGATGGGCAATCGCTTGCTTGATTAAAGCACTCAGATGCTGTGCATGTGAAGGGGAAGAGAGGGAGTCCCTCACACATTGGTAAATTCAAGGGGTGCTGGGCCTCTGAACTCCTTGTTCCCCCACTTCTTATAAGAATAAAATCCATTCGAAAATTATCTCAAAGGACATTTGGATAGCAAAGAGGGAAAGAAATTTCATTAGGAGGGACTCCAGGATATGTGTGGAGGCGGACACCTGACTGCACCTTGTGAAGGAGTTAGGGATTCATCGTGGGCATACAATCTGAGAGCAGTCACAACCCAGCTTTCTCTTCTTTTGGCTCTATTGCCAGGTAGTTGTCCTGCCAAGAGGGGGATGAGAAGCCTTGCCCTGGGAAATACAAAGGTTCTTGATGGAGAAGTCTGCACTGCACATGAATGAGCAGTTACCCAGGTTACCTGGAATCTTATCTTAGTATGTAATACCAGCACAGATCAGTAGCTGCTCAGCTCCAATGTCCTGTTAGAGCACTCTGGGGCGGGTGGGGCAATCTCAATTCAAAGTGAAGCTCATACATTGCTGGTAGGACTGCAAATTGATGCAACCAATCTGGAAAGCAGTAGGGAGATTCCTCAAAAAACCAGGTATGGAACTATCATTCCACCCAGTTCTACCACTCCTAAGTATATATCCAAGAGAGTTAAAATCAGCATACTACAGTAACACAGCTATTGATTGATTAAAGCATCCATGTTTACAGAAGTTCAATTCACAATAGCTAAACTATGGAACCAACCTAGGTGCCCTTCAACAGATGAATGAATGAAAGAATATGTGGTATATATACACAATAGAATATTAATCAGCCATTAATGACTTTATGACCTTTGCTGGTAAATGCATGGATCTGGAGACTATCATGCTAATTGAAATAAGCCAATCCCCTAAAACCAAAGACCAAATATTCTCTCTGATGTATGGATGCTAACACACAACAAGGTGGTGGGGGAGGGGGAATAGAAGTTCAGTGGATTAGACAAAGGGGAATGAAGGGAAGGGAGGAGCCAAAAGAATAGGAAAGACAGTAGAATTAATCTAACATGGCTTTCCTATGAATATATATGAATACACCACAGCAAATTTCAACATCGTGTACATCCACAAGACTGGCATCCTAATTAGAATAAGACATGCTTCATGTTTGTAGATATGTCAAAATGTACTCTACTGTCATGTATAACTAAAAAGAACAAAAAAAATTTTTTAAATGATTCAAAGTGCAGATTAGGCAATGAAAGATTCAGTATAACTGACATACTTCAGTCAGTTCTTGGTGGTTCAGGGAAAGACTCCAGAATAGTCACAGTTTGGGAAATTAACTCCCTAGGGGTCCACAAATAGCTGAAAATATGTGGGTACCAACATGAAGGGACACATTTCTCATCTGCTAAAAAAATTGAGGTCTGTTGAACCCTTCTCCAACCACCAATTTTCTCCATATCTTCAAGGAAATTTTAAAATGAAAGAAAACATTTGACATAATAATACAAAATTTAAGGGAGGAACAGAATCTGAAAAAAAATTTTTTTTTCTAACTTCCCAGTCCAACATAATTTTCATTGAAGTGAAAGAGACACCAGCAACTGAGAAGAAAACTTTCACCCAGTAGTTCATTTCTCTTGGAAAGAACATTTTTTAGTTTTTTGTTTTGTTTTGTTTTTGTGGAACTGGGGATGGAAACCAGGGTCTCCTGTCTACTCACCTAGTGCTGAACCAAACCCCAGCCCCAATAATCTTTTTTTCATTATAGTGGTGGTGGTTTTTCAGGTTCTCATAAATTTAAGAATTATAGATAAATAAGACAGGATCTTAGAGATGGGAAAAGACCCATATTCAAAGCTGCAAGAGCTGGATTATCACCTTCCAAGAGTTTTGCAATTTTTCTGAAGGAATATCAGAAATTTACTGACTTCCATGGGATGATCATAAATTAGCTGCAAGTAACTGCTCATAAAAGAACTTTTCAACACACGAAACATTACCAGTAAATTAGGGGAAATGATTTTATAATGGAAAATAATGTGTAATAGATTAGCCTTCCATCTGTAATTCAATCTATTCCAAAGAAACAAAATATTAACAAGTTATTCATAATACTTAATTCAATTTATGTGAATAATGCTGACTGATGGTCCAGATAAACCCATACTTACTGATCTGATAAATTAAAGCATCCTCTATTCTATCTGTGGAATCATTTTGAAATGAAAAAATAGAAATAGGGAAGGTCATAGCTTTCCATCTTAAATGTCATTCTTGGGGCCAAGCAAATTATAATTACAAACCAATGACCATTTGTCTCTAAACTCCTGAAGCTTTAACATAAGCCATGAAAATATGTGCTTTCTCAAAAAATTTAAGGTGCACAATATATTTTGAAACAAAGTTTTTTTTTTAAATAAATAGCAATATTGACAGGTAAACCAGTCAGTGTTTTTAATATCACCATTGCTTATGTTTCTAGACCAATGGTATAGAAGGTAGGTTTTTACCTGATGACTGAAAACAGGTTTTTTTGCTTAACTTTTGTTTTGTTTTGTTTTGCATTTTGCTTATTTTGTTTGACGAGAGTCCAGTGGTGTGGTATCTGGCAGGACTGAGCTTTAAATTATTTATAGATACAGGCAATAAAAGCAGCATTTATGTTGTCAGTGCTGCATTTGCCGTCCTTTAATTTCTCAAATGACCTAATTATACATGTTCTCTATATGTCTTGGGAGAAAAGGAATTGCTGAGACTGTCAAAAGGCAAAATGCTGAATATGTTTTGGTGCTTCCCATATTCCATGGCCTGATTATGGGCATCATTAAAAGTACACTTTGACGTTCTCCTGGAACATGGCATCAATAAACACCTCCCAATGTTTCACAGTGAGCAGTGAAACACTTCCTGTCTTGAAAAAGAAGGATATCTGACTTCGACCAACATGCCTGACACCAATGCTTGCTGTTTGGCCATCTATGATATCTTAATTTGTGCATGGATTTGTTAGCTAATACTTATGGGCTACTTCATCTTCATATTTCTTCTATCAAATCTTTTTTTTTTTTGGTACTGGGGATTGAACTCAGGGGCACTCGACCCCTGGGCCACATCCCCAGCCCTTTTTTGTATTTTATTAGAGACAGGGTCTCACTGAGTTGCTAAGTGCCTTGCCATTGCTGAGGCTGGCTTTGAACTCGCGATCCTCTTGCCTCAGCCTCCCAAGTGCTGGGATTACAGGCGTGCGCCACCGCGCCCAGCTCTTCTATCAAATCTTATTCCTTACAGATTCTGTGTTAATTTCCTGAGACTGATGGAAACAAATTACCACAATGGTGACTTAAAACAACAGAAATTGATTGTCTCACAGTAATGAATAGGTCAGTAGTTCAAAATCCACAAGGGCCATGCTCCCAAGGTCATCTCTAGGTGAGAGTACATACTTTGCATCTTCCAGCTTCTGGTGGCTGCTCTGCCACCCCTGGTTGGGGCCACATCACTCCAGTTTCTGTCTCTGTGATCACATTGCTGCCCTTCTTCCATGTATATTCCCTGTGTGTCTCTTATAAGGACAATTGTTGTTGGATTTAGGTCCCCCCAGATCATCCCGGATGATCTTCTTCTATCAAGATTCCTAAGTTAATGACATTTGCAATGACTCTTTTTCCAAATAAGGTCCCGTTCATAGGTTTTGGAAATTAGGACACAGACAGATCCTTTTGGGAGCCACCATTCAATCCATTGCATATGCCAAATTTAAAATGGCAGTGGTTAGGAGCTTATAGGCATCCGTCTTAAAACTGTAACTTAAATGTATGTTACACAGCTGTTTTTTTTTTTTTTTTTAAATCTCAAACATTGTGCCTTTTTTTTTTTTTTTTTTTGATGCAACTTCTTACATCAGTGAGGTCCATGGTTAAATGCATTCATTCACTCTAATACAATTGGTTGTCTCACTGGTAAATCTAATAGTGTATTGATTTACTTTGGTATCCAGATGTATCTGGATGAGTAGAAAAGCCACTCAAACTCCTTTCTTTCCCTTCTTCTAAAAAGGGAGCAGTAAATAATATAGGAAAGGTCCCTGTTCACAAGGACTTGTCAGGGTACCCGACAGTAGAGAGTCAGCACCGGCGTGTCAGGTATAAATAAATACATAATGCCGAACCATTGGGTGTCAAATCAAGGTTAGCTAGTGGAGCATGTGATATCACATTTGGTATATTCTAATGGTATCATGCCATCAAGGTTTTCTTCTTAGTATTCATGTCAAGCATCAGTTCTAAATTTTTGAGCAGCATTTCCCAAGATTCCATCAGAATTTTCTAATTGGTTATTTTTTTTTTTTTAAGAGATAGATTCTTGCTATGTTGCCCAGGCTGGCAGTGACCTTCTGGGCTCAAAAGATCCTCCTGTGTCAGCCTCCTGAGTAGCAGGGAGTATATGGGCACATCACCCTGCCTGGCTCTTAATTGGCTATTTTTAAAAGAAAGCTTTCAGGGTTCATGGCTGTCATAAACTTTCTTTCTAATATGGACTTTGATTTTTTTTAAATCTCAAACATCTGTGAAGGGGCAAACACCTTGGAATCATTACCATTAAGAGCAGCATTTGGACAGCAAAAGAGATTTCAAATCCCATCTTTGACATCTCTTTCAGAGGATAAGAAGTTGCATCATGTTGATACTCTGGTAAAAGCCTATTCATTTGGACCTCCTAAGAAACTGTTGTCTGGATATTTTCATCATGGTAGCATGCCAGATGATATGAATAAGTCCTGGCCCCCCAAATTTGCATAGTTTCCAAACAATCTATTTCTAACATAGAACAAGCATACAAAAAATTATTATTAATTTTTAAATATATGTTACTATTGAAAGGAATAAACTCAGAACTGAAGTGGTTGGTGTACATTTAATGAAGTTCAATTAAGGATTTGTACACCAAAGTACAAGTTGTTGCTTTTAGTTCCATTTCTAGATTAGTCACACTAGAAATATAGCAACTTTTAACAGCATTGTGCTATTACCAGTGTCTTTAATTACTGTTTGGTAATCTTATCTACTTACACCAATATTAATTAAATCCATCTGGGTAGGAGTAGGAGGGAGGGGTGTCCCAAAATATGTTGATTGAAAACAGCAAATCATAATCTTTCTTGTGGCTAATTTCCCCAGACCCTTCTTTCCTGAAGACAGATATTGATCACACTATTAATTTGAAAAATTAGTCCTAAAACCTATTCTAAAAATGGAACTTATTTTCTTGGTCTGTTTTAGTGCTTCCTGTTGCAATTAGCTGACTCCCCAGTAGGACGATCCCTTTTTTCCTTTCATGATGTTGTAACTGCCAGGGCTTCCTAATGCATCTTCAAATTTCAATTTGTACTCAGTGGGAAAAGTTTTATAGAAACTCCATGAACCAAGGCAGCTCTCCTGACACAGGATTTACAATCAAGGGAGGCATCACACATTGAATTTAGTGTGCTATTACCCTCACTCCCATGAACCTGTCTTTCAGCACAATCCACGACAGCAGGAAGACAAAGGCTTTGTTACAACAGAACAGAGCAGAGACATCTGTGGCCGTCAGCTTCTTTAAAGCCAGTAAATATAGGTAATTTGTCAAAGTCCATAGAATAGAAAAGGGAGCAGTTCTTTTAAGAAAGAGCTTCAAAGTCAGACCATCTTCACCAAAAATCCGACTGCATTCCCTAGGAAAGAAAAAAGAGATTAAGATGCAGGTGCTGATGGGGACCCTTCTTGTCTGGCTGACTTTTCATAGTCATTGTCAGGGAAGAGTGCACTCAAGTCTATCATTCACCTGTGGAACACACTGAACCCAGTTCTGCCACCTGTGAGTTTCAGCAAGCCTTGGAAAGGAACCCACTGTTTTTCAGCACAGAGGTAGGCCCTCTCCTCCCCAGATACTCTCTTGGGATTGCCAGGGCCACCATTCTGCTGTCTATGGATATTCTCAGAGAAGACTGGAGAAGTACAGAAATAAGTAATCGCTGAAATGACTACTTATTGAAAGGAGAGTTTTTCCCAATGGACAAATGCAACAGGATCAAGATAGCTGCTGCCATGTGACCAGATACCGACAACTCCCAGAATCCTGTGGAGCAGGGGCCTCGTGTGTCTGTGAAGCCACAAACATCTTGGGATTTTGTTATTCCTGATTCACTGTGTCTCCTTCTAATATATCTGCTTAATTGACTAATTTATTTTCCTATCAGTATTATCAAGGCAGAAAAATGAGAAAGCCTCTGCGATAACCCTGAAAATGGTAAAAACTAAGTATGAAAGTCAGGCTGTGCTTATATGCATGCATTGGCCATTTTGGGATGAATCATCTGAATTCAATGTGTGAAAATAGTCACTTTAATTAAATCTTTGATTTGTTTTATTTCTGATTAAATTGGCTACGTAGCCCATGGGGCCATTTTAATTAAACTGTTCAAGCTAGTAAACGTACAGGCATTAATGGAAGTGGTAAGATGACAGTGTGTACATGACTGCAAACAGGTGTGCCACTTGGAGAATTTAGCTTAATTTTTTTCACTCAGTTGTTCATGAACATCCAAGTTTTGATGGGTGGCTATCATGTGTCCAGTATCCTATTTCAAGAGTATTGTAAATCTTGTTCAAAGCAATGAGTTACTAATATTTGGACATGTTTATAACATTTATAATGATATGTATTTTCATGACTATGGATAGTGCTGGTACTAGTTTCTCTTTCATCTTCTACTGAAGAGAAACATTGTACTTAATGCCTGTAATCCCAGCAGTTTGGGAGGCTGAGGCAGGAGGATCATAAGTTTCAAAGCCAGCCTCAGCAAAAGCGAGGCACTAAGCAACTCAGTGAGATCCTGTCTCTAAATAAAATACGAAATAGGGCTGGGGATACGGCTCAGTGGTCGAGTGCCCCTGAGTTCAATCTCTGGTACCCCCTCCCCCAAAAGTAATTTAAGTACCAAAATAATCCCTGACCAGTGTTTGCCTCACACATATGAAGTATCTTACCTGACAGGAGGACCACATAGAGTGAGAGAGTGATAAAGGTCCTAAGCACAGGGGATATAGCCTGAAATATCAAGACTCATAATAAATGGGGCTTCCAAGCAGCTGAGAATCCTGGGAGTTGTAGGTCAATGATTCCAGGAAGGTTTAAAAATGCATATTGTACACATGATATGTGTTGTAGTTTGACTTTCATTGGGTTACAACCAAAAAGGAAGAATTTTCATAAAATGAAAATGAGGTTTTTCCCAAAGGTAAATTTTAACTTGACAGTGACACAACTTCAATGGTGGGAATTACATAACCCCCAAAGCAAAGCCTTCTGTAAAGTCCACAGAAGTCACATGTGCTCACACACTCAGGGAAATCAGTGGCCTCTCTGAAGCTGGACAGCCACTGGGTTATTCTGAAGCAGCATCGTGCGTATAACCAGCAGCAGGGTGCCTAGACCATCCTGGGCACAAGGTCTGCCTTTTGTGCTTATGATGGCTCTGCTCCATGAGGAAGCTGGCACGTAGAGCCAGAGTGGAGAGGCGTGGGTTTATTCTGTCATCCATAACCACTGAGCAACTTTTTAAATACAGATCTGTCAATGACCACAAGGAAACCCATTTCTGATTAAAGGATTTCTTTTTCTTACCACTGGCCCTAGGCAGTGATGGATCTCCCAGCCATCATGCTGGGTTGAGTACCCTCAAGACAAGACTCGGGATGCGGGTGAGGGAACACTTGGATTCCCCAGGGAAGCCCCCCAGGGTCCAGTGTGAAGAGCCCATGGACAGAAAACCTCATCAAATGCTGTTGCCCAGTAGAGATTCTTCTCACCTGGCTGACCCTCTCCCCCAGGTGCTCATTCCTTTATTGTTCTCTTTTCTTTTTCCCATTTATTCTCATCGCCAACCTGATGCCCATTTGGCATTACTATTGCAGGAATGAAAATACTCGCTATCCAAATGCCAGGTCACCTGTGTAAAATACCTTAGCACTAAGTGCTAAGAAGTGGGAACACTAAAGTAGATAAATAAATAAATAAATAAATGAAATAAAATAAAATAAAAAAAGAATTTTTATGGGGGAAGCAATTAGCAGTGGGTCTCTTTTGGGGATGATAACAGAATTTCTGGATAAGGGGCATTGATAGGTACAAAGCTTGGAATAGAGGTTAGAAGTTGGGCACTTTGTTAGTCTCATCATTGTTAACAGCAGCTGCTAGTTATCAAACAATTTCTGTGTGCCAAATAGCACTTAAAGCTCATTTCATAGGTGCCTAGCAAAGTCTAGTGTATCTGCCAGTCTAATTAATTTGTTCTAGAGTTTTTATTCCCCCTAAGAAAATAACCTTGTTAAAACTATGGTATATAATTTCTTTTTTCTAAGTTTCAAATTCACAGGAGACAATTGAATTCTGGTGGCATATGATTGGAATGATCGAGTCATCGAAAATTACTTACAAATGGACATTGAAAATTCTTTTAATGTTAGTAATAGGGGGAAATAAACCTAGAAATGCTTTCATACCATTCAGGAGAGAAACTGTCAGAAGTTCTGGCGCTAGGGGACAACTCCTGTCTCTCTCTCACACTAAGTCTATCTCTCCTCGTTCTGCCGTGAGAGCTTTGCGAGTACCTTCTTGGAAGATAGTGTTAATGAGTCTACAGGGAAAACAGATCAAGGATCTAAGAATTTTCTGACAACCTCCATTATGGTTCTCACTAGAGAACAATCCTTTCAAAGACAGTGTTCGTGCTTGACAATGAAAGCTCTTTGATTTGATTTCAGAAATGGCCAACTTCACCCTACCTACACTAACAGGTGGAGGTATCTTGTCAAATCACAGATTTTGCCAAGTTCAGAGTTAGCCTGACATGCGAGATGGAGAGAAGATGAAGCTCATTCCCCAAATATCACTTCTGTCAGCAATAGCCTTTTGCAAATGTGTTATCTTCTATAAAAACCACGTTGGCTGGCTTTAAAATGTTCTTGTACCACTCTTTTCACTAGACTTTTTGTCATTTTTATCAACATGTTTATCTAAATCACAGGTACGTTCAGGTGGAACACAGTGCTATCTGGTACACACGGCTATTTTAGTCTGATAGTAATCTGATAATCACACTTCCCCGCTATCATTTATTACATACTGTTATTGAAATATATGCCTCAAGATTATGTCTATTTTGATAGAATTGAATACAAAATATCTTTAGCAATCACAAACAGATATGGGGATTTATTTTTTCTTCCAAAGCAGACAATATTGATTCTAAATTTCTTTAATTATAACTGAGTTTTCACGGACACACATAGCTCACAGTATTCCCAGTCACGTCCAGGTTGGCAATATGAAATGTAACTTGAGATAGACCCATCACAGTTTGTTAAGCATTTAGGAATAGTCTTATAATGTACCAATCACAATAGTCATCCTTTTTGTTAGGCATTTCCCTTCTTTTGGAAAGGTTATTTTGGTGTCTGCAAGACAAACTGATGGTCATTCTGCAGAAGACCAATAAGCTCTCACTCTCCCATCTGCTCTCCACCGAGGTCCCTGTTTTCTCTTAGTGGCTGTTCTGGATGTCTCTTATCTCTGCGCTTTTCCTTTTCAAGAAGCTGTGCACTAACAAAAGAGTGTTGAGCCAAATGCTGCGTTTGCCTCAGCCCTCTCAACTTCCTCCACTCCCCCAGCGGAGCTGCAGAAGCCAGGCTCAGTGTGAAGCAACCACTAGAACTATGAGATTCTAGGAAGCCCAGACACCGCTGCTCACGACCATCGGACAGACAGACAGGCTACGTGAGCTCCCAGCCAGCAAAGAACGGAATCTTTTCAAGTTGTCCAGGGCTAGACCTCCCACTGCATGAACCTAGGTCATTTCATCTGCTCAGGCATCATAGTGTCAGGGATATTGAGCAAATGTTTTGAAACTGTTAATCTTTTGGATTTTTTTTTTTTCTGGATTTGAGACATTGAGATTTTTTAAAACATGACTTTTAAATTGATCTAGATTTAAATCAGGGTCCCATTATTTATAACTGTTTGACATTGGACAAATCATTTAACCTTTCTGAATCTGTTTCATGTTGTGTCAAAATGGGGATAATAACACTATCTTAAAAGGTGAATGTTGGGGCGGGGGCTGTAGCTCAGTGGTAAAGTGCTTGCCTCACAGGTGTGAGGCACTGGGTTTGATCCTCAGCACCATATGAAAATAAATAAAGATACTGTGTGTTCATCTACAACTAAATAAATATTAAAATAAAATCTAGAGACTAGTTATCAACATTATTTTTTTAAAAAAAGGTAAATGTTGAAGGGCTGGGGTTGTGGCTTAGTGGTAGAGCGCTTGCCTAGCATATGCGAGGCACTGGGTTTGATTCTCAGTACCGCATATAAATAACTGAATAAGATAAAGGTCCATCAACATCTAAGAAATACTAAAAACAACAATAACAATGATGGATGTTGGGCTGGGGAATGTAGCTCAGGGTTAGAGCTCTTGCCTAGCATGTGCAAGGCTTTGGGTTCATTCCCCAGTACTGGAAAAAAGAGGGTAAATGTTGTTATACCAATGGTGAATTAAAAAAAAAAAAGTAGCAGCTCGGTGCCTGGCATGTTGCAGACACAATTTTTTAAGGGGAGGACTGTTTTCTTGTGTTCATTATCAACCTCAGACTCTGCTTCTCACTCCCCAAGTGAACTCAACTCATATTCTGAAGACTATGCATACACACAGATATATATTTTCCCAGACATCCCCTATTGGCCATTTAACATGAAACCTACCTGAATTTTTTCATTGGAGATTGCTTTTCTTGAGCAGTGGCCAGATGACCAGAATAATAGACAGGAAAAAACATAATGTTCCAGTTTGTTGAAAACCATGTCATGAAAAATGGACAGTAGAAGTTCTTATAAGTAATTTTTACAATCTGTGTGGTTCCAACCCAAGACGAAGAAACTGACAAGATGATCAAGAGTCCCCAGACGGCCTTCAGAACCATGGACGTGCAGGACAGGCAGCGAGCCTTGACTCTGTTTTCTTGGCTGCTGTTCTCAGGATGCGTCTGTGTCCCATCATCCCCCCTGAAAACAAGAAAGGAATACAAATGTGTAGGAATCAGGTTACAAAACAGCAATCGAACACATCAGAAACTTAAAAAAAGAGGGACGCAACCAAAGAGGAAGACGACAGAATCACTGGTGTTTTCCTTTTCTACTACCATCAGAAGAGATTGATAACCCCGGCTTGCTTTCTCTCTATAATCTGCTCTACAAGGTGCAGCATGGACCTGGATCCACCCAGACTTGAGGATGCTCATGTACATGGGGGATGCTATGCCGGTCTCCAATGTGCCCTTCCCCCTTCCTTGTAGGAGCACACCCTCTCTCAGCTTCCAAACATTTTGGCCATGGCCTGTGAGCTGACTGGTTCAATCCAGTGTGAATGATGGGAGTTACACCACCTCCCAGAAGTTCTAAGAGGTGTCCGAAGACCCCACCATCTCTTTTACTCTTTCTCTCTGGCACTAAAATGGAAAATCCTAAATAGAAGCTGCTTTTTTCAGTCTGTGTGGGGGAATGAGCAGAACCCAGCTGACGCTGCCCTGGCTCCACCAACATGAAAAGAGAGTGAGAAATAAATATTTGTTTTTATATTCCACTGAGATATTTTAAAAATTGCAGCAAAGATGACTATTAAATTGAAAAACAATGTGTCCCAAGAACAGTGCAAATCCCGACTATAACAGAACCATTTCCCACCTCATAGCAAATTACTATTTAATGTATTTCTGGGAACATAATAGGCTCTGCTTTGTATTATGACATTTACTAAGAAAAGTTAGTAGCATTTCCCCCCCCCCCACATTAAAATAGCCATAGCTCTCTGAAATTGACAATCATAAAGGCCATCTCCCCTGATGGAGAAAATTAGTTCAACATAATAAATTCATATGCCTAGCAGGAAGTTGAACAGGAGCAGAGGTCCCTCTGAGTCCCCAAGCTGAGATCCCCAAAGGTAGAATCCTGGAGAGGGGAGGCAAAATTGTCTGCAAGATTCCCCTGGGTGCCCAGGAACCCTCCTTAAGCACAAGGCCTCACTGGTCGTAACAAAGGCAGTGCAGCTCACAGGTTACTGAGAGCAGTGGATGGGGTTTCTCACATCGCCTCTCCAGAACCTGCTGGATCTGTGGCTGAAAGTGTTTCTCCTGCTTAATGAGCCTGGCATGACTGTCCCACTGGGTTAAAAACCTTTACCCAGCTAAGGATTTCTGATATAATCATTTTGGGAGATGGGGAAACAAGCTTTGAAACGGAATTCTTCATTTGGGAATACAAACTAAGTTAAGTATGAACACAGCAATTACTACATGACTTCTAAGTCTTAAAAACTTGCCTGAATTCTCGGGGCCTAGGGCTCCAGAAGATGAAAACTTTATTCTTATATTTATTTATTCAACAAAATCTTTTGGAGACTGTACCAGGAACTAGTTGGGTTCCCAGGGGTTTAAAGATGAAAGACCTAAGCTCACAGTGTGACGGGGGCAACTCTGATGGGTAAGAGTCCACATAAGGCAGAGAAGCACTGGTTAAGGGATGGCAGAAGATTGGGGAAACTTCCATGATGCAGTAGCATTGAGGGGAGTCTGGAAATAGAAGTGAGCCAGCTCCCTGCACTGTGCACAGACTCTACCTGCTCCTGATAACTGTTCTGCGCATTTCCTCTGTGTCCATGTGGCTTGTGCAGAGAGAAAAACTAGAGTAAATAAGCAGGTAGAATGAGAGACCCTTGTGTTGGGAAGCTGGGAAAGGAGGACAGCCCTACCCTATTGAATAGGTAGGATCATTCCACTTTACAGATGATAAAACTGAGACATTAGGGGTGTCCAAGGTTTCCAGGGTTTCAGCTTTTTATTCTGAATATTGATTCTGTCTAGGCTTTCAGTCATTAGCATTCCATTTTAGCACTGGAAGTTTCAGAAATGGTTTTGGGAAAATTTTCTGTTTCCTTGCGGGAATGGCAGTCTTGTGTGAGATTTACGAGAAATGATACATAAGAGAAAGGTTTGCCCTACTATACTTCAGATCCCATTATTCTTAGGGACTTGTTCACAAGGGAGGAATGATTCTTTAAAGGTTTTAAATATCCTCTTGAGATGAAACATGCCTCCATCATTACGGTCTTTGAAGATTGCTTTTGGAACACCACTGTACCATGGACAGTGCTTTTGATGATACCAGTAATCACCTAAATCCCTCTTAGTCATGGATCAGTCTTTCTTTTGACGACTAGATTTAATTTTGTTCACTTCTATAATTTTACAAAGGATTAATTTAATTTCCTAGAACGATTGGGTCTCTGACGCTTTCATTTTTCTGTTCACTTTAAAAAAGACATTCTACATTCCTGCTTAGATTTATAGCTTTGTATATAGCACTAAATCAGGTGTACTAGGAATTCTACCCATTTCTATGAACCTTTATTGAGATCATAGAGATTGGTGGTAGAGGCCACTGGACTTTGGAAACATGAGTTTAAGTTCCAGTTCTATCATTATATGGCCCTGAGTATATGCTTAATTCCAGGCTTAGCTTCTTTATCTGTCAAAAGATGATAAAATCTAGCACATGAGATTCGTTTTGAGGTGAAGTACCATCATATTCATGAAATCGTGGTGAGCTTCTTTTCATGTTGTTCTCTTTTTCTCTCTTCTTTTTGGTGCACTGGAAGGTCCCTGAGTTCCTTTTAATTATCACAGAAAGTAAATTATGTTCCAGGTGATCTTTAATGGTATGATTTTGAAGTTTGTAATTCATGTATGATAGATGGGGCAAGTCTTTATTAACCAGAATATTTAATTAACGGGAACATTCTGTTTTGCAAACAACTGGGACAATAGGAATATGACTGAAATTTATTAAAGCCAATTAAAACTTTATGAAGATTTAAGAAAATGTCATTTTTTCTTACTTTTTAAAAAAGAGTTTTAGCCTGGGGGGGTCTGCATATAATTGCTCAGATACCATTTAAAAATAGTCTATTTTTGAAAAAAAAAAAACAAACAAACCTTCTCTTATATAAAAATCTATTCTAAAATTAGCAGGACCTTAGAAGAGGTTTCACATCTCCTCTACCACCACCTCCTTTTTTTCAACCACCCACCCCTAATTGAATTTCCTGAGTTACCCTTTTTCTTCTTCTTTTTTTTTTAAATGTGCCCATTTTCTCAACATTCCAGTTTGTTTGTTTTCTTTAACTACCCAGTTATTTTAGATGGTGTGTTTTTTGGTTTTGCCTGTTGTTACTGTTTTTAAGATGAAAGAGATTTTTTTTTTTTTTTTTTTTTTTTTTTGGTACCGGGGATTGAACTCAGGGGCACTCGACCACTGGGCCGTGTCCCCAGCCCTTTTAGTATTTTATTAGAGACAGGGTCTCACTGAGTTGCTAAGTGCCTTGCCATTGCTGAGGCTGGCTTTGAACTCGCGATCCTCCTGCCTCAGCCTCCCAAGTGCTGGGATTACAGGGGTGCGCCACCATGCCCGGCCGAGATTTCATTTAATACATTGCCAGCCAAGGTGAAGAAACACATGGGAGAGGCTTTGGGAGTGCAGAGGGAATAGGTTGGGAGGAGGAGACCATGGATTCATGTAGAAGACCTAACCTCAGATAGAAGGCAACATACACCAGAAGGATTTCCACAGTGAGGAGAATGGATAAACAAGAGCACAGACACTCTAACCTCCGACAGAGAGAACAAAGTGTTTGCTAACACACAGCTGTTTCTCTCTTTTCAGGAAGATGGAAAAGTGGTCATATAATGAGAAGTGGATAGGAACTTGGGGCTTTACAGCATTTTCTGGAACAGGAAAGAAGGTATCCACCCCCCAAAAGCAATGGTCTTGGGCAGCAGTCTTGTAGACCCACCTGCATTTAGAAATCAGACGTTTGTTGGGTAACTCACAGTGTAGTTTCAAAATCTAGCTAGCAATCCCAGGGACTCAAGCATTGGTGTGCGGTCAGGTGGATGTGAGGAAAGGCTAAAGGACTTAATGATCAGAAAATGCTGATCAGTGAGGCAAGTATAAAACTGCCGGAAGTATGAAACTGGGAAAACTAGAGGGGCACCAGAGATGGGTAGTCCTGATGAAGACAATAGCAGAGTCTGTGATTTTATTGATGTTTTTGTCTTTTTTGGAATGGGCACGGTGTGTTATTACTGAATCTCTGAGCTGAGATAAAAGATGCTGGATTTGACATTTTGAAGATGAGAAAACTAGCTACCTTCTAAACTTCATTAAAAGTCGCTGTGTTAAGTTCTTCAACTACAGGATTTGATATTCAGCTTCTCTGCTACACTGTACACCCCTAATAGATTGCTTCAACCTATTTCCCATATTTCTCCTCCTCCTACCTGAGGGACCTTCCCCAAACCCACTCCTAAGAGCCCATGTAATATCTCTGCCTTCTGTGTGGACGGCAAGATCTTCCATGGCTGGTTAGAAAGCTACGAAGAAGTACTGTTAGTCAAGATAAGGTCAGCCACATACCTGATCTGTTCTGTCTCTCGACTCTATGTCCACAAACTCCAGAGGATCCTCGGCTCTGAAGTTCAAGGATGGGAGCAGAAGAATCCTCGGTGATAGATAGAGGAGACAGTTGTCTACTGATGCCACCGTGTGAACTGGGGCAGTTGGCTCCTGGCTTACATCGAGTGACTGATGACCTGGAGGTACCTGGGAAGACAGAAAGAAAACCAGTTTGAGAACTTCCTGGATGGAAAAATCGGAAGTAGATTTTACCATATTGGCAGTCAAATATATGACAGCAACAACCAAAATTCTGATGAGCTCCTTTCTAATTCCATAAAAGGGGTTCCTAAAAAGAAAATGCTATGTTGGCGAGCTCTGGGTTTCTAAGATAAAGAATCATTTTTGGATGAATCCATTAACTAGAGATGAATATTAGAAAATGGTACTTGAAGGGATATGTGTGTTCTGAATTAAAACTATTAAAAACAGCCAAGTATTGCAAGGAAAGAAAAGTATTATGTTAGGCATGCTCCACCCTTTCCTTCCTGAGGCTGTCAAAATCCTAACTGGTTATAACAAATAAATAAATAAATAAATAAAATCCTAAATGGTAGAAGTGCCAAGAACATCTCTGATGAAACGCACCGACACGTTCCCACCAGATTGATCGCTAAAGTCCTATTTCGTGTGTCACCTTAATTACTGCAGCCTCCATTCAGGGTCACGAATAAAAGCTCAGCCTTCAGGGTCCACCAAAGACCAAGCTCCCTCCTACTCTGATTAATGTTCCGTGAATCCTCAGTACAGGATTGGCTTTATGAGCCTGTAACCAGGACTGTCACAGAGAGTGCTGTGCTCAGAGGGGACCATCCAACACCACCTGCCCCCTCATTCTCAACTCTTCCACCTGAATGGTTCATTTGTTGACATGAAGAGATAAACACTGGTATATTACTATTTAAACAAATTCCAAACTTCATTTGTACCCCCACTCGTTCTAATGTCCTTTTTCTATTCCAGGATACGATATTACATTGAGTCATCATCACATCTCTGTGGTCACCTATGATCCATGACAGTTCTTTAATCTTTCATTTCTTTTTCCATAACCTTGACAGTCTTGAGGATAGCTGTTGAAGTATTTTTTTAGAATGTCGCTGAATTGGGGTTTGCCAAAGGTTTTGTTCTCATGGTTGTATTGAGGATATGGATTTGAGGGAAGAACACCAGAGAAATGAAGTAACTTTTCAGGTAACATCAATCATTGTATGCTACCAAAATGACTTATGACTGATAATGTTAACCCTAGTCACTTGGCCAAAGTAGTGTTCATCATGAGGTGTTGTAGTTTGGATCTTTAACGTCCCCCAAAGTCTCATGTACTAAAGGTGTGGTGCGTAGCTGGTGGCACTATTGGGAAGTAGTGGAAATTTTAGGAGGTGAGCCCTGGTTGGAAGAGGTAGGTCATGGGGGCAGGCCTTTGAAGGGCCTATTTTGTACCCAGCCCCTTCTTTTCTCTCTCTTTCCTTCTTCCTCTCCCTCTCTCTCTTTCTCTCTTTACCCCTCTTTCTCTTTCCTGGTCACCATGAGGTGAGCAGCACCATGGTGACTCACCATGAGGTGACTCATAATGTTTAGCCTCACTTCAGCCCCAAAGCAAAGGAACCAGCTGACCATGAGCTGAAACTTCTGAAACCATGAGCCAAAAATAAATCTTTCCTTCTTTGATTTACCTCAGGTATTTTGTCACAGCAATGCAAAGCTAACATATCAGGTTTCTCAGCTTTTCCCCCTTTGTATATTCTTTGGTAGCCAGTCACAAAGTCTAGTACACACTTTGGGGGTGAGGAATGGGGTTTTAAGATTTATCTTCTAGAGGGGGAGTGTCTGCATATATTATCTGAAATTTTCATATAGAGATTTCTCTCTTTTCCTCCCCTTATTTATCTATTCAATAATTTATTTATGTTGGTATAGACTCATGTATATTTAGTTCACACTCTGAGTTATAGTCAAACTTGTTTATTCTTCTGCTCAAATTACTCCAGCTTTGACTATGGGGAACACTTTGAGATTGGTTTCTGTATTCTTTTGAAATGCCTTCTTTTTTTTTTTTTTTTTTTTTGTGACTCTGGGGATTGAACTCAGGGGCACTCAACCACTGGGCCACCTCCCCAGCCCTTTTTTGTATTTTATTAGAGACAGGGTCTCACTGAGTTGCTAAGTGCCTTGGCATCACTGAGGCTGGCTTTGAACTCGTGATCCTCCTGCCTCAGCCTCCCAAGTGCTGGGATTACAGGCGTGCGCCACCATGCCAGGCTCGCCTTCATTCTTTTTTGAGTTCTTCCTTACTCCTTGGTACTACAAGACACTCTGAGCTCATCTTTTATTTTCCCTGCCTCACTTCTAGAATGGATAATTTCTCCAGGGATTCTTATTTCCTTAGAGAATGGTGTTTAGGAACCAATAACTGGTTGTGGGTATGCTCATGACCGTTGTGGTACCCCTGGATCTAGGCCCTCTCAGTTGTCAGAGCTAGAAAATATATCCATAATTATTTTTGTATCTACCTATCTGTCCTGTGCTCATTTTAAGAATCAGATAAAATGTTCTATGTACAGCATGACTTCTCCAAACAATACTTGTTGACTCTGATGAGGAGCACCCAAGTGTTAAATATCAAAAACGAGAATCGGTTTAGGCACCAAGGGGTGTTAGCTCCAAGACAGATACACCATTCTGCCCACTCTCAGGGCATTTGTGTTTGTCCCCTATCAGTCATGAGTTCATTTATTCATCGCCGACACAGGTGGGGAACAGGGTATCAATCTCTTTGGGCCTTGGTGCCATGCTTCTGAGAAGATGGAAAGGAAGTAGAAAATGTCAAATGAAGATGAAAATCCTGTATTATCACAGGCATCCTTGCTTTAATTTGGCTTTGGATCTGTCGTGTTAGTTAAGAGGTGAGTAATCACTTGAAGCAATCAAATGAGAACTTCAAGAAGTGGTAGTGTCCAAAAAAAAAAAAAAAAAAAAAAAAAAAAAAAGAAGGAAAGTTCTTGAGCTGTCAAGAGCCAACAAAAAACAAGAACCTTCAGCAAGAACTGGAGGTGTTAGTTCTACAGCCCAGGCCTCTCTATCCATGACAAAGGCTCGTCCTTTTTTTTTCTTCAATCTTGAGAAAAATAAGTAGGGGTTTATAAAGATACAGCTACCTAAACTTTCTATTTTTAAGTATCTCAGGTTGACCTAATTGAAATTTACTAACAAATATTGGATTTTTTAAAAATTAAAAATGTACAGCTACTCAAAAAAGCCAACAGAAGCATTACATACTAATTAATGTGCTTAAATGAATGCTATGTTAATATTGTTATAATGAAAGTGTCAAACATACATAAGGTTTTTATTTTACATCTCCAAAATGATTACTGCATGTAGCACAGTTCAAATTCAATAGAAAGAGGCTAAAATTCAGTGAACATGCAATTTTTCAAGCTCTTTTAAGAGGGACTGATGCTCACATACTTCAAGAGTCTTTTTAAAATTTTCAATGTCATATATATATATATATATATATATATATATATATATATTTGCATAAGTGAGCCTTCTCATCATTTTTTTAGTTTACCAGGAGGTTTCATTTTGCAATCCCTTGGCATTGTAGGTAGAAAGGAAGATGTCTAGAAATAGGTAGGGTAGCAAGTTGAAATGGCATGGAGATAAAATACTAGCCCTGGTAAACTAAAAAATTGGCAACACATGTGTAGCTTAGCAAGTGCTACATTGGTTCGCCTCACTGGTAATTTATCTTGCTTCCTTGTTTTCACTGAATTACTATTTTCCTGGATTCTGCAATGCAGTCTACTGCCTGCTGCCAGCTGCCCAGTGGCTGGTTTGTGAAAGAGCCCTGAGAGTAGTTCAGCCACTGGAAATGTTCCAGTCATTGTCCGAAAAAGGCACACTTTAAACTTCATGGCAATGCCTTAGAGGCACATTTCAGGGCTTGGGCCATGAAATCTCTAATCCTAGAAATGAAGGAGGCACTGTTCCACCCTACATGGTCTTGTACCATTCAATTAACATGAAGTCATCCCTGATAAAAATATCCAGAATGTCACCAGGGATGCCGCTGAGTATTACAAATCAATCATATCTATATTCTAGAAGCAGGGATCGCACACCAGTGTATGGTGCTCAGACCTGAATATGTATTGAGAATAAACCGCAGGAGGAGTAATGAGTGAGAAGTGTCTCACTAGTCAAGTCAGGTGGGCTCCCCTTTCCTTCCTCAAGATGCGTGTTCACTTGAGCATAGTAGTAGGATCATCTTGGGCCTTTTGCATATTTATCTAGGCAGTAGAATATGCTTTCTTCATTTTTTTTTCTTTTGTACTGGGGATTGAACCCAGGGGGTACTCTTCCACTGAGCTATATCCCCAGCCCTTTCGATTTTTTGTTTTGAGACGGGGACTCACTGAGTTACTGAGGCTGGCCTCCAATTTGCAATCCTCCCGCCTCAGCTTCCCAAGTCACTGGGATTACAGCTATGTGCCACTGTGCCCAGCAGAATATGATTTCTTTATCTGCAGTGGTTGGGCTTTGCATGCTCCCAAATTCCATTTGGTTCAAGTAGTTATTATTCATCTGTTATTTGGCAGGTATTATGTCAGGAGAGGAATCAGATAAATGAAGAATACATAGCCCATGCAAAAACAGACCTCTCAACTCAGTTTCAGCATCAGACATGTAAGTAATTAACCACAGTTTAATGTTAATTGGAGACAAAGAAAAAATGGAGTAATTCATTCAGAATCTGATATCACAGAAGGCTCTATGGGAGGTTATATCAATGATGGCCTTGAAGGATGAACAGCATGTCACCAGGCAGAGCATTTGGCTGAGGAGTAGCCAACAGCCACAGGAAGCTTTAGGAGCAAATACAGAGGTGTAAAGTGTACATTGTGAACTTAACTAGTAAGATGATCAACTTTGAGATGCTAAAATCCAGGTACAAAAAAAAAAAAAAAGCCCTGGAAATCATATTCTCCTCTTGTTTGAAGAGGAACTTCTAATTGAGATCTGAACAGTGCACAGTAGTTAAGAGTCCAGGTTGACTAAATCTGGAGAGACCTGGTAGGGATCTGGGCTCAGCCATGCCTGACTGAAAGATATTGAGCCAGTAGGTGGCCATGTGAATCTCGTATGTACCATCTGTTTCCTCTTCTGGTAATGATCACCTCCGAGGACTATTTGGATTAAATGGCTCATAGGAATTACTCAATAAGTGCAGTTGATTATTACTAATAATGAGCAGGTGAAAAAATGACTATTAGCAGTACTTCAGTAATTAGAAAAATGACTTTGTATATTATAAATGCAATTTAAATTGGTTAGGAAAAAAATGGGAGATTTTAGGAGCTTAGCAGCTAAGGGACAGGATGGTTAAGGTATCCCTAAGCCTCAGGAACAGCTGGAAGCAGGGGTGGTCCCTGTGATCTCCTGGTGGCATGGTACTAGCCTCATTTCTTCTCACTTGGCTGCTGCTAGCCTTTCTATGCAGAAACTTTGAAGCTCCCAAGTTTTTATTCTCACATTTTTAGGCATCTCAGAGAAGTGTAATGACCCAGAGAGAAAAGTGTTGAGGAAGGAAACTTGTTCTTGTGTATCAGAGTGACTCCTTGTCCAACTTGTGACCAGGGGTAGGAACACTGCAGCAGGCAGCAGCTCCCAGGAAAAAATGGGAGGAACTGGGCAGACAGTGCCTTAGAGACCTGCTTGAGGGACTTCAAAGAAAAGGAAAAGAACCACAGCCTGAGTAAAGCAGTGACTTGAACAAACTGAGTATAATGTGTGGGGATCTCAGATAACAACTAAAGAAAAGTCAGGCTGATAAAAATTAACAAGGAAAAGGTCTTTGGAAAGCACTGTGAGACAAAAGCGAAGTGTCAGGTGAGTTTCCCTGTGAGCAACGACAAGATGACTTGGAAGATAACGCCAAATTCGCAGATCATTTAAACAAGGGCCCAACCACCTACCTTGATCATCTATGGACACAAAAGGTCAATGAAACACGTGGTTTACTAAGCTCTATGCTGAACTGACTGCAGCCAGCCCCAGATTATAAGGCACACATGTAGATTCTGTTCCCTAACATAAAGGTAGAGATGATGGATATACAGAAGGAGATTAACACAATTCCAGGTGTGTGTATGTGTGTGTGTGTGTGTGTGTGAGAGAGAGAGAGAGAGAGAGAGAGAGAGAGAGAGAGAGAGAGAAAGAGCGCCCATGTGTGGTACCACCTCAGACAAATCCTGACCTCTCATTGTCCCCGTTTTCTCTGCTCTGAAATTAAAGGATGGGACAACATGATTTCCTAAATTCCTACATCTCTCTCTTCTTTGAAGGTTTTTCGAACAAGCACCTGCAAATCACGTTTAACCATAAAATAAACTTTGTCTATTTTCAACTAACGTTTTATAGCCATTTGTATTAGATTACAGAAGGAAGAGACCGAAAACTCAGATTAGGATTGAAGGGCAAAAACCACACCGGGACCTCCTTGTAGTAAAAGGGGTTTATTAACCGGCCCCTATGGCCGGTGGGGACCGAAGGGGACACATGGAGAGAAGGGAAGGGAAGGAAAGCCCAGCAGGGAGGAGACAGTCGCGGATGGGGCAGAAGAGAAAAAAGGGCCAAGTTCCTCCCTGGTGGGGGTTTAAATAGCGACTTGAGGGGTCCAAAGGACCCCTGACTCCATAGGCTGCGGGGGGTCGGAAGTGAGACTTGTACACTCGGGATTGGCTCAGAAAGGGAGAGCCCACCCTGAGGTGAATTCCCATGAGAGGCAAGTATTCCCAGGATCAGGAAGGGTGGAGCCCGCCAAAGGTGGATTCTCATGAGAGATGGGCAAGCACCTGGGAAGGTACCTGGGGGTATGGCCTGTGGCCTGAATTTTATCTAACAAGGATAATCTACAAAGAGGTGGTCAAGGTCCAGGGTCATGGGGGCAGTGGTTCTCTAAGCTGCCCACCCCAGCATCACCTGGGAGCTTGTTAGAAATGCAAAGTCTCCACACCCACCTCAGACATATTGAGTCACAAATTCTACAATGGGAGTGATTTATGGTTTTTGGAGCCCTCAGATGATTCCAACATGAATTAAAATTTGAGAAATATTTTGTGCAAGAAATCAAAACAGATAAGGCAATGCTCAAGTTTCACAATAGCTCTTATTAGGCTTGTGGCTGATGGAACAAAGTGAGGGGTGATGAGAAGATTGTGGAAAGAGAGGGTTTCCTGGTGTGGGCCATGACCTTTAATCAAGGCAGGCACCCAGTCAGGGAACCCTAAGAATACTTTCCTCTTTTGAGATCCTGCTGGCACTCTCCATTGGTCAATAAACCAAAGCCAGGAAACAAGGTTGCCTATTTTGTTTTATTGCTGTTGTTTATTAATTTTTTTTTAGTCTTTACAGGTGTAGCTCCAAGATGGATAGGCAGGTGGAGAAGGGGAGAGAGAAGTTCTGGAGGAGCAAATAGAGGCATCCAAAGTACCACATTTCTATAGCTATGATATTATAATTCCAAAATCAAGGATTAGATCCCCTAGTGTCGTAAATCCCTACTAGCCTTAAGCTCCATTGATGGATGATTCTTCCAACTAAACTCTTGTAAATCGCATTCTAACCATTAAACTAGCTTTGACTGTTTTCAACTTTTTTTTTGGTACCGGGGATTGAACTCAGGGGCACTCAACCACTGGGCCACATCCCCAGCCCTTTTATTGTATTTTATTAGAGACAGGGTCTCACTGAGTTGCTATGTGCCTCACCATTGCTGAGGCTGGCTTTGAACTCATGATCCTCCTGCCTCAACCTCCCAAGTGCTGAGATTACAGGCGTGCACCAACACGTGTGGCTTCAACTAATTTTTTTTTTTTTTTTTTGCATGGATAATTTTTAAATTTTTTAAATTTTTAAATTTTTATTTCTTTTATTCAAAGTTGTTGTATTTGTAATAGTAGTATGCATTACAATTCATAATACACACATAAAGCCTCTTTTTACATAACACTGTTTGTATACAAAGTATATTCATACTATTCAAATCTTCAATCATGCATTTAGGATAATGATAATTTTGATGGGTGTTTTTCTTTGAAAGAGCCATGATTTTTTTCTTTGAAGAAGGTGTCATAATCACTGAGAAGCACTGAAAACATAAATATAATCGTGTCTTTTTGAACTAGTGTTGGTTGGCAGCCATAATTTTGTGACATTTTGTCTTACAAAAAGAGATATTAATATTCAACAAAAGATCAGGTGGAAACTTATATCCCAGCCTTCTAAAAATCATATTCTATTGAATTGCAACTGAAGCAAATATTCCCTTTTAGCAAGATTATTGTGCTCAATATTGGCTGGGTTTTCACAGAACTCTATATGGGATTTGCCTAAAGGTTACTGCCTTAGGAAAATGGGTAGCTTTGGAATTATTGAAAAGGTAGGTGGTCAAAGCACAAGCAGTATTCCAACTTTCTATTTGGATATATCTCACTTTATCCTTTAAAAGCTTAACCCCACCTACCCATCACTGTTTCATTTTACATATCAAATACTACTCACTTCTTCTAGCTCTGAAAGTTCTTGATTCATTTAATAAATATCTTTAATAACCTAAATGCTGGCTGTATTATTATCCACATTTTTGTAAGCCTTAGATGTTTCATATTTAAAAAGGTTTTTTCAAGACTTGATAATTATCTTATTACAAATGATAATCAAAAGTTCATTACCTAAAAGCTTTATTTTCAGGATGTCTATCAGAAAGATTCCAGTCCTTATATATGCATATCAAAGTGACTTAAAAAAGCTTAAAATTGCTAATTCATTTTTTATTTACCTAGAATTTATACTTGAAAGAAAGGACTACTAATAGTTATATTTCTGCTGTTTACATGATATCCCTGAAGCAGTATTAATTTATTCTTTCTACAATAAAATTCATTGTATGCACCTACAACTGACTTTAAAATTAAAGGGTATATCACTACTATCTATTTTATAACACAAAACCAAAAATACCTAGCATTTATTTAACATCTACCATGTGTTAAAAGCTTTACATATATGATCTACAGACCCCACAAGAATACTGCAGGGTGGATTTTACTGTCCCTATTTTACAGATGAGGACAATGAATCACTAGTAGCCCACTATTAGAGTGTCCCACTCTAATGTCCATATTCTTTCCAGTATACATCATTGCCTTTCCAACCCAGCTGGTCAGTTTTATTGAGCTCCTTCTGTATGCAAGAAGCGAAAAATCTCGTTGGGAAGATAAGATGATATATACTCCCAAGAATACCTAAGAGGGGCTGGGGTTGTGGCTCAGCAGTAGAGCGCTCGCCTAGCACGGCGTGGCCCAGGTTTGATCCTCAGCACCACGTAAGAATAAAAGCATTGTGTACAACTAAAACAAATAAATAAATATTTTTTAAAAATGAATACCTAAGAACACCAAGGGGAGCAATTCTGTTCTACAGAAAATAAGAAAGATTATTGTTCGGGAAGTGGAGAGATTACTTTCTGCCTGAATGTTAGATTCAAGCAGTCCATAAAGTAGGGCAGGATTTGGATGGGAAGAGCCTGGGACAGCTTCCAGCACAGGCAAGTAGGGATTTGGTCCTTTTAATTGTGCAGAGCAAATGAGCTATTTTGTAGAAGGATGAGGATTTGAAAGTAGACTTTCACAAAGGTAAAACTGACAAGAATCAGCAGGATACACAGAACAGAGAGAACTGGGAAGGAAGCCACCTATTTGGAAGGTGGTTCAATTACAAACATACTTGTTTTAGAGGATTGAAATGCCCAGTTAGACATCTACATTACAGTGGGATTCTCCCTCCTGGTGATCATCGAAAGAACATTAATTTATGGGTGTTGATTTTATATCCTGCTACTTTGCTGAATTCATTGATTAGTTCTAGAAGTTTTCTGGAGGAATTTTTTGGATCCTATAGGTATAGAATCATGCCATTGGCAAATAGTGATAGTTTGAGTAACAGGATATAAAATCAATACTCATAAATCAAATGCATTTCTGTACATCAGTGACGAATCCTCTGAAAGAGAAATTAGGAAAACTACCCCATTTACAATAGCATAAAAAGAAATAAAATACTTGGGAATCAACTTAACAAAAGAGGTGAAAGACCTCTACAATGAAAACCCTTACAGAATGCTAAAGAAAGAAATTAAAGAAGACCTTAGAAGATGAAAGATCTCCCCTGTTCTTGGATAGGCAGAATTAATATTGTCAAAAGTGACCATACAACCAAAAGCACTATACAGATTTAATGAAATTCCAATCAAAATCCCAATGAAATTCCTCACAGAAATATAAAAGGCAGTTATGAAACTCATCTGGAAAAATAAGAGACCCAGAACAGCCAAAGCAATCCTTTAACAAGAAGAGTGAAGCAGGTGGCATCACTATACCAGAACTTAAACTATATTAAAGAGCAATAGCATGGTATTGGCACCAAAATAGACTTGTAGACCAATAGTACAGAATAGAGGACACAGAGACAAATACAAATAAATACAGTTACCTCATATTAGAAAAAGGCACAAAAAAATATACAGTGGAGAAAAGATAGCCTCTTCAACAAATGGTGCTGGGAAAACTGGAAATCCATATGTAACAAAATGAAACTAAACCCCTATCTCTCACCATGCACAAAACCCAACTGAAAGTCAATAAAAGACCTAGGAATTAGGCCAGAGACCCTAAGCCAAATAGAGGAAAAAGTAGGCCCAAATCTTCATCATGTTGGATTAGGCCCCAACTTCCTCAATAAGACTCCTAAAAGCACAAGAAATAAAATCAAGAATCAATAAGTGGAATTGATTCAAACTAAAAAGCTTCTTCTCAACAAAAGAAACAATCAGTGAGGTGAATAGAGAGCCTACAGATGGGAGCAAGTTTCTGCCACACACACATCAGATAGAGCACTAATCTCCAGGATATATAAAGAACTCAAAAAAACTCAACACCAAAATAAATAAATAAATAAATAAATAAATAAATAACCAACCCAATCGATAAATGGGCTAAGGAGCTGAACAGACACTTCTCAGAAGAAGATATACAATCGATCAACAAACTTATGAAAAAACGTTCAACATCTCTAGCAATTAGAGAAATGCAAATCAAAACTACTTTAAGATTTCATCTCACTCCAGTGAGAATGGCAGTTATTATGAATACAAGCAACAATAAATGTTGATGAGGATGTGGGGGAAAAGGCATTCCTACATTTCTGGTGGGACAGCAAATTAGTGCAACCAATCTGAAAATCAGTATGGAGATTTCTTAGAAAACCTGGAATGGAACCACCATTTGACTCAGCTATACCCAAAGGACTTAAAAAACAGCATAGTACAGTGATGCAGCCACATCAATGTTTATAGTAGCACAATTCACAATAGCTAAATTGTAGAACTAACCTAGATGCCTTCAATAAATGAATGGATAAAGAAATTGTGGTATATACACACAATAGAATATTACTCAGCATTAAAGGAGAATAAAATTATGGAATTTGCAGGTAAATGGATGGAGTGGGAGAATATTATGCTACATGAAGTTAGCCAATGCCCCCAAAAAACAAAGGCCAACTGTTTTCTCTGATATGTGGTGCTGATCCATAATGGGGGTGAAGTGGGGGAGCATGGGAGGAATGGAGGAACTTTGGATAGGGCAAAAGGGAGGGAGGGGAAGGGAGGGGGCACGGGGGCAGGAAAGATGTTGGAATGAGATGGACATCATTACTCTAGGTCCATGTATGAATGGTGTGACTCTACTTTGTGTACAATCACAGAAATGAAAAATTGTGCTCCATTTGTATACTATGAATTGAAATGCATTCTGATGACATGTATAACAAATTAGAACAAATAAATTAATTTAAAAAAGAAAGAACATTAAAAATAAGGTTAATAATACTGGTATAAGGAACATTAATAATGCACCTTATACTCATCACCTGGTCCCTACCTGGTGCAGTTTGACCATAGTGCCCCTTACTTTGGGCCTGCATGTGCCTAAAGAGCTTTAGTTCTGCTTAGGCAACTCTCACACTTGTCAAGCAAACACAAATTCTGGATCTGTATTCTAAAGAAGGGTTTGGGGTTCAGATGCCTTTCCTCTTGCTCCCTTCCCCCACATAAAATATCACCCTCAACACTTGTTTGTTTAGATGATTTCTGGTCCCATATCTCCCTCTGGTATCGAGCTTTATTTCCTCAGTGCTGACGGACCATGACCACTTTCTTTCCACTATGGCTCTACACACACGTGTGTTTTCTTAACTCCAAGTTGTTTTCCTAATTCCAGCTACCTCTTACCTTGCTCCATCGCCACTCTCTGACTACTTGGTCTTGCTATTACTTGGTCACTTCATCATTGGTAGAATTAGATTAAGTGATTTTTGCTGCACACTCATCAAAAGCTGAAATAAGATTTTAAGTATTTCCAAAGTACTTAAGAAAGATCTTAAATTCTATTTTGCTGATCCTAGATGTGAATCAGCAGAAACACCATAAAATTGCCTTAAGTTTTTTTGTTTGTTTGGTGATAGTCCTGTTGTTAAAAAATTTCCAAGATAATAGAAAGTGCTTTTCATTACACAAGGACAAACAATATTCAAAAAATCCCTCAGCCCACTGAACAGCTCCCTGGATGACTTTAATGTTGACACCTTGGCCTGTTATCTTGTATTTAGCTGCCCAACACCCAACAGCCTCCCCATGTAGGAAGAACTCACCTTCTTTTTTACATGATTCATAACAGAAAACAGTAGCTCACATCCCATGAGGGAAGCTAGATATAATTCTCCCTACCCCAGAAACAGGGTATAGGCATGATTTGGTTTCAGCAGGTCGAGACTTCTATCTAGAATCTGGAATCTTCAGGAAGTCAGCATGGCTAATTAAAATTCCACTTGTAGTAGTTGTAATGCCTAGAGAATGGACCCCCAAAGACCACCAAGGAATCCAGAGTGTATGCAGACAAAGAGTCTTTATTCGGGCTTAAGCTCGGACTCTCTGACCTCACCAACACAGTGGATCTGTACCGAGTGTCCTGAACCCAGGAGGGGCAAGTCTTTTATTGGAGTAGAAGCAAGGAGAGGGAGGGGGTTACATGATTGGCCATCTTTACAGTTAGGGTGTCTTGTCACATTGCAATTGGCCATGGGAGCCCACACACGCCAAGCACATTTTAAATTGATTGGGGAATGACGAAGGGGGTTCTCATTGGTGGAGGCTGTCCTCAGAGCAATGGAATGTGCTGTTACTCAAGCTCACTACAGGGTCCTGCTTTTACCTTATAAGGTGGCTGGCTTAACATGCCCGGGCTTGTTCTCTCTTTGTCCCCTGTGACCGTGACCGTGAGACTTGCAACAGCTCGAGGTTGATAAAGTGGAGGCAGCTGATTACAAAATGGAGTCACAGCAGTTTGACTCCTCTTATCTTTAAGCCAAGCATTTTACAGAAGCAAAAAGAAGTGGTTAAACTAAAAAGAGGTGTGGGGCTAAAAAGGGGGGTTCCACAGTAGTAGCAGGAGGGGGTTGGGTAGTGACGGCAATGGCAGCATCCTGGCTGGATGGTTGCAGCTGCCTGACTCTGAAGGGCTCTTAGTTACTGCACATCTTCCAAGATCTGTGATACTCTCCTCCCATATCCATCCAGTAAATCTCCCTTTTGCTAAATAGCCATAATGAATTTCCGTGGTTTGTAACCAAGAGACCTCTCTGATATGGACTCTCAGAACCTTCATATGCACCCAACTCTGCAGCTCTGTTATAGTTTGGGTCTTGGACATCCTCCAAAGGCTCATATGTTGAGGCCTTGTTCCCCAGGAGGGCACTATTGGGAGGCAGTAGAACCTTCCTTTAAGAGATGGAGGCTAATAAGAGAACTTTAGATCATTGGGAAGGTGCCCTTAAGGGAGATTGTAAGACCTTGGCCCCCTTCTTGCTCTCTTTTGCTTCCTGGCTTGTGATGTGAGTGGTTTTGTTCCACCACAGACTCCTGTTATGATGTGCTGTCTCATTACAAGTCCAGAGAAATGAGGGCCAACTGATCATGAACTGCAACATCCAAAATTGTGAGCCAAACTAACCTTTTCTCTTTAGAAGTTGATTATTTCAGGTGTTTTGTTATAGTAATGGAAAGCTGACTAATACAAAATCCTTCCTTCCCTGTATCTTCCCCTTTCTCTCTGATGTCTTCACTCATTTTCTTTGTATTGCAGCCATCTCTTTGGGTGACAGTTGCTGTTCTCAGGAAGGGATACCTTAAGAGCATTTAGGAAAATTTTTCTGGATTTCTAGCTAGATTTCTTAGAAGAACCCAGTGATAGACATCTTTAAGGGATATAGTAGTTGGTCATTATACTGATGAATACCTTGGGCAAGTTTTCCCCTGGAAGAGAGCTGGCTAATTTTCAGTGGAGGAAGGAGAGGTGGAATCACTCTGATGCACCACCTGACCTGTTCCCTACACCACTCCCATTATTCTCTTGCCAACAATAAGTGGAGATTCGTTTGTAAACAGTGAAAAGGCCCGTCCTGATAGTTCTGAAATATTTACTTTAACCCAGGAATACTAAAATAAATTTAAGAATTACTTTAGAACATTTTCCAAAGAGATCAGCCCACTAAATTAAAGCAAAATAGAAAAGAAAAAGCTACGCTGTATGAAGAAAATAAAACTAAAAGCACTATCATCTTCTGGTACTTTTGTAATTAGGTCTATATAGTTCAGCTACCCACAGAATATTAAATGATATTCTGGATGTTGCACCTTTGAGTATACACCTTTTTATTTTAGTTAGTAAAATTCTGGCCTTAAGACTACACAACTATTTTGCTTTTAATAACACCCCATTTGTTATTCCTAAAACACATGCAAATAATTTAACAGTATTTTTTAAAAAATCATATTTTAGATGCAGTAGGAGTGTTTATGCTTGAAATAATAACATCTTGTTCAAATAAGTAGCTGATTCTAATTTTTTTTTTAATTCTGAATTTTTATATGCTGATCTTGCTTCCTTGAATCACCTCGTTTGCTTTTCATTAAGAGTTTGCTTAGACTTTATTCTATTTGAGCTTATGTCTCCTGTCACCTAAAGTCTTGATTTCCTTGTAGCCTGAACCAGATTTATTTACTCACTTGCAGGTGTGCACAAAGAGTACTAAGTACTTAGGTACATTGTAACCTCACTACCACCCTCTTGCAATGTCATTACCACCCTGATAACTGAGGTAAATATTCTCAACTGACTGTAAAATCCTCTACTCACAAATTGCTCCCTGGTAGGCTTTCCTGGAACACATCCCCTTCCAAATGGCCCTGTTGAGTTTTTTTGATTGATGTATTTGACCAAGCATTCATAAGGTAACTTCATAAATCATTATTGGTCCACAACCCAATTCAAGACAAACCAAAAGAACTGTGGCCATTGGCCTAGTTCTGTGATTACTGGTTAATTAATGTCACGGACGCCCTACTGTGTGCCTTGGTCCTCTGCTAAGTGCAGGGAAGAGCAAGAGGCCACAGCACTTGCCTTCATTTTCTTATTGTCCAGGAGTGGGAAAGCCAATTACACAAGCAATTTCTATAAAGAGTGCTAAATGCTGAGTGGGTGGACAAAGCCAGTCTCTGAGAGCCAATTCACTGCACAGTCCCTTGCCAGTGCTAATGGTCCACAAATACCTTCTCCTTTGGGAACCGGGCTTTTAAACTATAAGGCCATGGATCAGTTCACAAAATATTTATGCCTTGTTCATGAGCAGAAAAAAATAAATGGGCAGACAAACATGCCAGGGCACAGCTAGTGCTTTTAGCACACACATTCATCATTCAGGGGAAGAGTGCCAGTCAGGGACTGGCAGAGATGGCAGAGACAACTGCTTAGGCAGCTCTGCTGTGATTTAAGCCACGATCTAAATAAAACTGTTTGCGAGTTTCTGCCTCTGGGGATAAGGGCGATAAGAGGGAAAGCTAGCAATCAGCATTGGCTCATTATCACAATTGTTCTGGGTACCTACACCTAGCAGGTAGGTGGGCAGAAATAGCTCTTGAACCTAAACCCACAATGTTAAGTCCCAGTTTCACACTCATAAAAGCTTTCTCCTCATTTGCGTAAGTCTCATTCTCCCTTCAAAGTCTGTTCAAGGCCTAACACCAACTATCTGGGCCCAGTGTCCGCTTCCAATGTACTCATTACCATTTGAATAGATTTAAAGAGCAAAATGGAATGATTCAGATTCAAGTTCCTACAAGATCTCTGCAATGTGAAGAATGGATTGAGAGGGAGTAAAATTGAATCTCTGACTTGTTTAGAGTTCACTGGGTGGCCTTGAAAAGGTGGTAGCAGTGAAGTCAAAGAGAGAGATATACTGGAAACATGTTGCAGAAAGAGAATGAATATAATTTGGCAAATGATTGGATGTGGGTGTAACAATAAGGATCAAGAAGAGGTCAAGGCCCAGGTACAGTGGCACAGGCCTAAAATCCCAGTGGCTCAAGAGGCTGAGGCAGGAGGATCGTGAGTTCAAAGCCAGCCTCAGCAAAAGAGAGGTGCTAAGCAACTCAGCAAGACCCTGTCTCTAAATAAAATCCAAAATAGGGTTGGGGTTGTAACTCCATGGTTGAGAGACCCTGAGATCAGTCTCCAGTAACCCTCCCTGCCAAAAAAATGAAGAAGTCAAGAATAAGTATCAGTTGCTGTTCAGGATGACTGAACTGATAAAATACCATTCACACAAGGGCGAAGTAGCCCATGCCTGTAATCCCAGCAGCTGGGGAGGCTGAGGCGGGAGGATCAAGAGTTCAAAGCCAGCCTCAGCAACATAGCAAGGCCCCGAGCAACTCAGTGAGACCTTGTCTCTAAATAAAATATTAAAAAGGGCTGGGGATGTGGCTCAGTGGTTAGGTGCCTCTGGGTTCAATCCCCCATTATGCCCCCCCCCCCAAAAAAAAAACAAGAAACACATAGGTAGGATGACCTGTTCTGGGAACAGAGACTTAGATATGTTGAGCTTCGGTGCATGAAATTCATCCAAAGGGAGCTGGCCAGTGGACAGCTTGGACATACAGGATTAGAGTTCATGAGACTCATCATATATGGACAAGTTACTGAAGCCACCGAAGGGGTTCTGAGTTGAATTGTTCCCTCCCGCAACCCCAATTCACCTGGTGAAATTCTAAGCACTAATACCTGAGAATGTGACCTTATTTGTGGATATCACCTTTACAGAGGCAATCAAATTAAAATAAGGTAGCACTAATCCCATAGGAACGGCTGTCTATACCAAGAAGGAAATTAGACATAGACCCATACAGGGAGGACTCCATGTGAAGATGAAGGCAGAGATCAGGGTGATGCTTCTGTGAGACCAGGAATGTCGAAGAGGGTCAAGACACCTCTAGAAGCTAAGCAAGAGGTCTGGAGTGGATTTTTTCTCACAGGCCTCATAAGAATGCAACCCCACTGACACCTTGATCTCAGACTTCTAGCCTTCAGAACTGTGGGATGGTAAATTTCTGTTTTTTAAGGCACCAAGTTTGGGGTACCTGGTTGTAGCAGTTCTAGCAAACTAACCCAGGAGGAGATGAGTTTTCCAAGGGAAAGCGTTAACTGAGAAATGTAGATAATGACAGCTGAGGCTCAAGAGAGCCCATAATTAAAAGGATACAAACCTTCAAAGAGCACCCAGCAAGGTCGAGTGGGATGGAATGCAGGAGACTGTTCAACAACACAGAAAACAAAGGAAGGGAATGGGAAGAAGTGCTATTTTAGTGTCATAATGGTAATTGTGGACTTTGAAAAGAGCACCATTGGCAGGAAAGGGTGAAATCCAAATGGACATTTACCAACATAGGGTGGAGATGAGGAATCACATGCAGGAAGTGCAGACATCACACATATGCAGAGAGAAAGGAACCACTTTTCTGAGTAGTAGAGAGATTTTGAAAGCACAGAAGTCGTGTTAATCTAAGTAGACAAATCATCCCAAATCTGTTATGTGGGAGGTAGGCATATGCAGATGGATGGATGGACAGAGGAAAAGATGGCAGAGCCAGGCAATTCAGAGTAGTTGTGTTAGGGAAAAAAAAAAAAAAAAAAAAAAAAGACCATTCTTTATCCTCAGTGCAAAGGATTCAAAAAATCAAGAATGTGATTTAATAAGAGAAAATATGAAACTTCCTCTAAACTCCTTGAACTCTGCCTACCCAGAACGCAGGTGAAGTGATTTGGTGTGTTTATCTACCTCCTGCTCTGTTAGTTGTTGCAAATGTTCAATCAAAATCCCCACCATAAGGATCATTTCTCAGCCAGAGATGAGGGGGAAATTGATATTACAATATTTTCTCTGTTCCTTAGTAAGCAAACGGGAGTAAATGATCGCCTGGGACTTCCATATTCACCCATGTGAGGCACATGACAGCAGTTATGCAAGTGTTAGAATGCGTCACATGCTGTTACAGGCGGTTGGGCATAATATATTTAATGTTTTTCTGATAGAAGCAGGTTTTGCACTTTGCTATGCAAGCTCTCCTCTTGAAATCTTAAATTTATATGATGGAGCGAAAGACAATTGTGATGTTCATGACGTCCAGAAGAATACTACATTTACAGTGTAGGCCTTGGAGTCAGGTAAAAGATACTGCTTGTATCACCTTCTAAACATTCTGTGAGTCCGCCTCCACTTGCCATCGTTGTCCCTCCACTTCCCTGCATTAGGCCTTTGGTGCCATTTTCTTAGATAACTGACTGCCACATGCTTCTAGTCCCTGTGACTGACAGCCACATTGTGACAGAAGTTATCCAATAATGAAGAGAAACTGGGTAAGCCCTGTCCCTCACACACACAGCCCAGAGGCTTATTTTCCCTAACACTGTTTTGTTTTGCCTAGGGGAGTTTTGGCAACCCTGATTCATTTACTCACAAACATACTGAAGGGTATCTTATTACCAGACATTGAACTGGGCTATATAGGCTACGAAGAGGGAAAAGACCAAATCTGCTTCAGTTAGTACACTGGGGCAAAGAGGCTGGAAAATAGGTGAATTGTAATTCAATATGGAAAGTGTTAATATAATGGAAAATTCTGGACTTAGTGGAAATAGGATCTTCAGGATCCTGGGCCTGGAGGGTATGAGAAATTTTAAGACTCCAGAAGTAGGAACAACATTTATGGGGCAGTCAGTTCTTGGAAAACTAGTCAAAATGTGCAGCAAAACAGCTTGGTGACAGCTTGTGGTCTGTGGAGTCAACTCCACCATCTGGACTGAGCACTGGAGATGCCAACCCACAACCAAGTGTAAGTTGGGCTCTAAGATAAACTGTGGCTTTCAGCTTTGAAAACCCTGTAACCAGCTCCTTCTCTCAAAGTTCCTTCCTGCAGAATCCTCTCAGTCCTGCATTCACTTTGTTTTCAGAACCTTTATTTTTCTTTAATAATCTCTAAAACACAAGTTGTAGCATCTCCAGCTTTGATGCCTAGCACAGCAAACTTGGGGAGGAAGATCTTTCGGAAGAGAAGAAATGGATAGTGAATCTGATTATGAGCTCACTCATGCATCCAACAGACAGTCACTGAGTACCTACTATGTGCCAGGTACTGTGGTAGGTGTAAGCTGCCTGGTACCGAAAACCGGGAGGAAAAACTCTCGGAGGCAGAGTATAGCTTTTGCTACTTTAGAGCTTAGCTTAGAGCTTAGAGTTAGAGTTAGAGTTAGAAAGATAGAGCTTAGCTTTTCTTCTTAGCTTAGAGTAAAGAAAGATAGAGCTTAGCTTAGAGAGCTTAGAGTAAAGAAAGATAGAAAGAAAGATAAAGATAGAGCTTAGAGCTTAGCTTAGAGAAAGACTAGAGCTTCTTTCTTCTCTCTTCTTTCTTCCTTCTTCTTTCTTCTGTCTTCTGTCTTCCTCAGGAGTCTCGGCCTAACTCTGACCAGTCATTACTTCTTCTATCTGGTTTCTCTTCTGTAACCGCTCTGCCTACGTTCTGGCCGCTCTGATTCTTCTGACCGACCGAGTGACTGCCCGGCTGACTGAATTCTCCGTTCTCCTAACTCGGACCGCTTTCACCCGGTTATATACCTTCAGGTTTGCGGGTGCCTACAGGTGCGTCACATACATATCAGGTGGAACTTATGGCTTCCAGCTAGCTACAACAGCCCTTCCTAATTAGGGCTCCTTCAGGTAGGGTGCCAAACAGCCTGAATTGATAAAGCAGATATGGGCTCAGTCGTTGTGAAGTGTAGAGTAAGTGAACAAACATAAAAATTGGAGTATAGTGTGGAGTATAGCTGACATATGGGAAAATAGGTCAGCAAGGAATTATGGGTATGATGAAGACAGGAAGAACCACAGTGAAAGAGAACAGCAGGGTCCTGTCTAGTAAGATAGGGAATCAAAGGATGCCTCACTGAAGAGGTAGGCAAAATGGGACTTTGAGGAAGAGGATACAAACATGTAAGAGCCTTTGATATATCATTATGAGGAAGTAGCTCTAAGATGGCGGCTGGCTGAGAGCCAAGAGGTGGTGCTTACTTGTTTGTCAGACAACTTACCATGACCTGACCTTTATAGTGATTGGCTAAGAATTTTTCCGTGCTCGTGGGCACTGCGTGCTGTAGCATTAAGTTGAGCTTGTGATGAGACACTTGTATGCTTATTAAGAGAACTAATGCACCTGTGAGAAAAGAAAGGGTATTTAACCAGACTGTAGAGAGGAACAGGAGGAAGAAAAAAGAAAGAAGAAAAAAGAACAATAAAAGAACTACTCATTCCCAGTCTGCCTCCGATTTCTTTCCCGTGGTATCGTTGCTACAGGCGGCAACACAAACAGGCAAAAACTGAGGGAAGAAGGGATAACAGGAAGCAGGAAGCAGGGATAACACGTGCAAAGACCCATTGTTGGTGTAGGTGAAGTACAGAAGACAGAGTAGAAAAGAGCATAAGGTTAAAAAGACAGAGGCCAGATCAATTTCGAGATTGTATTTCTCATATAAATATCTATAAGGCAGTTGTAGAAATCTGACAAGTGTTTGAGTGAAGAAGACAGGACTGGCTATAAAGTTTAGCCCTGTGGCATAAAAAAGACAATGGAAAGCAGGATAAGAAATACACTAATGCTGTGAAGATGTCCAAGGGTCCAGGATGAACACCTGGGGAACACCACAAGAGAAACTGAGGCAAGCCAACAGAAGGGAGGAGTAGATTTATTGAGGTGAGAGGATCCAAGAGAGGAGAGTTTGAGAAGAGAAGAGAAACCAGTTAACCATTAAAAACACCAGTGCTCCTTGGTCTATGATAAGCTCAGGGTAAGTTGAAAATACTCTAAATCCTAAATGCATTTTAATACATCTGATTGATGGGACCTCACAGCTTAACGCAGTGCACTGTAAAATCTCGACTGTTTCTCCTGGTGCTGCGTCGCTGTGCTGTCTGTCCAGCATCATAAGGGAGTACTATAGGGCATGTTGCTAGTCAGAGAAAAGATCAAAATTCAAAGTGTGGTTTGTAGCGAATGTGAAATGCTTTTGCACCATCCTACCATTGAAGACGGTAAATTGAACCATCTTAACTTGGGAACTGTCTGTACGGCCAAAAGGTCAAGGGTATTGAAGGTGAATGGCATGCCCCTTGCCTATAGCAATAAGGATGTCACACGGGTGACTTCCAGAATTAGTTTCAGCAGAGTGCAGGTGAAGAGAATGGAAGGAATAGGAATGGAGGCAGAGGTTTGAGAAATTGGAAAGTAGACAGCCTCAAAGTCAGGTGAAAGGTCAGTCAAGATGTACAGGAGAGTTCCTGCCATGATGGAGTGACTTCTCCATCTGCACGTGAAATGAGACAGGACACACCACAGGAGACAACTGTTCTCAGGCATTAGCCACCAGGTGGTACAAGGTTACAATCCCTAGGAAGATCTCATTAGATCAGCCCATGATCTCCAGCCTCTGTTTGGGGATGATTTTTCACTGGGTATGAAAAGCTGAAGTCTGAGGTACCACTGAGAGGAGGAGGCAGGGACCAAAGTCTCAGCAGCTAAAGGAGCTGGAATTTGTGGGGCAATTGGAGAATGGGGAGTTGTGATTTCCCAGGCTGTTACCCCAAGTCTCATGCTGCCTTATTCTCCAGCCTGGTCTAGGATGCTTTTTCTCTGGACCTACATTCTGTGATCTCATATTCAGGCTTCAAGATCCAGTTCAAGTTGTATTCCTTGACCATTCATTCCAGTGCCCCCTTGTGCACACTGCATTTACCTGATTATACTATTGCAATTATTGTAATTCTGATTTACTTATTTTTCTCCCTGTGAGCTTCTTCATAGGGCTTTGTCTTAGCTATTTATGAATCTCTGGGTGGCATTTAGTAGGTTTTCATAAAGATTTGTTGTGTATCTTGATCTTTGGGGAGAAACTAAGGATAGAGTTATCCTAACTATACCTGTGTTCAACGATTTTCATGTGTCTTATCATCCCCAACCACATTTGCTCAAGAAATGTTTGTTAAATAAACAGGATTAGAAATTACAGAATTAAGGACAAGGACCAATTTCCACTTGTTTTGAATCTCTTGTGCCTCCATGAAAGGCACCCATTACATTCAATAGATACTTTAAAAACTGGATGATTAGCAGGAAAATCAATAAGCCCCAGATGCAAGCAAGAGCTGCCTTATATTTTCATCTCTGAGATGTGAACATGGAATGAAAACCACATTGACAGTTGCTTTTAGATCTGCATGAGCACAGCTTGCCATTAACTCTATGGAGTTATCACATTTAAGATCTAGGCAGCAAGGACAGAGCTGGTTTGGCATCTGCTTCTGTCTCATGAGAGACTTGAGAGCAACTGCTTAGTCTCTTGGGAAGTTCCTCGAGTTTCCCCCTTCTGGATGGAGTCCATTATAGACATGCTGAGCTGGTCTGATCAGCAGGTGCAGGGAATAGATTTAGCTATAAAGGCTTTCTGGCCAATCTTAATAGTGTAATTATATAATTTATTGTGTCTGCCTCTATCAGGGGTTTAGATGAAAGTGACATATCTGAGGCTCGATGTTGGTAGAGGAGAAGTTTTGTTGGTAACGAGAGTCTGTCAAGCATCCTAAAGAAGATGCCACTTTGCACTTCTTCCTATGTTCCCTTCCTCCCCAATAATGGGCCACTCACAATTGCAAGTCTCCCTAAGTCTCCCTACCCTTGCTGAGTCCCAGTTATATTTCTCAGCCTCTCAATCACTTGGGATAGCATTCAATTGAGAGGTATTTTTAAGGCAGCAATAAAGACAAACTCTTATTCCTCTGAGACTGAGCACAAATTCTTATCTTTGCCCATAAGCTGCTGACTGCATAGCTTCCATGGATGATTTGAAGGTACATCTTGACTTCCTGTGTGATCTGCTTAGAGCATCATTTCTGCACCAGATGAAGAGCCCAGATGCAAGTACATTGACCTAGGCTGCAACGTTATCTCTGGCTTTCACTAGTGTTGTGTTCTTGGGCAGGTGCTTTGCTTTTCAAGACTGTTTCTTCATTGGCAAGGTGGAGGGGAATATCTAGCTAATGAGGTTGTTAGGATTAGATGACACTATGTACCCCATTGCTATTACTTGTAGAACATTATAGCACCTGGACTGGTGGCTTTCACCAATATTTACTGATTGAATTGTACTGAAACTCAAGACATAGGCAGTTTCTGACTTAAAAACTGGAGTTTTTTGGTCCATGTGTAAATGCATTTCTCCATATAAACAATGCTATAAATTGTGGTTTGACTGCAGTTTAGTACTAAAATCCCATTAGTGCATGGTATTGCTGAAATACTGTACATTTGCAGTGGAGAAGCCCATAAAATAAAAATAGTCATTAAGCAAAATAAGAAAATATTGAATGAAATAGTTTTATATTTATTTTGAAAGTGGTTGAGAAAAAGCAGATTTAATTTAAGGAGGAGGAAGAAGTTGTAAATAATTACTGAAGAAGACCCTAAGGGAAATATTTGTGTACTTCCTGAATATTCTTGGTGTGGATGCCCTGCATTTAAATTCTGTTTAACTCCCACCAAACCCTTAGACTGTCTTCTTTGATACAAGTGTCCAATTAGCATCGATCTTTTGATTCTCAATAATGACAAACATTTATTTTAGCTCATAAATGGAGGAGTTAAGTAATTGTTTCTCAATAAATAGGAACTTAATAAAAGGGATGAGTGGGAGAGACAAAATAAAACCAGATTTTAGTCACTAAGAACCAGCTGAAAGGGAATCGGAAGTAGAGGAGCTTGAAAGTAGATGTGTATGTGTGTGCATGTGACAATTCTATCACAGGCAACCATTTACTGAAGAGCTGGGCTGTTACAGTGGGAAAAATGTCACATGAACTCCCACAAAGGGAAGACAGTGGTGGAAGAGAGATTTCAGGCCTGAGAGCTCCCTTTCATCACTCTCAGATGGAACATCAGTCACAAGAGAGTTTGATTTCTCAGCTAAACACATGCTTAAGAAGAGTTTGTAAGAGAACATGAGGAGAGGAGGTTGGGTAACCTTGGGAAATGACTGACTTTGTAGATTTGGGTGTTCTCATCTGTAAAATGAGAAGGCAGGACTCAACACTTTATGGAAAATTCCACTCTAAAATTCTGAGGGCTTTGTGACCTCATACTAACCAGCATTGTTTCTAGCTTAATAGAAATTAAAAATCATAGTCTACTTGTAAAGCCCCAAAAAAGTCTTCACCTTTACCTCCTTAAAAATTCATCTCCTTGAACATCACCATGACAATTGAGAATGAGTCTTGGATTTCCTCTAAGAGTTGTATTTATTTATCTTAAATATTTTTTTATTTGTAGGTGGACACAATACCTTTATTTTATTTATGTGGTGCTGAGGATAGAACCCAGGGACTCACACATGCAAGGCGAGCGCTCTACCGCTGAGCCATAGCCCCAACCCCTCAGAGTTGTATTTAGACACTGGGCAGTACACTTTTCCGGAAGTATCAATGAATTTGGAACCTTCCCTAGAGCAAAAGATCAAATGAGAATCTCTAAAAGAACAGGAAACAGAGGTTGACTTTCTTTATAAGAACTACTCATATTCTGCAGAATTAACTTCTGCTTTAAGGAGTGTATTTTAGGGAGACGATTCAATAGGATATATGATGAATTTATGAAACTTACATGCTAAGGGCTTTTATCAAAGAACATAGCTTAAAATTGACTACACGCATTGTGAAATTGATCATCTTTACAAAATATTAGGAGACTTTTAGAATCTCATTTATGCATATATGTTTAGATTTGAGGATTTTTTTTTTCCTAAAAAGAACATCATACCAGAAGTTGGGATTCCCAGAGCCCAATTTAACCACTAACTGAGCATCTAATTCTGGATGTTTCTTTTGTCTTTGTCTCTTGACTTTTTATGTGTGAAATGGACCAACTACCATTTCCTCATGCCATCTTATTGCTACTCTCTTATGGTTTTGTTGTGGTAAACAATAAGTGACTTTATTTAACTTATTGTGACAAATTTAACTTATTGACAATAAGTTAAATTTACCAGTTTAACCATTTTTAAGTGTTCAGTTCAGTGGCATGAAGTACATTCATGTTGTTGTCCAACCATTGCCACCATTCATCTCTAGAACTTCTTCATCTTTTCCAGTGGAAACACTATACCTATTCTTTCATTTTTAACAATATTTCTCTTTATCTGCATAGAGTATCAATCCATACAGTTGTCAGAGTATGTACCACATCAGTGTAATGTTAAGAGTATAATTTTGCAGAATTATGAAGGGGAAGTGGTACTTGAAAATGAGCCAGTTCAATATCAAATGTGCTATAAGGCTGACATATCAAATTGTGATGATGAAAAGTCCCATTGGGCTATACTCAAAGTAGTGAATATTTTATTTCTGTGGGGTGCATATACCTTTCGGGAAGAAAGCACATTAAAAGGAATCTTGCTGCTTTTCATGGAAAACACAGAGAAATTCCCTGAGAAGGCAATTCCACTCTCAAGGAGAGACAATAAATCAGGTGGGCTGGTGCCTCTCTCCATCACAATCTGGGGGTTTTCCTGAGAACTCACTCCTTAACTAATTGTCCAGTCTCCGTGACTGGCTGTTCACTTTGAATCCCACTCTCTCTGCTTACCCCTCACTTGGCTTTGCACCAGCCTTGCTTCTCTGGGTCTCCTCACCCATATACCCCAGATGCCTTGATCCCTCCACCATAGCCCATCCTTGTCTTGGTTAAGAACTAAGTTCCCCTTTGCTCGGTCACGTACAAAGTGTCAGCAATGCCTTGATTCTTTACAATTCACAAGTGGAAAGATGTACAGACTCTAGTAAGAGCTCTTTACCTGGAGTCTAGGGGTATCTGGAGACTTTGGGAAGTTGCCAAGTATTGTGAAATAATATCCAAAAATTATGCATGTGTGCATATTACTGGGGACATAACTTTAATTTGGTAATTCAACTAGGAACCTGTGTCTGCTGAAAATTCAAGAATCACCATTCTACAATATGCAGTAAGTGCCTAAAGGACTATTAGAGCTGGATGGAACTCTAAAGGTTGTCTAGTTTGAAATAAAAGAAACATGAATTATTCTACTTGTACATTAGGAAACAGAGATACAATTAGTGGTATTCCAATTGAATATGTTCTCAAGGCAAGAATATCAAAGTGTGGCAGTAAAGAGTTGGATTAACATAAAGTTGATTTAAGGAAGAAAGAAAGTTGATTTATGGAAGAAATTTGAAAGAGTAAAGAATAATAACCACCAGTAGAGTGATGGTTCTCAGGAGCTATTAGAATTTTCCTCTTTGAAAACTGCTTGAGAAAAATATGAAGTGTTAGCTAGGGTATGTGGTGTTCTGGTTAAAGACAAAAGACATTGTGACCCTGTGGTCCCAAATGCACTCCCCGCCCCTTTCCTCATCTATACCAATATTCTGGCAAATAAAATTACAAACCCACCCAAAGGCAGATACAACATACAGGTTTTGTATGTAAAATCTACAATTGGAGAAACTGCGCTTATTGTTGTAGCATTGCCAACTAGAAGTAGTAGTAGACTTCAGGCCCTGTAACTTGTTTTAGGATGGGCATAAAACCCCATGGTTTGGAATGCAAGTATTTCACATTTTGTGAGCATTTAGACATCCAGGCTGGAGTTTAGCTTCATAATATAAAAAATGAATCTGATAAATACGTTTAGATCAGGGAAGATACTTAACCTACCAGACCCCTTTGCAAATATTCATCTGCATATCAAATACCAGCAACTAATATGCTATCTAGCAATAACATTGGTTCCTTAGAAGCGATCTAATCAAAACTTTGTTAGCTAATTGTACTTGGGGTTGTATCTACTTTAAGCAATTCAACTGCTTTTTTTTTTTTTTTTTAAAGGAGGATTACTTAGTTAAAAACTTTACATAGCTTCACTTTTGCCAGGTTGGTTATTGTTATTCATCACAGAAGTATAAATGAAACCTTTAGTCTCTCAGATGAAACCAGAGAGAAGAATCTATCTTGCTACATATTTTTAACTACATTATTTATAAAGCTGATCTCAGTAAAAGTAATTCTAAAATATTCTCTCATTAGATGGACATTCTCAAGTTATAAAACCTTGTGTTTACAGTAATAAAAGATAGTGTAATAAAAGATATATACATAAAAATTCTTCAAAGAATTTTAATTGCCTTTCTGGTTTTTCTAAAAACTTAAATGCCTTCAGTGGATTAGCCTTTGTGATTTAATATTAATTAGTCAACATCCTCGAGTCAGAAGACTGACAGTTTCCACTTAAAGCTGTTGCTTTTTATTTGTTCTTTGGAATTAGACTCAACCCAAGTTTATTTGGAAAGCTGACAGGGATCTCAATGTAATTGATAGGAAAACATTCATTTTATCCCATTCCTTTTGTATCCCTTTATTTCTTTAAATGATGAATTTTTACTTTATTTTTAAATTTCTTTTTTTTAGTTGTAGATGGACACACTATCTTTGTTTTGTTTATTTATTTTTATGTGGTTCTGAGGATCGAACCCAGCACCTCATATGTTCAAGGTAAGTACTCTAACACTGAGCCACAACCCCAGCCCTGAATTTTTACTTTATATCTTTTCCTTACCCATATTGTTTGGGAAGAGCAGCTAAATAAATCACTGAAATATGAGAGAAGTCAAAAACACAGAAACCTCTGTAATTAAAAATGTAATAATAACAAAGTTCAGGCTCCAAATAATTCGTTGCCTAAATAAGTCAACCCTAAGCAACTTAAAAATTATTTTTTTCTCTTTTAAGGACTCTGACAGATTTCCCCAAAATATTTCTCATCTTCAAATGAACTATTATAAAATAAGTAAAAAATAAATAAACAATTTTGGATAAACAAAAATTTTATAAAAATAAAATAAATAAAAATCATGTTGCGTGAGACAGTAGGCTGTTCTTTCAGCTCTGTCTCATGGATCTCCACTGAGGATGACTCGGTGCTGTCAATAGTGAGCACAGGATCGCAAACGCGAGCCACATGGAGAAGGGAGAATGCCCAGTGCAGTAGCTGTTCCCTCAGGACCTAGGTGAGGTTGGCTGAGGGACACTGTAGGGTGCTAAGGGCACCATTCTTTGAAGCGGTTTGCCTTGTTCTGGGAGCGTCCCCTGTCTTGGTGTGGAGCCTCTGTGCTACAGCAGATGTTGTGCTGTGGCTGGTGTCCAGATGCCCATCTGGAGATGCTGCTGAAGTCCACATACTGATTTGCTATTTCCCTGGGAAACCATTTGCCACGCATTCTAACAATGTTTAACCTCCACTAATCTATTGTTAAGTACAGTGGGAAACTATGAAAAATGAAAGGAGAAATCGTGATCGCTTTCCACTAATAGTGCGGCAGACGTGCTGGATTGAAGCATTACCTTTCTAAATAATATCCATGTAACCGAGGCCCATGGTTTCCATGGTGTGACCAGAAAGAAGGGAGCACAAAAGAAAACTTCCAGAAAAAAAAAATGTTGAGTTCAGTGCATCAATCACCTGGGAAGATGGTGATGCCAGAGCGTACGTTCTGAGTTTGAAGAAGGGTGATTTATTCTGACCACATAGAAAGATTAAAATGTTTCCATAAGTAGAAGAGAAAACAGAATTTTCTTATTTAGTGATCACAGAAGTTATCACTATGTATGCATCAATTTCCTCACAATCAGCGAGAATAGATCTGCAGGGCACTGTGCCCATGGAAACACAAGTCTGCACCCCAGAAAGCAGGGACAGAGCCAGAGAGCATCCAGGAGGGATTACTGCCATGGGATGGACAGCTCCAGGGAGGGCTTGCAGGAGGCAGGGAAAGCTGGACTCTCTTCTTTTTTGACGGATTATATTTTAAGAGCATTTTTTAGGTTTATAGCAAAATTGATCAGAAGATATAGATTTCTCATAAGGCCCCTGCTCCCAACATGCATACTTTTTCCTATTATCTCATACCTCCTTCCCCCATAGAGTGGTATGTTTGGTGCAATTGATGAACCTACATTGACATTACTACTATCCAAAGTCCATAGTTTACATTAGGGCTCTCTCTTAGTGTTCTACAATCTAGAGTTTTTGACAAACATGTAATGACACGAATCTCTCATTACATTAGCATACAGAGAAGTCTCACTGCTGTAAAAAGCAAAAGAAAACAAAACAACGTGAAATTAGTCAATCTCAAAAATCCAAATACCGAATGTTTTCTCTGATATAAGAAGGCTAGTTCACAGTGTTGTTGGAAGGGGGTACATAGGATCAGAGGAACACTAGAATGGTCAATGGAAAGGGAGGGGAAGGGAGGGAGCAAGGGGGGAGGGGGGAAGGAAAAAAAATGGTGGTTGAATGAGATGGATATCATTATCCTAAATGCATGATTGAAGATCTGAATGGTACTTATATACTTTGTATACAAGCAGTTGTATGTAAAAAGATACTATACTTGTGCATTATGAATAACTAAATATATAATTTTTTTAAAAAAACCTTTGTTTTGCCTTCATCTTTCCCTTTCCCTAACCTCTGGCAACCACTGATCTTTTCACTGTCTTTTCTAAAATATCATACAGCTGAGATCACAGCAGTATGTAGCCTTTTCAGATTGGCTTCTTATACTTAGTGATATGCATTTTTATTTCCTCTGTGTTGTTTTATAACTTGATAGCTCATTTCTTTTTAACACTTAATAATATACTACTGTCTGGGTGAACCACAGTTTATCTATTCATTCACATATCAGAGGACATCTTGATTTTTTTCAAGTTTTGGCAATTATGAATAAAGTTGCAATAAACATTGATGGGAAGGTTTAAGGTGGACATACGTTTTCAATTCCTGTGAGTGAATACTAAGGACCATGATCACTGTATTTTTTAAAAAATTTGTAGTTGTAGATGGACAGCATGCCTTTATTTTATTTGTTTATTTTTATGTGGTGCTAAGGATTGAACCCATTACCTCACACACTGAGTGAGCAATAAGCACTCTGCCACTGAGCTACAGCCCCAGCCCACAACCACTGTATTTTATGGTAAGAGTATATTTGGTTTTGTAAGAAAATGCTAAACTTTCTTCCAAAGGCATTATGCTATTTTGTGTTTCCATACAATAAAAAAGAGCTCCTCTTTCTCCCCATCCTCACCAGCATTTGGTGTTGTCAGGGTTTGAACTTTGGTCTTTGTAATAGGTGTGCAGTGCTATCTCCTTGTTGCTTCAGCGTGTATTTCCCTGGTGACATGATGAGGACAAACACTAAGCAGGGAAGTCTGCTGATCATATTTGTGGTTTGAAAGATCCCTAGGGTACCTTGTGAGGCAACTGTGTGGAGAATGGACTAGGACAGAGGGGAGAGGTTAGGTGAGCCGTGGTGTGGCTTTGGTTAAAGTGGTGGAGTGGAAATGAAGAGAAGCAGCTAGACCCAAAAAACTTTTACAGACAGACATGACATGATTATCCAGTCTAAGCCAGGGGATGGGTAGAAAGCAGAAGATGAGAGAAAAAAGGAATGAAGAGTAACTCCTAGATGTCTGACTTTGGCAACTGGGTAAATATTGATGTACTTTACTAAACAATGGAGGAAGAACAAACATGGCAGATGGGAGAAACCCTCTAGAATGGGCAGAGAGGTGGGAGGGAGACTAGGTGACACAACTGAAATATTTTAAGTTTGAGAAATTTTAGACAACCAAGTAGAGATATCGAAAAGGCTGTTGGATTGAACAGTCTATTGCTCAGAAAGTAACAATAGACTAAAGAAATACAGGAATTGTCAGACCAAGTTATAAGAGGAACCAGTACAGAGCTCCCAAAGTCGCAACCTTTAGGAATGAGGTTGAGATTGAGTTAATAAAGGATTCTGGTGCTTAACAAATAAGCATCTGTGAAATGAAAATTCAGGAAGGCCTCAAGGACAGCAGCTTAATATGCCACATTTGAAATGACACAAGAAATTATTTTCCAAGAATTACAAATGTATTCTTGGAAGCTAATGAGCTGTTTTGATTTCTGAGAACAAATTTAAATAAGTTTGAGGAATTGCATCAAAAATTTATGCCACTGTGTGCAATTACACCAACACATATGGCACCTAAAAAACCACTCCCTGCTTCAACAGCATGTGAAAATGCTGGCAAAGCAAAGGGAGGTAGGGCCCTAACTCAGAGTGTCCTGTCCTATCCAGGTAAAGTACGGCAGCTTTTACTTCTATGTAGGATCTCATTGCTATTTTATTGGGGGTAGGTTTTGCATACCTTTAATGGATGCTTCAAGACATAATCTGGAGCTGCCACAGCAGGCTTCAAAAATTCCTTCACATTTATACAACCTAAGATGTTGAGAGAGCAGGAGCCAGACACAGGTGAATTCCCTGCAGAAATCCAAGTTTAAACATTGCGTGTGCCTCCATCAGGTGGAAAAGAGAACAGTCTGACAGGAAGTGCTTTTAGTATACTGGATTTATTTCCTACACTTATAGATTTTGTCAACATGTCTTAAAATTTTACTTTCTACTCTTCATTGCAGACAGAGGCTTTACTGAAATCCCACTCTCAGCAGCTCTACTCCTTGTGGAGTTTATAGTACATTTGTAGATTGTTTTCACAACTTAGGAAGGTGGCTCACATTCCCACTATATGTTCCCATTCTATTAATCTTTGAGACAGTTACTATTATCTTTGCCTAGCAGACATGGAAAGTAAATCTCAAAAGGGTAGATGAAAGTAATTTGTCACATGGCCAAGAGTTTTCCAAATAAATAGCCCAATAATTGTTTTATTCCAGAATCATGTATTAAGTACTTACTGTGGACTCAGGCTTTGGATTAGTATCCCACAATATAAAAATAAGTTAGATAATGATTTCTGCTTACAGTCTACTTATACTTTTTCATGGAGTTTCCAGATAAAATCCCATGCACTGTGCAGGATAGACTTAGATTAAAATTATTTGTTGTTCATCTGATTCAAATTTAACTATGCATTCTTTTTAAAAAATTGTTTGTAAAAATAAGACAACCCTATGAGTTACTATAGACTTTTAATGAACCACCAGGCCAATAGAACCTTCCTTGTTTTTTTTACATTAGACAAACTAACCTCAAATATTTTATTTTCTAAGAAAATTATATCTGCCAACAAAAAGCAAAACACAAACTGGTGTTTATGAACCATCACATAATCAGACCAAAAAAAAAAAAAAAAATCTCAAGACTCTAGCCAAGAAAAGTTTCCTCCCTTAATTTAGCAGATGTAAAATTTCTTTTTAGTTTATAGAAATAGCTTTTACCTGTATCATCTTGTTATACCTCAGACAGAGCAAGTGATGTTAGCTCCAACTTACAGATGAGGAAGCCAAAGCTCGTGAGATCAAGTGACTTGCTTGTGAGTAAACAGTAAATCAGGAGGCTCTGAAGCTAGGCAGTGAGTTTCCAGCTCAAGTTATTCTTTTTCCACAGGATTATGGGAGCTTATGATAATAATAACTGCTGATGTAGAGTCCTAAAATTAAACTTCTCCTTCCTCAGTTTTAGATGAAGCCACAAAGGCAGAGAACAGTACAAAAAGTGTCAAATGTCCCTCAGATCCTGACATCAGGAGGTCTCACCTCGCCCCAGGTGTACAAGTACCCAGCTTCCCTCTTCAGTGGTGGAGGGAAGTGCTTCTCTCCCTCAAGTCAGGTTGGAGGGGCAAAAGGGCAACAAGTGGGGGCACTTGGTTCATGCCCTTTGGGGCTTAGGGTTCATAAGTGCTGCAGCCTGAGTCTCCCAAGGGGAAGTTCAAAGGTGGAATGTATGGTTGGAGATGACACTGTGTGACCTCAGAGATTGAAAGTAGCACTGGGAGGAAGTAGCCCTTCTTCCATTGACTGGGATATTAGCACTGGCACAGCGAGGGACCGGGTCTGGTGGTCTTCATAGGGACACTCTCTCAGATGACAGCCAAGAGGGGCAATGTGACCCTGCAGAGGGCGAGAACAGGAAACCAGGAACTGAGGGTTTGGGGCACGATCGTATGCCTCGTATGCCTGTGGAGAAACATTTTTTGGGAACTTCTTGTTGTTTTGCAGGGTTGGGAACTTTTTGAAGCACTTCATAGACATTAACTGTAATCGTCATCCCAGCCCTGTGAACTAACTAACTACCTTGATTATTCCCATTTTATAGACGAAGCAACTCAAGCGTATATGTAGGTGAAATCACCTGCCCAAGTTCACACAGGTGTTGGAACGGAAACTGAAGAAGTCAAACCTCAGAGACAGGCTCTTAAGCTCTACAGATTCTGTCAAGTCCTCATTCTATTCAACGTTAAAACATCCCTATTATTGTCTTATATTTATTTTCATCTGGATCAATAGACTATGAGGTGAAAAGTTCTCAGTTAACTACTAATATCATCAAAGAACCACACAAAAATTATTTTTTCCTTTTTTTTTTTTTATTTCACACCACCACATGCTAAGGAAAGAGACACGATATGTTTTGATTCCAGTTATGGAACAATCCAGGCCATACTCTCTCTCCTCTACTCTCACAGGCTCTAAAGATCATTTCACAAACAACAGAAATGATAGACGATGAAACAATATAAAGTACACTGTAAAAAAGATTAAGTGGGCAGTCTCTGGTGACAAGCTTCTTCTATTTTGTCACGGCGGGTAGGAAGGCAGTTAGAAGCAAAGAGACAAAATAAAGCAATTTTGACTTTAACTGGTATAGTAAAATTTTTAATTTACAAAAAGCCTGCAGTCTTATGAAATTTCTATGGAAACACATGCAAATGTATGAATACATAAAACAGGATCCTCCCTGAGGAAGGTTTTAGCCAGGACCAGTGCACTCAATGCAGGATCAATCTTCCACGCTAATTGACGGAAGTGCTAAAAGTCACCTCTAAAAGGACTTGCCACCATTAGATTATATCATTTCACATATTCCAAATTACTGTTTTAATGGAATTTAGCATGAACACCATTATAAACAGTTCCTGAGGCAATGACAGTGTGAAGCCAGCTGGTTTAGTGCTTTAGAAAATCAAGTGGGACGAGAGCAAGGGTCGGCCTTTTGATTGGAGAGTCTACTGCAAGGAAAGGCAGGTGGCAGGAGGCAGCAGATGTTGCTTTTGTGTGCCCCACACCCCTTCTTCTGGGTGATGGCCAGGCTTACTCATGAGCGCCCCCCTTGGCCCCTGTAAGGCTGTGTGGTGTAGGTGAAGCTAAACACCCCTCCCCAGACTCCTCAATCAGGGATGGGCCTATGATCCAGTGCCAACCAGTCTGTTCCATGCCTCAGCCACAGGAGACTCCAGTTAGACCCGTGAGAGCTGGCCCAGGACTTTGGCTGGACTCTTGTGGAAAAGGAGCTTTTTAATTGTCCAGGTTGCTTAGGGTGGTGGAATGCAAGCCCGGAGCTCTTGGGATCATCTCTGCCACAAAAGGACAGGGAGACAGAGACCTCATTGTCTGGGTAAGTGTGTCAAGCCTTATCTGAAGCCAGCACATCCCCTGGACTTTTCATTTCATGAGCCAATAAATTCTTCTTTTAGTGTTTGTTTCTGAACCCAATTTGAGTTGGGGTCCATCACTCATAAGTAAAGGTGTCAGCACCATTTTAATGGCCCCAAACAAGGGAGGCTGATGATTTTTTACCTAATCAGTTATTTCTAGCACTTAGAAAAGACTTTAAAAAGACTCATTATCTTAAAAGACTTTAAAAAGAACCTCATTATCTTCTCTGGGAGATTAAGTCACTCACACACAGGTTAACCTGACAGGAGATAAGGAGAGGTGGTCCACATCAGAATACTGCCTTCCTGTCCCCAAATGTACCCTGTCTGATTAAAGATACTAACTACCCCACTTTTCCATTTTTTCTTGTGAAACCATTTTCTCAGCCTCTTTTTCTGTTTGTTATTTTGTTTGTTTTAGACTTCTTTTTTATTTTGTTTTTTATTTGTTCTTTTTAGATATACACGATAGTAGAGTGTATTTTGGTATATTATACATACATGGAGCATATAACTTATTCTAATTAGGAGCCTATTCTTGTGGTTGCACATGATGCAGAGTTTGCCCTGATGGTGTATTCAAATACAAGGATAAGAAAGTTATGTCCGATTAATTCTTCTGTCCTTCCTATTCCCCTCTCCCTCCCTTCCCTTCCTTCTCCTTTGATAATCCAATGGACTTCTATTCTTCCCCTCCCCAACCTCCATTGTTGTGGGTTAGCATCCACATATCAGAGAGAACATTCAGCCTTTGGTTTTTTTGGTACTGGCTTATTTCATTTAGCATGGTATTCTCCAGTTCCTTCCATTTATCAGCAAATGCCACAATTTCATTCTTCTTTATGGCTGAGTAATATTCCATTGTATATATATACCACATTTTCTTTATCCATTCATCTGCTGAAGGACACCTAGGTTGGTTCCATAGCTTGACTACTGTGAATTGAGCAGTTATAAACATTGATGTAGCTGTGTCACTGGAGTATGCTGATTTTAAGTCCTTTACATATAAATAGAGGAGTGGGATCACTGGATCAAATGGTGGTTCCCCATTCCAAGTTTGCTAAGGAATCTCCATTCTGCTTTCCAGAGTGGTTGCATTCCCATGAGCAATTTATGAGTGTACATTTTCTCCCAAACCCTCCCCAACAGTTATTGTTGCTTGTATTCTTGATAATTGCCATTCTGACTAGAGTGAGATGAAATCTTAGTTTTGATTTACATGTCTTTAATTGCTAGAAATGTTGAACATTTTTTCATATATTTTTTGATCACTTGTATATTTTCTTTAGTGAAGTGTCTGTTCAGTTCCTTTGCCCATTTATTGATTGGGTTTTTGGTTTTTTGGTGTTAAGATTTTTGTGTTCTTTGTATATTCTGAAGATTAATGCCCTATCTGAGGTGCAGGTGGTAAAGATTTCCTCCCATTCTATAGGCTCTCTCTTTATATTCTTGATTGTTTCCTTTGCTATGAAGAAGTTTCTTAGTTTGATACCATCCCATTTATTGATTTTTGATTTTACTTCTTGTGCTTTAGGAGTCTTATCGAGGTAGTCTGTTCCTAAGCCTACATCATGGAGAGTGGGGCCTACTCTCTAGTCTAATTCTTAGGACCTTGATCCACTCTGAGTTGAGTTTTGTGCATGGTGAGAGTTAGGGGTCTAATTTCATTTTGTTACATATGGTTTTCCAGTTTTCCCAGCACCATTTGTTGAAGAAGCTATCTTTTCTTCAGTGTATGTTTATGGTGCCTTTGTCTAGTATGTAGACAAAGATAATTGTATTTATGTGGGTATGTCTCTGTGTCTTCTATTCTGTTCCATTGGTCTTCATGTCTGTTTTGGTGCCAGTACCATGCCATTTTTGTTATTATAGCTCTGTAGTATAAGATCTGGTATTGTGATGCCTCCTGCTTCACTTTTCTCACTGAGGATTGCTTTGGCTATTCTGGGCTTCTTGTTTTCCAAATGAATTTCATGACTACTTTTAATATTTCTATGAAGAATGTCATTGGAATTTTAATAGAAATTGCATTAAATCCATATAGTGCTTTTGGTTCTATGGCCATTTTGACAATATTACTTCTGCCTATCCAAGAACATGGGAGATCTTTTCATTTTCTGAGGTCTTCTTCAATTTCTTTCTTTAGTGTTCTGTAGTTTTCATGGTAGAGGTATTTCATCTGTTTTGTTAGATTGATTCTCAAGGTTTTCTTTTTGTTTCTTTTTTGTTTTTTATTTTTAGGCTATTATGAATGGGATAGTTTCCCTATTTCTCTTTCAGTTGATTCATCATTGGTGTATAGGAATGCAATTGATTCGTGGGTGTTAATTCCTAAATCATTTTATGAATTTGTTTATGAGTTATATAAGTTTTCTGGTAGAGCTTTTTGGGTCTTCTAAATATAGAATCATGTCATCAGCCAATAAGAATAGTTTGAGCTCTTCTTTTCCTATTCATATCCTTTTAATTTATTTCTTTTGCCCAATTGCTCTGGCTAGGGTTCCAAGGACCACGGTGAATATGATTGGTGAAAGAGGGCATCCCTGTCTTATTCCAGTTATTAGAGGGAATGCTTTAAATTTTTCTCTATTTAGAATGATGCTGGCCTTGGCTTTAACATATATAGCTTTTACAATGTTGAGGTATGTTCCTACTATCCCTAGTTTTTCTAGTGTTTTGAACATGAAGGGATGATAAATCTTGTCAAGTGCTTTTTCTGCATCTAATGAGATAATCATGACATTCTTGTCTTTAATTCTACCGATGTGGTGAATTATGTTTATTGATTTCCATATGTTAAACCAACCTTGTAAGCATCTGTGAGATGAACTCCACTTGATCAAGGTGCACTACCTTTCTAATATATTTTTGTATGTAATTTGCCAGAATTTTACTGAGAATTTTTGTATCTATGTTCATCAGGGGTATTGGTCTGAAGTTTTCTTTCCTTGATGTATCTTTGTCTGATTTTTGTATCAGGGTGAGACTAGCTTCTACAAAAAGTTCAAAAAGGTTCCCTCCTTTTCTATTTCATGGAATAATTTGAGGAAGATTAGTGATTAGTGTCAGCTCTTCTTTGAAGGTCTGGTAGAAGCTGGCTGAGAATCCACCTGGTCCTGGGCATTTCTTTGTTAGTAGGTTTTTGATGGCATCTTCAGTTTCATTGCTTCAGCCTCTTTTTCCATATGCATAAACTAAAAGGACAGAAGATTCATTCAGAAGTCCCCCATCTCCTCCACTTTATGTTAATACAGTGTTTCCTTTTTAAATTCTATTTATATATTTTTAAAATTATAAATCACACTAACTTTAAGGGTGATAATTCTGACAACAACATAAAGAAGAGTTAGAATATGTTCTTTCTTAATTAAAGAAAGCAAACAAGTGCCTAACAGTTTTTCATCAAGAACTACTATGTTGTAGGACGTAAGCAGTGGGCAAGATAGACATGACTTCTACCCTCACAGCCATCCAGGTCTATCAGAAAAACATACATGTAGAAGGAATAACAATAGTACATAAAGATGGCCCTGGTTTCAATAACCTGTACGTAGTGACCTTAATCTAGAATAGGGGCTGGGCTGCTCTTACTTATTAAATTGCTTTGTAGTTGAATAGTTTTTATTGGTTCTTTTCAGTTATACATGACAGTAGAGTTCACTTTGATAAAATTATACATGCACAGAATATATCTTATTCTAATTAGGGGCTCAGTCTTGTGGATGAATATGGTGTTTATTTTGCTTGAAATGGCAAAAGATCTACAAAATTTCATATTGGTTCCTTTACTGTTCGTCAAAATGCAAGAACCCTAGGCTCTCTAGTCAGATAAAGAACATAATGATCTGTTTCATCCAGGCCAGAGAAAACTTCAAAATACAATTTCATATTGAAGCTCTCATAATTTCGTATTAAAATAATTCCAGGAACATTATTGCTTTCTTGATGAGGGGTAAAATAATTTATTAGGAGATGTGGCAGAGGACAAGTTATTCACCCAAATTTTTAAAAAATATTTATTTATTTGCTTTAGTTGTACACAATGCGTTTATTTGTATGTGGTGCTGAGGATCGAACCCTTGCTGCGCACGTGCTAGGCGAGCGCTCTACCGCTGAGCCACAATCCCAGCCCATTCACCCCAATTTATTCCATAAATGGCACTTGTCTACTCATCTACACGTCTACTAATCATGAGTCACCTAACTACTATTTCTACCATCAAACCTTGTGCTTTGGAGAACCTGTCTTCTGGGTGTCTGTAGTGGTGAAGGAAAGACACAGGTTGGTCACTCCACAGAGCCTGAAGAGACTTCTGTGCTCACGGTGCCATCAACATCATGGGTATGTGAGGTGCCATTTCAAATGCAGCCAATTGCTTTTATGATAAAAATCTCTCCCCCCCTCCACCCGCGCTCTTTTTGGTACTGGAGATTGAACTCAGGGGCACTCGACCATTGAGCCACATCCCCACACGTCTCACTGAGTTGCTTAGCACCGAGTTGTTGCTGAGGCTGGCTTTGAACTCCTGATCCTCCTGCCTTAGCTTTCTCAACCACTGGGATTACAGGTGTGTGCCACTGCACCCAGTCCTTCTCTCCTCTTAATACAACCTCTTGCTTCAACTGCAACAACGTACATCTCATACTAAATCACTGAGCCCAACAAGGCTGACACAAGAGAGGAGGACAGGTCCAAGTATTGCTCCAAAGGTGTCCACATAGGGGTTCTCTCCAAGGATCTCTGCTGTTTCCTTGTCTTCTGATATGCATTGTAAATGTTCTGGATGGATCTTTGTGCTTCCAATATCAATTTCATGGTGTTCCCAACAGCTTGGCAGCCCCAATTCTGTGAATCCCACTGAGTAAATCAGGGAAAGATAAAAACTTCATCTTTATCCATGTGAACCCTACTCACAAAAAATACCAAGCAAAAAAGAAATACTAACTGACCTTCAAAAGAAGAAGAGGAAGAAGAAGAAGAAAAAGAAGGAGGAGGAGGAGGAGGAGGAGGAGGAGGAGGAGGAGGAGGAAGAGGAGGAGGAGGAAGAGGAGAAGAAGAAGAAAAAGTCAGAAAATTTCATGCCAAGAAAACATACAGACAATGGGGCTTGAACCAGTTGCAGATTGAGCATTTTTTTTCCCCTGTTAAATTGTGACTCAGAGTAACTCCCTTGTTTTAATTTGGATATTAGTCTCCCACACCCAACAAATTCCAGTAACACTTTTTTTAAATATGTGCTAAATTCTATTTCAGAGTATTGAAAAGGATATTTTATTTTCTCCTTATTCAGTAAGGCATTGTCTTTGTTTTGTGGATAAGAAAATTGAGATGCAAAGAAGCTATGTAAAACAACTAAACAGCAAGTATGATTACACCAGGCCCTCATAGATCATTTTGGATAATATAATCCATAAAGTTTGTTTCACACAAATTAGCTCTATTAAAATAGCACCTAGAAAAGAGAGATTTTTTTTTTTTGTTGTTGTTGTTGTTGTTGTTCAGTTCTTAAAAGGAAGGTTTTGAAACAGGGAAGGAATCAGCTGGAGTTTTACAAATGATATCAACACAAAAATAGAACTGACATAGATCTGATTGAAGGCAGTAGTTGACATGTCATGATATTTATGATATGATGAATAGAAAATATAAGTTTATATGAGCTATGAATGAGGGCTGGCTCTGTACACCAGGATAATGGTTTTCCGGTCGTTTAACAATTCATTTCTTCTTGCTAGAAAGCATTGTCATCAAAATCAAAAATCAATACATTGTTATAAAGAAACAGATGTCCAGTAAACAAATCCTAACTAGGCTCAGAGAGAAAGCAAAGGTAATAAGATGTAAAAGCTGAGCCTTTTTCTGTTCAATTTCAGAAGCATCTGCTGCATTTTAATTACACAGAGGACAGATGATCATGGACATAGTAAGTTTAAAAATAAAGATTATTTTAAAAAACAAGTTGATGATAAATAACATGTCTCTTAGTTTCACTGTAAATCTCACAGAACCCAATGAACATGGTCCCAGAACAAGAGACTGGAGATCTTGCCCACTGGGTGAATCCAATTTCACTGGGTCTCAGCTTCCTTGTTTTTAATATAAGAGCATTAGAGTAGATGTCAGCCAGCAAAAACCAACAATAAAACACCCTCCAGAATACCAAAGGAAGAACTCTAGACACATTTTCTAGCTGAAGACTTATAATTAGTCCATTATAATCATGACCTATTCTATGACAATTCAATATGTAAGCCTTTAAGCTTCCAAAATAGATAAACTAGGAAATAAATATCTATATTAGAAAATGATTCTTGCCATGGTTTTTAATAGATGCCAATATTCTAGGGTACGGTTAAAACAATTTTTAAAAAAGGAAGGAAATCATCTGCAAAAGTTTATACTATAGCTGTTTCACAGGACAGGATACTTCATATTAATAGGCAACCAGTTCATCTCTGTTTTCATGAAGATAAGCAGCACTCATCTATCTAGATTCACTGAGAAATACAGCAGTTTTAAAGAGGTAGATATAACTTCTAGGATTACAAGCTTTCCTGTGAGCCATTGTTTGGGATTTATTAGAAGTTATCCTACTCTGACATAACACTGAGGATTGTGCAATAGAAACTATAAACATTATCTTCATTGTAATCCACATAAATAGTCTCTATTTCTTCCATGTCTACATGTCTGGAATGCTTGGCTCTAGAGCTTCATTAGAGCTTAATTACCTATTTCATTTTATTAGTTGCTCCCATGGTTATCCATTAATAAATAAAATAGCATCAAGACCCTTTTTAGGGGAAAGTGGGGATGTGATTTTTAACCTCATCCAGAAAATGTTTAATTAACCTCAGTCACCATCACCATTTCTTTCTACGCTTATGGTTCACCACTGTTTGTGAAGGTGTCTGCACTGACATTGAGTGCCCCTGAAAGCACACACCCCTGCACTAGAGCGGATTTCACATAAACAACAAATTAACTCCTGTGCAAATTGCTTCATTTTTCAGAAAATTATAGCTATTTGGAATATTAAAAAATCATCCTAATGGTGGTCACCATATTTCATAAAATGTAGATAATTTTTCCAAGTCTGACACCTCCCAAATCAGCCTTGGTCTCAGAGCGGTTGTGTCTTTCAATTGCTCTTAGCCTCGGGGCTGGTGTGGTGGTGCTGACTTTGCCTTTGAACATGTGAACTTCATTACAATTCCTGGCATTATTGCACAACGTCAATCCCTGGATGGTTCTGTCTCTGCACCACTGAAAAACTGTCTGAGGAAGGAAAAAGAATACCGGCTATCATTTGAAAATCTCCCATTAGTACTGACAAAGATTCTTTGTTTGACCAAATATTAGGCAACTTCCTGAGCCTTCCACTAGCCCATCTATGCGCTTCTTTACAAAATTCAGTTTTAGCAAGAACTCTCCCCAACTCAGTTTAGCAAGACTCCCCCATCCTCCACATCTAATCAGGTTTATCATCCTCCATCATCCTCCAAGTCATGTCTGATCACCACAGTTCTTCTTCAGCAAGAGTCCTGTTAGGTCTCTTTCTTTCTTTTCTTTTTTTTTTTTTTTTTTTTTTTTTTGGTACTGGGGATTGAACTCAGGGGCACTCCACCACTGGACCACATCCCCAGCCCTTTTTTGTATTTTATTTTATTTTTTTTGGTACCGGGGATTGAACTCAGGGGCACTGGACCACTGAGCCACATCCCCAGCCCTTTTTTTGTATTTTATTAGAGACAGGGTCTCACTGAGTTGCTAAGTGCCTCGCCATTGCTGAGGCTGGCTTTGAACTTGTGATCCTCCTGCCTCAGCCTCCCAATAGCCAGAATGTCTCTTAGTCCCTGCTGTTTTCTCTGGGTAACTTCCCATCACTGACCCTCATCCTGCTCCTTAGCTATAAATTCCCACCTGCCCATGTTGTATTTTGGAAATGATTCCAGTTCTACATGGAGGTCTCTTTTCCCTTACTACATAGTGCTGAATAAAATCTGTTCTTACTTTTTTTTTTTTGGTACTGGGGATTGAACTCAGGGGCACTTGACCACTGGGCCACATCCCCAGCCCTTTTTTGTATTTTATTAGAGACAGGGTCTCACTGAGTTACTAAGTGCCTCACCATTGCTGAGGCTGGCTTTGAACTTGCGATCCTCCTGCCTCAGCCTCCCAAAGTGCTGGGATTACAGGCGTGCACCACCGCGCCTGGCTGCTGTTCTTACTCTTTTTTAAAAAAATATTTATTTATTTGCTTTAGTTGTACCCAATGGGTTTTTTAGTGCTGAGGATCAAACCCAGGCTGCACACGTGCTAGGCGAGCGCTCTACCGCTGAGCCACAACCCCATCCCCTGCTCTTACTCTTTTAACGGCTCTCTAGCTCTGGTTTTTCTTTCACAATAACTACTGGCAAGATCTTTTTAAAATTACCAACATCATATACTATGGGTGTCAACAGCTCAGAAAAAAGTTCTGGAGACAATAACAGAGTGTATGTATATATATATATATATATGTGTGTGTGTGTGTATATGTATATATATATATATGTGTATACATATATATATATATATATATATAGAGAGAGAGAGAGAGAGAGAGAGAGAGTTGTAGATGGGCACAATACCTTTATTTTAGTTTTTTTAAATGTGGTTCTGGGGATCAAACCTAGGGCCACACACATACTAGGCAAGCGCTCTACCACTGAGCTACAACCTCAGCCCCAAAAGAGCATTTTTGAACAAATGATACATCACCCTCACTCTTGGTGGCACAGAGGATGCTATAGCATGGGAAATATATACTTAAAACATTGAATTGGTGAGTGGTTTGAACAATTCATGCATTTAACTTTTCATATATTTACAAGAGAAATAGATGCTAGTATTTCATCTAAACTGTCCTCAAAGAACTTTTAGTAAACATAAAATAAAAATTCAAAACAATACATATGATTCATTGCCGTTTTTCTTTTAGAACTACATAAAACATTAGTGCATCTTGAAATTGTAGATTTGATGACATATAGTGGGTTTTAGCTTGAAGGCCACACACAATGAATTAGTAGTGGCTACTTAAAAAACAAGCCCGAGAGGTGCTTCAAGACTGCATCCAGGCTTTATGGAAAGGAGGTGACCAGTGATGTCATCAGTGAAAACCAGGGGAGTAGGCCCCCCTACACACACCATTCTTCTAGTTCAGCTTCCTCATGAAACAATGTTCCTCCTCCTTTCCTTAATTCTTCAATTAAGAATATTAATATGACTAGGGTTGGTGGCACACACCTGTGATCCCAGTGACTCCAGAGGCTGAGGCAGGAGGATCGCAAGTTCAAGGCCAGCCTTAGCAACTTAGAGAGCCTGTTTCAAAATAAAACATAAAAAGAGTTGGGGGTGTAGTCCTGAGCGTAAACCCTTTTGGGTTCAATACTCAGTGCTAAAAAAAGAAAAATAATATATATGTGGATGGTTCATGAACTTTTCTTTAATAAGTAGGGGGGAACTGAGCTTTTTAAAAAGTGTGTACAGAGGTATTTTTTTCCAAAAATTGTTGTCACCTGAAGCGATGGCCGCTTGGAGCAACGAAGCCGCGGGAAAAAGTTTAGAGGCAAACTGGAAACAAACAGCTTTTTTTATTCTGATAACTTTTCTCTCTGGCTCTAACAACGACTTCAACACGCACCACACATACCACCAAAATGGCGCAGACCTGATCAGCAATCTCGCTTAAGTCCCGCGAGATCTCAGGCCAAGTCCCGTGAGACTACGGAAGGCGGCAACAGCCAAACATCTCCTTGGCCCGTAGTCAACCGCAATCTTAGCCATCTCCCCAAACAGGGCTCCTGCAAAAAATAAAATCCGAGATTTCTCAGAGTTCTTCAGCAAAGTCCTGCATGAACTGACCTCTGGCTGTGTACTCAATCTCCCTCACATTAGTTGTCAGATAAAATACAGATAAAATATTGCATGGGATTGATTTATACTAGAAATTACTTATTATCTACATGAAATTCAATTTTACCTGAACATCTCATTAAATCTGTCACTCCTACCCTTCACTCACTCTGCTCCAGTCACCCTGGCCTCCTCTGTGTCTTCCAGATGCCAAGTTCTTTCCCTGGTCTTCACACCTGCTGTCTTCCTTTGTCTGCCTTGCTCCTCCTTATCCTTCAAGTCACAGCTAAAGTGTCACTTCCCAGACACCTTCCTGATTCCTTAAGCTCCATCAGCTGCTCTGTTGAAGCTTCTCCTCATATCTTTCTTTCACAGCACATATCATAATTTGCAATTAATCCCTTTATTTATGTGCACATATGATTAGCACCCGTATTAGTTTCCTCTTGCTGCTGTAACAAATTACTAAAACTTAGTGGCTTAAAACTACACATTACAATGCTAGTGGTTAGAAGTTTCAGATAGTTTGGCAGGGCTCCAAGGGAGAATGGTCTTCTTGACTTTTCCAGCTTCTAGAAGCTGCCTGCTCTTTTCACCCATGACCCTATATCACACCTGCTTTTGTCCTTGATTCTCATCTCCAACTCTGGCCCTCCTGCCTCCCTCATATAAGGAATTTTGTGATTCAATTGGGCTCACCAAAATAATCCAGGATAACCTCTTCACTTCAAGATCCTTCATTTACTCACTTCTGCAGGGTCCCTTCTGCCAAGTAAAGTAACATGTACTCAGGTTTGAGGGATTAGAACATGGGCATCTTTGAGGGATCATTATTCTACCACAGCATCTCATAGGCCATGGAGGTGGACCATGTCTATTTTCCCCACTGTCTTTCCAGTGGTTGGCGTATAATAGGCACTAGATCAGTGTTGGTGAGATGAATGCATATATCTTTTGTTGTTGTTGTTGTCGCTGTACATAAAGCAAAATCTCTGCGTATTTTACCAATTACAGCTTATGAATCTGAATGCTCAGTTCAAGTGATTTGATATTCCAGAGGCATTTCTTGAGGCAGATGGGTGGGAGATAACAGGTGGCCTTGAATGTGCCCCGGTGTTTCTATACCTTCCTTCATCTGTTTCTGCCTCAGAAGCACAGGACGTATTTGACCTTTCCTTCACTCTTCAAAACTCATTTCAGTTTCCTGGATATTAGTTCTCCTGGACTTCCTCCTGCCTCTGTAAGAGTTCCTTTATAGTTTGTTTTCCTGGCACGATTTCTCCAAGTGCCAAGGCTTTGGTCAGGGCCCCTTCTCATCTCTAGCTTCTCTTCTGGGCCTGTGGCCGTAACACTGCCTGAGATTCCAAATTGTCTGTGGCTGTGACTTTTTCCATAGTTCCAAAAATCACATGTGTAGCTTCCTCCTTGGGAGCCTTACGTGAATCTCTAATATGATCTCAAATTTGGAATGTCTTCGCATGTCTTACTCCTTTTATCCCCAAATATGATTTCCCCCTCAGACATCCACATCTCAACAAGTGGCAGCACCAACCAACCGGCTGACATCTCCTCCTACTTCTCTCAGCTTCTCATTCATTCTCAAGTTCTGTTGATTTTGTCAAGAACTCACCTCAAATATATTGACTTGGCAGCATCTCTATGCCCGCCACCTAATAATCCATGCTTCCACCTCTCTAGCCTAGCCCACCCATCTGCTGAAGGGTCTCTCTGCTTCCAGCCCTCCATTCTCCACCCAGCAGCCAGTGTGGTCTTTTGGACTGTCAGTGTGATCATAGGGCTCCCATGCTTAGACCTCTCAGTGGCTTCCCCTGTACTTAGATCCAGCCTCCTATCTTTGGCTTACAAGGCCCTCCGTGGTTGTCCTCAGCCCATCCCTCCAGGCCAATCTCATGGGGCTCCTTCTCTCACTCACTGGCTCCCTGTGGTGTTATCCAACTGGCCAAGCTTGTTTACAGTCAGAGCCTTAGTATATGCTGTTCCCAGTCCCCAGAACTCTTCCACAATAACTCAAAGGCTGGGAACTTGCACTCCTTCAGGTCTCAGAGCAAATATCATCTCTTCTGAGAGGCTTTTCCTGAGGTCCCTGTCCAATATAGCCACGCCCTCAATCACACCCCATGGCATCCCCCCCACATTTCCCTCAGGCTCACACCACAACTCCAGATCACGTTCACCTGCGTGTTCACTGGTGCACTGCCTATCTCTCCCATCAGGGTAGAAGCTCATGAAGACAGGAAGTTAGCTCAGCCTAACATTTAGTAGGTATTCAAATAATGAACAAATAATTTGATAAGACTAAATGCTCAGAGCTTGCCAAATATATGAACAGCAAGCTTTGGCAGTGACCTACTGGAGGGTCTCCTTGAGGTATTCTGACTACAAAATATTCTGAGAAAAGAGTAGTCCTGGTAAGTAAACAGGGTCAGGGGTAGGAGGTGAACAACCTCCAGCGTCACATGGTACTAGTGATGTTGGGTGTTCCTCTCATCTGTGCTGGTAACAGGCGAGGTATCACAGCTGTCACAGACACTGCAAGTCCTCAGTTTCTGCAGGAGCAGTCCACAGACAGGCAGCAGAACCAGTACTAGCCCTTTGAGCATGAGAACAGTAGCCCTTCCCAGAGCACAAGGGAGGGCTGGGACCAGGCACTATGTGTAGATGATGTAGCACTTTCTAGACCAGTCTTTCAACTCCAGGCTGTGGCTTAGGAAATGTCCCTCTGTGTGAGTGTGTGAGCAGAGACTCTGAGAGCACAGGTCCAAGAAAGTTGGGGACAGAGGTGAGCCAAACACAAGGGAAAGTTCATGTTCATCTTCCTGTGTCAAATGGGACACCTGCCAGGGACCACACGTGACTGTTCAACATGGCTCCACAATGACACTGGCCCCAGAGCAGGGAATCCTCAGTGGGTGGAGAAGGCTTCTTCCACTGAGGGAAGAACAAACATGGTCGACCCACTAGACGGTGTTGTATGGTAGGGTTCCTGGAGAACCCCAGGAAGAAAGCTTCAACAGCAGGCAAAGATAACGGGCCACGGGCAGCAGGGGGCTCTGAGCCTCTGACATGAGTCTTCAGGAGATGCTAACGTCATATCCCACACGAGTAAAATCATAAGCTAAATGTGGAAAAGGCTGGGGTTTTTCAGAAGTTTTTTGCAAGCTTGACTATGAATTCCACAGGGCTAATATTTTGCTGACTGTCAACAAATCAGAGGCAGGAAATAAAGATGAGAAACCCCATGGACAGGCATGCTGGAATTCCAGGTTCTTTTCTGGCTCCTCCAGTTTCCTCAGCAATATTTAAGGCAGGTGCCTGCTTGTGGTAACTAATATCCATGAAGTGTCCTCATTCCTCCAGGAAGAGCAAGAAATCAATGCTTTTTGTTTGTTTGTTTGTTTGTTTGTTTTTATTGGTGCATGATAATTATACATAATAGTGAGAGTTGTGTGAAAAATTCATACATGCACACAGCATAATTTGCTCAATTTCATTCCCCAGTGCTTCTCCTTCCCTCCCATCCTCCTCCCACCACTTCCTCTACTCTACTGGTCTTCCTTCTATTTATATTTTTTAACTGGTACATTATAATTATACATAAAATTGGGATTTGTTGTGATATTTTTGTTCATGAACATAGCATAATTTGGTCAAAGGAAATCAATGCTTTTCGAAGTACATTTCTTCTTGCATTTAAATCAGTGTTTCTCGAGAGAGAGAGAGAGAGTGACCTTGTCTCTCAGGGACATTTAGCCCATGTTTGGAGGTGCTTTTTGGTTAGCACAACTGTGTGGGATGGGTGCTACTGACAAATAGCTGGTAAGTCAGAGATGCTGCTAAATATTCTACAATGTACAGGACAAAAACCCCCACGCAAAGAATTATCCTGAACAAAATGTCAATAGTGCAGAATATTAGAAATCCTGATTTATACTAAAATGTACCTGAATGTCTATGCTCTGGCTCTAATCATGAATGTGAGAAGAAGAAAGGAAATGGCCTGTGATTTTGAACTAGCTGGTTCACGGTTCATCTTGCAAATAATTCTAATCCAGAACGGTTTAACCACTAATTTCCTTAAGCATTTAGTGCTGTATTTTGTGTCATGTAAGATTCTGCTGGACTCTTTTTCTCTAGATATTTTCCCTTCCACTGGGTAATTTCCCTTTAGATCGCAGGCAACCCCTTTAGGCTCTAGCTCCGATATATTAAAAATCCTTAAGTACATATTCCTTTGGAAGTTCAATATCACCAAAGTCACAAGGCCATTTACAAGGATTACTTTAAAAGGCCTTTTATGGTTACTATTAAATAAATTACATGTTCAGTGTACTGGAGCATCAGAGAAGAAATAAATGTAGAATCCTTGCCTTGAAGTGCTTGTAATATCCTGCTAGGCCCAATAAAATGAGGCATAAAAGACAACTTTAAGTATAACAGGAACAGTCAAGTCTCATTGGGGAAAAAATTCACAAGGAAGTCTATTTCAGAAGACCCAGCAAGGCCAAGCTCTTCCCATTGCTAAAGAGCTGAGGGTCTGCAAAGAAGGGACCATGGAATTGCTCACTTTGCATCTGACTTTAATGTAGAGAGAATCACTGAGCAGGACAGAAGCCCACCTGACTCTCACCTGACATGTTGGACTCAGTGTCCAACCTTGTAATATGAACCATTCTGCTCCAGGTCTTTGATCTATTTTCAATACCACAAATTTAGGTTTTCTTTAAAAAATTTCTGGGAACATAAGATGATTTATCTTCCTAATCAAGAACTGGATAAGGTGTTGAAAATGTTCTTCTGAAGTAACAAACAGCAGGAAGTAGGTGGTATTGGCTGCCCCCCATGCAGAAGAGAGGCCCTGAAGAGATGGCCTCTCATCAGGGCCAGGTTCAGCCTTGATGCGTGCATGAATTTGCTAGGGCTACTGTAACAAAGCGGCACAAGCTAAGTGGCTTAAGCAAAAAGATGTGCCATCTTACAGTTCTGCAGGCTGGATGTCCAAGACCAAGGTGCCAATATAATTGGTTCTTCTGAGGGATGTGAAGAAGAATCTATCCCATGAATTTCTCCTAGCTTCTGGTGGTCTGTTGGCAACCTTTGACATTTTCCTAAAAGCATCTCTGGCACTTAGAGAACCAACACCCCAACCTCTGCCTTCATCTTCACTAGGAATTCTGCCTGACACAAGTGAGGTTGAAGTAGACACTTACTCTACTCCAACCAGCATGGCCTCATCTTAACTGAATTATATCTGCAACAACCTTGTTTCCAAATAAGGTCATATTCTTAGGTACTGGGAGATATGCTTTCAACATATATATGGGGGACACAAGTCAACCTGTAATAAGAAGCTAGTCAAGAAGGGAAGGATTCTGGGCTTCCAGGATTCTAGCTTATTTAAAGATATGCCATATGCCAATGATGCCAAATGCTTCCAAACCAGAGGTGCGGTGTTTTATACCACTTGATTGTGTGCTCTGTGGTGGTCCCTACCATTAAAGCCAAGGCAGGTTTGATTCCTCAGGGCTCTACTCCAGCAGTTCTGGAAATGTTTCCTTCCATTGTCAAGTCCATGTGTTCTTTAGTGTGCCTTTGAAAGGTTGTGAGGAACTGTCTCCCTTCTCTATTCCCCTTTAAGAAATAAAAAATTAAAATGAAATGATAAACAAACAAGTTAAAAGTAACCCCTTTCTAGAACTTCATGTCATTCAACAAGCAGTTGGGTGCTCTATTAGGGAGGGCACTGTGACAAGTGCTGTGGAGGGGAGAAAGATAGACACGTCTGTCCCTCATCAAGCTTACTGTGGGGCAGACTGCTGAAAAATAGTGTTGTGGGGGAAAAAAAAAATTCAGCCCCAAGGTGCTGTGCAGTTGAGACAGAGGCAGACAGATCTAGGAATGTATAGAGTACAACTTACTGGAGATTTACTGACAGAATTGTGACCCTGGGTGGCCCAAGACTAGTGGATCCCACAATTTGGGTCATAAAGAGGAGGCTTATAAAGTGGTCAAGATGAAAGTGACTTCATCCAAGCCAGAATGTACCTGAATTCATCTGAAGTTCATATCAAAGAGCCAGGCACACTTCTGGTGCCAGGGTACGGTTATAAAGCTCCACATACTTCTCTAATGGTTTTGTCTATTTATAGTGAGCTGGGAAATTATGTGTGGAAAACAGACCAGGGTTACTCAGGGAAATTGTGGCAGTTTTGACTAAAAATGGCTGTAGTCATGTGAAGCTGAATCCCTACATATAGCAACAAGACATCAGGATGTTCTTATATCCAAGTGGTCTAAGGTACTGAAATTAGGGCTTCAGTGTCCTCAGAGCTGTAGGGTCCAATTCCACCACTTCCAGATGGGTTATGAAACACACTGATGAGGAAGATGCTTTGGTTCTGAGCTTGCCACCCCTTCACCTTCCAGCTCTTGTAGTGCTACCTCATCCAAAGCTATGCTCCTGCCAATGCCTACCTGGCTCCCATGACCCCTTCTTAGTTCTTGTACATGTGATCCTCTAATCTCATAATGCACAAAGAACATCCCTGAGGGATGGAGGAAGAGGAGGCATTTTTCCCTACTTCGTCCCAGATCCTCAGTGCCGATAGACCAGACTTTGCTCCACCTCTCCCCTATCTGCTTTGCCAAATTTATCTCCTCCTCCTCCTTTCTTGCTTTCTTGCATTGTAAACCAAACTGCTGGCTTCATTTTTTTTTCTTTTAACTTTCTGTATCAATGTCTGTAGTATCATTGTTCTTTCTGTTTGACTTCCCTTACCCCAACAACGTGAGCCGAATCCTACCCAATTCCCTTAACAAGAATTTCTCCTCCCTGTTCTATGCTTCTGTAATATTCTTGATATAAGTGACTCAGCACAGTCATCACTCACGGGACTGCATTCACATGTGCCTCTCACCTCTTATTAGACGTCATGGCCTGTGAGGGATAAGCATGTCTGTTTCCTCCAAGCACTGAGCAGAGTCTCTCGTGCCTGACAGATCCCTACTTGAGCTTCAGTCTAGATGAGACACAAAGCTGTCATTGAACTGGAAAGCAGGAGCTTAAGTAGCCTCTGCATCTCTTTTCTTTGCTTCCCTTGTGTGTTTCTTGCCCACTATATTTCTTTGGAGGGAGTGAAGAGGATGGAAGAGGAAGCAGGATGAGACTCCACTGTGGCTTCTCAATCTTCTTTCCTGCCCGTGGATCTTATTAGAGTGCTGTCCTTATAAGAATGTGTCCGGTGCAACTTTCCACCATGAAGCCTTCTGAAATATCCCTTTTAGCTGTAAGTCCACTGAAGGCCAGCTCAGGCTACGGGTCTGTGTCTTCTCTTTATAAACTCTTCATATTAACCCCACACATTGTCTTTAGTGATTTTTTTTTTGTTTGTTTGTTTGTTTTTGGTGTAATATAATTTACCCTACTACCGCTCAGGCTCAGTGTTGCTGGGGAAATGGTCACAATATCAAGCATGCATCATTTCCTCAAAAATACTGGGTCTGCCCTTGCCTTTGCTGTTTTCCACTTGCCATAAACAGCATTCCACATGAGATTCTGTGTGGCTGCAGAGGTTCACAGAGCCAGCTGAAGCTGGGTGGTTTTTCTGCACACAGGCTGCAGCCCCAATTCAGGAATCAGACCCTGACTGTGATTTATTTAGCACAATAATACTGGTGGATGATTCATTATTCTGAGGGATTTGAGTTTTTTAAGCATTCTAAAATAGCTAGATAAAGAAACCTGAGGATGGGGTTGGGGTGCCTAAAGAGAAAGATTTTAGTTCTGTGTTTGTCATTAATTTACTACATTTAGCAGAGCATTATGAACTTGATAAGTTACTGTGTCACTTTGAAGAAGTTACTTAATCTGAGTCTCAATTGTTGTACCTATACACAGAATAATTTTGAGAATCAAATGAGAATGTTCATAAAACATGTCAACAGTGTGCTGGACACATAGCAATTACCCACTAAGTATTCAAATTATGATCTGGATTATGGACACTCAGGCAAGTTGCTTTTCTCTTTGGTGATTCCAGTTTTCCTCTTCAAAATAGAGATCACAGTTGTCATCTGGTGTTATCTGATAGGAGTGTTGGGTCACTTAATCCCCATTAAACACTCTTAAGAGTCTCAGATGAAAGCCTCTCTATGCAGGGAAAAAATTATGTGATTTTTCAGAGAAACAGCTATGATTTAACGTGAAATATTTGTTTTCCTAATACTTTATTAATAAAACTGGTGCCAAATGTGTAAGCTTTCAAATGTTTCAATTCATTATTTTAAGTGCCTCTTTATCAAATGGAAACATCTGTGTTGAAACAACTTTGATGCAGTGCTTGTCACAGTGATGGTAGGGTTTGTCAGGCCTACAATAAATTTCTTTCCATGTTTGCATATATTTGAGATGCTCAACAATTAATTAGAGAGGGAAGAAACTCCTTTAGTTAAAAAAAAAGATACAGACAGAAAAAAAAAGGAGCCTTGTCAATCAGGTTCCAAGGGAGTTTCTAGTATCTTTTTACTCCTTATTTTTAAATGTAAGGGCATATCACTTCACTGATTTCCAACATGAACACCAGTTCCTGAACTGTGATCTAGTTTAAAACCAACCTCTAACTGCCAAGGTTCATTAGAGAAGTGCCAAGTATCTTGAAGTCTGACTCAGTGGGCAATACTTTAATAAATATATTGATCACCTGTCCTGAGCACCCTAGGCCCAACTACAAAGACAGCCTAAAAAATAAAAACAAAAACAAACAAAAAACCTAGAATATTGCCTAGCACATAAACGAGACATACACCTTCTTACCCCCTCTTTTTTTTTTTTTTATTTCTCTCTCTCCTTCCTTCTTTCTCTCTTTCTCTGTATTAAATGAATAAACTCATTTCTGTGGTTGTTCCTGCATTTTTAATTTTAAGGCATGGATTTAGAAGTAGAACCCTCAGGTGAAAAAAGGGTCAGCAAGACCCAGAGAGAAAGAAAAAGAGATTAAGAGGAGAGGTGCGGGGGCGCCTGGCAACCCAACCAGTGTTTGACAAGGATCCACTGGGAGAATGATGTTTGCAGGGACTCATCATCTCGGGATTGCCAGATGTGTGCCTCTGGGCTCTGGTGCCTTTTTTTGCACTATTTTCCTAATATTATATTACTCATACTATTCTCTGGTGATATCACTGAGGGTGAAAGGAATGCTATGGCCTTTTCTAAGAATATTAATAAAACATTAGAAACTATAACCCTTTCCCTACCACAAACAGTAAATAATCTTCTGCCACCGTGTGATGTGTTTTCTTCCTGGGGTGATTGTTATAAACACATATTGTTATATGTAGGAACAGTCACAGAGCCACCTGTTCCTCCAGTCATGAGTATGCAAAAAGCACATGGTCTCACTGTTAGTAATCAGAAACAGAATAAAATTATAGAGCTTCTTACTATAGAGACCCCATGGGAGAAAAGTTCTTTTGGTGCCTGCGATCCCGCTCTAGTAAGATCAGCTTTACTAAACAATATAACAATTATCTACAAAGAAATTTGTCATGGAAACCGCTGAAACCACTGCCCTCTTGCAAGTCTGAACTTAAAGATTAACTTAGGCTAATAGAGTTAAGAGTCTAGCTTGTTTACCACAGCTAAGCACTATGTCAAGAGCATTTATGATGAAATAGAAACTTAAGATCAACTTTGCTGATTACGTTCACAGTTTAGTCATTAAAATCAGAACAATAGCAGGGGATGTGGTGGGGATGTTATTGTCTCATACAATCACTTTTTCCAGTAAGCCTGTTCTGTACTAGGAATTCTATGGGTTTTATGTTAACTACATTCTTGGCATGTTATACTTTAAAAAATGTATAAAAACTGTGTATGAACTCAATAAACCTGTCAGCATTCTACACTGGCCTGTGAGTCTGTGTGGTTGCTGTCCATCCCATCGCCGACGCTGTCTACCCCGTCACAACCCCTTGACCAGGAAGACACCCGACCCTGCTGGGGCTTGACCCCGGCAGAGAGGGTTCCAAATTTATCCTTGGGAAAGAAAGAAGACAGGCATGCCAGGGTCCTAGACATCTAGGGGATCCAGGAAACTGTGAAACTGTCTTAAATCCTAAGAGTTCAGGAGGATTTCTTTGGTTTTCTACTTTCTAAGGTGTGGGACTATTTCCCTGCTTTACTTAGCAAGAAAAAAAATTGAAATGTGGAAGGATAGTGGCCTCCCAGATAGTGAAGACTTCTCAGTCTCTAGTTGGTCATGAGTGAAAAAGAGTCCCAGGGAATAAGGGGGTTGGTGGCAGCAATTAAAGAAAAGAAAGCAGGCTGAATCTCTGGAGCCTGCAGCAAGGAAACAAAACAAGCAAACAAAAAACACATGCAGATAGCCAAGGCTAGGGAAGGATCCCTGAGGTCTCAATCAGAACATGTAATTTCCTACAATGGCTACATTTGTGCCACACAGAGACCTCAAAGGAAGTAGCAGTGCTAAATAATGACAGTGACTGATGTTTACATAGAGCTCCCTATGGGACAAGTGCTGTTTGTGGGAAATGTATTATTAATTTTCCCACTTTACAGATGAGGAAACTGAGGCACAGACAGGTTAAGTATCTTGTCCAAGGTCCCAAGTGGCAGTTGGAATTTGATCCTGGATGATCTTGTTTGTTATGGTTTATATGCGAGGAGTCCCCCAAAAGCTCATGTGTGAGACAATTCAAGAAGCTTTAGAGATGAAATGATTGGGTTATGAGAGCCTTAACCTTGTCAGTGCATTAATCCCCTGATAGAGATTAACCAGGTGGTAACGGTGGGTAGGTAGGATGTGGCTGGAGGAAGTGGGTCCCTGGGGGTGTGCCTTTGAATTCATATTTTGTCCTTGTTTGGCAGAGCGCTCTCTCTCTCTCTCTCTCTCTCTCTCTCTCTCTCTTTCACTCCCCTCCACCTCTTTCCTGGTGCCATGTCCTCTGCTGCTTTTCTCTGCCACACTCTTCTGCTGTGATGTTCTGCCTTACCTCAGGCCCAGAGGAATGAAGTCGGCTATCTACATGCTGAGAACTCTGAAACTGTGAGCCCCCAAATAAACTCTTGCTCCTCTAATTGTTCTTGTCAGTTTTTTTGGTCATGGCTGTGAAAAAGGTGACTTAGACCTCAAACCAGAGTCTGGGCATTCAAACCACTGTATTAATTCTTCCCCTGTATAAATTTATAAAGTATATAATTTTATCAGCTTTTATCATTGTTATTTACATAAATTAAAGAAAAGTAAAAAAAATCCAATGACAAATTGTAATTAATATTTTAGCCTGATAAATTTTGCCCCCTTAACCTAAATCACCAAAATACAGACCCACAAGGATCATGAGGGACTCTGTGTCTGCTCAGTTATGCTAACATTCAAATACTTGGAAAGACATATCTCTTAGTGAGAAGTTACCAGATATGTTTGAGCATCCCAGAAAAATGAGACTCAATTCTCAATTAGAGGGAACAGGCACCGCTAAAAAGAAGAGATGAAGCATGATTTGCAAAGCCCTTTTGGCTGGTGAACATTTGCAAGCCACTATCTTCAGGCGCGCATGTGCACGCATGCAGAACTGATGCGCACTGTTTCAGTAGTATGCAGACAAAACAACAGAAAGTAGGATCTGGAATAGACTTGAAAGCATCACAATTAACAGAAAAGCTTTGGCTCTTGCTTGGCTCCCGCTGAGTCTACATTTACAATGCACAGCTGTTCTGCCACCTGCACCACTCCTGTGTTTCAAAGCAATCCATCAGCCACTATGTGGTTCCCAGTGGTAATCGGCCTCCAAGATGGCCCCCAGTGATCCCTGTCTGCTGGCCTTCACACCCTCATGTGGTCATCTCCCATGCCTGCACGATCAGGAGAACCTGGTAGAAAGGATAGCATGCCCCGTTTGAGATTAGGTTATAAAAGACATTCTCTTGTGTTGCTTTTGCTTTTTATTAGAGCATTTGCTCCGGCAAAGGGTAGTTACCACATTGTGAGCAGCCCTGAGGAGAGGACCCTGTGGGCACCCACAGAGGCCTCCTGCCAACCTGCATGAGTATGAACGCAGATCCTCTAGCAGATCAAGCCTTCAAACACTTCAACTGCAACCCATGAGAGACCTGGAGCCAGAACCAACCAATGAAGCCACTCCCAGATTCCTGTCTTTCAGGAACTAGGTGAAACCATAACTATTTGTGGTTGCAAACTGTACATGTAGGGAGAATTTTCTATGCAGCATTGGAGAACTAGTACATTCACTTGGCTGACCTTGCCAGTTTGGACCGTTCCGTTTCTTCTATACTGTAGATGGGCTTAGACAGTAGTTTCACACAACATGGAACTGGGCAGACCAATCCTATCACCACTTGAATGGAGTTACACCATATTGGAGCCGTTGCTTTGGCCTTTTCACTTTGACAGACTCAAGTCTACAGGGTGAAATGAGTTATCTATACTCACCCAGTCAGTGTCATAATTCTTGCTCTTTTAGGCAAGAATTAGTCAAGGGCTTACATGGTGCAGAACAAATCACTGAAATCACAGGCTGAGTGAGGAGCAGCATTGACCAGGAACTGGATGGGGCCTTTTGACCTCTATGGTCTCATTACTTACTGTCCGTGAGGTACGAGTCCTGTGTGTGCCTCATGCCTCATGGATCATACTCTTGACCTCCAGAGTTTTTTGGACATGTATTATTAGAGTATTTTTCCAACTCAACCTAAGGAGGTCAGATATACAACCCAGCATTATTGACTTTTTGGTTCCAGTTCTACCTTTTATGACCTTGTTAATGGAACTTTGGCAATGCAGTGATCATAAACCAGTAAATCACTGTGGCAATAATAAATCAGTAAGAATCAACCCCAATCCTATTAATGATAGAGGTCGACTCCTAAAGGACGTGAGTCAGAACCTCCTGCTAGTAGCGGCTGTGCATGAAGAACTAAGAGGGTTACAGATGTGCCCTATATGGCAAGATAGTAAGAGCCCTAAACTCTCAAGTTGTGACCCTCAAACTTCAGCAAGCATGCAAATCTCCTGGAAGGTGTGTTAAAGCATTTGCTTGGCCCCATCCTCTAAGCTTTTGATTCAGTGTATCCAGAGTGGGGTCTGATAATCCATGTTCTAACAGGTTCCCAGGTAAGAATGAGCATGCTTCCAGAACCCTCCTTGAGGTTTAGATGTAGAGTCACAAACTCAAGGGTATTCCACAGCCAGACGGTAACATGAATAACAGGTGTAACACTAGGGAGTGGTGACCTGTGGAAGCTGTGAAATGTATCCATGATTTCAAAACTTCTCAAAACAAAAGCATTTTTTAAAAACACAGTGCAAGAAAGCAAATGTATGGCACCCTGGCACAGGGCTTTGCAGACACTGTTCATCTCCGAGTGTAATCTTAAAAACAAAAACCTATAAACTCACGTTGTATCAGAGTTCTACAACTGGGATTCAGTATTTTTCTCCCTAGTCCCCTCTGTAGAGAAGGTTTGGTGATCATGTCATTTTGCTCCCTAGCGACTTTTGGAAACGAGCTGACATGGCCACATGAGAAGTGGTTCGAGCATCTTCTAGAGTTTGCCAGGTGTGCTAGACAGTCCCCATTGGTCCCTCCAGCCTCACTCTCCATCCTTCTCCAACCTGCTGTGATCCCAGAGGGTGACTTCTGGGCACTGAGTGGACTGGTCGTGCTTGCCTTTTCCTTTCTGGTTGAGATCGGCCAGCTTGAGAAAGATGGGAGACCGGAGGCAGGAGGAGAAGGGGGCTGCCCCACTGGGACATGGTTGGCGGTGGTTGTCCTCCTCTGAGGCCACAGCTGCCCTTTGGTGGCTGAAGGCTGACTCCTGAGATTATTGCCACTTTTTCCTAGAAGCCTGGTCCCTTCGTGTCTAAGGGTGGAAACCGCTCCCTGCCTCACCATTCCCGGTGGTTTCCCTCAGCCCTGACCAACCTCTGCAGTTAGTCCCTTTGTTACATTCCATTTTCAGTCGCCCTTTTGGAGTGTGTCCCAAGTTCCCTGCCTCCCCTCTGCCTGATCCATGGTTTTACTATTCAACATGCAGAATATACCTCATCAGTATCAAAGTTACATAAGTCGATTTAGCAGCCACAAGATACAGAGCTGATCAGTGGACATTTGTCCTTTGGTAAAAAACAAACACTAAATGTTGCCTTGGTGACAGAATTAACATTTTTTTTCCAAATGCTGATCAGCATTCTGGAGCCCAGGTTCTTGTTATTGAGAGGGAAACCAGATAAGCACAGCAGTGATTTTGCCTAGAACCATTCTCCTGTGAAGCCTTGTAATTGTTTGCTCTTGTTACCAAGGGATTCGGCTCAGCAGCCTTGGAAAGTACCACTGGGAGCCACTGAATAAGAGATTTGTCCTGATAGTGCAGGGAGCAGAACCAGGATGGAGTTGCACACACTCAACCTTCCTACAAGATCGTTCAGGTCTCTCTAGTTTGTCAGTGACACATTTGGGACAAGCATCAACCCTTCAGTTCCATGGGGTTCTTCCAGTGGAAAATGCCACAGAAAACTACTGACAGATCTTGACAATCTCCCCACAGGGGTCTGCTGATAAAATCAGACTATGGGGTCCTTGCTAGGAATGACAAGTCAGTACCATTTCTTAGTCTGTGACAAGAAAATACACACGGTCCTGGGCCACCAAGCAAAGCCATAATTGAGAGATTACAAATCAGCAACTTGCAGCATTCCGTAATCTCTGCACATGTTCCAGTTGGTCCCACTAGTGTTTATATTTTTTTCAGTAGGTTGCCAACAATCCACATTTGGAAGATTTAATATAAAACATTTGGATGCTCAGTTTAAAAAAAAAAAAAACAGAAACTTCCTCATAGAAATACAATTGCTGCCCATAGTGTAGAACATTTGGCAAACCCTGATGGAGATACTAATGGCTGTAAACTAAGAGAATGACAATGACTGTGTTGCCCATTACCTAGTGTTATGATTTAGATGTGAGGTGTCCCCCAAAAGCTTGTATGTGAGATGGTGCAAGAAGGTTTAGAGGTGGAATGAAAGGATTATGAGAGCCTTTACCCAATCGATGCATTAATCTCCTGAGTGGTCACCGAAGGCAGGTAGAGGAGGTAGGTCCCAGGGGGCATGCCTTTGGGGTATATATATTGTCCCTAGCAAGTGGAGTATGTCTGTCTGTCTGTCTGTCTGTCTGTCTCTCTCTCACTGCTTCTCTGCTTCCTGGTGAGATGTCCTTAGCTGCTTTCCTCTACCACACTCTTCCACTATGATATTCCACCTCACCTAGGGCCCAAAGCAATGGAGCTGGCTGCCCACGGACTGAGACTTCTGAAACCACGAGTGCCAAATACACTTTTCCTTCTTACAATTGTTCTTGTCCAGTGTTTTGTTCACAGCAGTGAGATGCCTGACTAAAACACCTAGTGAGACATTTACTAATAATTGAGTATCTGTTGGTGGCTCTGCAGAAACTACTAGAGATAAATGTAAAGAGAATGCACGTTTGGGTTAGCCTGAGGTTCAGTAAGCACATTAGTAATGGCCTTAAATTGCTAAGGAATGGCTCTATTCATGGTATTATCTTCTCTTTCACCACGAGAGACATCCACTTAGCAGGCAGCATGGGGGCAGAATGCTAGGCAGCCCAGTTCTTAACAAGAGATTACATAGAACGCAGAATGGATTCCATGCTTCCCTCCTGTGTAGCAGTAAATGTAGCAGCTATTGGGAGGGGTTTTCATGAAAGCCAGGCTTTCTGAGCTCCAGGCCTATCCTGAGGTCCCATTGGCCTGTTGGTATGAGGCTACAGTGAGATGAGCCCCTGGGCTTGAAAACAGCCTAATCAAGCAAGGAAAGTAAGAAATGATGTGGGCTAAGAAGGTGGGTGGTCAGGGGCTGTGTGCTCCCCATTTGCTGGGGGCCAGCCCCAGTCAGGGGGTACAACGCGAGCGCTCAGCGAAGTACGAAGGCAGAGAAGCAGCGATGGGGAAAATAACACACTGACACGCGAGTCAGGCTGTGGAATCTTCTCTCTTTACTTTTTCTTTGTTATAGGTTTTAAGCATATTTTTTGGCAGCACAGAATGTTTACATTTTCTTTGATGATTTTATTACAGACATGACTTAATTTTTAGATTACATTTTAGACATATTAAATTTCTTATTTCATATATTTCAAGGTTTTGAGGTCACTTGCACCTTTTCAAGGCCCTGTACGTGACTGAAACTGTTTTCTCTGCATACTATTTAGGCTGTCTGATAAAAGTCAACCTTCTTTGTCTGGGATTCTACAGCACTATTGTTTTTCTTTCATAGCAGTTGTTTATAAAATCTAGAAGCAGGGCAAGGCTGCATGTTAGCTCATGGGAGACTTTTTACTCTAAGGGATTTATATCTACTTTAAAAGTAAGAGAAATTTATTTTAATCACAAAAAGACTCTTAAAGCTTATTAACTAGAAATTAAGTACTTATAGAAAAAGGTTTGTGTTACTCTTTTCAAGAAAAGATAAATGTACAGTTAGTCTGGATCTAAATAATTGAAATAGGGATACCTGGTGGCCATATGTGTGAATAAAGAACTGAACAGCAGCAAGTAGAAGTCAAAGTTAACTCTTTGAACACCATATCTTTCATGAAAAAGGAGAGGGCTTTATAGAAAATGCCACAACACCCATTCGTCTTTTCTCTTTCTCCCCTTTGTTATCCATTCCTCACATTTTCAAATGCATGCGTGTGTACACACACACACACCACCACCACCACCACCACCACCACCACCACCATAAAGACTGGGGAAAAGCAGAGGTTTATAGAGAAAAAGAGAAAAAGATACCTACCCACCTGAGTGGAAAACATTCCTCCATTCCTCAACTTCAGCACACATCACAACCTCAAATTTTAATAGCAATAACAATAGCTAATGCCATGTGAGGCATGTGATCATGAGCCAGGTATGTGTATGCCACTTAATTTAAACATATTCATAGAATTCTATGAATGACAGTTCTATGAGGCAAGCACCATTATTAGCTCAGTCTTAAAGGTGAGAAAAATAAGGCTTGGGATGTTAAATAATATGTTCAAGGTCACCCAGATAATAAATGGCAGAGCCAGGATTCAAAATCAATTTCTCTAATTCCATAACCAGAGTGACTGGTATACTAAATGGATTTCTTCAGAGATATAGAACGGGCTTTTGTTGCCAAAAGCATTACACAGATTCAATTTAATCCTTATCAAAATACCAATGACATTCTTCACGGAACTAGAAAAAGCAGTTCTAAAAGTCATCTGGAAAAATAAGAGACCCAAAATAACCAAAACAATCCTGAGCAAAAAGAGTGATGTGGGACTCATCACAATACTGAACCTCAAATTATACCGAAGAACTATAGTTACAAAAACAGCATGGTATTGGTACCAAAACAGGCATGAAGACTGATGGAATAGACTAGAAGACACAGTGACAAACTCACATAAATAGACTTATCTGATACTAGACAAAGGTGCCAAAAACATACATAGGAGAAAAGATAGCCTTTTAAACAAATGGTGCTGGGAAAACTGGATATACATGTGTAGAATGAAACTTGACCCCTATCTCTCACTCTGCAAAAAGTCAACTCAAAGTGAATTAAAGACCTAGGAATTAGACCAGAAACTCTGCAACTAGTAGAAGAAAATGTAGGTCCAATACCCCAACATGTTGGTACAAGAACAAACTTCCTCAAGACTCCTAAAGCACAAGAAATAAAACAAAAAATCAATAAGTGGGATGGCCTCAAATTAAAAAGCTGTACGGAAAGGAAACAATTAAAAGTATGAAGAGAGAGCTTACATGGGTGAAAATCATTGCCACCTGCTCCTCAGTTAGATCATTAACATGAAGAATATATTAAGAACTCAAGAAACTTAACACCACAAAACCAAATAAGCTAATTATAATAAATGGGCAAAAGAACTAAACAGACAGTTCTCAAAAAAAAATACAATTAATCCATAAATATATATATATATATTTAAAAAGTGTTCAACATCTGGAGAAATGAGGGAAATGCAAATCAAAATTACATTGAGATTTCATCTCACTCCAGTCAGAATGGCAATTATCAATATCACAAATGATAATAAGTGTTGGTGAGGATGCGGGGAAGAAGATATGCTCATACATGTTGGATGCAAATTAGTGTAACTGCTCTGGAAAGCAATATGAGATTTCTCAAAAAACTGGGAATGTAATCACCATAAGACCCAGCTATCCCATTCCTTGGTATACATCCTAAAGATTTAAAATTAGCATACTATAGTGACGCAACCACATCAATGTTTATAGCAGCACAATTCACAATAGCTAAGCTATGGAACCAACCTAGATGGCCTTCAATAGATGAATGAATAAAGAAAATGTTGTACATATACACATTTGATTTAACAAGTGTTCCAGGTGCCTACCCTGTGTGTGGCACTCTGCCTAGTAGAGGCAGGGCTTCGGCCATAAAGAAGAATGAAATTACGGCATTTGCCAGTAAATGGATGGAACTGGAGACTATTGTATTAAGTAAAATAAGCCAGACCCAGAAAGTCAAATGGCAATTTTTTTTTCTCTGATATGTGGAAGCTAGTCTAAAATAGAGGAGATATAAAAGAAAAGAAAGGGGGGGTGTGTGTGATTCTATCAAAATTGAAGAAATGTCAGTGGAGTAGAGGAAGGAGTTTAGGGGAAGGGAGGAGGGATAGGAATAGGGAAGAACAATGGAATGAATCTGACCTCACTTTCCTATGTACATACATGAATACACCACAGTGACTCTCAACATTATGTGAAACCACAAGACACCATTAAAATAGCAGAAAGATCAGTCAAGTAGAGGGAAAGGAACAAGGAGAGGGATGAGGGGAGGGAAAGGAGAAATACTGGGGACTGAATTAGAGCAAATTATACTCCGTGTTTTTATAATTATGTCACAATGAATTCTAATGTTATGTATAACTAAAAAGAACAAATAAGAAAAGAAAGGAAATGAGGTCCGAGAGGGTAACCAATTCCTTCAACATCAAACAGGCTCTATGTGAGTATGTGTAAATTTGGAGACTTAGAACTTGAATTTGGGTGATTCCAAAGTTTTAAAGAATCAAATCCTATCCAGCTTTATTTTCCTAATTGAGCAAATATGCAAACTTCACTCTGAATGTATCTACTAATCAATGACCTTATTCTTCCAGGACCTCAGGACCTTTTGGTGGCCTCCAGCCAACAAAAAGCCAGGCCCTGGGTTTTACAGCCACAGGGAAAGGAACCCAGCCAATGGCCTGGATGAGCTGGGAAGCAGATTCTTTCCAGTTGAACTTTGATTGCAACTTTTGGAACTCTGAGCAGAGGACCTAGTTAAACTGTACCCAGTCTCCGAACACCAAGAAACCATGGGATAACAAATGTCTATTAGTGATTTATTACTTTAATGGGGAACTAATACACAAACCATAAAATAGGGATTATGGCCCCAAAACACGGATGCCTAATTTTTCTTTCAACTGATAGTAGAAGCAAGAAGCAAGCAAGAAAGCTGGAATAGGGAATAGGGAAGAACAATGGAATGAATCTGACCTCACTTTCCTATGTACATACATGAATACACCACAGTGTAGTTTCAAAAGCTTCATTTAATTTGATTTAACAAGTGTTCCAGGTACCTACCCTGTGTGTGGCACTCTGCCTAGTAGAGGCAGGGCTTGCTAGCAGGTACAAAAACACCCATAACAGTCTCCATGCCCAGGGAAACAGACTACAAACAGGGGGCTACCATGTGCAGAGTTCTAGAAAGGCTGAATGCATGGAGTGACGTGCGGCTAGAACTCTAGTGGGAGGAAACAGGGGTAAAGGCCTCGAGTGGGGGTTACTTTTGACTTAGATCTTTCAGGAAGAGAAGATGTACCCTAGGCAGACAGAACAGAATAAAGCAAATTAAAAATTAAAATTGCCCATCATATGACCACTCCCAGACGCTCCCCCATGTTCATGTGAATATGCATATGTATGAAGCAGGGCAGAGAGAAACGGATTATTGCTGAATCATACTGTATCCACTGCCCAAATGTTTTTAAAGGGAGTGAGCATCAAAATTGGGAGCATCTTACAAAGTATTTTACTGTTAAAGGAAACAGACCTGGTTCTGCTTTTCTTTGGCGAAGAAGAGCCACCAGACCCAGGGTACTCTAAGTGGTCCTCCATTCTATTAATTCATACTTAATATTTTCTAATCTCAAGAAGACCGTGAAACTACAGAAGCTGTAGCAGACAGTGGAAACTGTTCGTAACCCAAACGTTCTTTTTATGGGTTCTATGTGCCCATCCCCAGCGCCTCTGACTTTGGCCCTTGAGCATGGAACTGCCTCACCTGCGTGGGTACCTCCATCTCTTCCAGGCCCCTGGAGAGCAGGCAGTAATGTGGTGGGCTGCCCTGGAAATGCGAAGTCCCATGAAGAGGACAGACCCTGCCCCATTAGCCTCCAGAGCCCTTCTCAGAATCAGACTGAGTGTGACATCCCTTGAAACCTCATCCTTTCTGGATTTCTACACCTTCCCAGGGCTACTTTTGCTCCTAGGAGCATTTCCTTAGTAAATTTCTTACATTTGAATCCTTAGGTCAGTACCTTTCTAAAAGAATCCAACTTAAGAGAAAAGAGAAATGAAAATGTGGCACAGCCTCACACACATGGCTCTTGGCTGCATTTTGTAGGTTGGTGATCTACTTTACCCGTAGGTCATCTTCAGAACTCTCACTGAGGTGAACTGAACCCCAGGGTCATGATCATGCCCTGTGGCCACATCTTCCCTCCAAAGGACTCCCCTCCTGGTTGGCTGTCACCCTTGCCACAATCCAGTGGTGCTGAGGGCTCAGCCAGGACACTGTGAGCAAAGATCCTGCAGATGTGCCACTTTGCCCTGGGCAGGGGGCTCTGTAGCCCAGCTCTGAAACTCCAACTTAAGAGTGAAAGCCAGGTCAGCTACCGGGGAAGCTGAGGCAGGAGGATCATGAGTCCAAGGCCAGCCTGGGCAACATAGTGAGACCCCCGTCAACAAAACAAAACAAAAAGTGAAAAACCAAGAATTGTGACAATAATCTCAACAAGAAATATAATAGTAACAGTGATCTCAACTTGAAACCAAAACTCATGCCATGAGGCATCCACCATGGCCCACAGGCTAGCTGTGGATTATGGAGGGAAATTTCAGGCCCCCGGCACCTCCCCCTTCTAAGCTCATCAAGATACACTCCTGGGCCCCGTGAAGGATGCTCAATCATGACAATGTCAACAACATTATTAATTTATTAATAATACAATTGTGTAATTGTAGAATAACTTTCTCCTAAAAAGTGAAAGCCCTTCCCAGTATCACATATATTGATTGCATTCATTCATGCTTCACATCTACTTAACAGGGAACTTGATGGAAACTTTTTAAAATTGGAAACCAAGGAGAAAATAAATAAATGAATGAATAACATAGATCCTTAATTGGATGCTTATCCAGCATGGGAAGAAAGTACCAAAAGGAAAGTTTTATCTTTTTTCCCCACAGTGTTGGAATATGACAGTCACATTAGGACAGAGAAGCGGCCACGGGTATAGGCTGAACATGTGAAACAGACTTTGCCACACTGCCCCTCCCACCAAGCAGTCCTCACAATTTCACTGTGCTAATTTAACATTTTCCTTAAGGAAAAAAAAAGTTAATTGAAATTTTTCTTAAATAAACAATCCTTTAAGAAAAGGCAACAAAGTATTTCATATCTAAGTCAGCAATTTATTGCATGAGTGCTGTTGATCCTAATATAATTCATAACCATGTGAATTACATAAAGATTGAGTCATATTTCAATATGTCACTTTATTATGTAAGACAAACCAATTAAGAAACATGAACAATACAACTGGGAGCCATTGGAGGATTATTCCAAGGTAACTGAATACACAGAGGACAAAGCCGTGGGGTGACCACGGTGGTGCTGGTTAGCATGAGTGTCGAACAGTGCCATGCTAGAGTTAGTGGAATGCTGTGATCACAGTTTTGGAATCAGGAAACTGTGAGTTTGATTGTCAGTTCCAACAATGGGAAGCTGTGTGACTTTAAGCCAAACTAACACAACGTGCAGCATCACTAGTAATCAAACAGATGCAAACTAAAACATCAGTAAGGTGCCCTTTCTGCCTAGGTACTTGGCAAAGAAATTTTAAACGCTCATACCCAGTTGCTGATATGAAGCTGATTCAACTGGTCAGACTGAATGAATGTGAACCCCAGCTCCTCCATTTAAGCTGCATGACCTTGGGCAGGGTACTTAACATCTCTGTGGCTCAATGTCCTCTTCTACAATATTGGAAAAAATAATAGTATCTATTATTTACTTAATGCACTACATTTCAATGGTGTATCCTGGCACAGAGAATATGGCAATAGTTCAAATCCCCATCTCATCTTCCCAAGGACTTGGGGGCCAATTGGAGCAAATACCAACAGATCTCAATCCTGAAATCAATCATAGCAAGGGGAACTTGGCTCTATGGTGAAAAATAATCCTTACGTATTCTTTAGATAAACATATTACTTATTTATTACAGAAAGAGTACCTGGTTTTCCATAGATAAACATACAGCTAACACACTTTTTGAGGGTTCTAAGCTTACATTATTATTATTGTTCCTCAATGTGAAACATTTAATTGAACTAGCAGGAAGAAATTCATATCTTTTTTTAAATTCTTTTTTTATTTAGTTAATTTAATTTGTTATACATGCTTTTAGAGTGCAATTCCTTTCATATTACATATAAAGAGCACAGTTTTCCAAGTCATTGGTTTTAAACAAAATATTTTCATACCATTTGAGTTTTTATACATGCACTTAGTATACTGATGTCAAACTCCTTCTGCCATTGTTTCTATCCCCTTGCCCCTTTCCCTCCCACCCCCCTTTTTTTCTATTTAACATTCCTTCATTCCTCTCATCCCCCCTCCCTTGCCACTATAATTCAGTATCATCCTAGCAAAGGAATTAATCGACCTTTGGTTTTCTGGGATTGGCTGACTTCACTTAGCATTACTTTCTCCAGCTCCATCCATTTACCTGCAAATGCCATAATTTTATTCTCTTTTAGTGCTGAGTAGTGTTCCATTGTGTATGTATACCAAAGTGTAAGCTGCCTGTCGTGGCCAGCCACAACGCCGCGGGAGGAAAACTCTCGGAGGCAGAGTAAAGCTATTACTAATTTTACTTCTACTTTCTTAGAGAGAGCTTAGAGAGAGAAAGAAAGATTTTTCTTCTTCTTAGAAAGAGCTTAGAGAGAAAGATTAGAGATAGCTTTTTCTTCTTCTTCTTCTTCTTCTTAGAGCTTAGAGAGAAAGAGAGAGAGTTTGAAAGAGAGAGATTTCTTCTTTAGAGAGAGAGAGCTTAGCTTTTAGAGCTTCTTTCTTCTTTCTTCCTTCTTCTTTCTTCCTTGGGAGCCTCTGCCTGACTCTGACCAGCAATTACTTCTTCTATCTGGTTTCTCTTCTGTAACCGCTCTGCCTACGTTCTGGCCGCTCTGATTCTTTTCTTCTTCTCCGACCCGAACTCTTCTTCCGACCGAGCGACTGCATGACTGACTGAATGAATTCATTCTTCTCCTGACTCCGACCGCTTTCACCCAGTTATATACCTTTAGCTTTGCGGGTGCCTCACGTGCACTTACAGGTGCGTCACATACATATCAGGTGGAACTTATGGCTTCCAGCTGACCGCAATAGCCATCTCCCTAATTGGGGCTCCTTCACCAAAGTTTTCCTATCCATTCATCTATTGATGGGTATCGGGGTTGTTTCCACAATCTAGCTATTGTGAATTGTGCTGCTATGAACATTGATGTGGCTGTGCCCCTGTAGTAAGCTTTTTTTAAGTCCTTTGGGTATAGACTGAGGAGTGGGATAGCTGGGTCAAATGGTGGTTCCATTCCAAGTTTTCCTAGGAATCTCCATACTGCTTTCCAAATTGGCTGCACCAATTTGCAGCCCCACCAGCAATGTAAGAGTGTGCCTTTTTCCCCACATCCTCGCCAGCATTTATTGTTGTTTGTGTTTTTGATAGCTGTTATTCTGACTGGCGTGAGATGAAATCTTAGAGTAGTTTTGATTTGCATTTCTCTAATCGCTAGAGATGTTGAACATTTTTTTCATATATTTGTTGATTGATTGTATATCTTCTTCTGAGAAATGTCTGTTCAGTTCCTTAGCCCATTTATTGATTGGGTTCTTTGTTTTTTGGTGTAAAGGTTTTTGAGAGATTTATATATCCTTGAAGTTAATGTTCTATCTGATGTGCATGTGGTAAAGATTTGTTCCCATTCTGTAGGTTCTCTGTTCACCTCACTGATTGTTTCTTTTGCTGAGAATAAGCTTTTCAGTTTGAATCTATCCCATTTATTAATGTTTGGTTTTAATTCTTGCACTATAGGGGTCTTATTGAGGAAGTTGGAGCCTAACCCAACATGTTGGAGATTTGTGCCTACTTTTTCCTGTTAGGTGCAAGGTCTCTGGTTTAATTCCTAGGTCCTTGATCCATTTTGAGTTAAGATTTGTGCATGGAGAGAGAGAGAGGTTTAATTTCATCTTATTACATAAGGATTTCCAGTTTTCCCAACACCATTTGTTGAAGATGCTGTTTTTTCTCCAATGTATGTTTTGGCACCTTTGTCTAATATAACTGTAGATGTGAGGGTTAGTGTCTGTGTCTACTGGTCTATTTTGGTGCCAATACCATGCTGTTTTAGTTACTATTGCTTTGTAATACAATTTAAGGTCTGGAATAGTAATGCTACCAGCTTTATTCTTCTTGTTAAGAATTGCTTTGGCTATTCTGGGTCTTTTATTTTTCCAGATGAATTTCATGATTTCCTTTTCTATTTCTATGAGGAACGACATTGGGATTTTGATTGGGACTGCATTGAAATTTTATAGTGCTTTTGGTAGAATAGTCATTTTGACAATATTAGTTCTACCTATCCATGAACAAGGTAAATCTTTCCATCTGCTAAGATCTTTAATTTCTTTCTGTAGTGTGCTGTAGTTTTAATTGTACAAATCTTTCACTCCTTTTGTTAGGTTGATTCCCAAGTTTTTTTTTTTTTGTTTTTGTTTTTTGTTTGTTTGTTTGTTTGTTTTTTACTTTATAGTAAATGGGGTGGATTTCCTAGTTTCTCTTTCTGAGGATTTGTTGCTGATGTACAGAAACACCTTAGATTTATGGGTATTGATTTTATATCTAGCCACTTTGCTGAATTCATTTATTAGATCTAGAAGATTTCTGGTGGAGTTTTTGGATCCTCTATGTATAAAATCATCTCGTCAGCAAATAGTGATAGTATGAGTTCTTCTTTTCCTATCCGTATCCCTTTTATTTCTTTCGTCTCTCTAATTGCATTGGCTAGGGTTTCAAGAAGTATGTTAAATAATAGTGGCGAAAGAGGACATCCCTGTCTTGTTCCAGTTTTTAGAGGGAATGCTTTCAGCTTTTCTCCATTTAGGATGATGTTGGCCTGGGGCTTAGCATAGATGGCCTTTACAATGTTGAGGTATGTTCCTGTTATCCCTATTTTTTCTAGCATTTTGAACATGAAGGGGTGTTGTATTTTGTCAAATGCTTTCTCTGCGTCAATTGAGATGATCATATGATTTTTATCTTTGAGTCTATTGATGTGGTGAATAACATTTATTAATTTCCTTATGTTGAACCAAACTTGCATTCCTAGAATGAAGCCCACTTGATCATGATGTACTATATTTTTGATGTGTTTTTGTATTTGATTTGCCAGAATTTTATTGAGGATTTTTGCATTTATATTCATTAGTGATATTGGTCTGAAGTTTGCTTTCTTTGATTTGTCTCTGCCTGGTTTTGGAATCAGGGTGATATTGGCCTCATAGAATAAGTCTGGAAGGGTTCCCTCTTTTTCTATTTCATGGAATAGTTTGAGACGTATTGGTGTTAGTTCTTCTTTAAAGGTCTTGTAGAACTCGGTTGTGTGTCCATCTGGACCTGGGCTTTTCTTGGTTAGTAGGTTTTTGATGCCATCCTCTATTTCTTTGCTTGAAATTGATCTATTTAAGTTGTGTATGTCATCCTGATTTAGTTTGGGCATATCATATATTTCTTGAAATTTGTTGATGTCCTTGATTGAAGACCTGAATTGTACGAATATACTTTGTATACAAATAGTTGTATGTAAAAAGATACTAAATATATGCACTATGAGTTGTACATATTAAAAATTATAAAAATAAAATTTAAAAAATTTTGTCAATGTCTTCATTATTTTCTATTTTGTTGGAGTATAGATTTTCAAAATGATTTCTAATTATCTTCTGTATTTTTGTAGTGTCCATCATGATGTTTTCTTTTTCATCACATATATTGGTAATATGAGTTTTTTCTCTCCTTTTCTTAGTTAGCATAGCTAATGGTTTATCAATTTTATTTATTTTTTCAAAGAACCAATTTTTGGTTCTGTGGATTTTTTTCAATTGTGTTTTTTGTTTCAATTTCATTGATTTTGGGTCTGATTTTAATTATTTCCTGTCTTCTACTGCTTTGGGGGTTAATTTGTTCTTCTTTTTCTAGGGCTTGAGGTGTAATGTTAATTCATTTATTTGTTGACCTTTTTTTCTTTGAAGGAATGAACTCCATGCAATGAATTTTCCTGTTAGTACTGCCTTCATAGTGTCCCAGAGATTTTGATATGTTGTATCGGTGTTCTCATTTACCTCTAAGAATTTTTTAATCTCCTTTTTGATGTCTTCTGCAACCCATTGTTCATTCAATAGCATATTATTTAGTCTCTAGGTGTTGGTGTAGGTTTTGTTTCTTTTTTTAATCATTGATTTCTAGTTTCATTCCATTATGATCTGATAGCATGCAGGGTAGTATCTCTGCTTTTTCATATTTGCTTAGAGTTGCTTTATGGCATAATATATGATCTATTTTAGAGAATGGTCCATGTGCTGTTGAGAAGAAAATGTACTGACTCATTGACGGATAATATGCTCTATATATATAAGTTAAATCTAAGCTATTGATTATATTATTGAGTTCTACAGTTTGTTTAGCTTTTGTTTGGAAGATCTATCCAGTGGTGAAAGCAGTGTGTTAAAGTCACCTAGAATTATCCGTGTTGTGGTCTATTTGGTTCTTGAACTTGAGAAGGGTTTGTTTGATGAACATGGATGCTCCGTTATTTGGGTATATATATTTATGATAGTTATTTCTTGTTGATGTATGATTCCCTTGAGTAGTATGAAATGCCCTTCCTTATCTCTTTTGATTACCTTTGGCTGGAAGTCTACTTTGTTTGATATGAGGATGGAAACCCCCGCTTGCTTATGTAGTCCGTATGAGTGGTATATTTTATCCCATCCTTTCATCTTCAGTCTGTGGGTGTCTTTTCCTGTGAGATGTGTCTCTTGAAGGCAGCATATTGTTGGGTCTTTTTTTTAATCCAATCTATCAGCCTATGTCTTTTAATTGGTGATTTTAGGCAATTAACGTTCAGGGTTATTGTTGAGATATGATTTGTATTACCAATCATTTTAAATTTTATTTAATTCTATTTTATTTTTGGTATTTAGCTTGACTTGATTTCTCCTATGGTTAGTTTTCCTTTATTGTTGTTCTTCCCTTTGGAGGTTTTCATTGTTTTTCAATTCCTCCTAGTGGAATATTTTACCAAGGATGTTCTATAGTGCCAGCTCTCTTGTTGTAAATTCTTTTAGCTTTTGTTTATCATGAAAGGTTTTTATTTCATCATCAAATCTAAAACTTAATTTTGCTGGATGTAAGATTCTTGGTTGGCATCCCTTATCTTGGAGCCTGGTATATGTTGTTCCAGGCTCTCCTTGCTTTGAGGGTCTGGGTTGAAAAATCTGCTGTGATATGAATTGGTTTTCCTCTATAGGTTATCTGATTTTTCTCTCTTATGGCCTTTAAAATTCTATCCTAATTTTGTATGCTAGTCATTTTCATTATAATGTGCCTTGGTGTAGATCTGTTGTAATTTTGTACATTTGGCATCCTATGTGCTTCTTGTATTTGGTTTTCAAATTCATTCTTCTTGCTTGGGAAATTTTCTGATATTATTTCATTAAAGAGATTTTGCATTCCTTTGGATTGATTCTCTGCACCTTCCTCAATTCCAATAAATCTTATATTCAGTCTTTTGATGGTATCCCACATTTCTTGGATATTTTGTTCATAGTTTCTTACTGTCTTTGCTGTGTGGCTAACTTTATTTTAAATATTATATATTTTGTCCTCATTGTCTGAGGTCCTATCTTCCAAGTGATACAATCTATTGGTGATACTATCTATTGAGTTTTTTAAATGGCCTATTGTTTCTTTCATTTCAAGTATTTCTGTTTGGTTTTTTTCCTCAGACTCTCTATCTCTTTCTTGAAGTGATCTTTTGCTTCCTGTATTTGTTCTCTTATCTCTTTTTTTGGAGAGATCAATTTTTGCCTGTATCTGCTCACTTAGGTCATTTTTTAAAATCCTGAATCATTTTAATTATGTATATTTGGAACTCCTTTTCCAACATTTCACCTACTGTGCTTTCTATGGATTCTATTGCTGTAGTATCTTGGTTTGTTTGGGGCATTTTCCTCCCTTATTTTTTTATGATATCTGTGTGTTTTCTCCTCTTGCAGTGTAAGTCTGAGGTATTACTGTTTCTGTACTATTGTCTTAAATCTTCCCTACAGGTTACCCAATGCCTCACTTTTAATGGAAAGATCAATATTACAGCATTCAAAGTACCCAACGTATTGCCATATATCCGTTAGTTTCTATTTTTATATTTACAAATTTGACACTTTAACCATAAATGATGAGATCGATAATCTTCTACCATTTAGTCAGTATTTTTGTGTGGTGGTTCACAATATCTAATGGTAGAAGGGGGGACTTATGTGTTGGCTAAAACGTTTATGTGGTAGGATGTGAGAAGATAGAGGTATTAGATTATTTGACTAGTGAGAAGGTAATCATGGGAATTAGGGTGTTAGCAGGAGAAACAAAAGATGGGTATCCCTATGTAATATCCCTGTTCCTGGGCCCGGGGCCTGTTCCCTGACCTGTAGGCAGAAAAGGAAAAAATGCCTGTGGCTCCTGAGTGGGCAGGCCGGGCTGGGAAAGCACGCTGGAGGGAGGGCCTAGCTGGGACTCTTGTAGGCTGGGGCTTGTTCCCCTGCTATCCCCAGCCAGGATGGTGTCTCCAAGGTGGGCGGGCCTAGCTAGAACTCTTTCAGGCTGGGGCTTGTTCCCCTGCCTTTCCAAGCCGGGATGGCGTCTCCTAGGTGAGCTGGCTTTTAAATGTCAGGCTTTACTTGGATTTCACCAGTTCTTCCAATGTCTCTTTTGCTTCAAGATCTGGGTTGCACTTGCAGAGCCTCTTGCTCCTGCTCCCTTTCTGCTAAGGGTCTCAGGCACACGCCAGAAATGCATATCTTAGAAAAAGCATTACAAAGTCCCACCTGAATTTTTGTTTCTTTTATCCTTGCAACCAGATAGAACAAAAATCATCAAAAAATCATCTCAGAAAAGGCTTTTTCTAACTTTGTGGCCCTTTTTTAAAAATAAAATGAAAAAGTAGGAAAAGACACTGTATTTTTTTTTACACTCTTGTTCTAATGGTTACACATGACAGTAGAATGCATTTTGACATATCATACATAAATGGAGTATAACTTCTCATTTTTCTGGCTATACATGATGTAGAATTACACTGGTCTTTTATCATGCATATATGATATATAATAACGTCCAATTCATTCTACTATCCTTTCTATCCCTATACTCTCTCCTCAGTCCCCTCCCTTCACTCCCCTCTGTCTAATCCAAAGTATCTCTATTCTTCCTTAACCTCCCCCTGTCCCAGCTTATTGTGAATTAGCATCTGCATATCAGAGAAAACATTTGGTCTTTGTTTTGGGGGGATTGGCTTATTTAGCTTAGCATGATATTCTCCACTTCCATCCATTTACCAGCAAATACCATGATTTCATTCTTCTTTAAGGCTGAGTAATATGGAAAAGACATTTTAAAATAAATGCTTTCTCTTATTTTTCTTTCTTTCTTTCTTTTTTTTTTTTTTTAATTTGGCAACATCTCAGACCTGGAGCAACCCTGGGACCATTTCCAGGATCCCCTTTTCTCTTCAGACATAGCTGCTCTGGAATGATCTCTGTCTGGCACTGAAGGCCATTTCTCAGAATTGTATGTAAACCTGCCAGAGAACCTGAGAATCTACTGGTAGTTAGGAGCACAGACATCTTCTCCCTTCCCTGAAAATGTCTTGACCCTTTAAATTAATTAAGTAGTTAATTTGTTTTATTTTTCTGGTACCAGAGATAGAACCCAGGGTGCTTAACCACTGAGCCACATCCCCAGCCCGTTTTTATTTTTATTTTGAGATGGAATCTTGCTAACTTGCTGAGGCTTGCTTTGAAGCTGCCAATCTCCTGCTTCATCCTCCCCAGTCACTGGGATTAGAGGCGTGTGCCACTTCATCCAGTTTGACGTTTTTTTAAACGCTGATCTCAACTGCATTTTCTTCTTTTTCTACATTTCAGTAACATCACTTCTGGCCACCTGTGATTTTTAAAATCAGTCCACTCTAGTAAAAAAAAAAAATGTCAGTCTAATACCTGATTCAGCCCTTTCCGGTGTCACAGACTAACAGGGGCTCCCAGTACTCTTAGCAGCAAGAGGCCTTGGTTGCGTCTTAGATTCCTCCTCTCACCCCAGCCCAGCCCAGCCCAGCTCCTCCAGGGTCAGGGCAGGAGGTAAAAAGATGGGCAGAGTTCTTCTGCCACGGGGGCTGGTTGATAGTGGGAGGAGTCCCGGTGTCTGTTCTGGTTCACTGGGGTACCATCTGCTGCTGGTAGGAGGTCTGCATGGTTTTCCTTCTGGTCCCTTCATCCTGAGAAAGTATCCCCATCTGCATCTTCCTAAAACTCCTCCCTTCCACTATTTTCTGTCCTCCTGTGGAAGCCATGCAAATCACAGCATCTTTTTCCTATACCCTCCCAGCTCCCTGGATGACTGCATGTGGTGGGGTAGATGGTTCTCATCTTCTCCCCTGCATTTTTTTTTTTTTTTTTTTTTTGGTACCAGGGATTGAACTTAGGGGCGCTTGACCACTGGGCCACATTCCCAGCCCTTTTTCGTACTTTATTAGAGACAGGGTCTCACTGAGTTGCTAAGTGCCTCGCCATTACTGAGGCTGGCTTTGTACTCACGATCCTCCTGCCTCAGCCTCCCAAGTACTGGGATTACAGGTGTGCACCACCGTCTGGCACTCTTCCCAGCATCTTACAGCTCTGTGGGTGCAGGCTGCCTCTACAGGTCTTTGTAAGCCAGAAGTGAGCACCAGAATCTCTGTCCACATCCCCCCCACCCAGCAGCTCCCAAAGAGCTCTTCCTGGCCTAAGAGGCACCTGTGGATTGAATTAAAAAAAAAAAATGCTAGTCTTCCCTTTTAGAAGGCAACCCTAGATCTCCAGTCATTCTCCAGGAGTCTCCTCACCCCACTTAGCTCTGAGAGAGAAAAAACTCCCTCCATCTTCTCTCTGGAGCCTCTCCAGGGGAGAGGGTTTGTAGGCAGATTTTGTATCTCCTTCTTTAGTTGCCCAGGGAGGGTCCAGCCCCAGTCCTGGGGGACTCATAGGATAATTACCACTTTTTGTTTTGCCCTTCCAGGCTTACCTGTAAATCAGAATCCTGTAAAACATCCCATTTTATTTTAACATGTGACATGTGTATTTCTTCCAGAAATTCGGATGAAAGAGTATAAATAAATGATCAGTATATATTCTTTATGCCTGTGAGAAGAACAAGATACTCAAAATTCTGTAGGAGAGATAGGGTAATTCTATCTTTATGTAAGTCAGGGTAAGTAGTTCTTATTAACTCTGAGCACAGGTAAAGATAGTGACCCTTAGGTCTCCCACCTCTGGTGGCATCAATTGCTGCATTTGCATGACCCAGCAGATTAAAAATCCAAGGTCACGTAGGGAATCAAGTGCAGTCAGGGTACAGCCTCAGAGAAGGGGTAAGGCCTTCACTGGACCTGACCATCAGACATTAGACTTTCAAATTATTTCAACAACTCTCTGGAGGGAATTTGAAGAGAGTAGAGAATGCACTTTGGTTAGAAATGAACAATTGAAATAAATCTTTGGCCTTAGGCTTCGCTGACAATGATGGGTGATTTTCTTCAAGTAGCACCATTATTATCATTTTGAGTACAGAAGTTCCTTTTATGTTTCTTTGTTTTATTTGGAACAAGTTTTTCCAAAGCAATTACATACTTCTCTACAGTCCTAACAGAGGACTTAGATCATATCATGCTCTCCTTAATTATTCCAAGTCATCTTTACAAATCCCATTTGGTGTTTAAGGATATAATATAACGACCCACTCAAAGGCCATTTGACATGAGCAGGCCCATTGCCCACACAAACTACATAACCCCTCAATTCACTGCTTTTTAAAATTATTTGCTTGTTATAGACTTTTCTGAAATTTTCCTTAAGAGCGGCCAGGTGACTCTTCTCACCTCTGCATTCTGTCCACTAGAAGTCCTTATAATCTGATGCCCTGGTCTTTGGACTTGGAAACTAGATAACCACGTTCATTTGAACTGCATGAAAGCCAAGAGTACATAAGCCATGGGAGTGGGTCTGGGTAGATCGCCAAGAAACCAAGTGTGTCATCTCCATATGTGCAACATCTGGGTTTGCTGCACCGGGACCATTTGCAATTAGTTTTTGGTTCTTGGTTGTGTTTGGGATGGGCGAGGTTACCCGATTCCTGAGTTCCAAGGAAGTAATGTTTAACCTTAGCTTCTAGATTAAAACTTAGGTGTAGAGAAGAAGCATTATTTCTCATATCGCTGGGTCATTATTTCAATAAAAATCTATCCAGAGTTGAAAATAGTTGGTGCATCTTTTGAAAATGTCTTAATGTTACCAACAAGTCAGTTACTTACTTGGCCCATATCTTGAAATTAATTCCTAAAGCTATTTATACTACCCAGGCTGTCCCTGGAGTCACACTTTAAAGGATGCTATTTCCAGCATGAGCTCAGTCGTTCAGGGCAGTATCCTGGGGTTTTCAGTTCAAAAAAATCAAATTAGTACAGCTGGGCTGATTACCAAAAGCCATTAGAAGACTTCGCTTCTCTTTATAACAGCTCCCCCCTCTCCTGCACTCTTCCTGCCCTGGAACCACGGATGTTCGGCATGAGAGCCTTTTTTTCTGAATTGCTTTTGGCAAAGGCTGCAGGCAGCCAAGCATGCAGTCAGAAGCTCATCCAGAATCAAAGTTATATGACAACATTCATCTTGGTTCCAAAAATCAGAAGGACAGTTCTGTTTTGGCAAAAGATCTTTAACTCTGACTCATATCAAGGTTCCATGCTTATTCTGGGGGTTACTAACAACCTCATATCAAGGTTAAAATGTAGACCCCACGATAATATAAATGGTCACTGATGTCTTTATCAATTACATTTTCAGGTTTATTAAAAATTATTTTCTGGGGCTGGGGTTGTGGCTCAGCAGTAGAGCACTCGCCTAGCATGTGCACGGCCCGGGTTCGATCCTCAGAACCATGTAAACATAAAGGCATTATGTACAACTAAAACAAATAAATATTTTTTAAAAATTATTTTCTGTCCATAATGTATTTTACTTAATTATGTCAGGACTGAATTATACACACTCCTCCAAACTCATATGTTGAAATCCTAACCCCCAGTGTTTCAGAATGTGATTGCATTTAGATATAGGATCTTTGATGAGGTCACCAGGGCAGATCCTAATCCAGAGTAAGTGGTAGCCTTATAAGAGAGGAGGTTAGACACAACGGGAAGACCCTGTGAAGATCTAGGGAGAAGATGGCTGCTGCCAGCCAAGGAGAGGGGCCTCCAAAGGAATTGTTCCTGCCAACACCTTAATCTTGGACTTCCACCTTCCAAAACTGTGAGAAAATAAATTTTTGTTGTTCAAGCCACCCAGTCTGTGGTACTTTGCTTTGGCAGCTTTTGCAAACTTTAGGCTTTGCGACTTAAAAATCTATATCATAAAAAAAGAGTTACAAGAAAACTCATAAATGTACACAGCACAGTGGTGCCAAGTATAGTATTTGAGTTATAATTTGAGAGTATACATTTGCTCTACAGTTGAACCAGGTTGGTTTAAATATGTGTAGAATTTGCAGCCACCCATCACGCAGCCCCAGTAAATAGCTACTTTTTGCACAAAGGTGCCCTTTGTTCTATCCCAAGCATAAAACATCTTCCTGGCTCTGAACACCTTTCTCACCTTCAAGAGCCTGATGAGCTCTCTTGCATTCCAGGCTCCAAGTCCTTAGCGCCTCCTTCACACTCTGTGTGTCACCTTCTTCCACAGTAGCAGCTGGTCCCTCCCTGCCATCTCCTGTATCTCTTTCTCCTTCAACCAAAGGGGTAGACCCTTGTGCAAGGGCTCCTCTTTATTCACCATTGTCAATTAAATTTATTTTGTCATTCACAGTTCTAACAGGTAACATGAGACTACACCACGGTAGGTGCTGCCTTTCAATCCCTTGTGGTTTATCTCCTCACCTGCCCTAAGTTAGTTTATTAAGAATGAAGCAGCTATTAGTGATAGAGTCCTTTACTTGCAAAAGGAATAAAATTCATCAATGCACTGAGATGTAATTTCTGAAGAGCATAAAGAAGAGAACCTTAACTTGAGAAAAAAGATATTTTCAATATCATATGAAGACAGAATCAGCTGAGCAACTCATGTTAAATCATGGCCATAAAAGGTGAATTATCATGCTCCATGATTTCAGAATCATCCACATGCACTTGCTCCATGGGAAGGATGGCTGTCAGTAGCTGGTGCACATTTGAGTTTCCTGAGAAATGTTTGGAGAATTCTAATAGCTCCTATTCACAGCTTGAGTTAATTGGTGTGGGGTTAGGTACATCCCCTGGAATTTCTAAAATACATTAGAAATTTGAATAATAGATCATTAATAAAGGAGAAAGACCCAGAGGAAATATTAGTGGAAAGGAAACAGAGAGGTCTTGAGGCAGACGTTGAAAGAGAGATGGGGAAAAAGGCCATTGGTTTATTTATTTATTTTCTTTTTTTTTTTAATTTTTGTTCTTAACTACTATGTAGAGACATGCAAGACCCAGTGTTTCCTTTGCAAGCAACATTTGGAATAAATTAGGTTTGATTGCAGCTAAGAGCATCATATTAAGGCCTTGGAAAAACAACTGGAATTGTTGCATTGACAAATGGATGTTATCTTTAACTATGGCATCACCATGAAACAGCTTTATAAATTACAGGGTACAATGGGTTATTTTGATGAGATTATGGGTTCTTTATATTGCTTACTCAGACAGGGATAATAACAGAATACAACCACATATGTTTATAGTTTCTATTGAAAAACCCTTAAGGACAATCAGGATGAAATTAATCATGATGGCGTCTCACAGCCATGTTTGCTTTATGGTGAAGTTCGTACGACGCCAATCTGAGCAACCACCTTTAGGTATCAAGGCGAGCAACATTCCACCAAAAAGTAACCAGTGTCCTACTGTCACTGCAGCCCAGTTTTCCCTGCTGTTCTCCCTGCTGGATAATACTCACCAGATGATCTTGTCGAGTTCCTCAAGTGACAAATCCTTGAAAAGTCAAGTAGGCTTGTGAGTTATTACAAAGGGCTCTTCTTTATTTGCCATTAAAAATTGATTTTATTCTTTCATTCACAACCCTAACAGGCTACGAGAAGAACCTGGGTAAAACAGTGCTGTGGCAAGATGATGTTTAGCATTGGGGGACATCACCCTGCGTGGGGAAGTTAGCTGAGACACTGTCCAATTACAGTGCATCTATTGTGTTTGTCAACTGCCACAAGGAATCTCTTTTTAAAGAGAGTGAAAAGACACATCATCAAAAGAACCAGAGCTTTTCTCTGTCCCCATCATTCTCAGCCCAAATATCCTGTAAGAGCTTCAAAGTCAGCATTCTTCAAAATGAACTCATTTCCCCTCACTCTAAAACCTACTGGCTCTTCCTAAGTTCTTGACCTTAGTTAACAGTATCATCCTCCTATCAAATGAGAAATCCTCACACCATCCTCAGCTCCCCTCCATTACACCTGTCGGGCCTTTCCTGCCGATTCTACCTCCCGACTTCCCCAGGAGTCCGTCCCACTCTGCAGCCTGCTGTCACTGACTTACTTAGAGTCTGTATCTTCTCTTGCCTACAGAACTCTTGGAGGCTCCTAATGGAGAGCCACACCATCTCAAATGCTCAAACACATTTAGGAATGAGACACAGCAAGTATGAAAAACTCCCTACACCCATCTCAGTGTCCCACCCTCACCCACCAAGTCATTTCCATAACAGATTTTAAAAAGTGAGCATATCATTCCTTTGCTAAGATCTTTTGATGCTGACCTATTGCGTCAAAGTTAAAACTCAGATTTCTTAGCATTCTAACCACTTCATCCCAAACAGGACAATTCCATTTTTTTCTCAAACAAGCTATGCTCTCTCCCACCTCTAGATCTTTGCACACTCTACTTCCTTTTTCTAAAATATCTGTCGACCCTCTGTCTCCAATTCTAAACTCTATCTCTACTTTTAACCCTTGAGCCTAAAATCACAAGCTACCCACTGGCTAAGCCAACGTCTCTTGGAATGAGGTAATTGTTCCTTCCTGTCAACAGCCCTAACACAGTACAAAACCCCACAGTATGTTATTCATTTGCAATAACTACTCAGCACTCACTGTGTGCCAAGTGACAGGGAGGCAGTATCAGATAAGAAAGGCAAGAGCTTTATCCATGCTCAAATCATAGCAATCATATTGCAGTACAATATGATTTATTCACATGGTATTTCATTTTTAAGATTCCTTTTGCTATTTACTTTATCCTGCTGTCATGTGAAAGGCATTTGGGTGGGCCATGTTGGTGGATATGTTCAGGGAATGGGTCCCTCCCCTTCACAGTTTACAGTCTAATGGGGCAGAAAGATACTGCATAGTATGATGTCCTGTGTGACTGACTCATTATGAGATAAACAAAGCTAAAAGAGTGGAAGACCTAACAAAGGAGGTCCCACTAGAGAATGGTCCGGAAAAAACATGATATTAGATTTGGACACATGAAATGATGCAAAGATAGACTATTCCAGAGTGAACATAGGTCATGTGTGGAACACTCTGGTGTGTGTCCAGGAAACTAAAAAGAGTGCAGTTGAACAGAAAGGTATCATGTAAATGATGAAATAGAAAATAACCTTGAAAATGTAGATTGAGACAAGATCATGACAGTTAAGTAAAAAAAAAAAAAAAAAAAAAAAAACTACATTTTATATTTTATTTGCTTCTTATACATTTCCAGAAAAGCTGGTTCAACAGGTGACATTTGGACTTTTCTATGGTAAGTCCAATAGTTTTTTCTTATTCTCAAAGGCCCTAGCCCTCAGATGAGAAAATTCCAACATGGAATAATTCCTAAGATTTGGCTCAGACATGACAGATCTATTTAGTTCTCACTAAGAAACTGCCACTTCAGCCCTTTGATCTCAACATGACATGCTTACCAATTTGTGTTTTATGTGGATGGTAGAACCATTTCAGAGTTTTCATGCATTATTGCTTATATCTGATCGCCTATGGACTTTCATATATAATGTTTTTTATCTTCCAAAAAAGCTTTTGAAACAGTTCTCATTTGCTGTTTGGAAAATCAGGTTTGCTTGTCAACATTTATTTTGGTTCACCACTCTGCCAGTTCCAGTCTCTGGAGTTAAAATTACTTCACTTCCTCTTGCAAGTGATTGCTTGCACCCTCTTGTGGTGAGGGATCAGACTTTCTTTTTGCTCACACCTGAACACCAACAGGGAGATAACAATCTCAATGAAAAGCCTTCCCTTACCATGTGAAAGGCTAAGTTAACTGGCCTGCAGCATGCTGCAGTCACTCATTTCTCATATTCTCTGTATGCAAGTCTCCATCTCCAGGGGGAGCCAGCGTTCTAGGGAGTTGCTGAATTGCAGACAAGTCGGCTGAGATAAATGCTTCCAGAAAGACCCATCATCTGCACAACTCTATTGCACAATTTTTGGTACTACCTATTTGAGTACTCTAAATGTGACAAAAACAAGAAAATACTATGTGTTTCATTATTCCAAAGACTATTTGATTAGTAAGTTCTTTTCAATAACGAGGATGGAAGCTGGTTCTGATTCTCTAAAAGCTGACTGTTCAAAGGAAATAATAAATGTAGACTGTTCTACAGAGCTTTCTCTTTCTATACAACTCTATTTAAAATATATATACTTCTCTGCAAAGAGCTGAATTTACCAAGGGAGTTGGGCATGGAGACCAGGTTTATGTAAGGACAATATTTTCAATATCGCTTATTCCCCAGCACTTTCTCAGCAGTCTGTAAAGTGGTATGCCCACTTCGCAGTGTGGATTAGGATTCTAATCAGGATCTGTGCACAGACCAGACAAGGATCCTTTCCTAAGAATTTTATCTGGTGTATTTATGCTGCTTGGACTCAGAGTCAAACTTCAGAAGTGAAAAAATTGCATTCAGTTCACTCTTCCATTTTTTAAATCCCTTTTTAAAAACTGTAGAATATAACATTGACTTAGAAAGTGAACATGCTAAAGACATAAAACTCACTAATTTGTTTTTTAAAAAAGTGAATAACAGCATGCAGCCACTTCCCAGGTCAAGAAACAGAACACTGGTGGCCCCTGAGAAGCCCCCTCAGGCTCTCTCCTAACCCCATCTTCTGCCTCCAAATACAGCTACATCCTTGGTTTCCAAAGTATGTATCCCTACATACTTTGAATAAGGCAAATTCATTTTGCCTTATTGTTTTCTGAACTTTGTATTAATGGGACCATACAGCCTTTTTTTAAAGCACGGCTTGCTTTCTTCATTCTACACAAGGTCTGTGAGAGTCATGTAAATATTTTGCATAGCTCTAGTTAATTCATTTTCATTACAGTATTGTATTCTAGTGTATGAATCTAATTATATATTCTAGTATAAATGGATATTTTGTTTTTACTGGCTTGAAATTATTAAAAGTAATGTTGGATAGCCTCAAAAAAATAATAAAATACTTGGGAATCAATCTAACAAGAGAAGTGCAAGACCTCTACGATGAAAAATACAGAACGCTAATGAAAAAAAAAATTAAAGAAAACCTTAGAAGATGGAAAGATTTCCCATGTTCTTGGATAGGCAGAATCAATATGTCAAAATGGCCATACTACCCAAAGTGCTGTACAGATTCAATGTGGTTCCAATTAAAATCCCAACACTATTCCTTATAAAAATAGAAAAAGCAGCCGGGCGTGGTGGCGCACGCCTGTAATCCCAGCACTTGGGAGGCTGAGGCAGGAGGATCGCGAGTTCAAAGACAGCCTCAGCAATGGCGAGGCACTTAGCAACTCAGTGAGACCCTGTCTCTAATAAAATACAAAAAAGGGCTGGGGATGTGGCCCAGTGGTCAAGTGCCCCTGAGTTCAATCCCCGGTACCAACAAAAAAAAAAAAAAAAATAGAAAAAGCAATCATGAAATTCATTTGGAAAAATAAGAGACCCAGAATAGCCAAAGCCATTCTTAGCAAGAAGAGTGAAGCAGGAGGTACCATGATATCAGACCTCAAACTATACTACAAAACTATTGTAACAAAAACAGCATGGTATTGGCACAAAAATAGACGTGCAGACTAATAGTACAGAATAGAAGACATGGAAACAAACACACATAAATACAGTTATCTCATACTAGACAAAGGCACCAAAAACATACATTGGAGAAAACAGAGCCTCTTCAACAGGTGGTGCTGGGAAAACTGGAAATCCATATGAAACAAAATGAAACTAAACCCCTATCCCTCACCATGCACAAAACTTAACTCCAAGTGGATCAAGGACTGAGGAATTAGTCCAGAAACCCTACACCAAACAGAAGAAAAAATAGGTCCAAATTTTCATCATGTTGGATTAGGCCCCTACTTCCTTAACAAGACTCCTAAAGCACAACAAATAAAATCAAGAATCAATAAATGGGATAGATTCAAACTAAAAAACTTCTTCTCTGAAAAAGAAACAATCAGTGAGGTGAATAGGGATCCTATAGATGGAAGCAAATTTTTACCACTGCACATCAGATAGAGCACTAATCTCTAGGATATATGAAGAACTCAAAAAACTTAACACCAAAAGCAAACAACCCAATCAATAAATGGACTAAGGAGATAAACAGACACTTCTCAGAAGAAAAAATACAATCGATCAATAAATACATGCAAAAATGTTTAATATCTCCAGTAATTAGAGAAATGCAAATCAAAACTACTCTAAGCTGGGTGTGGTGGCTCACACCTGCAATCCCAGCACTTGGGAGGCTGAGGCAGGAGGATCTTGGGTTCAAAGCCAGCCTCAGCAATGGCGAGGCACTTAGCAACTCAATGAGACCCTGTCTCTAATAAAATACAAAAAAGGGCTGGGGATGTGGCCCAGTGGTCAAGTGCCCCTGACTTCGATCCCTGGTACCAAAACAAAAAAAAAAATAAAATAAAATAAAAAAAAACCCAAAGACAAAAAACTACTCGAAGATTTCATCTCACTCCAGTCAGAATAGCAATTATTAAGAATACAAACAACAATAAGTATTGGTGAGGATGAGTGGGGAAAGGCACACTCATACATTGCTGGTGGGACTGCAAATTGGTGCAGCCAATCGGAAAAGCAGTATGGAGATTCCTTAGAAAACTTGGAATGGAACCACCATTTGACCCAGCTATCCTTCTCCTCGGTCTATACCTTAAAGACTTAAAAACAGCATACTACAGTGACGCAGCCACATTAATGTTTATACCAGCACAATTCACAATTGATAAACTGTGGAACCAACCTAGATGCCTTTTAGTAGATGAATGGATAAAAAAAAACCTGTGGTACATATACACAATGGAATATTACTCAGCATTAAGATTGAATAAAATTATAGCATTTTCAGGTAAATGGATAATATCATGCTAAGTGAAATAAGCCAATCTCAAAAAACAGGGGCCGAATGTTTTCTCTGATAAGTGGATGCTAATCCATATGGCAGGGCATGGGATAAGTGGAGGAACTTTGGATGGGACAGAGCGGGGGAGGGGGCAAAGGAGTAGGAAAGACAGTGGAATGAAATGGACATCGTTACCCTAGGTACATGTATGATTGTACATATGGTATGACTACTTCATGCACACCCAGAGAAGTGAAAATTCTGCTCCATTTGTGTACAATGAATCAGAGCTTTCTACTGTCATGTATAGCTGTTTAAAACTGATTAAAACTAATAAATAAATAAATAGTAATGTTGGGAGTTTAATAAGTATGTCACAGAACCTATCAATCATTTTAGGGGAATTGACATCTTTATACTATTGAGTTTTTCAACTGATGAACATGGTATATCTTTCCATTTATTTCTTCTTGTTTTATTTCTATCAATATTACATAGCTTTCTGCATAGAGTTTTTACCCATACTTCGTTAGATTCATTCATAGATATTTGACTTTTTAATGCTATTGGAGATGGTATTTTAAACTTTCCTCTTCTGTTTATTGCTGACATAGAGACTTGCAACTACCTAATTGTATATTTGCAATATAGCAACCTTGCTAAACTCTCATATAAGTTTCAAAATCCCTCTGTAGATCTTTTGGGTTACCTAAATACAAAATAATAACACAGAGAAACAATGAAAAATTTAATTTTTCCTTTTCAATTCTTACAACTTTGTTACAGTTTGGATCTTAAATATTCTCCAAAGGCCCACATGGTAAAGGCTTAGACCTGAGCCCCTGGCACTATTGGGAGGTGGTAATGGAACCTTTAAGAGGTGGTGCCTAGTGGGAGGTCTTTAGGTCATTGAAGTTGTGCCCTTGAAGGGGATTATGAAACTCCAGTCCTTTCCTCCCTCTCTCTTTTGCTTTCTGACCACAAAGTGAGTGGTTTTGCTCCATCATGTGCTGCCACCACGATGTTCTGTCTTACCCAAAGCAATAGGGCCATGTAATTACCGACTGAAACCAAAACTGAACCAAAACAAACCTTTTCTCTTTATAAGTTGATTATTTGGGGTATTTGCTATAGTGATGGAAAGCTACTTAACATGACCTTTCATGCCCCTTTGTCACTGCATTAGATAAGACCTTCAGTACAATAGAAATGGTAACACAGACATCTTTGGCAAATTCTCAGTCCCAAGGTAGAGAAAAAGTTTTAAATGTTTCATTATTATTGTGATATTTGCTGTAGGTTTTTTGTGTATGATATTTAATAGATTATGAACCTTTCATTTTCTATTTCTATAACTGGTTATTTTTTAAAAATCATCAATGGATATTGAATTTCATCTAATAAACTAAGTTGGTAGTAAAAGACTTCCCTTAGTACTTTTACTCTTGCAGAAAATATAGGGCTAGACAATTTTACCGGTGAATTTTATGAAAATTCTAAGGAACAGGTACTCCCTGTCTTATGTGAGTGTTTAGAAATTTTTGAAAAAAAGGGAAATTAACCAATATGCAGATAGTTCCCAAGTTACAATGGTTCAACTTATGATCTTTCAGCTTTAGGATATTACAAAAGTGAGGTATGTTCAGTAGAAATCACACTTCAAATTTAGAATTTTTATCTTTTCCTAGGCGAGTGATATGTCATACAATCTCTTCTCTTCTGACGCAGGGCAGTGGCAGAGAGCTGTGCAATCACAAAGGGAAACAACATTCAGCGTTGTGCTGCTAACCTACAACATTCAATATGTTGGGTGTACTAAGTGCACTTGGTAGTTATTATTAAATGATACTTTCAACCTATGATGAGTTTATTGGAACACAACCCTGTCGGGTCAAGAAGCATCTGTATTTTATAATTGTGTAACCGTGATCCTAAAGCCAATAGCATAAGAAAAGTATATACCAACATCATTTTTAAGACATGTATATGAAATTTTTAAATGTAATTATAAAAATTGAAAAGTCCATTATATATTTAATACAATATAGGTAGTAACTAGCAGATGCAGAATAAAAGCATTCAATGAAATACATTTCTTGTTCGTAATAATAATTTAAAAATTTTTAAACAAGGAACAAAAAGAACTACCTTAATTGAGGAAGGGTTTGAATCAAAGACTAATAACAATCATTAGTTTGCTGGTAAAACTTTAGAAGCATTCCCATTAAAGCAAGAAATAAGGTAAGGATGGTCCCTATACTACTTTTTTTTTTTTTAACACTATGATATTGATCCAGTTCAAAGAAATAAGACAAAAAAAAGAAAGAAAGAAAGAGAAAAGAAGAAAGAAATGAGAGGAATAAGAATTTGAAATAAAAAAGAAACAAAATTTACATATTTCTGAGTGCCAGAGATTATTACAGGAAATCTATAAATAATTAAAATTAGAGATAATTCAGCAAAATTTTTGGTTATAAGATTAAAGTTTAAAAATAATATTCTGTTGCAATGAAAATAAAGAACAAAACAAATTCCCTTGTACCATTTAGTGGCCAACTCTTCCCCCAACTTTGGTCCCTGGAAACAACTGACTTGCTTTCTGTAATTTCTGCTTTTTCCAAAAATGAAATCATCTAGTAATTAGTTCCTTCAATCTGGCTTCTTCCAGTCATTCTAATACATTTGAAAATTATCCACACTCTTGCATGTGTAGTTCATTCTTCTTTATTGCTAATCAGTATTCTACTATTTGATGGACTTCAACTCCTTTATCCATTACCTATTAAAAGATATTGGTTAATTCCCTGTGTTTTGTTGTTGTTGTTGTTGTTATTGTTTAGATGATGTCTTCTACTACTTTCAGATTTCATTTCTTACATATGTGATCTATTTTCTGTTTGATTTGGGGGTTAATTTTCTTTGTTTTTGTCATTATTGTTTTAGTTTCTCAAGACAGAAACTTAGATCATTGATTTCAGACATTTATAATTTTCTAATAAAATTGTGTGTGTGTGTGTGTGTGTGTGTGTGTGTGTTTTTCCTGGTGCTCAACCACTGAGCCACATTTTCAGCCCTTTTTATTTCTTTTTTTTTTTTTTTTTTTTTTTTTTTTTGTGGTACCGGGGATTGAACTCAGGGGCACTCGACCACTGGGCCACATCCCCAGCCCTTTTTTGTATTTTATTTAGAGACAGGGTCTCACTGAGTTGCTAAGTGCCTCACCATTGCTGAGGCTGGCTTTGAACTCGTGATCCTCCTGTCTCAGCCTCCCAAAGTGCTGGGATTACAGGCGTGCGCCACCGCGCCCGGCTCCTTTTTATTTCTTTTTATTTTTTATTTTGAGACAGGGTCTCACTAAGTTGCTTAGGGCCTCACTAAATTGCTAAGGCTGGCTTTGGACTTGTGATCTTCCTGCCTTAGACTCCTGAGCTGCTGGGATTACAGGCATGTACCACCACACCTGGCTAATATAAATATTTTATGATATAAATTGCTCTCTAAGAATGGTTTGGATTCATCCCACAGATTTTGAGGTATCGTGTTTTTATTTTCATTCCACTCAAAATATCTCTAATTTCCCTTATGACTTCTTCAATCCATTGATCATTTAGAAGTGTGTTGTTTAATTTCAAATATTTGGAGATTTTTAAGATGTCTTTCTGTTATGAGTTTTCACTTCATGTATGGTGGAAGAAAACATACTTAGCATGATTTAATTTTTTTAAATGTTCTAGGGTTTAATTAATGGCCCAGAATGTGGTCATTATAGAACATTTAGAAAGTTATATTAAAATTTTTTTGAAAACTATTGCAAAGAGACAATTAAAAGTTTGACATGTGTTCACTACACTCTTGTATAAATATTCAGATGTAATATGTTATTTTAGTCACCTTTTTTACTTCTGTGACTAACAGACCTACAAGAACAATTTTATAGGAAGAAAAGTTTATTTGGGGGTTCACAGTTTCAGAGGTCTCAGTTCATAGATGGTCAGCTGCATTCCTCAGGGCTCAGGGTGAGGCAGACCATCATGGCAGAAGAGTGTGGCAGAGGGAAGCAACTCCCATGATGATCAGGAAGCAGAGAGAGAGACTCCACTCACCAGATCCAAAATATATACCCCAAAGGCATGCCTCCAATGACCCGCCTCCTCCAGCCACACCCTACCTGCCTTCATCTATCACTCGGTTGATCCCCATCAGGGGATTAATTCACTGATTGGGGTAAGACTCTCATAACCCAATCATTTCTCCTCTGAACCTTCTTGCATTGTCTCACACATGAGTTTTTGAGGACACATCACACCCCAAACTGTATTATATGTATGTAATGTATATAGAGACATATGTGTATGTGCACACATTTACCAATGGAGAGTCATGCTGTACCAATGCTTTGTGATCTATTTAATTATCTGTAAAGTAGGACAAATTAGTGTCTAAGACATGAGCTCTGAAACCACACTGCTGGGGTCCAAATCCAGATATTATTTACTAGTGTCCTGACCTGGGAAAGGCCCTCAACTTCTTTGTGCCTCAGTTCATCACAGGTGAAATGGGGATGATAACAACAGCACCTACATCAAAACGTTTGTATAAGAACTATTTTAATTAATATAAATAAACTACATAGAACAGCACCTGGCATCTTGTTTGCATTATATAAGGGCCTGCTATTTTCAAGTATAGCTTTCCTCTGATACACCATGACTTATTTAACTCATACCCTAGTAATGAACATAGATTATTTCCAATATTCACTGATATAAACACTGTGATAAAGATCCTTGTTAGGGCATATTCATGATGATATTGTTTCTTTGGATGAATTCACTGAAAAAATGCAACTGCTATTTTGAAGACTGGGCATATTTTTATGCTTTCATCCAAGTCCTCATAGAAGGATTTTTGTTTTTAATTCATTTACCACCCCACCATTGTTTAACAAAGTATAATAACATGTCATTTTAGAAACCATTTTTAAAATATGCCAAGATATGTTCTTGTTGAAGTTTAGTAGATAATAAAATTAGAACAGTTTACTTAATTAGTAGGATAAGTTTCAAAGAGCTACCGTAAGAAATGATCCCTTTCCAAGACCTCAGAGCCCGAACATGTTACATTTACAAATGAATCCCAGAAGGATGACAGCAGATGTCAACCAAAAATACAAGGGAGAATATGTTCTTCCATTGATCTAGTTTTTAATGTATTAATTATTCTGTAAACTAATGTGAACAATGAAGTAATCAAGGAAAATTTCCCTTTGGGCATTTATAGTCCTTTAACGAAAAAGTAAACTCCACTTCTGTGTATGTAGATCATATAGATCTTTTATGCAAGGAAAATGTTTAATAGCATGTTGAGTGCATAGAAATATAAATTTTATTAAGAAGGACATTGTTTTTAACCACGAATATTTAGTTTGCAGAATTGATGCAAAATCGTGCTTGACTCATAAAAACAAAAATATACACAGAGTTTGGATCTGGAATGTTTTCTAAAAGCTCATGTATTGAAATCTTGGTCCCCAACACAGCAATGTTCAGAGTTGAAACTTTGGGAAAGTAATTGAATCAGGAGGTTCTGACCTCATTGGTGGATTAATCTCTTGATAGCCAAAAGGACAACCGGGAGGTGGTAGAAACTGTAAGCAGTGGGGCATGGGTAGAGGAAGTAGGTCACTGGGGTAGGGGGTGTGTCCTTGGAGACTATATCCATCCATGGCACCTTACTCTCCCACCCTCCCTCCCTTTCTCCACACCTGTATGCCATGAGCTGAGAAGCTTCCCTTTGCTATACCATTTTACTGTGATAGTCTACATCACCTTAGACCCAAAGACCGGGGAGCCAGTTGACCATGGACTGAAACCTTTGAAACCATGAGCCAAAATTAATCTCTCCTCCTCTAAGTTGCTGACTGTCAGGTATTTTGGTCTCGGTTATGAAAGCTGACTAACACACACCCTGACATCTCAAGTGGCAGTATTTAGAAAGCTGATGAATATATCATGAAGAGGCCTTCGAGCTTTTATCTTAACATTCTTCCACAATAGACCCCACTGCCCCCACATGAAGAGTAAATGTTCAAAAAACTCTGGTCAGTAAGAAATTACAACCCAACCCAGGAATCTAATAAGTGCCAGAATCTCTGATTATAAAAGTGTGGCTCATGGAACCAGGGCAGGCATTCTACATATTTAATGAGCCATTCTTCTTGCAGATCAAGATGTGCCATAAGATAAATTTAATCATACCAAAAGAGACGCCACTCCAGGGACACCATCTGACCTTAGGAACACTGCAACAGTCCTCTTTTGAGTAAAGAATTGAAGAAATTCTATTTCCTTGTAGTAAACAAACCAACTGATGGATAATAAGCCAACCTACTTTACACATAGACCGAGGGAACAAGAAAAAATGCAGTCCATAACATTTTGTACATTAAAAACATTCTCTTTTAAAGGGGGGGTACAAACTCTTAAATATAATCTAAACTCCAATGTTAACTTTTCTTTGAGTCCAGACTCTGGATTTTTTTGTGGAAAATTAAAAATTTTGTGGAAAATTAAAAATCTAATTGCATAGAATAATGAGTTTACTATGAGTTCAATATCCCAGGAATGTGGTAGAGACCAAACATGCAACAGAAATGTGAAGGAAACTTCCATGTGAGACAAAATGTGTTGGTGACCTTGACCAGAAGCCAGTCTGTTTGGAAACAAAATGCTTAAATGAAAACAGGTAGCAAACCTGAGCCTGTTCTATTCATTTTACTTCCGTATATTTTAAACAATATTCTGTTACCAGTTGTGGCTGGATATATGCTCCCATATGACAGGTGTTTGTGTGAAAGATCTGTGTAACTTTTTCTTTAATTTAGTTGAATAAAAAAATCTCATTTTACAAGTCGGTAATGATAGTTTATCAAAATGTTTGCTCTGTGTCTCTGTCAGAAGAGTGTATATTAACAGGAACAGTCAAAAACATGTCAACTCCTAATCTAATTCAAACATTTTAAGACTAAGAGGGAATTCAAAGCTAATTTGTTCAAGGCCAACAAAGAACAGCTCCAGCAAAACACACTTTTCTCTTCAAAGTGCTTTTCCATTATTAATCACTTTATTTGCACAGTGTTCCATGGGCTGGTTGGGTCTAATCCACATTTTATGGATGGTTCATCTGGGAGTATGAAAAAGGCTGTCAGCTATTAAAAGAAGGCAGTAGACAACAGCTACAACCAATAAGGGTGAGCATATTCTGAGTCCTAATCCTACTTTTTTTCTTGCACATTGTTGGGGTGCATCACTTTATTTTTAATAATACTCCCATGTTCTTCAGATGGAAATCTGAAATGGAAAACTTCAAATGGAAGTTTAGATTTACCTTGCATACATTGATATAAAAGGAACCACCAGCTGTTCTGTTGAGGCACAGAAAAGTAATAGGAAATGAGAACTTTGGAGACAAGCAGACCAGTTCAAATCTTGGGCTTGTCACCTACCAGCTGAGCACCATTTTCCTCATCTCTGGAATGGGGCTAATAGCATCATTTTCACAAAGTGGTAATGAGATAGCTGAGCAAGTGTGACCATAGTCATTGGCACATGGTACGTGCTTGAATATCTGATACCTTCTTCCCTCTGTCTCATTAGAAAAATTCAGTAGGTGGCAAATGAAATTAAATCAGCATCCGTCACAATTAACCCTGAACAAATGACAATTTGCAAGTTTGCAGAGCATGACTTTTAAATAGCGTAGGTGAAGCTAAGTTGGATGTACAAGTCCTCAGATAAGCTGCTCATAAGTGGCCAATGGACAAATGTGAATAATTCCCTTGTCCTTGTCATCACCTACTCTGTCCAAAGGGCCGTTGGTGACAACTGCCAAGAGGCAAGCAGTGAGAGAGGTGAGCCATTATGGCCAGGGCTAAGCCAATACCAGATGATTATTCTCCAGAGAACCAGGAGTTGAATTTGCATACAGCAACTTCCTCTTTAAACAGTGTTCCTTCTCTTGGATGTTAAACTCAGCCTAAGCAAACTGTTTTCATGCTCCTTTTTACTTTTTCGCTTTAAAAATTACTCAGGAAATTCCTTGTCATTCATTCTAAAGAGAATCACTCTGGGAAGCTGAACAGATATCTTTTCAAATTGCTTTCACACTGTTTCAGTACTTACTATTGTCATTGTGACACTCTGCTGGTTTGAACACAAGTGCTTCAAAAGGCTCCTTTTTATTCTTCAGAAAAGGGGTCACAGGCATCAAAGAATGGGCCACAGACCCCAAAGGAAACTTGGGGTTCCCTGCTGGACTTTTCCATAGCAAAACTGGACTTTTCCAGATCCCCAAACTAAGACCTTTAGCCTAACATATTTCTCCTCATCTTTTCTACAGCAAAGAATGATTTCTCTAGATAAGACTTACATAAAGGGTTCAAAATATTTTAGTTGGGATGAAAAATGTAGACACCTAAAATCTTATTGAATGACCTGCAATAAGTGTTTTAGCTTCTCAGGCCTGAAAAGGGGCTGGAAGCAGGCTTGGCATCTTGACCACCACTCCATGCTTCTTCCTATGTGTACAAGTCTGATGTGATGGAAACCTCTGAACTAGGAGTTGAAAAGCCAGGCTCTTGTCCTGCCTGTGATAATATTTGTGTGGGGCCTTGACTGCTATGGTTTCAGCTTCTCCATTTTTACAGTAAGAATCAACGGCCAGAAAATGAGTCTTGCTTTTAAATGGGTTATGATAAAAAGCTGGGCTTTCTCCCCACAAAAGCATTCTTAGTCACAAAGATTTGCATAAAATGTCAGGAGGTGCTTCAGCCACTTCGATGACTCTATAGTTACTATTCTCATATGTTCTGACAATTTTTGATATGAAAGGCCACCTGACAAGAAGAGGTATCTTCTGATATATTGGCCCCTATTGCTATGGTGGCTGGAGACAAGGAAAATGGATTAAGGAGAAAGAAGCATGAGGAGGCCAAGGCGAGATGTAACGACTACATCAGTAGCTAAGATATACTCTCCCCACATATAAACTTAGGCCTACTGCAAAGAAAGGGCTCACTAGTGTAGCTCTGTGTGCATTTACACAGGAAGTCATCCAAAGTGTCTCATTTATTTTTGATCTTATACGTATGAGAGCAAGAAAGAGCGCCTGCCCTGTAGTCATTCCCAACCTGGGAATACTCAGGCAGAAGCTCACTCTGCATACAAATTGCCCATCAGTGCTTCTTGCAGCAGAGGGGAAGCAAGAAATGCCCCTATTTTAGTCAGCTTTTTCATCTCTATGACCAAAAGACCTGACAAGATCAATTAGAAGAAGAAATGTTTATTTTGGCTCAGGGTTTCAGAGATTCAGTTCATGCTCCACCAACTCCATAGCTACTAGGCCCAGGTTAGGCAGATCATCATGATGGAAAGGCATATCAGAAGAAAGCAGCTAGGGACACAACAACCAGGAAGCAGAGAATGTTAGGATAGTAACGCCCCAGAGGCAGGCTATTCAAATTTCGCATGTGCGGGCAATGACATAGGTGCATACTATATAAACTGGAGGCTTTTCTTTTCTTTTTTTTTTTTTTAATTGATTTACTTTAGTTGTACACAATGCAATGCATTTATGTTTACGTGGTGCTGAGGATCGAACCCGGGCTGCACACGTGCAAGGCGAGCGCTCTGCCCCTGAGCCACAACCCCATCCCTGGAGGCTTTTCTTTGTTCAGGGTCTTGCCGTCCTGCGTGTCTGTGGGAGAGCCTGACCCCAGCTAGCTGGCTTAATAAACTCCGTTTGTGTATTACATTACTGACCAGTTTTTGTGGTTCATGGGAAACTAGCAAAGCTGGACCTTTACAAGAACAAGAGCTATGCTCACCAGGGAAAACATATAAACCCCAAAGGCCTATGCCCTGTGACCTATCTCCTCCAGCCACATCCTACCTGCCTACAGTTACCACCCACCCAGTTAATCCATATCAGTGGATTAATCCACTTTCCCAAAGCCTCACCTCTGAACATTCTAGCATTGTCTCACATGAGCTTTTGGGTGACACCTAATATATAAACCATAGTGGCTGTTTATCCATTATTTTTTTTTCCAATTAAAGCTGGATAGCAGTGGATTCTGTACTAAGCGTAGAATGTCACCAGGAGTGCCTCCATGCACAGAGAATAAGAGATAATGAATTGTATATAGTTTGGCTATTAATTGGCAATATTATACCCAGCCCATTAAATCATTCTGAGAACTAAGTGAATTAATATATGTAAAGGGCTTTGAGCAGGGTCTGGTACAAAGATAGCACTAATAAATGTTAACGATTAGTGCCTAAAACAAATTTAGCAAAAAACAAAATAAGCAAACTAAAAAAAACTACTGGAATTCAACCCTTCAGTAGGTAGGGTCTATATATGTAATAAATGATCTTTTATTCAAAAATCAGATAAAAAGACCAGGAGATTGACAATATATTTAAATCTTTATTTAGAGCAATTAAAATACCGATTGTAATACATACACAGTTATTATCATAAAAGCTAGCACCGGTTATATAAGAATTGTGCTGGTTCTCTGTTCAGCCCCACACACCCAGGTACATTCTCTGCCCTTCTCAGCCATGCATGGTCTGCCAGCTGACCTCCACTGACTCCTACCATGGGGGCTCTCCCTCCTCCTTCACTCTCATCAGGTCTGGACATTGGGAAGCACCAACCAGAGATGGAAGGAGCCGCACTCCTCCAAGGCTATAGCTCCTTCTGGGTGGCCCCAGTTCTATGATTCTAGCTCTCTCAGGGTCTAGATGACACTGTTCCCTCCCTTTGCCCTTAAATAAAGGAGTTAACAGTTTTCCACTACAATCAGACTAATCAGACTAGATATTTCACCAACCCTTGCTGGTCTACTTAACCTTGACTACAACTCTAAAAATAGTTTTTAGCATTTTCTTTTGTTTAAACCTTGTGACTGCATCATTTGTTTTCTGTTAGGATACCAACTCACATGCTGTCTTATTTTCTTTCCTAGACATTTCCTTTTTTTTTTTTTTTTTTTTTGACACCAGAGATTGAACCCAGGGGGCTCTTAACCACTAAGCCACATCACTAGCCCTATTTATTTATTTATTTATTTATTTATTTTGAGACAGGGTCTCGCTAAGTTGCTTAGGGCCTCACTAAGTTGCTGAGGCTGGCTTTGAATTTGTAATCCTCCTGCCTCAGCCTCCCATGCTGCTGAGATACAGGTGTGTGGCACCATGCTCAGCTCTAGACATTTTCTTGAAATCTATCTTTCTCCCTATTTAGAGGTTGGCAGAGTTCACTTTAACTTCTTACATGCTTTGTCTCTTCCACTTCAGTCCCCTCTCCCAATTTAAACACAAAGAACAATGTCCTCAGGGCACAAGATTTAGCTAAAGTACCTAATACACCATCCAGTCCTATGACCCCCTCCCCCAACCCCATATTGACTAAAAAAAAGCACTAAAAGGACTGTTATAGGGTCTTTGTACTGTGGTTGAGCTGTTTGAGACAGATTAAACCATTCTTAATGTCAGCCTCAATACAATACTTGGACCAACTGTGAACTTTGTCACATAATTGTTACTACTAATAAGTGCTGTTGAACAATTTGAAAATCTGAAATCCAAAATGTTCCAAAATACAAAACTTTTTGAACACCAGCTTGATGTCTTGAATAGAAAATTCTACTCCTGACCTCAGATATACATACATTTGTTTTGTGTATAAAATTATTTTCAGCCTATGTGTATAAGGTATTTATCAGACATAAACAAATTTTGTGTTTAGACTTGGGTCTCATCCCCAAGGTATCTCATCCTGTATATGCAAATATCCCCAAAATCCAAAAAAAAAAAAAAATTCAGAATCAAAAATACTTCTGTTCTTAAGCATATCAGATAAGAGATACTGTAAGGAGCATCTGCTATAGACATGCTGGGATATTCTGGGACTCACTAAGTTGCTGGCCATAAGGAATAGCAGCTATTGAACTGCTTAGTCATGCCTGCTTGCAATTGATAAAGAGCTGTAAGGGGCACTAGCCATAGGCATGCTTAGCACTGACTGGTTACAATTGATAGGGAGCACAGTTCCTTGAACTTGCACAGAGAACATGCCCAGTTGCAGTTACATCACCTCACTGGACATAACCAATGGACATTAGCTTTCACTGGGAGTAACCAATCACCAACATACACCACCAACTTGGAACTGTATTTAAATTGCTGGTCCTGCCACATTGAAGAGTTTTACTCCAAGGACATCAGTGAGACTGGCTGCCTTGCTGTCCATCCACGGACTGACTCCACCATTCCCTGATGTCCAGCCACCAGCTGGAAAGAACCACCAGACAAGGACAATGTCTGCTCTTTGGCTAAGATAAGTCACGTGGCATTGGAGGTATTTGGGAGTTCGTGGTTGCCCTAGGATTGTGTGATTTGCTTGTAGTGTTTAGTTAGTGTGCATTGAATGCTAGTCGGGGTGCTCCCACACACTCAACACTTTTGCATTAATTGTTTACATTTGATAATTGGTGAGATCGAACATACACTGATATTTAAATACAATCTGCCTCTGAGTAATTATTAATAGGGCCATTCGTAACAGATACTCAAACTATGTTATATATATTTTATCTATCCCTATATCTATCTATAACATCTATGTCCATATCTACCTATTATACTTATGCCTATCTATGTAAAAAACTTTAGGGCAGATTGTTGTTTGTTTGTTTGTTTGTTTGTTTTTAAATAACATCACTGCCTTAACTTAAATTCTAGTCTTCTCATGAAAACAAGAAAAAGAAGAATGGAATTACCAATAGGGAACCAGGAATTTCACCCAAAAAGCTGACAATCTTTCTTCGCAAGCTAAACATGTTTGGGATAGTGTTGTTTATTCCTTTATTTTTTCACATATTTGTTGAAGTCTGCCATGTGACAGGCCCTGTGCCAATCACCGAGGATACAGCAGTTAACTAAAGAGAAATGGTCTCTATCTTCAAGAATCTTGCAGTGTGTTGGAAAAAAGGATAGGGACTAGTTCACGACTATGATGCATGTCATGAAGAAGAAATTCAGATGCTAGCTGAGCATCTGACAGGGGACCCAACTTACCAAGGTAGCCAAGGAAGTCTCCTTGAGGAAACAAAGTTTAAAATGACCCCCAGAAGAATGGCATTGGCTAGATGAGTGGAGGGGGTGTAGTGGGCAAGAGAAAGAACAGCATGTGCAAAGACCAGGAGATAGGAAGGAAGATCATATGTTCAAGGAGCTGAAATAGGCCTGTGTGACTATAGTAGAAAGAGAACAAGAGGAGGCCGGAGAAGTGAGTTGGATAATGAAGGAATTGTAACCAGGTTAAAAATGTGGATTTTATTTCAAGGCCAACTGCAAGCTATAGGAAGCCTTTTGAAAGAGGAGTCATCCCCGGATTTTGAGAAGCTCTGTCTAGCTGCAATGGAAAGGTTGGATCAATGAGGACAGATGTAGACGTGGGAGACTGGCTTGTAGTCAGTTGCATTTAGTTCAGGCAAAAGATGATGTCACTTAAACCAAGAGAGTGTGACGATGGAAAGGTATTGAGAAAAAGAATTGGTAGGACTTGGAAATTGGGTGGATGTGGAGAATGAAGGACAAAGTGAAATTCTGCCATCTCCCCATTACCTGGCTTGGGTAGCTGGACAGATGAGCATGCTGCTCCCTGAATACGGGAACACAGGTAAAGACAGGGATGAAGCGTGGGAACACTGGCCATTGGGTTAGATGAAAACAAGTGTTAAGAAGCACTGAGTTAAATTATATAAAGATGTTAAATCACATGGAATTGCCAATATCAGATTATTGATGTACAATACCGATGTAAAATAATGGAAAGTTAATTTGGTCCAAACTAATAGCAGCAATAATGCATCAAAGCCTCTTTTCTAGGATTAACATGATGTTTAGAGAATCGGTGTTTTATTATGATACCCCATGTGACTTTCCTGTAGTCACCATCAACAGGAAACCACAGGAAGTGTGTGCAGAGACACAGGCACCCATGTGCACAAAGAGGCTTTAAATCGAGATATGGAAAGGCACAAACTCATCAAGCCCAAGTGTAGAAAATTAAGCTGTAAGCACTACTACTCTAAAATCAAATAAATCCAATATACCCCAGAGTTATTTTAGGACTATTGGAAAACACTTATCTAATTAACTTACAGCCTGCAGTGAAGCTAGAGTTTAAAAACCGGTTCGCACTTATTTACCATAACACCAGGAAAAGCAGGCAAGAAACATACTGTGTTTGTGTCTAATTTTAAACAAGGATGCAGGTTTCTCGGCCTGTAAATTACTTAGGGAAACAGGTACCCGGCACCACATATGGAGGTGCCATCCTAGATCTGGGATTGCTGTCAGTTGTCTCTATTGCACTTTGAAAGGTTGCAGCTCTTGTTTTATATATAGAGTGCAAAGAGCCCCCCAAAGGGCAATAAGGTCTCAATAGAGCCTCACATCCATCACTGCACTTCCTAAGAGGAATATGCCACCGCCCCAGGCTGTGTCCTCTGCTATGAGTCCCAACATTCTGAGCCTATTTATCTTGAAGCTTCATCACAACTGTAATGGGGGGTGGCATCAATTGCTTACAAAATGTGAGATTGTTTTTGACGCTCACAGTCTTTTCCTGAAGGTCACTTCGTATTAGGGATTCACTGCACTTTGCTTCTGTCTGGGGTGAGTACATTATTCGTGATTAACAGGGACATGTGCTGCTAGTGATGGTGAATTTGCATATTTACAAGACTCAAACTTAATATGTTAGATACTAGATCAATTTAATATTAGCCTAGAGTTTTTGAAGGTATTGATATTAACAAGTTGATTTCTTACAGGCAGTATTTTCCAAAGTCTTATTACCAGGTATGGTTCAATGTGCTTATTTTTTTTTTTTTTTTACTCACTCCAACCCCAGAGGGAAATTTATACCTTGTATTTAGTTATATTCTGTGTTTATTTTTATTTCTTATCAGTTTTAACAGATAAATGGTTTTTGTTTTTAAGCAGAAAGAGAACATTTTTAATTTCCCTGGCATTCATTTCTCTGAAGAAAACAATCCATATTTATAACCATGAACCTGCCAGGGCCCCCAGTTCATTTTCCTGCTTTGAATTACTTCTCCTATTCCAGCGATCCTACACAGCACAGTCAGTGTGACCTTTCCAAAATAGATCCAGTCATTGCTTTCCCCTTAATACCCTTGTGTGGCTCTTCCCTGCCTGAAGAAACAGTTCAATAACTTGAGTACGACCCTTCGTCTCACAGTTCCCTCTCTCTCCAGCCTCATTCCTCATTCCCCATCCCAACACCTCTACACCAACTGTGGCCAGTTACTTGTACATTCCCAAATGTGCGCCATACTGGTTCACATTTTTACTCCCTCTATAGAGAAATTGCCTCTGCCAAGCTGATGTCCCCCATGTGCCAGCACCAAAGTGGGTCAAAATACCTATTTTTGCATTTATCACACTATAAGATAGTTCTGCTTCAACAGCTGCCTTTGCCCAACACAAAAAGGGCAGGGAGGTTTTCTTATTCATTTGACCTTTGCCAATGCCCATCATTATGGTTTGGATGTGAGGTGTCCCCCAAAAGCTCCTATGTTAATTCAGGAATGTTCAGAGGCAAAATGATTGGATCACGAGAGCTGTTACCTAATCAGTCCATCCTAGATTGAAAAGACTGGTGGTAACTGGAAGCAAATGGGTCATGGCTGGAGGAAGTGAGTCACTGGGGGCATAGCCCAGAAGGGTTCATGTTCCCTGTGGCCTGTTGCCCCCTCCCCTCTCTCTGTTGCCTGGCTGCCATGTCCTGAGCAGCTTCCTTCTGCCATGCCCTTCCGCCATGATGTTCTGCCTCACTTTGGGTCCAGAGCAATGGAGGTGGCCAGCCATGGACTAAACCTCCAAAATTGCAAGCCAAAGTAAGTCTCCTCTTCTCTAAGTTGTTCTAGTCAGACAGTGTCACCGCCTGCAGCAATTGCCGCTTGCAGCAATGATACTGCGGGAGAAAACTCGGAGGCAGACTGGAAATGAAAAAGTTCTTTTATTCTTCTTTCTTCTAACTTCTCTCTCTGGCTCCAACAACCTCTCCAACTCCAACCACCCCTCTAACTAACCTCACCCTTGTTAAATACATTTTGCCTTAACAAGGACAAGTGCTAACAGCTCAAGCTTACAGGTGTGTCACACAGTGTTCACGGGCATAAAAAGATTCTTAGATAAATGCATGAATATCAGGTGAAAATACTTGAACACTTTTATGGCTCTCAGCTAACCGCCATCTTAGCTATCCTCAATTAGGGCTCTTACAAGATAGTTTGGTCACGGTGACACAAAACTAACACATCTAGTATAATATCTGACCTATGGCATTGCTCAATGAATAGATAGATGAGGGGTTAAATGGAATTTGCTTAATTTTCAAAAAGTTAAATTAAAACACATTATTTTGTTGTAGAATATAAAAAATATCATCCCATGTTGTTATCATAGCCCACACTACCCCTATCTCTTCAGTTCTGTACTCAAAAGCCACAGATCTTTGATTCCTAATCTACACATATTTCTACAAATGATGGACAAGCACAAATGTATCATCCAGAGATAAAGTTTTTTTTTCACATAATAAACCTAACAGAGGAGCCGGGCGCGGTGGCGCACGCCTGTAATCCCAGCACTTTGGGAGGCTGAGGCAGGAGGATCGCGAGTTCAAAGCCAGCCTCAGCAATGGCGAGGCACTTAGCAACTCAGTGAGACCCTGTCTCTAAATAAAATACAAAAAAGGGCTGGGGATGTGGCCCAGTGGTCGAGTGCCCCTGAGTTCAATCCCCGGCACCACAAAAAAAAAATAAATAAAAAAAAAATAAACCTAACAGAGGGATAGTAGCAGCTACTTTATTTGTAAGATCTGACATTTATGGATACCGATAACACAGGAACGAAGAAATGCCTGCTTGAATCAAGAGGTAACTGGCCACCTTTATTTGTACTAAAGCCAGATTATTTTCTAAAAAATCATCATTTTTTTTCTCTATATAAACCACTCTTTTAATGTTATTATTAAAAAAATCCCAAATAGCCTACATAATATACATGGGCAAAAAGGCAATTAAGTGACTATCTTGAAACACTAAATGTATAATGAACAGCATATTATCAACAAAAAAATCACGATTTTTAATCTACTTAAAAAGAACAGGGTTCCTCCAAAATTGTTCAGGTCATCGATCTGGCAAGAATGCATCCACCTGTTAAGCTAGAAATTGAGATTTACATCAAAACATGAGAAAAACTTAAAATCTCAAGGCCTGAGCAAGGTTTTAATTTACTCTTCACTCTTTCAGATGTTCACCAGGTCAGCTAAAATGCATTTCTCCATAGAGAGTCTTAAAAATAAACTTCAAACTTAGGAAGTCTGCAAATTCAGTCCCTTTTAGAAACAAATGCAGCTCCTTTGTTGACTTTGCTTACAAGTGAAAGCATACAGCCTTTATTTAGTTTAATTAACCAAGAATATAAATTGCCCTGAAGATTTTGTTTTTCTTGCTCTTTATAAACCAGACCACCAAGAGAGAATACAAAGGATGTTGCCTGCCTGCCAGCATTCACCCATTCCACAACACCTACTGAAAGCCCCGGATAAGCCCTCCACTACTGAGATGACTAATTCACAGTCCTTTCCTTCAAGAGCTTCCCAGCTCAGAGGGGATTTGACACCTAATCAGGTCATTGTAGGACGATGTGGCAGGTGAGTGATAGAGACGTGCACAGGGTTTGGTGTGAGCAGAGAAGAAGCATCTCTAACCCACAGGTGGCTGAGCAGAAGGACAAGCACTCATTTTTAAGATTTAAGGGACCAGGAATAGGCATGTTAGAAGTAAATTTGGAGTGAAATGAGAGGAATGGGAAAATGAAGGAGTTTCAGTTCTCTGGATGGAAGAGGTTCCTATCTCTTCTGCTGGGAGAGAAATGTGTCAAGGATTAAGCAGAAGAATGATTTTTCTAAGAGTAGTGAAAGTGTGAGACTATTTTTGGAGGAATAGAAAAATGTGGTGATTAAAGATAAGAAAAATATCAAGGGATGTTCCTTTGAAGGGACTTTAAATAAGTCCCTGTGCAGGGTTCCAGGGGAGGAAAAGGCAAATGGCAGCCCAGTTTCCCAGGCCAGGGCTTTGTAGACCCACACAGTAAAAGAGTACCTGTGAATCAAGGGTGTTGGGGAGAAATTGGCTCAGATGGCCAACCAGAGGTTGGACAGGAAAGGAAGATTACTCAGTGACATATGATAGCTAGTGTGACCACTGCTCCTGTTTTCCCCAGAGCATCCTGGTGCAAATGTTATAGCTTCCACTTTGATTTGCAAAGGAATTGGCTATTGTACAATAAATTATATGGTCCCCCTGATGATGGCCTTGGAGAAATAATAAAGAATGGGTCTCTATGAGATCTAAGTGATAAGGTGCTATGACCAGGGTGGAATGAAGGAGGTAAAAATGGAGGGGCTCCTGATAATGACAAGATAAAGGTGCAGTCCCAGGAGTGAGTGGCTGAGATGGCATGGAGATGAAGTCTTAAAGTTGATGTAGCCCAGGAAATAAGGAATTCATCAGTCAGATGAGTCATTCACATAGCCATTGACATAAAAGTCTGGCACTTAGATGATCAGTAGATGCTGACAATCTGGCAGAAGTTGGAGTAGGAAGTGATTAATGAATCAGGTCCCCAAGTTGGATATAGTAAAAGACCAACCTTAAAATAGTGTGACCCAGAGAGAAGGAATGAGAGAGTCACTATCTTTCTCAGTGATAAGACAAGCCCCAGGGAAGAGATATCCATCAAGTCTGAAATGATAGTTTCTGGGAGGAGACCAAAGCATTGATCCCACCCTAAGCAAATTCTTTCCCAGATACTGATCCAGCCTAAAACTGACCACACACCCTCCACCTGGTCCAGTAAAGATAAATCCTGGGTACTGATCACTGACCCCACACCCACTGATCCCACGTCCTCCATCTGGCCCAGTAAAGATAGCCCAAACTGGCATACTCATTAATTGAGTCACCTCTCAGTTTAACCACATAAGCCTAAAACCCACCTTTGGCCAGTGGCTCATTTTCCACCAGGAAAATGGGTCTATAAGAGGCGTCTCTCTGTTCCTGAATAAAAGGTGTGCTGAGTTGAGCTGGAAGTTTGCATCCAGCCTGGTCTCTTGACGCTAACACCCCATGTTACAGACAACTGGGGGGTTGGCCAGGAGAAGCAGAAATGAATAGGGGTTCAAGAGGGCAAAGATGTGTGTCTGAGATGCAATGTAAAACCATTCTTTAAAAAGAAGAGCAGTGATCAGGCAGTACAGTGGGAAGTATTTTTTGGGGGGGGGGTATAGGAGAATAAGAGGATTCTATAGTGAGATCTGAAGAAGAATCATCTCCAGCAGAGAAGAATGATGAGACCACCATGGAAGGACTCCCATACCATCTCCTGGGGGCACCAAAGCTTCCATGAGGAGAGAGGCTGTGGGCCCAATCTCAATCCAAGTACCTTCTACTATGGTCAACAAGGATCCAGAAACCAAAGTCCAATCTTATCAGCAAGTTTAAGGGAATCAGGTAATTTGTCTTGTATCATTTATTTTTCTTGTATCATCCTCACCTGTCCCTTGAAGGGATGATATAAAGAAACAAAAACTTCATTGCTTTAACTTTTCTGGTCTGAACTACTACTTAATTATATTGCTTTATATTATTATTAACAGTTACTAGGAAAAAGTGACTGATGATTATAGACAAATCATTTCCACTCATACAGAGGTATCCTGAACAGCATTTTTTTTCCTGTCGTCTGGAGAGAGAGCTGCAGCTTGTTCTAACATGCCTCTTCCCTACTGTGTGGAACATAGAGACTGATCCCAAGAAATAACCACCCACAAATTGTTCTGGACTCCCTGAAAATATGCAATATACTAGATATTCTCAAAATGTTTATCGCTTAAAATTGAAAATTAAGTTATTGTGACCAAATACAAAGAAGGTGAAGTGGAAAATGTTTCAACCCAGGTAGGAGAAACTGAACAAATATATTTGAAATAATTTGAAAATGCCTGAGTTCCTTTGCCTTTAAATCATAGCATAGGGTTGGGTGGAGGGTGGGCAATTGAAGACTTCTGGGGCCTATTGATTCAGGAGGAAAAGGTGGAAACTGTAAAAATATAGAGTTACCAGGAAAGGGGTTGGAGAAAATTTACCTCTGATCCCATTTCCTCGAAACAGGACATGTCACCCTGGTCCTGATTACTGGGAGGTCTGTGACACATGTGAAACAGTAAAAAAATCTTACCTAAAAATGTCTTGTCCATCCTGTACTGCCCCAGACATTTGCATCTTCAAGTGCTGAATCAGATGGGGCTGTTCAGGCAAAGGATCCCAAATACTCATCTTATTAGCTGTCTTCTGTAGTGTTAAGATTTTTCTTTGAGTCAACCCCAGTCCAAATATCAAACAAGATATTGGAAATATTGCAACCGGATCACATATTATGTAGAAATAAAAGAGGTGACTTTTATTTTGGTTTGTTCCTGTGAGGAACTCCTCTATGTGAATAGCCTAAACTTAATAAAAATATCACTGTCTGATCTAGGGGAGCCTCTGAAAAATGGTAGTAATACAGTGTGCATTATTTTATTTCTCCCTGTTTCATTATTTAGATTCACACGCTTCTGCAGCGACAGGTACCTATATTTATCTCATAAGTCTGTCAAAAACCACTGCTGCTGCAGTGTGGGCTTAGTCAACAGATACAAAGAGACCAGTGCCGTTTTAAAAGCATTTTAAATTTCAGATCACAATGTCATATGACCTGGTGAAAGACACAAAGCTTCTCAGAATGTAGCATATTAGGGGTAGTGGTGACAGTTACAGGAGGTGTTGCTAAGAGAAAGTATTACATTTGAACTAAAGTAACAGTGGGAATTACCCCCTGGGAAGGAGGACATTTTCTCACTTAGATTCACAGGAAAGGAGACCTTGACAAGACGAAAGAAATCCTGTGAGGCAAACTCTTCATTTTATTGAAGAATGGAAAACAACCCAGAATTCTTGGTTTGTTCAAAGGCCCACAGCAGAGCCCAAGTGAGACCCTGGAACCCAGATGCCCAGAGGTGGAGTCGCTGCTCTGCTTCACCCAGTCTCCTTTTTAATCAGTGAGTACAAAGTCACCTTCATATTAAAGATAACATGGAACGGGAGTTGCCACCAAACACTGCATGAACTACTGTGGACACCTGCCATTTCATGACCACCAAGTGTTATTTATCTCCTAAAGTACTCTGATTCGTTTTGTGGAGTCAGCTTTCCCTTGCTGGGAGAGGTCTTGGTGGGAGGAACAATCCAGACACCTGCCCTCACCCTGGGGGAGCTAAAGCATACTGGAGTTTCTAGAGCCAGAGCCTTTTCCTCCATTCCACAGTGGCCAGAGGTGGTTGCATCGTTGTGATTCATTGGTTCCAGCTGCAGACCCCAGCCACACTCCTAGATGGTCACTTCCTGCTCTTGAGACGTATCTGTCTCTCCTAAGTCTGCGTCTTACTCACTGCTTTCAATCCAAGCATTTTCCTACATAGTTGCAAACAATCTCATTTATTTTAAGTGAGAGTTAGAGCTGATTTTTGTTACTTACAACCTGAAAATTCATGGAGGCAAAGAACGCAGAAATCAGTAGAACAGTGATATTCTAACAATGGGAAAAGCAGATACCTTGAAAGCAGCCTTTTAATGAAACATTCCCACATGTGACAAAGGCACAGAATAATGACAAGTTGGCTGATACTTGGGCATAAGCAGCTGATGAAGTTTTGATGTCATGCCAGTCCTTGAGGTTAAAATCATCAAACCTAAGGGCTTTTTAGAAGAATAAAATTTCAATTCCAAGATAAAATTTAGATGAGTTAGAAAGAAGCAATAGAAGCAATGCATACACTCTAGCTAAGACCGGAGTTAGATTAAAGGTTAAGAGATAATAAGTAAGATCAATGTGACAGGCATTATCTATATCTAGATATTATTTTTAAAAGTTTTCTCTACGTTTATTCAAATTCAGAGTTTGTCTCAAAACATTACATTTTTTTTTTTTTTTTTGTCTTGAGTTTTATCTGTTGAAAGCTAAGAGAATGAATAACCAAATGGTAAAATGGGTAAGAAAAGTCTATATCGGGTAAAATATCACCTATATAGCTGAGTCCTTATTAAATCTATGATGGACGGATGATCACCTCCTTGTGATGATACACTCCAATTATAGGTTTCATTTCTCTGACGAATAAACCTTTTGAAAAACTGAACTTACAATTGAAGTTAAAAAAAAAGAAAAAAGAAAAAAATAGGACAATAAAGTCATGATTTTTATGTAAATTAGAAAAATGCTTTTCATATAATAAGAAAAGCTTTTTTGTTCCAAAATGCTGTGGGGCAAAAGTTCTGGAGGAAGGTAATGAAGACAAGCTAAATGTTTAATCATATTGCTCTATGTGTCAATTCTTCAACTGAAGATTTATAAGTCAACACGTGAGTCAACAACTTTTTGGAAACCAGAAGTCAAGTCCTTCAATTGTAGTGAGGAGGCAGATTGCACTACCAATAGAGTTAAAGAGATTTTGTTGAAAAAGCAGGTGGAACCTGTCAGGAAGGGCTATACAAGTTGGGATGAGAAAAACTCAGATCAAGTGAAACTGGGTTGTGAGATATACTAAAGAATCCTCCTATCTTAGTTGGAAGGAAAGTCTATCTACAAAAATAATTCAGAATATCATACATCAAACCATTCACCATTCATATAAGCACATAGAAGCCAACATGAATTTTTAACACTTTAAAACATTTCAAAGACTGTATGGAAAATGAAAAATTTTTACTTCAAAATTTGCATTGCCTTTTAAAAACAAACCATCTGTTGTTTATATGAAAGGTGTTAAAGTTTTGTAAGAAGAGGATATGAATGGAGCTTCTAAACCAAAGGTGACAGGAAGGTCAGTGATTTGTGTATAAATATGTAAATATGAAAAAAAAATAGCTCCCAGATTCCTAGAACATAGATAATTTATCACCAGAAATTGCTGACATCAGGTACTGTGCTGCTTTGGCTTTGCTTCTGTTTAGCCTGGGCCTTGGTCCAATGGCCATATCATACGGCAGGTTTGTGTAGGCAATGTCAGAAACACGAGCTCTTCAGCCTACTCATTTGGAAAGTGTATACTTTAAAAATGAAAGTTTTATATTCTGAAGTCAAGACAGAAATTTGAATATGGATTTTAAAAACATGTTTCTGCTACAAAGAATGTCCATTTTCTTTAGTAAAGATAAAACCCAAAACTAGCCATGATTTCTAAAAATCAGCTGATACAACCAAAGTATATATGTTCAATCAAAAAGTTCAGATATATTCAGGTAAACTTTTCTTCATCCCCAAAGTTACAAAGGAAATAAGACTGATGCAAAGGAAAAGCACATGTTGATTGGGGTGGGGGGGGGACAACAGACATTTTAATTTCGAAGAATGACATGTTTTGAAAAACATGATAGACTTTTTTCATTCATATGGAAAAAATCAAGGAGAAAACTTTTCATAATATAAAGCAAACACTGAATTTTAAATATTTTTAACATTTTGAAAATATTATTTTTAGTTGTAGATGAACACAATACCTTTATTTTATTTATTTATCTTTATGTGGTGCTGAGGATTGAACTCAGTGCACTCTACCACTGAGCCACAGCCACAGCCCCTATTTTTAACATTTTCATTATGGAAAATTTCAAAGGTATAGAGGATAGTATAATGAACCACTCTTTAACTAGCTTTAGTGAGTCTCTGTGACTTAGGCATGATATAGCAATGTGGACAGCAAGCTCAACATCTTGTAAAGGACAGTACTTAGTTTCCAAGGGAATGATCTAGCTCTATTCTATTTCATGGCTACCACTCAAATTTTAAAACATAGCTACTATTTTTAAAATATGAATATAGTCTTTCTATTTTAAAAATGAAAAAAGCAGGTTGAAGGGATCTTAGAAATTATCAGCTCATCAGTTGTATCCCACTAAATGCAACTCCCTTACACAAGCTCTCCAGATAGTGTAAGGAAAAGCTTTCTTGAAATAAAATCATTAAAAATTGGGGCAGGTGCCCCTGAAAAGATGGAGATAAGGGCTTGAATTCAGTGAACATTTAATATTATATAAAGAGTGTGTGTTTGGAAGACAAATAGAGCTGAACTTGAGTCCTGGTTTTTCTACTTGGTGATTGTGCTTCCTTTCCAAGTCTCAGCTCTTTTATTGCAGAGTTAAAATTAGGATCCACTTAAATAACATAAATAAAATGTCTAGCAAATATGAGATGGTTAATAGGCACAGCTTTCTTTCATGTCCCTTCCCCACAAAATAAGTTTCACATAGTGATCGAGAAAGCACACACAGAACAATCTAAAAGTATTTTATGAAATGAAATCACATACATGTATAATTTTTCAGTCACTGTCTTATTATGGGAAGGCATCTACTGAAATATTAAATTGTAAATTTTTTCATATGACTGACTTTTCTATATACAATTCACACGTAAAAAGAATGAGATAATATAGTGTATTCATCTCGGTATAGCTGAGACAATACCAGTAAAATCACTCCAGAGATTTATAGGAATACATACAAAGTAATTTTTTTCTTTCAGCTACATTCTCACAAAGAAAATAACAGGTTTAGAAAAAGAAAATGCTTTTTGATAGAATGGAAGAGAATTCCATGAAAAGAAAATGGAAAATTTTCATAAGTAGATAAAACTCACAACCAACCTTTTTCCATTGTACCCAGGTACAGTGGTTCAATGTTTCAAATTAGTAACTTCTGGGTGGCTTCATTGTCTGTGAATACACAGTGTAAAGTAAGTCCCCAAGCAGTCTTGTGCCTGTGATCAGCATCTCTCTCTGAGGAATGGCTGGCTATCTCTGATTCCAATGCTCACTCTCCAAGTGGGAAATTTCTAACAGCTACATGAGTCTTCCTTATTATTCTATATGGAACCAAGAGTTTGAAAAATGAACCCCTCCTAGAAATACCTGCTACATGACAGATATAGACATCTGTGCCATATGCAATACAAAATACTGAGGCCTTTGAGACTCCCCTTGGATATTATTTCTCATATACAATGCACAGTGCTTTAGTGACTTTGTTGCATATTTTTAACATTGTGCTTTGCTTTACTTCTTGGTTTTCCTTTTAAAATTTGTTCTCATTAGTTATACATGACAGTAGAATGCATTTTGACATATCATACACAAAGGGAGTAGAACTTCTCCTTTTTCTGGTTGTACATGATGTAGATTCAAACTGCTTGCATAATCATATATGCACATAGGGTCCTAGGTATCCCTCAACAGATGAATAGATTAAAACATGTGGTATATATACACAATGGAATATTACTCAGCCTTAAAGAGGAATGAAATTACGGTATTTGCTGGTAAATGGATGAAGCTGGAAAATATCATGGTAAGTGAAATAAGCAAATCCCCAAAAAACCAAAGGTCAAGTGTTTTCTCTGATATGCAGATACTAACTTACAATAATGGTGGGGGGCAGGGAAAAATAAAGGTACTTTAGACTAGGCAGAGAAGAAAGAGTGAAGGGAGAGGAGGGATATGGAGGTATGAAAGACAGTAGAATGAATTGGACATTATTACACTATGTGCTTTCCTTCTTTATACAGATGTCCTACAGATATGAGAGAGATAATTCTATTTTTAATGCTGAAATATTAAAGTTACTTAATATCTTCCAAAAGCTCCTGTGTTAACACAACAAATGTTTGGAGGTGAAATTATTGGATTGTGAGAGCTATAACTGACTCAGTATATCCCAGTTTGAATGGACTGGGTGATAACTATAGGTAGGTGGGGCATGGATAGAGAAGTTGGGTCACTGGCAGTATGTCCTGAAAGCATTCATCTTCTCTGTAGCAAACCCCTTTCCCTTTCTCTGTTTCCAGGCTGCCTTGAACAGAACAGTACTTCTTCATCATGCCTTCTGCCATGATGTTCTGCCTCACCTTGAGCCCAGAGTGATGGACTTGGCCAGTCAAGAACTAAACCTCTGAAACCATGAGCCAAAATAAACTTTTTCCTTCTCTAAGTTGTTGGGAATTTTTGTTACAGAAATAAAAACCTGACTAACACAGAAATTGGTACCAAAAAGCAGGGTCATTGCTATGACTAACCTGACCAGGTAATTCAGATGCCTTTGGAAATGGTTTACAGAAGGAGTTTGGAAAAGTTTGGAGATGCAGGCCAGAGAAGTCTTAGAATGTTTTAAGCAGAGCTTAATGGATGATTCTGATGGGAACTCAGAAGATCAGGATACTGGTAAGAAAGCAGACTGTGCTTGTGAACATTCAGAAGTCAATGAAAACTGTATTGGGAAATGGACTAGAGGCCACTCATGATATATTCTGAAAAAGAATTTGACTACATTTTGTCTGTGTACTGAGAATTTGTGTGGGCCTGAATTTAAAGGTGATGGACTAATTTATCTAGCAAAGAAAATTTCAAAGCAACATTGAATGGACTGGGTGATAACTATAGCATAACTATAGCAACAGCATTCAGGAGGTCACATGGATATTGCTATCAAATTTTGAGCCAAGTGTATTATGAAAACCGGGAGCAGAAATCAGAAGGATTTTTAAAATTTTCAGTTCGGCCAGAAAAGTGCTTACAAAACTGGGACCAAGGAAGTTGTGGTTGCTGAAGAGATTACAGCCTTTATAGAGATGCTAAGTACTTTGCATAAAGAAAACAGGAAAAGATGACTTCAGGGCATCTCAGGAATTTGCAAGACCACACTCATTGCATGCTCCAGGGTATAGAAGGGAAAATTCCTTTGAGAAGAGCTTATGGGGACACCCTGCTTGCACAGGGTGGGGGGGGGGGTACTAGAAATTGTTTTACCCAAACACTAAGATATTGCTGCAACTATGATTTCAGGAGGCTCAGTTCCTGCCCTAGCTGATGGCATTCCTTGGTGTCATCTACATGGTACTGATTCTGCAGAAATACAGGATACTGGAGTTAAGGGGTCATGGAGGTTTCCATTGAGATTTCAAAGGACGGGGAGGCTATGCAAAGTGTAGCAGGGTCAGAATTCCTGCAGTCTTCCCCTGAGTGGAAGATGTATGAAGGTGTGAAGGGGAAACTGAAGCTGGAATGAAGACCCCAAGAATTAAGAGATACCAGTAACATGGACTGTCTACCCAGAAAAGCTTCTCATTGTCTGGCAAGAAGAGCAGTTGGCTGTGGAAAGAGCCAGGTTCAAGAAGAGCCCATGTGCACTTTAACTGGAAAGACTGAGTGGTGGGGCTTCCCAAGCTCTTTGGAAATAATATCCCACCACCATGTTCTAGATGCTGTGTAAGGAGTTACAGGAAGAGTTACAGAACCAATTTACCTGGCTTGGCTTCAGTTTTGCTTTGGCCCCCATCTCTTCTCTTCTTTCTGTGCCCTTATTACTCCCTTTTGGAGTAGAAATGTTTACTCCATGCCACTGTATATTGAATCTGTGTAATTTGTTTTGATCAATATGATACCACTGGTTACTGGTTACCTTGAAGAGTCCTGTTTCCTCAATTGTTGAAGTATAACACCAGAGAAGCATGCTGAGGCAAGCGTAGAGTAGCAAGTAAGAAGCTTTGCTAAAAGATAGCAAAACAGACTTGTCCCAAGTGGAAGAAAGGGACCCAAATGTGGAATCCATGGGATGAGGAAGTCCTGTCCCTTTTATATGTCTAAAGTTTCCCTTATTCTCCTGCACTCTTCTCCCTTATCTTGTTCCTTTCCTTTCATCCTGCATAGCGACTGAGGGATGTCAGTGGAATGGACAGGGAGTGCGCAGGTGGGCTGGAATGGTCTAGGTGGAGTGCTAAGCAGGAAGGGAGGGGCAGCCCAGGGGGCGTTGATTAGCAGCTCCCTGTCTGCTCAGGAGTTGCTTCATTAACAACCTTTTTGAGAGGGGTAGTAATCAAAGGGCTCTGGAGACATGAGCATTCCAGTCTCCCAGGGACTGTTTCCAATTTCCTGGACTCAAATTGGATTCCATTTTCTCCATCAGACCTGATTTACCTAGCTACACTAACTACCTGTCTTTAAATCTGGCTTCATTTACAGGGGCTCATAGCCCAGAGTTTGCCTTGAGTCTCAGGCGAGATTTTGGACTTGGACCTTTGGGCAATGCTGGCACTGTTAAGACTCTAAGACTCTTGGAGATGAACTAAATGCATTTTGCATTGTAAGATGGACATGAGCTTTTGGGGGTCCATCAAGGGTTTGATGTTGTGGTTTGATATGAGGTGGCCATGAAAAAGTTCCTTCGTTGTTGCAGAAAGTTCAGAAGTGAAATGATTGGATTGTGAGAGCTATAACCTAATCAGTCCATCCCAGTTTGAATGGACTAATTGGGTAGTAACTGTAGGCAGGTGGGGCATGGCTGGAGGAGGTGAGTCACTGGGGGTGTGCTCTGGAAGGGTTCATCTTCCCTGTGGTCTGTTCCCCCTTCCCTCTGTCTCCTTCCTGGCTGCTGTGAATGAAGGAGAACTCCTTCACCATGCCTTTCTACCGTGATGTTCTGCCTCACCTTAGGCTCAGAGCAATGGACTCAGCCAACCATACTCTAAGTCTCTTGAACTGTAAGCCAAATAAACTTTCTCCTCTAAGTTGTTCTTGTTGGGTATTTTGGTCATAGTGATGAAAAGCTGACTCGCATTAACAAATGCTGCCTAACAAATCATCGCCAAACTTGTTGGTTTAAATCAACTGTGCTTTATTATGGCTCATGATTCTGCAGCTTGACTGGGCTATTCCTCTGCTGGTTTCAGCTGAGCTCACTCATGCATCTGTATTCAGCTGGAGAGTTGCAGGGAACAAGGCAAAAGTTAAAGATAGTCTCCGTGTTTCATAGTTGATGCCAGCTGCCAGCTGGGGTGCCTCAGCTCTCCACTATTTGGCCACTCATCATCCAGTGTGCTAGACTCCCTTTTCTACATGATTGTCTCAGGGCAATGCCAGTGTTCTAGATATTCTATGTGCCTAATGTTCCATAGCAAAAAGTGCAATGCCTTTTTAAGGAATTGGGAAATAGACTGTACCTCTTAATGGGAGAAATGGCAGTCAGGCTGCAAAAAGACTTGGAGAAGGAATCTTACAGTTATCTTTGAAAACAATCTACCACAGGGGATTTCAAATAATAGTATTAATTAAGGGCCTTTGCAGAACCAACTTGCTCTCTCTAAAACCCAAGCATAGCACAATGCCTCTGGCTATGGTCTCCTAGGAATCAGAATCTAAGACTTTTCTTAGCATTGTATCGTATCTCTCAGTATTTGGGCTTCATCAACAATCCTTTTATCCCTACCTCAAGTACAAGTTTGGGAAAGGAAAAATAATGGTGTGTGTTTTTTTATAAAGTAACATATTTTTTTCAAGTTGGAAGACTAATATGAAAAAAGAATTGTAGTGACTTACAACACAAGTAATTGATGTATTTCCATGTAGTAAAATCTTGAAGATCTACCCATGAAGAACTTAATTGGGAGGGCACTGTCACCACTGGAGCACTTCCCACAATGTCAGAATGAGCACAAGAACCTTCTTCACACATCAAAAGGCGCCAACAAGAGTCAAGAGGCAACTAACAGCAACAGGTGGGTGGATCATGCCTAGACTGGCACGCAGAAAGCAGGAGCTCTGACCTCTGCCGTTTCGACAAGTTGTTATATAACCCAGAACCTGCTCCTGTATCTGTCTCTGTGTGGCAATATTGCAACTGCCCATAGAGCACACAGAAAGCATTTTAGATGTCTCTCTGATACGATGAAACTACTTAGTAGAATACCAGACCATGCTTTTTTACAACATTTGGGCTACTGCTAATCAGTGGAACACTTTAAGGGATTGCAGTATAAATGAAAACACCCTAAGTTCTAAATTATGTCATTTGGAAAAATATAATCATCAAGTTATTATAAAAGACTGGGAGCTGAAATTTCATTCCATTGTTATTGTGATAAATGATAATGCAAAACGCTGTACATATTTTTTCTTTAAACCAATGATTAATTTTAATTTAATTTTAATCTGGGGGTGGGTTGGAGATGTAGCTCAGTGGTAGAGTACTTTCCTAGCATGTGGGAGGCCCTGGGTTCAATCCCCAATGCCCCCCCAACCCACACACACACAAAATTTATGGAAGATTTTTCAAAGCATCAGATGCTTACTCAGGGTTTTTGCTAAATTCATATTTTGATCTAAAAAAGGACAGAAAAGTAACATTCTCTTTCTGTGTATATGTGGTGTGTGAGTGTGTGTGTGTGCGCGCGTGCACATGCATGTGTGTCTGTTTGGGGAGGGGTAAATCTATATAAATTCCACATAATACCCAAAGCAATATATGCCCTTATACTGCCCAACATATGCCAATTTGGTTGTGGATCTTCCAAACTGATTATAGTCAGCAATTAGGTATACTTGGAATGATATATCACAACTGTACATCAATTGTCAATTTGAAAGGATATAAATTCTGTCATCATCTTGTGACGCTTGACTGTGAATTGTGGCAATTAAAGAATGTACACTATCCAGAACAGTGAGCAGGTAACTGGAAAGGAGTTAATAGCAATGTTGCAGCAATGGTAAAACAATCCAGTCATCAGAGGTTAAATGCACGAGCTGTAGATAGCAGTACTTGCCAAAGTCTCCAGTTCTAGAATTACTCAAGTCCAGACATCAGATTCATATTATCCTCTCTGTAAACTCTCCCAAAGTATCATAATGCACATTTTATTACTGTAAGCTATGCTACACTGGGCTTTCTCAAAGAGTGATGAAATGCTAACAGCTCCAGCAGAATGTAGCAGAACAATTGGAACAAAACCACAGATGAGCAGAAGTTTGGCACTCACTGCCTCCAAGGGCAGAGTGGTTAAATTAATCTTTCTCCAAATGCAACTAATTGGATCTTCAATTCCAAAGTAAATAGTGATAAGGCTTATTAGATTACAGTATTCATACGTGGGGGAAGTCCAACAAGTACCCAAGTACCAGAGGTAGCTCAAAAAAAAAAAAAAAAAAAAAAAAGAAAGAAAGAAAAGAAAAAAGAAAGAAAGAAACCACATTAAGGATTAAAACATGCCCAAATTTTGAGCAAAGATAAAAACTAATTCCACATTAAAAAATTCTGAGAGGTGTCCTAATTATGTCTGCAAATGAAGATTCAGTAATCTCTGCAGTTCATTTCCCACTACAGAAATGCTGGTGCATCCTACCTTGGAGATCAAAAGGTTCTACTTGACTCCTGAGGGGCGTTACCTGACCTGCATCTGTTTATTGATTCCACAAAACATGTGCCTATTTTTATGGCCCACATTCATCTCAATGTCACAGGAACTGTAAATCCAGATAGAAAGCAAAGTTGTCTCTGTCCTAGGAAGAGAAGTTGCTAAGACAACCTTACTCTGCTTGCCCAACAGGTTTCTCTGACACACTGTTTAGATTTCTGTTTTAGTCAGTTTTTTTGTTTTGTTTTGTTTTGTTTTGTTTTGTTTCTGTGACCAAAAAACCTGACAAGAACAACTTAGAGGAGGAAAAGTTTTCTTGGCTCACAATTTCAGAGATTCAGTCCATGGTCAGCCAACTCCATAGTTCTGGGCCTGAAGCAGAACTTAATAGAAAAAGGGCATGGCAGAGAAAAGCTGCTCAGGACTGGCAAACAGGAAGCAGAGAGAAAGAGCTCCACTCACCAAGGACAAAATATAAATCCCAAAGTCATGCCCCTAATGACCTACTTCCTCCAGTCACACCCTACCTGCCTACAGTTACCACCCAGTTAATCCACATGAGTTAATCCACTTGTGTAGATTAATCCACTGATTAGGTCATAACTCTCATAATCTAATTATTTCACCTCTTAGCATTCTTGTATTATTTCATACATGAGCTTGTGAGGGACACCTCAGGTCCAAACCATAACATGTTCCCACAGCTGCTCATGTTCTAGTGTAAATTATTATATGCAAAGTTGTTTCAAGAAGAAAAAAATGAGCAGGCAGATTTATTCAACCTAACTTTCAGCCCAATTAACTTTTATTTATTTCTTGAAATCATTGGTAGTCTTCCGAATACCACTCAATTTACCATTCCAAATTGATTAGTACCCACAGACAGACGTTATTTCATAAGTGTTTGATTTTTATTTTTTAATAGATACACACACACCATCTTGGAGTTGGGATAGAGCCTCCTCTCTGGTTTTAGCTCTTCTCCAGACTGAATACAAAGAAGCAAGTGTTCACTCTCTCTTTGCATTTTATAAACATGTTTCCTTTGTAATCAGTTCACTAATGGTGGGAAGGCTTTGCATGGGTAACCTGTCTTACCCAAAGACTGTCCTGGCAACATTGAGGACTTCTACACCCTGCTCAGAGGGGGTGCTTCTGGCTTCTAAGACAGGACTCAGGAAACAGACAGTGCAGGGCACCTCCTTGTGGTAAATGGAGACATTTAGATTTCCAGGTATTGTAAAATTTCCACGAGACACCTCTCCACCATGCACCAGAGAGTTCTAGAGACATTCCATTCCTGGGTTCTTAGGGATCCAGGGAGCAGAAGAACCTCAGGCCCTCAGGGTTTAGCTTTGCTTATTATTCTTCTCTCACCCACTCTTTTACCACTGGGAGGCTTCTTTGGATTATATTGCTGAATGGGCTCAGCAGGGATGCTTGGGGAGTGAGATTTAGGAGTAGACAGTGTGGGGTCTCAGCTCAGACCTGATGAAACCTCCTCATGCTACTTACTGCATTCCTTAACTTCATTGAGTTTCGCCATCTGAAACATCAGAGGAAATAATTCCGACCTGACAAGTTCCGTGTGAGGAGAAAAGATAATCAATGTGGTGCACCTGACACTGAGCAGGCTCTTAGCAAAAGGTAGCTATTGTTATTTTTAATTTAAAATGCAAGGCAATGATGACCTGACCCTTGGGAGTTTACTGTATCTATTTAGGATAACTTATAAAAAGCTATAGAACTCTATTTTTAAGAGATTTTTTAAAAACCCACTTATGATCACTGGTCATATGTTTCATTTTCCAAGTATTCCCTGACATAATTTGGGCCATTTTATTTCAGGACTGTGGGTTAGTTACTTAATTGTTGTTTTTCTATTTTTCCAATGGCATGCATATTTTGTCTCCAGATAGGCTGAAAACCCTTAAGCTGACTAAATTACTTTACCCATAGGAAATCCTCAGGAATGCTTGCTAGAAGAATGATAAGGCTTAGTGATTCCAGTGTTTTGTTTGATTGTTTGGGGTGTGTGTGTGTGTGTGTGTGTGTGTTGTGATTGATTGGTTGTTTTTGTCTTCTAAAGCTTTGTGCAGTTTCAAAATGACTCAAGGGATGGCTATTTGCAAGCACCATTTATTATCCAGAAATGCAAAGATGGAGAAAATGTGTTTCTAGAAGACAGGAGGGTTGTTCTGAAGCGGTGAAGGATTCACACTATCAGGAGTGTGGGGCCGTGTCTGGGTTCTAGTCCATTTCTAAGAGCTCTGCAGCAGCTCAGCTGGGGGCAGTCTGGTCACCTACC